>CM053402.1:90141671-90163362 GCA_028644305.1 Xerus rutilus | reverse complement strand
ATATGAAGAATGTAATCTGCTTATAATTTTGTGCAAAGTTAGAAAAATTATGATTGTAACAATTTTTTTTCTATTTGCCTCAACAAATGTTTTCAGTGAATAGTGTGTACAGCTTCTGAAAATTTGTTTTTTTCTGTTATGTTTGATAACATGTATTAAAATGCAACTTTTGAGAAAAAAAATAAAGTATAATAAAAAAAAAGTGAAAAAAAAAATCAGTGAAACAAAAAGTTGGTTCTTTGAAAAAGTAAAATAAATTAATAAACCCTTAGCCAAGCTAACAAAGAGAAAAAGAGAAAAAACACAAATTACTAAAATCTGTAATGAAAAAAGAAATATCACAATAGACACTACTAAAATACAGATGACAATCAAACTATTTTGAAAATTTATACACTAATAAAATAGAAAATCTTGAAGACATTGACAAATTTTCAGAGACATGTAACCTGCCCAAATTGAATCAGGAGGACATAGAAAATTTAAACATATCAATTTCAAGCAATGAAATTAAAGATGCCATGAAAAGCCTACCAAGAAAGAAAAGCCCAGGACCAGATGGAGTCTCAGCCAAGTTCTACCAAACCTTCAAAGAAAAACTGACACCAATCTTCCTCTAATTATTCCATGAAATAGAAAAAAAAGGGAATCCTTTCAGACTCATTCTATGAAGTTAGTATCACTCTGATACCAAAACCAGACAAAGACACATCAAGGAAAGAAAATTTCAGACCAATATCCCTAGCGAATGTAGATGCAAAAATTCTTAATACTGGCAAATCACATACAAAAGCATTTTAAAAAGATAGTGCACCGTGATCAAGTGGGGTTCACCCCAGGGATGCAAGGTTGGTTCAACATACAGAAACCAATAAATTAATTCATCACATCAATAGAATTAAAGACAATAATCACATGATTATCTTAATAGATACAGAAAAACCATTTGAAAAATAGAGCATCCATTCATGCTCAAAACAGTAGAAAAACGAGGGATAGGAAGAACATACCTCAACACTATAAAAGCTATATATGCTAAAGCCAAGGCCAATATTCTCTAAATGGAGACAAATTGAAAGCATTCCCTCTACAAACTGGAATAAGAGGGATGCCCTCTTTCACCACTTCTATTCAACAAAGTCCTGGAAACTCTAGTGATAGAAATTGAAAAACAAAAATTAAAGGGATACAAATAGGAAAAGAAGAACTCAAACAATCCCTGTTTGCCAATGACATGATTCTACATTTAGAAGACCCAAAAAAACTCCACCAGAAAGAAAACTCCTAGAACTCATAAGTGAATGCAGCAAAGTATCAGGATATAAAATTAACACCCGTATATCGTGTTCCTATAAAACACTAATGATGAATCAGCTGAAAGAGAAATTAGGAAAACTATTCCACTCACAATAGCCTAAAAAAAAAAAATGGGGAATCAATCTAACAAAAAAGGTGAAAGACCTCTACAACAAAAGCTACAGAACTTTAAAGAAAGAAACTGAAGAAGAACTTAGAAGATAGAAAGATCTCCCATGTTCTTGGATAGGCAAATTGTCAAATGGCCAATACTGTAAAACTGACCATACTACCAAAAACACGATACAGATTTAATGCAATTTCTGTTAAGGTTCTAATGACGTTCTCCATAGAAATAGAAAAAGCAATTGTGAAATTCATCTGTAAAAACTAAGAGGTCCACAATAGCCAAAGCAATCCTCAGCAAGAAAAGTGAAGCAGGAGACATCACAATACCAGACCTTAAATTATACTACAGAGCTATAATAACAAAAATGACATGGTATTGGCATCAAAAAAGCCATGAAGACCATGGTACAGAATAGGAGACACAGAGACAAACCCACATAAATACAGTTTAAATACAGTTATCTCATACTAGACAAAGGTGCCAAAAACATGCATTGGAGAAAAAATAGCCTCTTCAACAAATGGTGCTGGGAAAACTGGAAATCCATATATAACAAAATGAAATCAGACTCCTATCTTTCACCCTGCACAAAACTTAAACTCTGGCATTAGGCCAGGGAACCTGAACCTACTAGAAGAAAAAGTAGGCCCAAATCTCCATCCTGTTGGCTTAAGAATTGACTTCTTTACAAGACTCCTAAACACAAGAAGTAAAATCAAGAATCAATAAATGGGATAGTGTCAAACTAAAAAGCTTCCTCACAGCAAAGGAAACAATCAAGAATATGAATAGAGAGCCTACAGAATGGGAAAAGTTCTTTTCCACCTTCACCTCAGACAGAGCACTAGGATATATAAAGAGCTCAGAAAACTTAACACCAAAAAAAACAAATAAGGAGCTAGAATTGTGGCTCAGTGGTAGAGCACTTGCCTAGCTTGTGTGAGGTACTGGGTTCGATTCTCAGCACTGCAAAAAATAAAATAAAAGTCCATTGACAACTTTAAAAAAATTTTAAAAACCAAATAACCCAATCAATAAATGGGCAAAGGAACTGAACAGACACTTCACAGAAGAAATATGATCAGTCAAGAAATATATGAAAAAATGTTCAACATCTCTAGCAATTATAGATAGCAAAATAAATACATTGATATTCCATCTCACTCCAGTCAGAATGGCAATTATCAAGAATATAAGTAATGATAAATGTTAGTGAGGATGTGGAGAAAAAGGTACACTAATACATTGCTGGTGGGACTGAAAATTGGTGCAACAACTCTGGAAAACAGTATGAAGATTCCTCAGAAAACTTGAAATGGAACAACCATTTGACCCAGTTATCCCACTCCTCAGTATACACCAAAAGAACTTAAAATAAGCATAATGTAATGACACAGCCACATCAATGTTTATAGCAGCTCAATTCACAATAGCTAAGCTATGGAACCAACCTAGGTACCCTTCGACAGATGAATGGATAAAGAAAATGTGGTACATATACACAATGGAATATTACTTAGCCATAAAGAAGAATGAAAGATAGCATTTGCCAGTAAATGGATGGAACTGTAGACTACCATGCTAAGTTAAATGAGCCAATCCCAGAAAACCAAAATCTCAATATTCTTTCTGATATGTGGATGCTGACACAATAGGCAGGAGTAGGAGAAGGAAGAAGGGCAGATTCACCAGATTGCACAGGGCTGAGTGAGTGGAAGGGAGGATGGGAATGGGACAGTGGAATAATCAGACATAACTTTCCTATGTTCATATATGAATACATGACCAGTGTAACTCCACATCAGGTACAACCACAAAAATGGGAAGTTATACTCCATGTATACATGATATCTCACGTCAAAATACATTCTACTGTCTTGTATAACTGGAAAGAACAAAGAATTAAAATATATAAATAAATTAATTAAGATAAGCTAATAACCCTCAGTCTTTTGCCTCCATGTAGATGTCAGAGTATAGACTTGATCATCAGAGTTATCACACAGAGCTCATCAGAAAGCTAATTGAAAGCCTTTATGATCTGCACATCTCACAAGCCCATTGGAGGGAAGGACTATGACCAAATCAGTGGATGACATGTTTCCCCATACTTCAGGCATTTCCATAAAAGAAAATTTCTCTAAGGCACATGGCACACCTGATGCTTCAGATACATTGCTTATTCACTGTGTATCTAGCATCTGTTTTAACACCCAGTCCTTTGGGAAAAACCTCTCCTATTTAATGTCTAACAGCATTCTTGGAACTGAGGCAATTAACAACATTTTGTAAAGATTTTCTGATTTGTGCCATGGATCCACATACTTTGATGATATGTACCCTCAATAATTCAGTAATCCATAAAGTCAAATGGAAGAAAAATTGCATCTTTATTTGTATAAATGCCTGATGGGTTAGTGTGTGCTTCCTCTCTGGATTTAGGCCATGAACTAGCATAAAAGTAACAGTTCCTAAGATTTTGTCAATAGCAGAAATAATCAGAACAGAAAGCAAAGATATTTCCATAGTATATTAGTTATTATCAATGTCTGAAAATATTATTTATATGTATTACTATTTCAAAATTAGAATACGTATTTTATTTTCTGCTACCTCTTATTATTTAGTATGTTAATAAAGACAGACATGAATTGTAATTGTTTAATTTTAATAACTGTATTTCAATATAATTGTTTTCCATTGTATTTTATTTTATGCATTTCATGGCATTATTCTGAGGAATCAATAGAGTTTTTCAACTACCAAAAGGGTATGTGGCATAGAAATGATTAAATGATTATAGGGAATTATTACAAAGAGCAAAGCAGAAAAGCACATATTATCCAGAACAATTAGTCATAGAGGCTGCTTGGAGTAAATTATCTAGGATATTTACTCTAGAAACACTTGGACTGCCCAGAAGTTCTTTAAAACACCTCCAAACTCTCCCCACTAGTGAGGATAATGAGAGATCATGGAGAAGAATAAAATATTCAGTCACCGTGACTACCTAAGGCAAAACTCCTAGCACTCAGGTGCTGGTGGGCAGACAAGCTGGTTTTGGAGAATGAGCCTCGCATCCTCTCCAGAGTCAAGGCTATAAGCTGGGTAGTCATAGTCAACCTGTAAACTGGCCTGATGCCTGGAAAACTGATGGGTCTGAGGCAGATTCATGGGCTACCCAAGATTCAGAGTTTAGAGAGGTCCTCATCCATGTGACAGGCACTCCGCTTATGTAGGGTAGCACTTAATCCTCCACATCATCCTGTAAGAAAGATTTCACGATTATAGCTTCAGTTTTATATTTTGAAGAAATGGAGGCTGAGAATGTCAATTTAGATTGCCTAGGGATAGAGCCAAATATGGATCCTACCAGCCTACTGTAGACCCTGAGCTTTTCAACACCGATAAAGATTCACTCTACTGACTCTCCAACTCCAGCAGAAGTAAGCTGCCTACTTGTTTCACATGACTGCGAGCATCGCTTAGACTTTACTTGGCTGGAAATTCAGTTAAGTAGATTTTGCCTAGGAAAGATTCAAACATAGGAGAAGTTCTATTCTGGCTATATAAGTAAACGGGATTAATTTTCTTTTTTTTTTTAAATATTTTGTTTTAGTTGTAGATGAACACAATATCTTTATTTATTTTATGTGGTGCTGAGGATGGAACCCAGTGCCTCACATATGCGAGGCAAGCGCTCAACCGCTGAGCCATAACCCCAGCCCCAATGGGATTAATTTTCAAGTCTGTACATTCGCCTTAAAAGAGGCAAGGCATCCTAGGGGCTCAGGATAGAGACCATATCCCCAGTGATACTCTCTCCCAATAATATTCTCCCTTGTCTAGTTTATTTCTGATGTGTTGGGGTGGCAATACAGGCATGGAGAGGTCTGGCACTGTTCCCTCTAATCCTTTCCACAGTTCTTTCCCAAGTCTCAGGAAGTCCCTCAAACACAGACACTGACCAGCATCTGCTGAAGGAGGAACTTGCAAATCTGATTCTTTGTGTGTAGCTCTCTTTATCTGATCCTTCTCCTGGGTCATTGCCTTGGTCCCCTGGAATCAGCTCTATATCCTCAACTTGGGATATATGTCAGCTCCACCTGGCCTTTGACTACTCTGCATCATGGCATGAAAACTCTCAATATGATAAGTTGAGACAATTATAGAACTCATATGGTCTGTTTTTTTCTCTCTCAGGAATATCTTTTCTTCACACCTGATGATGAGGATCTTGCATATGTTTTGTCTGGTATTTATTTAGGTACCAGGGATTGAACTCAGGGGCACTTGACCACTGAGCCACATGCCCAACCCTCTTTTGTGTTTTTATGTAGAGGCAGGGTCTCACTGAGTTGCTTAGCACCTCATCATTGCTGAGGCTGGCTTTGAACTCGTGATTCTCCTATCTCAGCCTCCCAAAATGCTGGTGGTTTATTTTTGATGGAAGTATAAATATTTATTCAAATTTTTTAGTTTCTCTTTAGGTACCTTTGAAATTTGGGTCCTATGATTTCACTATAATCTTTGCTGAGAATGAATGTTCAACACAGTAGGAATAAGAAAACGTAGCAGGTTGGTGGTGAATATACACAGCCAGAAATTCTTCACCCTTTAATCTCACCAACTGTATGCCTGAGGGTTCTGGTACGATGATAAAAATACACACTAACTCCAGAAGGAATATTCTAGTGGTTCACACTTCTAGCACTTGCTGGGTCACACAGGCCCTGTCTCCTTTCATGTCAGCAGAGTCCTGTCAGTAGAACAGTTTAGCTACTTACTTGCCAGGGATGCTGAAAAGATTAATTTGGGTCAATTAATCCAGTGCTTTTGGAAAGTGCTAGGTTCTTGCTACATTATGAAAATTACCCAGAAACCACACTCATAATGTGCTGTTGAATTCAGAAAATGAGAATGTCAACAAACCACATAAAAATGAAAGATACTGCTTTTCAAAATGTATTGCCTCCATTTATTCTGTCAAGCAAAGTTGGGCTCCTCTCATTTAGGACAGACTGCTTTGTGGCATACAAGCAAAGTATGTATTTTATGGGTAGCAATAAAGTCTTATTAGTATACAATCTCATTACAGATAATGATCCTTTACACGTCTCTTTTGAAGTAGGTGAGGTCTCTCGCTTTGGAGAGAGCTGGCTGGTAGATAGATTGATTAAGTGAGGAGAATTCAAAAAGGCAAATCATGTCGTCAGGCTCTGCTTAGTTCCCAATCTCCGCAGCCACTCTCATCACAGTTGCAGCCACCAGACCCTTGGCCTCAAATCCTTTTATCAATTCAGTCAAATTCAGAAATTGGAAAAGCAAAAGCACTTTACTTGTGGCCTGAGAATTGCAATTTGGGAAACACAGATTCAGACAGTCCTTTTTTTATTCCTTTTCTGGCAGCACTGGGGATTGAACCCAGGGTTCCCTACACTGAGTTATGTCCCCAGTCTTTTTGAGACCAAGTCTGGCTAAGATGCTGAGACTGGTCTCAAACTTGAGATCCTCCTGCCTCTGCCTCCCTAGTTTCTGGGATTACAGGCATGCAACACCATGCACAGCCTGATTCAGACAGCTCTGAATGAGTTCTCTGAAGAAATTCAGACTGCTGCCTGCAAATTGTGCAGGGACCAGTGTAAAATGAAAATTCTACACTGGGGATAGGGAAGTCAATCTCTCCTTCCCATGTGCCTATTGACCCAGCCCCTGGTGATGGAGATTCCCCTCAATGAATTGCAACCTATACATCAAGAGGCAATTGACCTAGACCAAGGATCGGTGAAAGGCCCTCAATAAACTGCTCACCAAAAGATCCATGGTGCTCCCAGCCCTGGCAGAGACTCCAGCATTCTAATGTAAACACTATACTCCCCAATGCCTGCACTCAGACCCATTAAACACCCATACAACTTGGGTGTCAAAGGGTGGCAGCTATTACCAGGAAGATTCTATGCCAATATGTGAAATTGAGCTAATAGCCAAGAACCTATTTAGAACAGGTGGGTAGGCAGTAGGAAGTGAGATTTGATATGAGTTGAGACTGCAAGCCCCCAAAATACAATCTACTGTCTCAATAAACTTAACTTAAAAAACACAAATTCAAAGATTAAAAAATTAAGAATTTTGAGAGGCTACTAGAGCATTAAATCCCAATTGCAGCACCTTCTGTATGCCAGCTCTGTGCCATCAAACCTCTGGAGAAAAACAAAAATGGAATTCAACATGCCAAAACCTTTGGGATATATCAAAAGCAGTTCTAGGAAGGTAGTTTGTAGTGACAAACACCTAAAAAATAAGAAATATCTCAGATAAACAATTTATACCTTGAGGAACTAGAAAAGAATAAACTTAACCCACAGTCACCAGAAGGAAGAAAATAATAAAAATCCAAGTACAAATATATCAGAGAATAAAGAAAAATAAACAAAACAATTATTGGGTTTTTTTAACTAAAAATTGAACAAAATGGACAAAACCTTAGCTAGGCAAACTAAGATAAAAGACCCAAATAAAATTAGAAGTTACATTATAATAGATGCCTCAGAAATAAAAAAGATTATAAGGGACTATTATAAACAGTTATATTTCAACAAATTGGATAACCCAAAGAAAATGGATAAATTCCTTGAATAGATAATCTACCAAGATTGAATCAAGAAGAAATAGAAAGACTGAAAAGTCCAATAAAAAATATACTCATGTAGTTATTAAAAATCTCCCCAAAAAAAAGAAAATCCCAGGACCAGATGACCTCACAACTGAATTCTACCAAATATTCAACAGGAAAATCAATCCTTCCTAAACATTTACAAAAATGAGATTAGAAATAATACTAAAAAGCTCATTTTGTAAAGTAACCATTTCCAAAGCCAGACAAAAACATCACAAATAAAGAAAACTATAAGCCAATATCTCTGATGAGTATATATGTGAAAATGCTCAAAAATACTAGCAAATCAAATTCAGTAATTTATCAAAAAAGATTTTACATCATGACCAATTTGGACTTATGACTAGAATATAAGTCTGGTTTAACAAATGCAACCAGGTAAGGTAATGCATACCTTTAACACAATAAACAACAGCAAAAAATCCACATGATCATCTTAATATATACAGAAAAGAATTTAACAAAGTTCAACATAATTTCATGACAAAAACCTTCAATAAACTAGGTTTAGATGGAAGTTTCCTCAACATAATAAAGCCCATTTACATAAAACTCACAGCTAACATCACAATCAAATTGAAAAAAATAAACTGAAAGCTTTTCTTCTAAGATCTGGTACAATGCAAGGATGCTACTCTTGCCACTTCTATTCAGAATAGTACCTGAAATAGTAGCAAGAGCAATTAGGTAAGAAAAAGAAATAAAAGTCATCCAAAATAGAAAGGAAGAAGTAAAATTATCCCTATTTGCAGACAACGTGTGTCTATATGTCAAAAACCCTAAACACTCATCAAAACAAAACAAAAAAATGTCAGAACTAATAAATTAATTCAGTAAAATTTCAGGATAAAAAGTCAACATGTAAAAATCAATTGTAATTCTTTACACCAATAATGACATATCTGAAAGAGAAATCAAGAAAGTAGTCACATTTGCAATGTCATCAAAAAGAATATTTTGGAATAAATTTAAGAAGATGAAAAAATCTCTACACTGACAACTATAAAATATTAATGGAAAAAATTGAAGAAGACACAAGTGGAAAAATATCCCATGTTCATGAATTGAAAGAATCAATATGATTAAAATGTCCATACTACCCTAAATAACATGCAAATTCAACACAGTTCTTACCAAAATTCCAATGGCAGTTTTCACAGAAGTAGAAAAAACAATTCCAAGATGTGTATGGAAACACAAAAGACTCTGAAACCTGGAGCAATCCTAAGAAAGCAAGCTAAATTGGAGGAACTATACTTATTGATTTAAATTGTACTAAAAAGCTATAACAATCAAAACAGTGTAGTAATGGCATAAAAACAGACACAGAGATCAATGAAACAGAACAGAGAGCTTAGAAATAAACAAACATATGCAGACAACAAATTTTTGACTATAGTATCAAGAAGATGTAATGGAACAAAGATAATATCTTCAATAAATGGTATTGAAGAAACAATATCCATATGCAAAAGAATGAAATTGGATTACATACAAAAAGCAACACAAAATAGATTGAAGGCCTAGACATAAAGCCTGAAACCAAAATTCTTAGGAGAAAACAGAGGTAAAAAATCTTTGATGTTGATCTTGGCAATGATTTTTTTGGATAGGACACCAAAACCATAGGCAGCAAAAACAAAAATAAGCATAATCTACATCACACTAAAAAGTTTCTTCAGAACAAAGTAAACAATCAAATGAAATAGCAGCGAACAGATTGGGAGAAAATATTTGTGAACCACGTATCTAAAAAGTGTTTAATACCCAAAATATATAAGGAACCCACACAACCCAATAACAAAACGTGAATCAACAAATTTTTTTAAATGGGCAAAAGATCCTAACAGACTTCATTCCAAAGAAAACATAAAGATAGTCAACAGGTATATGAAAAGGTGTCCAACATCACATGCCAACTAAAACAAAATGAGCTATTACCTCATACCTGTTAGGCTTGCTATTACCTAAAATATAAGCAATAAAAAGAGTTAGTGAAAGTATGGAGAAAAGACAACCTTAGTACCCTGTTGGTGGGAATGTTTATTGGTGCAATAATTGTAGAAAACAATGTGAAGGTTCTTAAAGAGATTAAGAATACACCTACCATATGACTCTGATATCCCTTTTCTGGGTATATAGCCTGCCAAAATGAAATCCACCTTATACAGCTATTTGCACTCCCATTTTCATTGCAACATAACTCAAATAGTCAAGATTTGGGGAAAAAAACAAAGTATTAATGGATAAATACAGTTTAAAACATGTCCATTTACAGTCATACACTACATAATAACACTTTAGTCAACAATGGACTATATATACAATGGCGATCCCATGAGATTATAATAGAGCTGGAAAATTCCTATCACCTAATATTTTTATTGTGCCTTTTCTGTGTTCACACATGTTTAGATACATAAATATTAACCACTGTTTTACAGTTGCCTATGTATTTAGTACATTAACATGCTGTACAGGTTTTTAGCCAGGATCAACAAGATACATCACATAGCCTAGGTGTGAAAAAGGCTGTTCTGTTTGTGTTCACACAAGGACATCTCTATCAATGAATTTCCCTTAATGTATCACCACCATTAAACAACGTATGTATGTGTGTATAAAAAAAGAGATGGAGAAACCTTGCCATTTGTGATAACATGGATCAAACTAAAAGACTGTGAAGTAAAATAAAGCAGACACAGAAGGAATACACTGCATGATCTCACCTACATATGGAATCTCACTTATACATAGAATCCAAAAAAATAAAACAAAATACATAGAAACAAGATAGAATGGCTCTTATCAGGGGTGAGGACATGTGAAAGAAATGGAGACATGTAGATCAAATAGTATAAATGTGTTGTTATGTAGAATGGATAAATCCAGAGATCTAATGTATGGTGTAGGGACTACAGCTGATTGTATTGTATACTGGGATTTGCTAGGAAAGGAGAATTTAGGTAGTCTTAGCACTGAAAGAGAGAGGAAAGAGGGAGAAAGAAAGATAACTATGTAAGATGATGGATTTGTTAATTTGATTGTCTATAGTAATCATTTCATTACATATATGCATATCAAAATATCATGTTATATGCTTTAAGTTTACCATTTTAAAAAATTCAATTATAGTACTCTTTTGTATGCCAGCTCTGTGCCACTACACTGGACACATGCCCATGAAGCCAGCCCGGCCCTTCACCCTGAACTAGAATAAGTCTGAGTTATGTGATTGACATACACGCTCAGAGTTTCCTGGTTGTTTAAGCTCCAATTAAAGCATCCAGCTGAGTTAGTAATGCACCCTTTTTTTTATTGCCTTCCCCCACACTCTTGTCACTATTCTGTTCCTCCCAAATCAGCCTACCACTTGCATTAGAATCCTTGCTCAATATCTGCTTCCAGAGGAATTCAAACTAACAGTCTAACTTTATTTGCTTCCAACTGAATATACAAGTTGGGTTTCAACAAGAGCTCTTACCAACTATGTATCAAAATATTTTCAAATCCGCATACCACTTGACATTTTCAAGCTTTCTAATTTTCACCAGTCTAAGAAATATTAAAAGTGATGTCTAGTTATTGTTTCAATTGCCATTTCTCTGTATGAAAATTTTGCATTTAATTTTGAGCATTTCTTTGTATGTGTATTAGCTTTGGGTTTTCCTCTTTTGCAAACTACTTAAATAATGCACATTTTCTTCTTAGGTGGCTGACTTCTTGTTATTTACAGAAATTCCTTGCTATTCTAGGCATTCATTGACATCAGTTTGAAATACTAGGAATATGTATGTCACTCATTCTGCCACCTATCATCATTCTTTATTATCTCCTTCAACAAATACAAACTCTCATTGTTTGTATTATCAAATTAAAACCCTTTCTTTGGCCTTTGAATTCTGCTTATTATCAAATTTCTATCTAAAATATCTAAATACATCCTTATGTAAAACCAGCATAAGTGTCAGACCATTGCAGCAGTAAATTGTACATGACACTATGGAAGAAAATCCTTATTCTGTAATTCTCTTTAAGCCCGAGGAAACTTTTCCCAAAGGTATGTAGAGAAATGTTATAATCTGATTGGCTTAAGCTTGGGCTTCTGAACCAAAGCTAGCAAGAAAGAGATTACCATGATTGGCTCTAATTAATAGATGACACAATAAAAGCAGGAGAGAAAACCCCATGGTCCTACAATAATCTCTATGAAATATAAAATTTTACTTTCTTTCTGTTCCTACTTAGTGTTTTTATTGTTTATGACATCTAATTGTATTAAATACCTTTTCAAATTCAATGACATAATACAGAGTTTATACTTTATTTAGCCAGTATAATGAATTAATTATAATTTTCCTTAAAATAAACCATTCCTAAAATAAAACATACTTTGTCATTATGTATTAGTCTTTTGATGCACTGTTGAACTTTTGTTCAGCAACATAAATTATTTCAATTTATGTTTGTATTCATAAATACAATCAGTCTATAATTTGTGTTGCTTTTGTTGTAGCTCTCACTGCTACAGAACATTTTTAATCAGGTTTTACAATATTAAATTGAGGTATCAGGTGCTTCTCATAACTTTTCTGACCTTCAGAATAATTTTAATAATACTAAGAATTAGCTTGGGGTTTTGTTTGCATTTTGCGGGTACTGGGGATCATACCCAGGGACCTCCCATGTTAGGCAAATGTTCTACCATTGAGCTACCTCCAACCCCCAGAATTAACTGTTCTTTAAAGGTTAGTTGTAATGTAACTGAAAATTGACCTGATCCTGGTGACTTTTCCAATGGCCTTTAATCTACTTTCTTCCTTTGTATTATAAATTTTTTAAACTTCATATTTTCTGGATGCTTCAATATCGCCATAAACAGACCTGAGCGCTCTTCCAGGCAACCACATATCCCAACGTGATAAACTGGTCCCTGCCACAAGTTCCTCCTTGCCTTCCTCTATGATCTAGTGATATTTAAATCCACCAATGAAATCCTCTCGTGCCTTTTACTTGTATTCTCCATCCTGACTCTTAATAAGGGCCTTTGCCTATGGGTTCTCCTCTCCCTTTCCTCTCCTCTGGTCCCCACTTTCTTGTTTGAGGCTGTTCTCCTGGCACTTGCTCTATTCCCCCGACTCCACAAACACATATTTTACTATTCTTCCTTAGAACCTGGGAGTAAAATTAATTTTTAATTTCATATGCCTCTCTAAGTGTAATTTCCAAGACTGTGTTGAAATAATTTCCTTAGGGGATTTATTCCCTATTTGAAGCACAACTTTCCTTTGCAATAATTGATCTGTTCACATTTTCCACCACTGTGCTATGCTTTTGTCACACATTTTGCTAGTAATTTATTGTTTTAATTTCCAAATTTTTTCCATAATGAACCTTTGTACTGTCCAATAATTTTGTCACCAACCTCACTGATCATTTTGTAAGTTTCTCCTTTACCACTCATATAGAGATTATCTATTTAATTAGACTATTCAGATTACGAGATTATGGATTGACCATTTTACTGAAAAGCTTATAACATTATTGATTTTCTCGCTATATTCTTTTATTTTATTTTATTATTATTTTCTAGTTCCTTAAGATAGACACTAAATTTCCTCTTTTTTAATCTTTCTTCAATAACAAATACCATTAAAATTGCATATATTTCCTTGAATACAGATTTGGTTGTATTTCATAAGCTGGGGATTCATTACTTTCCTCATCATTTTTAATGCAATCTATAAAGAGAGGCTTATTTATACATGCATTTCTTAATTTTCAAGGTTAAAATGTTTTGTTTGTTTATTTTATTGGATTATGATCAAACAAATGGCCTACAAAGCTTTGTACTTTAAAATTATTAAAAGCTAATTAAGAAACTAAATGACAAAGTGATTCACTCTGAGCAGAATAGAATGTCTGCTATGGCTTGAGCATTGTCTGCACCCCACCCCAGCCGTGGGGAACTCAAACAGGAGTTTAATCCCCAAAGTCATATGTTAATGGCATTAAGAGGGCAGAAATTTAATCTTACTCTGGTGTTCAGAGGTGGTAACCTTTGAATAATCATGATATCTAAATAAGGCCATTAGGGCAAACATCTATGATTGAGTCCTGGTAGCTTTATCAAAAGAGGAACAGAGACCAGGCACACACTGATGTACTTCCTATCTCTTGCTGTATGATGCCACATGCCATCTGGGGCTCTGCCCACAAGAAGACTATCACTAGAACTGAGGTTATGCTAGAAACAAGCTTTTAAACCTCCAAAACTATGTGCTAAATAACATTCTTTTCTTATAAATCTAACCTGCCTCAGATATTTTGTTACAATAATGAAAAGCTAATAATACAAACATAATACATGATTGTGATGATAGAAAATGGCAAATGATAGAAGATAGAAAATACTTATCTTACACCACTTCCTCTCCAGAACATACAGGGTTTGCTTGGGGTCTTATGACTTACTGACAGACTTCCCAAGGAATGATAGTGTAATGCTTGCCCAGACTTCTAAATTCTTCAGCTCTAGGTTCCCCATTATTGAATATGTAGTTTCTGAGAATTAAAATTGACTATATGTGCTTAGCAATAGATTAGATGCTATAGAAGGAAAGAACAGTGAACTTGAGGGCATAAAAATAGATACTATCCAAAACAAAACACAAAGTAAAAGATATTTTTAAAACAATAACAAAATATTAGTAACCTGTAGAACAGTATCAAGCAGCCTAACTTCCATGTCATTAGAGTCCCAAAAGGGAGAAAAAGAACAAAAGAAAAATTTAATAACATAGTAGCCCCAAATTTTCTAATCTTAATGAAAATGATAAAACACCCAAACTCAAGAAGTTTGATGAATCATAAGCAAAAACATAGAATCCCATATTAAGGGACATGATAATCCAATTATTGAAAACAGGAATTTAAAAAGAGACTCTTAAAAGAATCCAAGGAGGAAAATAGGTTTTCAACATGGAAAAACAAAATGAGAGTAACAGTGGACTTTTTATCTGAAAATATGCTAGAGAAGACAATGAAATAACATGTTTAATTGCTGAAAACCAAACAGAACAACAAAACGTCATCAGCCTAGCATTCTATATCCAGTGAGAATATTCTTCAAAAATGAAGAACATGAAATAAAGACACTTTATTTCCATGCGAACAAAAACTGAAAAAATTCACTGTCAGCACCTGCATTACAATGGCACAAGTGTACAAGTGGTAGGAAAATGAGACCCTAGAGGAATATAGATGTACCAACAGCAGTAATGAGTGGTGGAAAGGCCAGATAAGAAAGTAAATATGAAATTTATTTTCCTCATTTTTAAATGTTTTAAAAACTAATTTATTAACTTTAGTATGCATGATAATTAAAAGTTTAGTGGGGTGGTAATACATATAGAAGAGAACTGTAGCAAAATAAAAACAGAGGGAGGGGGCATAGGGGCAGGAAAAATGGTGGAATGAGATGGACACCATCACCCTAGGTACATGGATGACTGCACATATGGTGCGATGCTATATCTTGTACAGCCAGAGAAATGAAAAGTTGTGCTGCATTTCTGTACAACAAATCAAAATGCATTCTGCTGTCATATATACCTAATTAGAATAAATAAATAAAATTTTAAAAATAGAAACAGAAATAATGGAAGAGAGGAAATTATACTTTTGTAACATTCTTAGATGATATACTAAGTGGCATAAAACTATTTGAAGGTAAAGTGTGATAAGTTAAAGTGGATACTATAAATTTTAGTAACCACTAAAAACAAAAGAACAAAGAAGTACAGCTAATAATAGTGGATATACTATACTATGTTTAGAAATAATGCAAAACATAGGTTAAGAGGATAAAGAAGGAAAAGCAGAGGGGCAAACATCAAACAGTATCAGGATCATAGACTTAACCCAACATGTTGATAAATATAATAAATATAGTTGGCTAAGCACTCCATTAAGACAGATTGTCAGGCATAATTTTTTTATTTGTTCTACTTAGTTACACATGACACTTTGACACTTCATACATAAATGGAGTATAACTTATTCTTCTGGTTATACATGATGTAGAATCACACCAGTCATGTATTCATATATGCACATAGGGTAATAATGTCTGATTCATTCTACTATCCTTCCTACCCCCATACCCCTTCTCCTCCCTTCACTCCCTTCTGCCTAATCCAAAGTAACTCTATTCTTCCCTAACCCTGCCCCCTCACAGTGAATTAGCAACTGCATATCAGAGGAAACATTCAGCCTTTGGTTTCGGGATGGGTTTACTTCGCTTAGCATGATACTCTTCAGCTTCATCCATTTACCATCAAATGCCATCATTTCATTCTTTTTTTTGGTACCGAGGATTGAACTCAGGGGTGCTCGACCACTGAGCCATATGCCCAGCCCTATTTTGTGTTTTTGTGGTTTTTTTTTTTTAATGTAGAGACAGGGTCTCACTGAGTTGCTTAGCGCCTTGCTGTTGTTTATGGCTGGCTTTCATTTCATTCTTCTTTAAGGCTGAGTAGTATTCCACTGTGTATATATACCACATTTTCTTTATCCATTCATCTGTTGAAGGGTACCTAAGTTTGTTCTATAGGTTAGCTATTGTGAGTTGAGCTACCATAAACATTTTTAAAAGCAGTATCCAATTATGTATTATCTATCATGAATTCACTTTAAAATAGAGATGCAGGTTAAAAATAATACAGCCATGAAAAATATACCATTTTATCCTAATCATGAGAAAATTAGAGTGGCTACTTCAGCATCAAATTAGACTTTAGGACACAAGATCTTACCAGAGATTAAAAAGGTGCTTCATAAGGATAAAAGGGTTAATTTACCTAGAAGACATGATAATCTTAAATGTTTCTGCACACAATTATAGAATTTCACAGTATATGAAGCAAAACTCAAATAACTGAAAGGAATATACATATCTATAATTATAGCTTACAATCTCAATACTCCTTCTTGTCTCATAATTTATAAAACAAGTAGACATAAAATCAGCGATGATACAGAGAAGATAAGCAAGACAATTAACTTGATTTAATTGACATAGAACACTATACCTAATAAACTAAAACAAACATTCTTTTGAAGCATACACAAAGAGTCACCAAGTGGCTCCATATAGGCCATAAAACAAATTTCAATAAGCTTTTAAAAATTGAAATAATAAAAGTGTGTTTCCTGACCATAACAGAATTATATCTTAAAACAATGGCATGTAAAACACCCAATAAACTAAGAATAGAAGGGAATTTCCTCAACATGATGAAAGGCATTTACAGAAAATCTGGAGCTAACATCATATTCAATAATAAAGACTGAATATTTCCACCCTTCCTAAAATTAAGATCAAGTCAAAAATTCCGACTTTTGCTAATTCCAATTCAAATATTATATGGAAAATCCTAGCCAGAACTTTTAACAAAAAGTAAATAAGTAAGATATCCAAACTAGAAATGAATAAGTAAAACTATCTCTATTCACAGATGTCATGATTTTGTGCTAAGGTGTTAATTTTTGTGTCCCCCTAAAACATACAGATGGAGACTCTAATCATCAAGGTAATGATATTAGGAGGTGGGGCCTTTGGAAAGTAGTTAAGTCACCGGGATAGAGCGCTCAAGAATTGGATTAGTTCTCTTACAATCAAGACCACAGAGAGCTCCCTCATGTGAGGACATGGTAAGGATATGGTGTCTATGAACTATGACGCTGGCCCTCATCAGACATTGAATCTTCCCATGCCTTGATCTCAGACTTCTTAGCCTCTGGAACTGTGAGAAATTTCTGTTGCTTGTTCATAAGCTACCCAGTTTATGGTATTATCTATAGCAGTGCAGATAAACTAAGACATCTTATGTAGAGAAAATCTTAAAGAATCTATAAAAACCTATTAGAATTAGGAAATAAATTTATCAAAGTAGGAGGACACAGATCAACATGCAAAAATCAATTGGTTTTCTATACAATGAATAATAAGAAAAAGAAATGAGGACAATAATTCCATTTACAGTAGTATCAAAAGAACAGAATAGTTTAGAATAAGATTGGCCAAGAAACTATAAAACTTGTACACTAGAAACTATAAAACATTACTAAAAGTAGTTAAGCATGGCCTAAATATATGGAAAAGACATCCATGTCCCATGTTCATGTATTGGAGAATTTAATATTGTTAAGATGGAAATACTCCTCAAAACAATCTATAGATTCAAGGCAATCACTATTAAAATCCCAATAGAATTTTTGCAGAAATGGAAAAGTACATCCTAAATTTATATGGAATTTCCATTGACCTCAAATGACCAAAATAATCTTGAAAACTTATAATAAAATTCAATGACTCACCCTCCTGAATTTTAAAACTGCAAACCTACAGTAATACAAACAATATGATACTGGCATAAGAATGGACATATAGACCAATAGAATAGAAATGAGTTTAGAAATAAAACCCACACACCAATGGTGAACTGATATTTAACAGCAGTGCCAAGACCAGGCCATGGGCAAAGAATAGTGCTTGTAAGAAGAAAATATAAGGTAAATCTGCATGATTGTAGATTTGGCAATAGATTGTTAGAGATGACCCCAAAAGCACATGCAACAAAACCAAAAAAGGATAACTGAACTTCAACAAAATTAGAAGCATTTGCATATCCAAGGACACTATCAAGAAAATGAAAAGACAGCCTACAAAATGGGAGGAAGTGTTGACAAATCATGTAATTTTGTAAGGGTCTACTATGAAATCATCTAATTTCATAAGGGTCTACAGAATAAAGGCTGCTTACAGCTCAACAGCAAAAAAGACAACCCAATTTTAAAATGGGCAAAGAATTTGAGTTGATATTTTCCTGAAAAAGATACACAAATGGGCAACAGACATGAAAAGATGTGCAGCATCATTAGTCATTAGGGAAAAGCAAATCAAAACTTCAGTGAGATATCACTTCATATCCACTGGGATGGCTACCATCAAAAAGAAAAAAAGGAAGTAAGTATGCAAGGATCTGAGGATACTGGAACCCTCATACATTGCTGGTAAGAACATAAAATTGGGTAGCAATATGGAAGTTTAGTGGTTCCTAGAAAAGTTACTAATAGAATTACTATAGACCCAGTAATTCTACTCCTAGGTATGTGCCCCAGAGAATTGAAAGTGGGTAAACAAACAAAATCTTGTAGACAAGTGTTTATAGACACATTATTCACGTTAGCCAAAAGCTGGAGACAACCCAAATGTCCATTAACTGATGAATGGATATATTCGTGCAATGGCATGTTATTCATTTATAAAATAAAGTACTGATACATTCTATAACATAGACAAACTTCAAAAACCATTATGCTAAGTGAAAGGATCCAGACATAAGAGGTCACATATCATATGATTCCATTTTCATATGAAATATTCAGAATAGGCAAATCCATAAAGAAAGACATTATTAATTTCCAGAGAAGAGAATGTGGCGTGATTTTTTTGAAGGGTACTGGGTTTCTATTCAGGTAATGGAAATATTTTGGAACTAGATAGAGGTGATCATTATACCACATTCTGAATGTGCCAAATGCCAATGAATTTTATCTCTTAGAAGTGGTTAATTTTATATTCCATGAATTCTACCTCAGTAATAGGAACAAATCAATAGCACAAAGAAAACTGGAAAAATCTCCAATTATTTGTAAATTAGAACACCTCTAAATATCCCGGGAGTCCAAGATGAACTCAATAGGGAAATTAGGAAATATTTTTAACAAAGTGATAATAAAAGAACAGCATATTAAAATTTATGATAAGTGTTTAGAATATTTATGACTCTAAATGCTTATACTTAAAAAGAGTAAGAATTAAAATCACTATATAAGCTTTAATATTAATAAGCTGGATAGAAATAGGGGAATAATAAATAAGAGAAACATTAAATCCAGAGTAAGAAGAATAAAGGAAATTACAAAGATAAGAGTAGAAATTAACAAAATTTAAAAAGAGAAAATCAGCGAAACTATAAGCTGGTTCTTTGAAAAAAAATCAACAAATGTATAGACATCTAACTATTCTAATCATGAAAAATTAAAAGGCACAAGTTACCAATAATAAGAATGAAAGAAGGGACATTATTACACACAGATCCTGCTAATAGTAAAAGGATACTAGGAAATTATCATAAAAAACTTCACAGCAATAAATCTATTAAATGAAATGGACACATTTCTTGAAATACACTGGTAAACTGTATTTTGCAAAACTGGTACAACAATAATTCTCATTTCACATACTTTTTCATAATTTTCCTCTCCACATCAAGAGATGGAGTCTGTCTCATAGGTTTTGCAACTGCTTCTACTAATAGAAAACAACAGAAGTGAAGAAGTGACACTCTGCAACTTCAGGAGGTAGGTCATAAAAAGCAAGAGAAATACAAAAAAAATTATAATAACTGCGATACAACCTGAATGCAGATATGCCTAAATAAACACACATGCGTGCGCGCACACACACATTTCATGGCTTCCATACAGTTCTTGGAACATATTCTCAAACCGCCCACCTCATTTTCTGTCTTCAAACTGATTATTTCCCAACATGACATCAGTTTACCTAATCCCAGCAGGGGAAATCATTACATTAAATTTCTCCTCCATTTACTTCGACAACAATTCTGCAACACAAGGTCAGAGTCATTCTGCCTTCGTTATTCTCTATTTTAACAACCGACTTTGTGCCCAGATGGTCTGAGTCACGGCCTCTTTCAACACACATGTGCTTTGCCATTTCTTTTGCCTTCTTCCTTAAGAGTTGAAGTCACAAGATCAGTGACGATTTCTTCAAGGCTAATTAAGAACCTTTCTGCATATGTCCTATTTAATTAGCTTCTGTCAACCTTGATTATACTCAAATTTTTATAATTACACTTAACTTATATTTATCCTGCTTATATGAACATCATGCAACAACAGAGGACATCTATTGTTCTGAGCTTTTCCAGAGAATGACTACTATGTGATAATAAAGGAATTACCAGAATAACATAAATGCTAACCCAGAGACTCTTTAATATGAATCTACTTCATATTAATGAACTCCTATAATTGCTGTGCATGTTTAAGGGCAAAAAGGTAATTTTTCCTTGGCATAACAGACCCTAGTGACTGCTTTGGTATTTCTTTTTTTTTTTTTTTTTCTGAACATGCTTTTATTTCTATAGGGTAAATGCCTAGGAGGTGAATTGGGTTAGTTATAGTTTATGGGTATAGATTTAGTTTGTAAGAAACTTCTGGATGATTTTCCAAAGTAGTTTACTATTTTATGTTTCCACCACAATGTATGAGGAGTTTAATAGCCTTTTTTTTTTTATATATTAAATTATTTTATTTTTTTTCCCATAAGTTGCATTTTAATACATGTTGGCAAACATAACAGAAAAAAAACAAATTATCAGAAGCTGTACACACTATTCACTGAAAACGTTTGTTGAGGCAAATAGAAAAAAATTGTTACAATCATAATTTTTCTAACTTTGCACAAAATTATAAGCAGATTACATTCTTCATAT
>CM053402.1:90114428-90141171 GCA_028644305.1 Xerus rutilus | reverse complement strand
AGCAGTCTCCATACTGCTTTCCAGATTGGTTGCACCAGTTTGCAATCCCACCAGCAATGTTTAAGTGTACCTTTTTCTCCACATCCTCGCCAGCACTTATTGTTGCTGGTATTTTGGATAGCTGCCATTCTGACTGGGGTGAGATGAAATCTGAGGGTAGTTTTGATTTGCATTTCTCTAATGGCTAGAGACGTTGAACTGCTTTGGTATTTCTTAACATGAAAATGATGAAGAGGAAAGCATCTCAAATTTTAATGCCTTTCAAATTCTAGAGTGTAAGATTAATTTGTGGAGCTTGTTAAGAATTCAGATTCCCTGTCCCACCTGCACCTGTGCAACCCTTATTCTGAGCATTCCTTGTTCACTGATCCTCCTCATATATAAAATGAGAATTTGGGAATCTGAGGCAGGAGGATCACAAATTCAAAGCTAACCTCAGCAATTTAGCAAGACCCTAAGCAACTTAGTGAGACCCTGTTTCAAAATAAAAAATAAAAAGGGCTGTGGATATAGCTCAGAGGTTGAGTGACCCTGGGTTCAATCCCTGGTAGAAAAAAAAAAAAAAAAAACTGAAAATGGGGGCTGGGATTGTAGCTCAGCAGTAGAGTGCTTGCCTCGCATGCATGAGGCCCTGGGTTTGATCCTCAGCACCACATACAAAGCAATAAAATAAAGACATTGTGTCCATCAACAACTAAAAAAAAAAAATTAAAAAAAAAAAAACTGAAAATGGGTCTATGGTCTATGGATCTACATTAAAGGTAGTTGAATATTTAAAATAAAATAATGAGTACAAAAGTCTTAGCACAATAACAATAATACAATACCTACATGGTCTCAAGATTCTGATTCAGTGGATCTAGTGCCAGATCTAGAAATCTGTAACTAAAAGCAAAAAGCCCTATCACTTGATAATCTTACTGCAAGTGGTCTGGAAGCTTACCATACATAGAGAAGCTTTTCCCTTGTCTCTAGACAATGATTCTCGGTTCTCCCTCTGCCTCAGAATTACCTGTGGAGCTTTTAAAACTATGAATCCTTGGGATTCACTCCCAGAAATTTTAACATTGTATGTCTGGCGAGTGCCAAGCATGATGAATGTATTTAAAATTCCACAAGTGATATTAGCCAACATTAGTCAGAATGAGAATCATTACATCAAAGTCCCCAAATATTTTTGTCCATCTCCATAGTGAAAAAAAATTTAGCACATATCTATAGTATATTGTATTAGTCAGTTCTCCATCACTATGATGAAATATCTTAGGCAATTAACCTAAAAGAAAAAAGGTTTATTTTGGCTCACAGTTTCGAGGTTCCAGTCCAAGATCTAGTGTCTTTGGTCCTGGAGTATGTGGTGGAACAAACCACTCACCTCATGAGCCAGGAAGCAAAGCAAAGGACTGAGAAGCCAAGGTCCCACAATCTCCTTCAAGACACACTCTCAGTGATATAGTCCCATCTCTTAAAGATTCCACCATCTCTCTACAGCACCATCCTAGAGACCAAGGCCCAAACACATGGGCCTTTGGAGGATAATCAGCATTCAAATTATAGCATAGATATATAGATACATATATAAATACATATATTTATAAAATAGCCAGCTTTACTATATTACATATTATATACTTAGAAAACATACAAAAATGGGAGTTTTGAGAATAAGATAAAGCAAATAAAAATTTATTTAAGTTCTTTTATATGTTAATAGAATAAAATTCTCTTTTGTCATCAGTTAATTTATTTTGTGGGTTGAGGGTAACCCTCAGCAGTGGTGTGCTTGTCTAGCCTGTGCAGGCCCTGGGTTTGATCTCTAACACCACATGCACAAAAGAAGTAATCAGATTTCAGAAGATTAGTTCTTAAACATTTGCTGGCCATGATTAGCAAACATTATTGGCTCTATTATGCTAATAGTCACATGCTTGTGGCACAATATATACTCTACATCTCAAAGACGGCCCAAGGTACCATACACACTCAATATTTAGCCACATGAAAACATACATCATCAACAAGAGTGGATCTAAATTCATATTTAAGAGCCTTCTTGATAACCCTAATTCTTTTAGCTGACTGCTTATTAGATCAAGTTAGGTTGTCACTGTTTTTTCCTTACAATATTCTGGATGAAGAGCTTGTATTAGAACTCAAAAAAAGTGCTGGCTCTGACATTTTCTTCTTGTCTGCTTGTGTTTGTATTATTGGTTTCATTTTTTTTTTTTTTTTGGACCAGGGGTTGAACCAGGGGCACTTAACCACTGAGCCACATCTCCAGCCATTTTCATTTTTTATTTTGAGACAGGGTCTTGCTAAGTTGCTTAGGGCCTTGGTAAGTTGCTGAGCCTGGCTTTGAACTTGTGATCCTGCTGCCTCAGCCTCCCAAGTTTCTGGTATTACAGGCATATACCACTGCACCCAGCTGTTATTGATATCATTTCTAACTAGCAAGTGTTTTGCAAGAATTTTTTGAAGCTATTAAGGTTTCTAGGGTGTCTTCTTAAGGCTCTTTTAAATATTCACATTCTTGGACTATTTAGGCCATGTTTGGCTTTGGATTTGTTTAGATGCACATAGTCTAGGAATCACAGCCTGCCAAAGGACTGAGCTAGCTAGGCTCTCCTCTTATGTGGGAGTCTTTGAACAGTCCTTCCCACAGGCCAGAATTGGCCTCTGACCTTCTTGTATATCTCAAGTTTAAGAATATGAGGTCCTCTTTATTGACTATTTTCGGAATCCACCCTGGTAGCCAATGTCTCATCACTATGGTCTGAATGTGTACTCCAAAAGTTCATGTATTGGAAAATTAATCCCCAGGCTCCTATTAGTAAATTTGGAGGTGGAGCCTTTGAGAGGTAATTAGAATTAGATGAGGTCATGAGGGTGGAGCCCTATAGAGTCTTTTTAGTGGTTCTAGAAGAAGAAGAAAGACCCAAACCCATGTTTGCTCTGTCTCCCCATATGACACTCTCTACCATGTTATTATGCAGCAAGAAGACCTCAACAGATGCCAAGCAGATGCTGGTGCTATGCCCTTGGTCTAATGAGTCTCCAGAACCATGAGCCAAATAAACTTTTATTCTTTATAAATTACCCACTCTCATATTCTGTTTTAGCAACAGAAAACAGATTAAGATACTCATGCAGCAACTCCATAGGCATAGTATACAGGATTCTCAGGAAGATGTGCTCCCAGAGTCACTACACTGAGCCAGCAGCTGAGAACTTAAAGTCCTCACAGTCCAGTGGTAGTTTTTTTACTTAGTCATTTTACCATAAGCAATGTTGCCTAGCAACCTGTTTGACACACTGCTTTTTTCGTACTACAAGGAAAGAGCAGGAAAGATAACAAAAGGTCAAGTTCTTAGGCAGAAAGAGAAAGTGTTTGCTAACTCTTTACTCACACAAGTGTGGATATCCAATGTTATGGTGGTTAGTTTAGTTAAAACCAGAAGATATAATCTTTAAATTCATTTAACTGAGTACACATTGCACACATAAAGTGCAGTGTTCTGAAAGTGAACAAACAAATCTCTCTGAGCACCCTAATCATTTCCTCATGGTACTTGTTGGCATTACCACTATACAATGAAATGTGTACATCTCTCTTTGCTTTCTGATCCAATTTCCTGGGGTAGGGGTGGGGGGAAACCATGCTGCCCTGTTCGTTGTTCTTGTTCACTGTCCCCAGTGCCTGGCATTGTGCCCTGAACACAATAAGAACTCAGTATCTGTTAAATAAATAAATTAACCTTTGTTTTGAAATACATCTGAGTTTGCCAGCATAGTGTGAAACAAACTGGGGAAACATGATATCTACATTTCTAAACTACATAAGAAATACATATTATACATCATAATTTAACAACAAAGATAAATACACATATACATATATAACAACAAAGATAAATACATATTATACATTATAATTTAACAAGGATGACACTATTAACGACATTATTATTAGCCAAAAATCATATACTAAATAGTATTTTATCAGTCACTAGAAGCTGATGAAGAAGACAGGATTTGAGACTTAACAAAGATTGTACTCTAGGCAGGAAAGACAGACCTTCAAGGGTTTGGAGTTCAAATATACTCCCCAAACCCAGGGACTAATGCCAAGAATTCCCCTCTTCTCCCTAGTGAAGATGAGGCAGAAAATGACAAACACTGAACATTGATCTAAGCCAATTTATATGAATAATTATATGCATTAAATAAAATAATTTCAGATGGGCTAAATGAGATGTTATGAAGCATAGAACCAGGGCCTTTAAAGCCCAGTCTGGCAAAATGGGAAGTTCTTCCCTGCAGAAAAACATTTAGACTGAGATCTGAGCAATAAGTTAGCCAGGGAATAGTCTGGAGGTCTTGATGAGAAGGAACAGCATATTCAAGACCTTCAGGCAGGAGCCAAAAAAGGAAGACCTGAGAGGGCAGAGTCCAGTGAGGCTACAGCAGATGTCTGAGATGAGCCTGGAGAAAGAAGCAGAAAACAGTTCATGCAAGATTTTATAGAAAATCCTGAACGTTAGCCTGAGTTCAATGGAAAGTCTCTGAGGAGTTTTAAGCAGGGAAATTATGTGCTCTGACTACAGTGCTGAAGATCTTCCTGGCTCCAGTAACTACAATTACACCAGAATAAACCAGATAAGCCTTTCCTTCTCTTAATGATTTTTATTTCATTTCATTTTTATTTATATATTCTTCCATAGTTTGTGGACCATAAAATATCTCTGTCGTTGTAAATCACTCAGTGATTCATCCTGAATCTTATAAAATTTAGCTGGAGGCATTCTGATGCTTATGGTTTTTAGATTTTTCCCTGAGCCTAATAAAAAAATCATAATTCAAACTTTGATTGTTCTCCATGGTATGTACTGCCTTAAAATTTTATTTACCCATTTGGTAGCAATTTATTAATCAAATATTCAAATTGCAGGAATTAGAAATTTTCTACTTAAAAAGATATATAAAAGGTATCCAAGCATCTGGGAAGCAATATAAATGATTATTAGTCTTGAGATGAGAAAACGTGCTTATTGAACATACTTATTGATTATTGAAATTACTATAACATTCCTGGTGCTGTAAGTCATCACCTCCTGCCACAGTCTGAGAAGGCAGAGTCCAGTGGGGCTGGAGCAAATGGCTTAAATGAGCCTGGAGAAAGAAGCAGGAAACAGTTCATTCAGGGTTTCATAGAAAATTCTACACAGGGTTTCATAAAAAAGTTTGTTTCCCCATAAAATTCATAAATTGATATGTTGAAATGTTAATCTCCATGTAATGGCATTAGAAGGTGGGGCCATTCGAAGTGACTAGGGCATAATGTCAGAGCCTTCATGAATGGGACTAGCGCCCTTAGAAGAGACCCCAGAGAGCATGCTCAGCACTCCCTCCATGTAAGGACACAGCAAGTAGTCACCATCTATGGACCAGAAAATGAGCACTCACCAGACACTGAACTTAGCACCCTGATCTTAAGTTTCCCAGCTTCTAGAACTTTGAGATAAATTTCTGCTGCTTATAAGTTCCCCAGTTTATGGCATTTTGTTAAAGCTGCCAGACTGGACAAAGATATCCGCCTCTTTAATAATATGTAATTGGATTAAATCAAGATAGTTGTAATGAATTAAAGAAAATTTATTTTATAGTAACATTATTCTTCCCAAGGAAAATATTTTATTTAATTAGGAAAATAATTGTTAAAATATTTTACTGGGTAAAGATAGGGGTGGTAAGTGTAAGACCTTCTGTGCAAAGAACGTGCTTATATGCAATAGGTAGTTCTTCCTTTCCTATATCTGTCTGGCACCAGTGGTTTTGAATTCTACATAGCCCCATAGACCCTTTCTTAATATTCCTATCCATACACATTTAAAACAATTCAATAAAATTCCATAAATGCACTATAAATAGAATTGCCAGATAAAATAGTAGGGGACATACATATACTAAAAATTATTCATTGTTAATATGAAATTCAAATTTAAGTGGGATTCCCACATTATTTGCTAAATTTGGCAAACTTTAATATAGAGGAGAAGCAAAAGGAATACTCTGTATAATAGTAATAAGTATTTGAATGTGTAACTGCTTAGCCATATGGCACATAATGAAGTAGTCAGATGCTTGCACCCACCATGGAATCACAATGATTGTAGTGACTTCAAGAGCATACTGATATTAGTAGTCATTACCCACTCAAAATATCATACATGGTATGGCCATTAGTGATGTGATTTTTCTGAAATGACCCTTAGAATATTCAGACAAAACAAGCCTCCAACTTCTTTTAATTTGCATATCTGTTGCATTCCTGGAAAACTTGAGATATATTACAACTATTCCAAACACACAGACATATTTTAAGTAAGTTCTAGACTCAGCTAATTACAAACAAGGTTTCTCATTTACATGAATGCTTAGTATGAAATGCAAGTCATAGAGAACTTGGCATATTCTTCGTTTTTGTACTTCTCTTTACATTAAAGAACATTAGCTTCTCTGACTCCCGCTCACTGACCAGTGGTATCCAGATCTATGGTAAAATTTTTTTTTAAAAACTCCCTCAAATTTTCCCCAGTGCATTATAATAGTCTCACTAAAGCTACTAATTTAAACCATGTTTAAAGGAAGAATGATGGGATAGTTCTTCTAGGACAGATAAAGAAAGAGTTTGTGGAGAGAAGAGATTAATAACTAGAATTTGATTCATGATTGACTTCCTTCTATTGAATAAAACCACTGGTGGATCTATAAAATTTTGGGTGGGACATCCATTTATCTGTTTCTTAGAGCTTGTCTGAGTACAAGGGAGGAAATAGGCTCTGAGACTATATTCCCTCTGAGATGTATATTCCCTTCCTTTAGGTTCTATAATTTATGGTATGAAAATAAGAAGGAGTGATAAAAAGGCAAAGATCAATAGGGATACTGCTTATTAGTATCCATATTAGGCATTCAATATTTCTGTCCCTCACAACATTTGAACTCTTAATCCTTACTGTGATGTAGAGCATTTAGAGGTAGAGCATTTGCAAGGTAATTAGGTTTAGATGTGATCATAAGAATGCAACCCCAATGATGGGATCAGTGCCCTTATAAAAGGAGGAATGGGCGTTTCTCTCCATATATACACACCAAGGAAAGGCCATGTGAGCACACACAGAAAACAACTGTCTACAGCTGGCTTATGTGAATACTGAATAAACATTGAGTATGGTTTTTCTTGGAATGGCGTAAAACTTCACTCTGGCCTATTCCATCATGGACACCACTTTCAAAATGGCAGTATGTTTGAGAGAAGGCTTCTACTGGACCTACCAGTAATACAATGCTCAATTCCTTCTCTAGCTGCAACCCAGTGTTCTTGCCCTTCTTAGAATATCTATATGACTTTTTGTAAGTCCTCTTCTATACCCAACAAGGACCTTGAAAAAATCAATTTTTTCACTATCCTCCTTCTACCCCACTCTACCTTCCATTTCCCAGACACATTGTAGCAGAATCTCTGGAAGCTTAAGAAGTATATGTAACTCCATTGGCCTCCCTATATCAAAACTCTCTAGGCCCCAAATGGACACCAATTTCTAGGTTCAAACATACCCCTAAATCTCACAGGACAACTGTCAAATCCTCTTTTCTCCATAATGGGGAGGAGGCTAAAAAATGACAAGTGTCACACACTAGCCTAAGTCAATCAAGATCTTCTTGAAAGATACCCATAGTCCCCTGAAGTTAGGGATAGATAAGGAGTATATATATTCTCCTCAATATTACTACCAGGTGGTATTCTACAACAAATTTGCAACTTGTGCTAATGGGTATTACAGGCGGTGGGGAAACAATCTCACTGAGCTAAGAACAGTCTCGGAAAGCAGTTCTATATGCTTAAAAAAAAACATTAGCTCTTTGTTCAAATGTGCTTGAAAAGTTCTCTTGAAACAGATGCAACAATATTCAGTTGGCTTTCTGGTCTGAATCAGGAAACAAAACCTTCCATAAGAAAATTAAAGACAATCTCTAAATTTCCTTGAAATCTTAAACCCGGGGGGCTATTCCAAATAGCATAGGCTTCTGAGTTCCCTGTATACTTAGATGCTGTTCTTATAAGAAAGAAAATGCCCACATACTATTTCTCACCTATCTATACATCTTGAACACTACTAATGAGCCAGTACTAATTTTTTTACTAATGAAAAAATTCTAATATACATGATGCCAATTAACAAAGATAACTGATGTCAATGTTGCCTTAGGAGAGTGAGCTTCTGATTAGCCATTCAAATGTTAACCACTTTGGGAGTATGCATTCCCAATTAGAGTACTTCAAATATTAACTAATCACTCATAAGTTCAGTGGATTAAAACTAACATGCATATATCACACTCTGTTATGAAGTATATTAAATGAATTTTTAGATAGAGCAATCAGACAACCTGGTTAGTTAGTGTCAGTCAGCTTTCCATTACTACAACAAACAGTATACCAAGATAATCAAATTATTAAGAGGATTATTTTGACTCATTGTTTTGGCGGTTTCAGGCCTTGTTGGCCTTGTTGCTTTTGGTCCTGTGGGGAGGCAGCACATCATGGCAGGGAATGTGTGGTGGAACAAATTGCTCACCTCATGGCCATGAAGCACAAAAAAGAGAAAGAAGAGGGATTGAGTTCCCAATATACCTTCAAGGTCATGCTCCCAGTGACCAGAAGACCTCTTATTGAACCCTCCTCTTGAAGTTTCCACTACCTCCCAATAGCACCATGCTGGAGAACAGGCCTTTAAAGCAGGCCTTTGGAAAGCATTCCAGGCCCAAACTGTAGCAACCTGGGAGAGTCCTGTTTTGTACTTCTTGTCCAGAGATAATCATAGTGTCCCCTTTCACCCTCAAAGTGTCCCAGTTCAGGCAAAATCTGCAATCACCCTATAAAATAAGGACACTTCTAGGTTCACAATGCATCAACTATCCTGTAGAAAAAAAATGCCAGCCTCCCCATTTGGAGGTCATCCTCAACCTATGAAGGGACTCTCTAGTAGACCTGTCCCTTGACTTGGAGAGGAAAGATTACTGCTCCCTAAGAAGAAAGGGAAAGCAAAGTCTTTCTGAACTCCCTAAAAGGACATGCCCTCTTCCTTCCCCGTTCTCTTCTTTCACTGGGACTGAGCAGAGCTGGGAGCACTGCTGGTTCTATGTTCTGGCCAGCATTCAGCATGGCCAGCAGACAGGGAACTATCCTGAACCGCTGGCAGCCTAGGCATCCTAGTTTTCGACCAACAGTCCTCAGTTCCCGCCCATTCTCTAAATTTCAAATTCTATTATTCTTTCTTCCATTCTTTTCAAGAATGCTAGGAAATAAAACTTGCACACAGAGGCATCTGAGAAAACCATAAACCTAACTTGACTTGTAAAGACCCACAGCCTCCAAAATTCAAGTAGATATTCCAACTTGATTGGATTGCATTTTTGTAACATATGATCCCTTTCATGTAACAGGGTTCAGTTTGTGCTTTGAATATAAACCTTGTGAAAGGCCCGAGCTAAATAAACCCCATGACAGGCTTCAGACCCTCCAGAAAAACTAGTAGGCCTGAGTTTAGGTTCCAGGAAAAGCCACACACTGCTCAAGGCTGAAGCCACCCTCGGACCACCCTCAGACCAGCCAATCAAAAGAGGTTAAAAATATACATCTAGCATTCCTGTGGTCTGAGTCAGGGTCAGGGAACTATAGATAGTTACTTTGTACAAACTAGCCAATCACTCATCACTTGCCCAAACCCCACATGGACCCTTTAAACTCACCTCATAATTGGTCATTTTCAAAAGATTCTCAAAAGTCATGATTGGGTCCTGCCAAATGTAATGAACACCCCACAGATTCTGAATGGTCAATATTGTCACCATGGGTGCTGTGTGATTGTAATTGGTGCTTGTGTAATGATGCTGTGCATACGTCATGTCCACTGTAACCACCCCGTCCCTTACCCCATAAAAACCCTGCTCAACTATTGTTCTGGGCTCTCTGTACAGATCCACTGTGTCGGTGAAGTCTGAGTCCAACCTTAAGCCCGAATAAAGGCTCTTTGCTCTTACATACGTGTCTCGATCTCCTTGGTGGTCTTTGGGGTCTCCGTGATCTGGGCATAACACCTTGATGCTGTACCACTGGTGGCTTATTTCAAAACTGACTTTTTCTTTCTCTTTTTCTTCTCCCTTTTCCCCTTCCCAAGCTTAAGGGAAGCAAGATTAACTTTCATCCTGTCCCAAGCCAAGTTATCTGCCCTTCCACTCACTCTACATTAAGAATAAAGACATTCTGGACCTGGGAACTAGAACAACAGCTCTTTCAAAGACATAAGTTAAACATGAATTAAACCTACTGATAATGATGCTTGGAAAACAACCCGTGTATCCCCATTTTTAAAGCCCTCTGGTGATTAGAATGGCAGCCTCTGTGACTTGAGTTTGTTGCCTCTCTCCTTTGCTAGCAAAGCAGTCAAACTTTTTTCCTTTCCCTCAAAACCTCACCCTCATAATTGAGTCAGTAGTAGACAAGGACCAAGTTTTCAGTCTCATGTTTACTTCATTCCTAGGTTTCTGGTATCTGTCCCAGAAAAGTGACATTCTGAAGGAGTGGGATTCTCTCTCTTGAAAACACTGTTCAGAAAGTAGATTTGAATCCATTCCTGGTCTTGCCATTGTGACCAAGTCCTCAGCTCACTCACTTTAGGCAGGAGATGTCCTGACCTGTGGCAAAAATGCAGGCTATGTTGCTTATGCTCTGGATATCTTACCTATGGTGGAATGGTGACAGTGTGGGAGACAGAATCGCATAGGCAAATGGTTTTAATCTCACATTCAATGGCAACTGGGACTCTCACAATTAGGTCAAACAGCCCAACGAGTTTCCTTACACAGCCTCCATTACTGCAGCTAGTAGCTTTTAGCACCAGGCTTCATACATACTATTGTGGTTTTGATAGGTTTTTGTTTGTTTGTTTTTTACCATTTCTGACCCACAGTTTTACCCTGGGAACTCAGTTCCCTTAAAGTTGTCCCTGATATTGGAATGTTTGATTAATCCTTATAGTAACAGAAAGAACAGTATAGATCAGATATTCAACTTCTTCATTTGACAACCATCATAATATACAAAATGTCAGGATCTAACATCAAAGACCCTGTATACTTCATCACTGGTTAAGTCTGTGATCATAGGCAAGGCACTCAACCTGAGTTGCTGCCCTAAACAATGAACAATACTTACCATACAAAGTTATTTGAAGAGTTGGGTTTTTTTTTAAATATTTATTTTTTAGTTATAGGTGGACAGAATATCTTTATTTTATTTTTTATGTGGTGCTGAGGACCGAACCCAGCGCCCCACACGTACTAGGCGAGCACGCCACCACTGCACCGCAACCCCAGCCCCTGAAGAGTTGTTTTAAAGAAAGTAAACCATATATGCATTTCCCAGATGAATAAGCATGAGCACAAAGAAGTTATATAAGTTATCGAAAGTAATACACTATTCAGGGGAAATACCCAGGTCTCCTAACTTGATTAATGATAACTGATATTAATTGCTGACAATGACTCAGGCGTAGTGCGAAGCCTTCAATACAATCATTTAACCTCACTTATTCTTTTTTTTTTAAGAACTTTACTTTGGTAGTTTACTATTGACTTTTATTATTATTATTTTTCTCCTGACCGATTGATTCCCTGGACATCACTGTATAATCTGTAAACAAATATGAAGCTGATGTGCAGGAGGATGTTGCATTTCTCCTGTTTTTTAAGAGGCAGAAATCTAACTGTGTGAACTGCTCTTTTATTTATTTTTTGACCATCATCATTAATTATAGCAGTATTTTATTCTTTTTTTAATATATTATTTATTTATTTATTTCAAATGCATTTCAAGTCATAGTACATACACAGAGCTCAATTTTCCATCTCTCTGGTTGCAAACAAGATGGAGTCACACCATTCATGTCTTCATACATGTACCTAGGGTACTGATGTCCATCTCATTCAACCATTTTTGCTACTGCCATTCCCCCTCCCCTCCCAACCTCCCCCCTGTTCTTAATATGGTTACTAACATACTCATTTTCTGATGAAAAAAATCATCTTAAAATGGTTAATACAATTATCAGTGCCACATGTGTAGTGAGTGGCAAAGACATATTCAAATGCAAGTTGTCCTAACTAGAGCAGCTGAGCTCTTGTAGCTGAGTCAAAAGAACTCAAATTTCTGTACCAGGAGATCAAATTAAAAATACCAATCCACATAATTCATTTTAAAGTTAGAGAGACAATGTTAGGGGCAATTGGCTTCATTTAGTACAATTAAAACACTTAGCCTGGAACAAAGTAGCCTGTTTTTATTTCTTTCCTCCTAACATGGCTTACGAGGTGAATTATTCTGCAACATGTGGGATAGAGGTAGAGATGGGAACAGTTGTGGGCAGGGAACAACACATGGTGAATGTGCAATTAAGTCAAAGTGGTAGAAACACAGAGGGAAGGCTGTGGCTTACCTGATGGAAGGGTAGGTAGTTCACACAGTCATCCCTAGACAGTTCTCATCAGAACAACACTAACTCTCCCAATGGCCATACTTACATAAATATAACCCCAGACCAAACTAGACACGTACTTATATTCTCATAAAGCTGTCCTGGTACTTATTTCAACCTAATTTCTCCTGTACCAAAACAGGGTCAGGGGGTTTTAGAAGCCTAGATCTCCAAACTCCCCTTTAATAGTCCATGTTGTCTTTAAATATGTTAGATAACATATTTCATAATCGGCAGTCACCTTTAAAATAAAAACTTGATTCACAGTAAGGAGTGTGAGGAAATCAATAAATTTCTTTCCCAATATAATATTAATAAACAACCCAACAAAAAGATATCCTGTCTGAAATGGACTGAATTAGCTGAGGGAGGTCACCTTGAAATGTTCCACTTTCTATCCCAGGATAATAGCACGTCCTTACCTTAAACATGGAAGGACTGCCAGTGTATACTCAAGATGCACTTCTTTGTCTAAGTTGGTATCACTGTTTTCTTCAGAGTTTCAGCCAGATACATGTGTCCCCAAAATAATGGAATAAGTGACTTGCAGGGTGAGAAGTCCTTCTTAATACTGTTCTCCAAACTAATACCTATTGAAGTACATATTTCTCCTACACAAGTCAATCATCTGTCTCTAATTAAGCATTCAACCTCCAGAAATGCTCAAGGCCCTGCATCTTTAAGGCACCTGGCTGAGAGTGAGACATACCCGGCAGCAGGATGTCTGTGGACTCTCCAGGCTCTCTGATGAGATGAATTATTTTTATATCAGCAGTTGACTAAGGAAAGAAAACATGACCATAGAAGAACTTGACATGTTTATGAGTGTTCTACCCCTTAAAAAAGGCACCAAGCACCGGGTTTTAAGTGGGAATTAATTCAAACCTTCAAATATCATGGCTAGCAAAATGCCCTATGTGTCTAATACCTAGGAACATAGGTTTGAAAGTTCTAAATAAGATATTAACAAACTAACATGGCACATTTTTAAAATAACAATACCCACTGACAAAGGTAAGGTTTTTTCCAACAATGGAAGGCTGATTTACCCCAGTAAATCTATAACAACAATTTACTACATATGTGTGTATACATATATAGATATATATGATAATTTTAGTGGATGTTAAGAAAGAATTATATTTTTTAATGTGATAAAAAGAATTACAACCAACATTAATAACCCTGCTTAAGATTAAAACATTAGTTGGGCACGGTGACACATACCTATAATCCCAACAGCTCAGGAGCCTGAGGCAGGAGGATTGCAAGTTCAAAGGTCAGCCTCAACAATTTAGTGAGGCCCTGTCTCTAAATAAATTTTTTTAAAAAATTAAAAGGGCTGGGGATGTGGCTCAGTAGTTAAGTGTCTCTGGGTTCAATCCCCAATACAAAAAAAAAATTAAAACATTAGAAGCAGTCTTAATGAAATAATGAACAAGCACAGAAATTTATTACCTCCAGCATTCTTCAATATTGACCTGCATGCCCTCACCAAAGCAAAAAAAAAAAAAAGAGACAGAAGAGAAAAATTGAGAGAGTGAGAGTTATTAAAAGACATAAATTTCGGAAAGCCAGCCTAGCTTCCCTTGAATCCATTCCTGAACTGCCTCACGTTTTGTTTTGTATCATATGTGACTTTTGTTATCACCTATTCCTTTTCTCCAGCTGCATAATAACAGTTCTCGTGAAAGGGTCTGGATGTGGAGCAGTTCCTAAGATAGGAGTTTTGTGGGAGCAGAGATAATACTACCCTCTTCACACAGAAGATATTCAGTTAAAGACTTGGATTAGAATTCCAGCTGCATTGAGGGAATTGCAGCTTTTAAGTGCTTATTATGTGCCAGTATTCTAAGTGTTTTACACAACTCATTATCATATCCAAATGTCTTGGTGTGTTTTCTGTCGCTCTAATAGAGTAACCCCTGGCGAATAATCTATAAAGAACAGCGATTTTTTTTTTTTTTGGCTTACAGAATGTCCAAGAGCATGGTTCTGGCATCTTTTAAGGCTTTCTTGCTGTGTCATAGTTTGGCGGAAGGCATCACATGGGAGAGACTTCACAAGTAAGAGAACTCACTTTTATAACAAATTCACACTAACTAACACTATTGGCAAATAACCCAACAAACGAACCTCTGGTTCCAGAACCCTCATGACCTAATAATCTTTTATTAGGCTCCACTTCCCAACACTGCCACATTGGGGATTAAGTTTCCAACACATGAACTTTGGAGAGTACATTCATACCACACAAGTCTGGTACTGTTGAAGAAACCAGTGTCCAGAATGGTGCTCCAACAGGGAGCAGTAGAGCTTTATTGCTAGATTTCATCCTAACTTTAGATGAGGAAAAGGAACAGGAAAAACAAATTTGTAACAATCTCTTGGTTAGCCTGGTCCATCTATTAGTGATGTATCTCTGCCACTGAGACTGAAAAGAGTGCAACCAGCGTCCAGGCATGGACAGATGACTTCAACAGTTTAGCGCTTTAGGCTGGAAAGTTTGTCCAGCCGCACACTAATTCAAATGCTGAAATCCTACCCACATAGCATAATGGCATTAGAAAATGATTAAGTAATGCATAAGGTACCCTTGTTAATGGGATCAGTGCTCGTATACAGAGACCCCAGAGAGATCCTTTGTCAACTTCTACCCTGTTGGCTTATATCTTGAAGACATCCTACCATGAACCTGGAAGGGCTATACACTAAATCTGCAGGCACCTTTAGACTTTCCAGCCTCTAGAACTGTGAGAAATAAATTTCTGTTGTTTATAAGCCATCTAGTATGCTGGCTTATATGGTATGCTGCTTTAGCAACCCAAATGGATGAAGATATCAAGGGAAATTTCCAAATATAGGAGGGGTCCCTACAACAAATTCCTCTGGGTTTATGAAAACACTCTTCCTTGCAGGGACAAAATAGCACCCAGATGGAGAAGTTACAGAGGAAGCCACTTATTTTTACTTCAACTGTGTTTTCTTATTATCAATTAAATTCTTTGCCTGCTTTTTCTATTTCTATGAAGAATGTCATTAGAATTTTAATAGGAATTGCATTAAATCTGTATAGTGCTTTTGGTACTATGGCCATTTTGACAACATTAATTCTGCCTATCCAAGAACTTGAAAGAAAACTAATGGCAGATAATATTTTAGTTTTTGCTGTATGGATTGTATTATTTTATTTTTTATTTGTTCTTTTTAAATATACATGACAGTAGAGTATATTTTGACGTACATACCTGGAGTATATCTTATTCAACTTAGAATCTGATTCCTGTGGTTGTTCATGATATGGAGTTTCACTATAGTATATTCATATATGAACATAGGAAAACTATGAGTGATTCATTTCACTATTCCCTCTCCCTTCCTTTTATTCCCCTTTGTAGAATCCACTAAATTTCTACTTTTCCCCTACCTCCCCCTTGTTATAGCATCCATGTATCAGAACATCCAATCTTTGATTTTTTGGAATTGGCTTATTTCACTTAGCATGATAGTCTCCAGATCCATCCATTTACTGGCAAAAGTTATAAAGTCATTCTTTTTATGGCTGATTAATATTCTATTGTGTCTACATAAAACATTTTTATATCTATTCATTTGTTGAAGGGCACCTAAGTTGGTTCCATAGCTTGGCTATTGTGAGTTCTATTTCTATAAACATTGATGTGGTTGTATCCCTATAATATGCTGATTTTAGATTTTTTTGGATATATACTGAGGAATGGGATAACTAGATCATATGGTGGTTCCATTCCTAGTTTTTTGAGAAATTTCCACACTGCTTTCCAGAATGGTTGCACTAATTTGCAGTTCCACCAATAATGTCTGAGTGTACCTTTTTGCCCCACATCCTCACCAACACTTATTATTTGTATTCTTGATAATTCCCATTCCAACTGGGGTGAAATGAAATCTCAATGTGGTTTTGATTTACATTTCCCTAATTGCTATCAATGTTGAACATTTATTCATATATTTGCTGGCCATTTATATTTCTTCTTTTGAAAAGTGTCTGTTTAGTTCTTTTGCCCATTTATTAATTGGGTTATTTGTTTTTGAGTTATTTATATATTCTGGATATTAATGCCCTATCTGAGGAGAAGGTGGCAAAGATCGTCTCTCACTCTGTAGACTCTTGTATCATGCTCTTAATTGTTTCCTTTGCTGTGCAGAAGATTTTCAATTTGATTGCATCCCCCAAACTGATTACTGGTTTTATTTTTTGTGCTTTAGGGGCCTTTTTAAAGAAGTGAGTTCCTGTGCCTATATGTTGGAGTACTGGGTCTACATTTTCTTCTAGATGTTGCAGAGTTTCTGGTCTAATTCCTAGATCTTTGATCCACTTTGAGCTGACTTTTGTGCAGGGTAAGGATAGGAGTCAGGTTTCATTCTTCTACATAAGAATATCCAGTTTTCCCAGTACCGTTTGTTAAAAAGACTCTTAACTTTAGTGTATGTTTTTGGCAGTATCAGATAACCATATTTACTCAGGTTTATCTTTGTGTCTTCTATTCTATTTCATTAGTCTTCATGTCTGTGTTGGTGCTAGCACTATGCTCTTTTTATTAACGTAGCTCTGTAGTATAACTTCAGGTCTGGTATAGTGATGCTGCCATCATTGCTCTTTTGGCTCAGTTTTGCTTTGGTCATTCTGGGTCTCTAATTTTTCCAAATGAATTTGATGCTTGCTTTTTCTATTTCTATCAAGAATGTAATTAGAATTTTAATAGTAATTGCACTAAATCTGTATAGTGCTTTTGATAGTATGGCCATTTTGACAATATTAATTCTGCCTATCCAAGAACTTGAGAGATCTTTCCCATCTTTGAAGGTCTTCTTCAATTGTTCTCTTTCATGTAGAGGCCTTTCACCTCTTTTGTTAGATTGATTCTCAAGTATCTTATTTTTTTTGAGGTTATTAAAAATGGGACAGTTTTCCTAATTTCTCTGTCACATGATTCATCATTGTTATACAGAAATACAATTGATTTATGGGTGCTAACTTTATATCATACTACTTTGCTGAATTCATGTAGGAGTACTAGAAGTTTTCTGGTGGAGATTTTTGGGTCATCTAAATATAGGATTATGTCATCGACAAATAAGGATAGTTTGAGCACTTCCTTTTTGTATCCCTTTGACTTCTTTCTTTTGCCTAATTGCTCTGGCTAGAATTTCAATAACCATGTTGAATAGAAGGGTGAAAGAGGGCATCCCTGCCTTGTTCCAGTTTTTAGAGGGAATGCTTCCAATTTTTCTCCATTTAGGATGATGTTAACCTTAGGTTTAACAGATTGCTTTAACAATGTTGAGGTATGTTCCTAATATCCATAGTTTTTCTAGTATTTTGAACATAAATGGATGCTAGAGAAAAATTGATTTCTAGTATTTTGAACATAAATGGATAAAAGCATTTGTCAAATGCTTTTTCTGCATCTATTGAGATAGCCATGTGATTCTTGTCTTTAAGTCTATTGATATGGTGAATTACATTTATTGATTTCTTTATGTTGCACCAACCTTGCACCCTGGAATGAACCCCACTTGATCATGGTGCACTATCTTTTTAATATGTTTTTGTATGTAATTTGCCATTATCATATTAAGAATTTTTGCATCTATGTCCATCAAGGATGTTGATCTGAATTTTTCTTTCCTTGATGTGTCTTTGGTTTGGATATCAGGGTGACACTAGCTTCATAGAATGAGTCTGGAAGAGTTCCAATCTTTCTGTTTCATGGAATAGTTTGGGGAGGATTGATGTTAGTTCTTTTTTGAAGGTCTGCTAGAATTCAGTTGAGAATCCATCTGGCCCTGGGCTTTTCTTTGTTTGTAGGCTATTGATGGTGTCAATTTCATTGCTTGAAATTGATCTGTTTAAAAAAATCTATGTCCTTTGGCTGGGGTTGTAGCTCAGTGGTAAAGCATTTGCCTAACACACATGAGGCACTGGATTTGATACTTAGCACCACATAAAAATAAATAAATAAAACAAAGGTGTGTCCATCTACAACTAAAAAATATAAATATAAAAAAAGAATACTTAAAAAAAATCTAATACTCCTGATTCAATTCAGTTAGGTCATATGTGTTTAGAAATTTGTACATATCTTCAATATTTTCTATTTTATTGGAGTATGTATTTTCAAAATAATTTTTGATTATCATCTGTATTATAGTAGTACCCATGGTGATATTTCCCTTTCATGACAGATTTCAGTTGAGTTTTTTTCCTTCTTCTTAGTGTTTGGATGACTAAGGGTTTATCAAATTCTTTTATTTTATTTTAAATTTTCAAAGAACCAAAGCTTTGTTTCTTTGGGTTTTTGTTTTTTTTTTTGAATTTTTATTGTTTGTTTCATTTTCTTTGAATTCAGCTCTGATTTTAATTATTTCCTGTCTTCTACTGCTTTGGGTGAGGATTTACTCTTCTTTTTCTAGGGTTTTGAGATGCAATGTTTTTTGGTAACTTTTTATTCTTTTAATGAATGTGCTCAATGCAATGAACTTTTCTCTTAGAACTGCCATCATACTTTCCCAGAGAGTTTGATATATTGTGTCACTATTCTCATTTACGCCTAAGTATTTTTTTAAATTTCACTTCTGATTTCTTCTGCTGTTCATTGGTCATTTAATAGCATATTATTTAGTATCTAGGTGTTAGAGTAGCTTCTATTTTTTATTTTATCATTGATTTTGAATTTCATTTCACTATAATCTGATAAAATGCAATGTATCATCACTATTTTTTTGTATTTGCTAACAGTTTCTTTGTGGCCTAAGATACGGTCTATTCTAGAAAATGATCTATGTACTTCTAGAAGAAAGTATATTCTATCATTGATGGATGAAATATTTGATATATGTCTGTTAAGTCCAAATAATCAATTGTATTTTTTAGTTCTATAACTTCTTTATTTAGTTTTTGTTTTGAAGATCAATTGAGTGGTGAGAGGAACCTGTTAAAGTCACCCAATAATATTGTGTTGTTGTCTATTTGATCCATGAAATTGAGGTTTTGTTTGATTTATGTAGATGCTGCATTGTAAGGGGCATAAATATTCCTGCTATTTCTTGTTGTTGTATAATTCCATTAAACAGTATGAAAGGAACTTCTTTGTCCTTTTTAAGTAACTTTGGTATGAAATTCACTTTATCTGATATGAGGATAGAAACTCCTACTTGTTTACAAGATCCATATGAATTCTATGTTTTTCCCCATCTTTTTACCTTCAGTCTATGGATGTCTTTGCCTATGAGGTGACTCTCTTGGAGGCAGTATATTGTTGGGTCTTGTTTTTTAATCTAATCTGCCAGTCTGTCTTTTGATTGATGAATTTAGGCCATTCACATTCACTGTTATTATTGAGATATGGTTTTAATCCTGTCATTTGATTTATTTGTTTTTTAAATTTGAATTAGCTTTTCCTTTGATTGACTATTCTTTTAGTGTACTTCCTCCATTTGCTGGTTTTTTATTTTATTTTTCATTTAATTTTTATGAAATGTTTTGTTGAGTATGTTTTGTTGTGCAGGCTTTTTAGTTGTGAATTTTTAAACTTTTTTGTTCATGAAAGCTTTTTATTTCATCATCAGTTCTGAAGCTTAATTTTGCAGGGGATAATATTCCTGGTTGGCATCCATTTTCTTTCAGAGCTTGATATATATTTTTCTAAGTGTCTGGGCAGAGAAATCAGCTGAGATCCAAATTGTCACTTGTCATTTTTCTCTCACAGTTTTTAAAATTCTATCCTTATTCTGTATGTTAAGCATTTTCATAATAATGTGCCTTGGTGTGGGTATGTTGTAATTTTGTATATGTGGCATCCTATAATCCTGTATTTGATTTTCCACCTCATTTTTAAGGTTTGGGAAATTTTATGATCTTATTTCATTGAGAGGATTGCACATTCATTTGGTTTATATCTCTGAGCCTTTGTCTACCCCCATAAATCTTAAGTTTAGTCTTTTCATATTATCCCATATTTCTTAGAATTTCTGTTCATGATCTCTTAACATCTCTTCTCCTTGGTAAACTTTATTTTTAAGATGATATATTTTGACTTCATTGCCTAAAATTCTGTCCTCTAAGTGGCCTAGTCTGTTTGTGATGCTTTCCATTGAATTTTTTGGTTTATTGATTCCTTCATTTGAGGATTTCTACTTGAGCATGTTTTTTAAATTATTTTTAGAATCTCTATCTCTTTATTAAAGTGATCTTTCACTCCTGTATTTTCTCTCTAATTTCACTCATATCGTCATTTACCTCAGAGATCAGTTTAACTATGACCTTTCTAAACTCTCTCTGATATTTCTTCCATTGTAATATCAATGGATTCTCTTTTTTTTAAATATTGTTTTTAGTTGTTGATGGACCTTTATTTTATTCATTTATTTATATGTGGTGCTGAGAATCGAACACAGGGCCTCACACATGCAAAGCAAGTGCTCTACCACTGAGCCACAACCCCAGCCCTCAATGGATTCTCTTATTGAAGTATTTTTATTTGTTCAGGGTGATATATTCTTTGCTTTTTCATGTTGTTTCTGTGTCTATCAATATAACAGTATGGATCTGAAGCAGTAGAGTTTCTACTCTGTGGACTTAAAGTTTCTCTGAAGGTTTCCAGTACCTCACAGTTTAGGTAGAGAAAAATAACAATCAATGCAAACAATATACAGCATTAAACTAAATAGTTCCTGCTATGACACTTACAATGTTAATTGTCACAATAAACAGAAATGATGTGATCAGTTATTGTCCTCAGTAAAAACAGTAAGTTTGCAAAAGGGTTTATAATTTCAAATGGTGAACAGAGAGAGAACAGAAGAGATGTAAGATGAGTTGCTTATGAGGGAGGAGAAGAGAAAACAGAAATAAAAAAACTAAAAGAGTGAAAGGACAATTGAGTTTCGCTATTAGAAGAAAAGAAAGAGAATCAAAGGAAACTGATAAATGAGAGAAAAAATATATATAAAATAAAAAATTTTTAAAGTAAAAATGAAAGAATACAAAACAAAACTAAAATATACTAATCAAACATTCTAGTCCTCAAAAGACTGAGCCATGTAAAATAACTGCCTTCAAAACCTGCTAGAAATGATTTTTTAAAAAGAGACAGGTGTTTATAAGTGTCCATGAACCATTTACCTCACAATGAGAGAAAAGAAAAAACAGTTCTTGATGAAAAGTTAAAGAATTGTTTCCATTGGTGATCAAAAAATTCTCAGCTTCCCTTCTCAGTAGTGTTACATGGGATGGGCTAAAGTGTGATATCTGTTCCACCCTTAGGATGGGGTGGCTGGAGTATTTTATGAGAACAGTTCCCATAGGTAGAGCTTCTGTAGGCAGGGTTTAGGACTAGGTAGGGTCTATCTAGGTTCTTCATTGAATGGTGATCAGTCTGAAGATTTTAAATCAGTGTACCTTCAGGGCTCAGCAGTTGCCCATCCACACTAAGAGACTTAAACCCAGGAATCTCCCCTGGGTTCCACTCATGTGGTGGATGAGCCAATCCTTTGTCTCCTCTATCACTTGCAGACCCATGTTTCCTGGTCTCTCAGGTTCAGTCTCCCAACTCTGTCACTTCTGCTCCCACCCTTTCAAATTCCCAGCTGGAAGGTTCCCTCCCAGCCAGTTCTGCAAGCTGTGGGACTCAGGAAGGATGAGGGAGCCAAATGGGTTTCCACAACTTGTATTCTCCTGTGTAAACCCCTCTACATGTCTGAGTTTCTCCTGGTCACTTAGGTACGCTCAATGTCATAGAGTGTGGTTTTGCCAGGTGTGTATTTGGGGCCAAGCTTGAGTTTTCCAGGAATTGTCTCCCCCAGCTACCATCCCCCATGGCATAGTGCAAAATGGCTCCTTCTTCTGTCCTCCATGGGCAGCCAAGAGAGATGCAGCTTTTTTCCCACACAAGGATATTGTGCAGCACACCTTTCAGATTAATCTGGCAGGGTCTTTGATCTCTGATCTCTCTGTACCATACCCAGATATAACACAAGCCTCCTAAAAATGTGGGTTCTTTTCATTCCTTTATCCCTCCACTTTGCTCACAGGGGAAGGGGTATGCGACTCCAGCTGGTGCCGGTGGCAGCGGCAACAATAGCAACAGTGGCATGGGAGATTTCTTCCTTATTATGTCCAGTCTCCTGAGTCCCCAGTCTGCTTTAAATATCCAATATTAATTCTAGTAAAGTCCCTTTTTTGTTCACCCACCTTACTGAGAAACTGTCTATCTGTTTTCTTGGTTTCACACCATGGAGTAGCCAGGAAAGCAACCTCCTCTATTCTGCCATCTTGACTGGAGTCTGAATTATATTATTTTAAAAGCAGAAGGCTATTATCACATTATTGTCAAAACAATCCTGTGTTAGTCCACTCTCCATTACTATAATAAATACCTATTAAAATAAACTTAAGAAATTTTTCATTTTGGATCACAGTTTTGAAGTTTCCAGTCTATCATTGGGGGTGGGAGAATGCATTGTTTTTAGGCATCTAGTGAGTGGATAGCACATCATGGTGGGGGTGTGTGGTATAGCAATGCTACTCCCCTCTTGGTGAGGAGACCAAAGAGGAGAAGAGGAAGGGGCTGGGCCCCACTTTCCCCTTCAAGGGCACATCTCAGTGACCTAAAACCATCCACTAGGCCCCACCTCTTAATGTTCCACCACTTCCCAATAGTGTTAAGCTGAGGACTAAGTGTTCAACACATGGACCTTTGAGGGACATTCCAAATCCAAACTATAGCAGGTCCTATGAAATGGTTATCATTATTATCCCACTTTTATACTTAGAAAATTGAATTTAAAAATCCATAGCAATACCAATTCAAATACTCAATTCCATAATTTGCTCACCTCTATCAAATCTACTAATTCTACTCTATGCCTGGTCTCCTACCCAGCATGTAGCAGCTTATCTGCTACTTACCTCGTTTTTGCCAGTCCTCAGAGAATTTTCAAGTTTGTCCCCAGGATATTAATCTGATCTTTTCTAACAGTATGAGTTTGGAAAAATGACATAATTCTCCTAGGTTGCAATTCTCTCATTTGAAATTTGAAATAATTCCTAATTGATAGAGTGGTATGAATGTTGAAAGATAATATTTGGACACTGCCCTGGCCCATTTGCTTTGTGCCCAATTAATAAATGAGTTTAGTTTATTAATTCGAACACTCAAAATAACCAGCAATAGCCTGCTTCAGTCACAGCTTATTATTTTGAACATATACAGATGAAAAACCTCAGCTTAAAATGTATCAGAAAGAAATATTAATATATTTTCCAAGGCCACACAATTAGTTAATAATATAACCCAGACTAAAACATATATATCTGACTCCCAAGCCCTTGACCTTAAACTTATTTTACAAAAGTTCTCAGTAACTGTTCAATAAAAGAATAAAAGTGAGATTTACTTAACAAACTGGACCACATTATTTTAGTAGTATACTCTACATCATCACAGTCAGCTTACAACTTGCAAAACTTTGATAGACTATTTGATGGCACAAGCAAAGTATCCTCTCTGCCTATGCCTGATGCTAAACACAACCACCTGTCAAATACAGAAATGATTCATTTGACCTAGGAAAGGATATAGATGGAGGGAGAGAAGAAGAAAATGGAGAAGCTGTGCACATCTTCCCTGGTGGCCTTACCTCAGTGCACCTAAGCAAACCTTGACTTTACCATCCTGCAATAGGTTGGATACAGTTTCAATTTGTCTCCCAAGTTTTCATATACTGTAAGTTTAGTCCCTAGTGTGGTGGTGCTAACATGGTGGAACCTTAAAAAAAGCGGGCTTAGTGGAAGGTAATTAGGTCATGTGGGCCCCATCCTCAAAAGAGATCAACACTCATCTCAAAGAATGAGCTCTCCCAAGAACAGTTGATATTTGACTACTTCCAACTTGGTACCCTCTATATGCAGATGGCTCATTTTCTTCCTTTCTACCATGTATTGACAAAGCTGGGGCAGAGAGGCCTTGCCAAGTTGTTGACACCATGTTATTTGAAAACTTTAGGCACCAGAATCATGAGCCTAATAAATCTCTTTACTTTGTAAAGTACCCAAACTCAGGTACCTGTTATAGCAACACAAAAGGATCTAAGATACATACCCAGCCTGGCATGGTTGAGCAGTTTAGTGGTTATTGACCTAGTTATTCTCATGGGCATGCTCTACACGTTGCAGTAAATGCTGAGCTATTGGAGCAACCTGCTATTCTTTACCACAATAAAAAGAGATTTGGAGAAACAACTTTTCATCATAGTTACCAAAGAAAAATACTGTGATATCAGGGAATAATAATCCTAGAATATGCAGATAATTTGAAATACCAGTAATCCACATGGGAAACCAGCAGTACTTGATAATAAGCAGAACATAGGGCTCTTTCTGAGTTATGAGCTCCATCAATTGTCAGATTTTGTGTACTGATCCAATACTATGAAAATATTTTCTAGTCATCATTGTTTATGTGTTGACCACTCATATCTAAATTGACCCCCAAATAGTATATGACTGTGTCCTCCAAAAATTCATTTGTTGAAGACTTAACCTTCAGCACTTCAAAATTTGACCTTTTCTGGACATAGGGTCATCACAGATGTAATTATGGTAAGAAGAGATCATATTGGAGTTGGATAGGCCCTGGATTCAGTATGACTGGAGTCCTTATTAAAAGGTGTATTTGGACACAGATATGCACAGATAAGAAGAAAAGACCATGTAAAGATGAAGAAAAAGATTGAAGTGACATGTCTTTAAGCCAAGGAACACCAAAGTTTTCCAGAAAACCACCACAAGCCCATAGAGAGGCATGGAAGAGCTCCACTTTTGTAATCATCAGGAATAAACAACCTTGCTAACACTTTATCTCAGAAATCTATCTCCAGAACTGTGAGACAAAAATTTCTGTGATTTTAATCCACATAGTTTGTGGCACTTGGTTATGTCAACCCCAGGAAACTCATATAAATATTATTTAAAATTCTATACCATGTTCATTTTCTTGTAACTAAGAATAAAGACAGTATTATACCAGTTCTAAAATGGAAAAGACCAACATTTATTAGTCTATCATCTTGAAAATATCATGAACAGTTCCAAGGACATCACTGTATATATCAGTTGCAAACATTCTTTAATTTGCTCAAATTGCCTACCTTCTACCTCAAGAAAAAACATAGCTGACACACTCAGAAACTATGTAGAGGGAAAGCAATTGAATAGAGTTCTAAGTAATGTGTTCTATTTTTCACATCATTTTTTAAATAGAAATTTTCAGTTTTCTATGGTAATTAAACATGTATTTAAGTTAGATGCAAAATTCAAAGGAAAAGGAGAAAGTAAAGGTGTTTTTGTGACCTGTAATCCTCATGTTGGTGTGCAGGAGGATCATCCTGCAGAATGATTTGATGCATCAGTATATGACTTCACAGCTTACATATTTATTTGTGCCTTTGAACAGTTGAAAATTAGTTTGAAGTGCAAGAATAAGAAAAAAATAGACAAACATCACAGCACATTGTGGCACTTCCAGTAACTTGTTTCTCTAATATCACCAATACAAGCTTTTTGGGGGAAAAAGATGTTTTGTGACCTTCAATTCAAGATATGTGGTTAAAAATGAGAGGCAATGTATTCAACAGATGACCTAGAATGACTTACCTTTGTGTCCTCGACATTGAACCGGAGAGAGAGAGACAGAGACAGAGACAAATAGGACAAAACAGAGGGAGGGAAAGGGAAAGAGAGATAGAGGGATAAAGAATAAGTCTAAGCTGGGCGCGGTGGCGCAAGCCTCTAATCCCAGCACTTAGTGAGGCTGAGACAGGAGAATCGCGAGTTCAAAGCCAGCCTCAGCAACGGCGAGGTGCTAAGCAACTCAGTGAGACCCTGTCTCTACATAAAACACAAAATAGGCAAATGGATAGAATTGGAGAACATTATGCTTAGTGAAGTAAGCCAATCCCAAAAAACCAAATGCCGAATGTTCTCTCTCATTAGTGGATGAGGATACATAAGGGGGATGGGAACGGGAAACACAGGAGAAATGCAGGAACTCTGGATGCAGCAGCGGGGAGGGGGGAGGAAGGAAAGGGAAACGGGAATAGTAATG
>CM053402.1:90075175-90113928 GCA_028644305.1 Xerus rutilus | reverse complement strand
AAAAACCAAATGCCGAATGTTCTCTCTCATTAGTGGATGAGGATACATAAGGGGGATGGGAACGGGAAACACAGGAGAAATGCAGGAACTCTGGATGCAGCAGCGGGGAGGGGGGAGGAAGGAAAGGGAAACGGGAATAGTAATGATGATTGATCGAATGGGTCATTACTACCCCTGGTGCATGTATGAAGACACAAATCGTGTGACTCTTTATGATTTGCAACCAGAGAAATGGAAAAACTGAGCTCTGTTTATGTACTATGACTTGAAATGCATTTAAATAAAAAAAATAAAATAAAATAAAATAAAATAAAATAAAATAAAAACACAAAATAGGGCTGGGGATGTGGCTCAGTGGTCGAGTGCCCCTGAGTTCAATCTCCAGTACCAAAAAAAAAAAAAGAAGAAATCTAATTGCCTGGCATGTACTATATGATCATGGTGCATGCCTGTAGTCCCAGCTACTATGGCAGGAAGATCACTTGAGCTGAGGAGTTTGAGGCCAGCCTGGGCAACACAGTGAAATCCTATCTGAAAAAAAATTTTTAAACATGTTTTAATCTATAAAATTTATCTATTTATGCCAGAAACATACAATTTTTCAACATAAGAGCAGAAATTATTTTATATATCTGTATTCAATTTTGGTTAGAAAATCCAAATGCCAGGCTCTACACATGTCCAGAAGTCTGAATGTGTTTAGCCTCTTTATCCTACTTATCAATGCTTAATTATATTGCATGTTAGAAATTGCTATCTAGTATTTCATTACTGTAAGTGTTAAGATGACATTAACCATAAAGTTTTGCCACTTCCCAGGATAAAAATATCTCCTGTTCCTGAATGTGAAGTTTTAAGTTGTGGTTACTTTTGAGTGGTCACAGACTCATTTGAGAAGCTGACAAAAATTATGGATAAAAAAATTTATCATGAGAGAAAAAGCCCAAGCACAAATATGCCTAAAATTTTTGAAATGATTTCAGGGATTTCCTGAAATACAAGCATGGACCTTGCACTAGAAAAAATCCCTGTTCAAAATTATAATTCCCCACCCCTGACACAGATATCTAATTTCAGTTCATCTTTTGACTTAGTTCATTTAGGATGCTATAACAAAATACCATAAACAGAGTGGCTTATTATATAGAACAAAAATTTATTTTTCACAGTTCTCAATGCTGGGAAGTCCAAACTCAAGACATCTACGTATCTGGTGTCTAGTAGGGGCCCACATACTTGTTCATGGCAGGCTATCTGTCTTTCACTATCTTTGCATGGCCGAAGAGGCAAGGCAGCTCTCTCAGGCCTTCTTTATAATACGGGCACTAATCCAATTCATAAGTGCTTGGCCCTCATTTACCTTCCAAAGGCTCTACCTCTTAATCTCAAAACATTAGAGATTAAGATTTGTTTACAATGTGTCTTTCTATATTGGTTACATGTACTCGCTTTTAATTTTTACAGGGGTTCATGCAGAGTTTGCTTTGAGTCTTAGAGAAGATTTTGGACTTGGCCTTTTGGCAATGATAGCATTGTTAAGACTATGGGGACCCTTAAAAATGAACTGTATGTATTTTGCACTGTGAGATTAGCATGAGCATTTGGTAGCCAGGGGTAGAATGTTATGGTTTAGATATTAGGTATCCCCCAAAAGTTCATGTGCGAGACAATGCAAGAAAGATGAGAGATGAAATGATTGGGTTAGAAGAGGTTTAACCTAATCGGTGCATTAATCTCCTGATAGGGATTAATTTGTTTTAACTGTGGGTAAACAAATGTTATGGCTGGAGGAGGTGGGTCCGTGGAGGTATACCCTGGGGTAGATATTTTGTCTTTGTTGAGCAAAGAGAGCTCTTCTCCCCTTTTTCTCCTTCCCAGTGGCCATGTTCTAAGCTACTTTCCTCCACCACATTCTTCCACCATGATGTTCTGCTTCACTTTGGGCCCAGAGCAATGAAGTAGCTGTCTATGCCGTGAGACCTCTGAAACCATGAGCACCAAATACATTTTTTCTCCTCTAAAACTGTGCATGTCAGTCACAACAGTGAAAAGCTGACTAAAACAGTATTCAGTGTATGTGTTTTGGGAATGTACACCTTCAGACCATAACATTCAGTGGTAGCTTAAACATCACCTCCTTTAGAAATCCTTCACTGAATATTTCAGTCCATGCTGATTATTCCTTTCTCTGAATTTCCACTGCATTCTTAATATTCACCAATTTACTCTTATTGATTTCTGTTTTCTTGAACAGTTAGTTCCTCTTGCCAATTGGATTGTAAACTCATTAAGGGAAGATGTTTTGTCTTATATATTGTAGCATCATTCAAAGATCTTAGCCTTTACTAGAGGCTTAACAAATGCTTATTATCTGTTGACTTACTTGCTTGAGGAAAAATACATATCATAAATTCTTCCCATTACTCAGGAAAGAAGAGGACCTTCATAATTTTGCATAAACAGTACTCTGCTTTGAGATGCAGTTCTATACTTTATAGAATGGGATTGGCTATATAATAAAGGAAAAGCAGTTTCAATGTAGAATGAATCCTTAGTGTGCACTTATAGAGATTATACTTGGTAAGTCCTACTTCCTTGCATCTCCTGCAGAGAAGACAATCAGACGAAAAATGATTAGTGAAAAAACCAATTAGAGTAGAAACTTCTTCAACATGTTCACTAAGCAGAAAATATGTCTAATTAGTATGGGAAGAGTTAGCATATCATCGAAATAGAGGTTCTGGTCATTCATTTCAACTAATTGTGTGTAGAAGGAATTTTGTTTCCTAAGTAATGTTTAAAAAAAACAGTAAAATTGTGACTTTTACACAAATATAAAAATGAATACATATTAAAGATTTTCTTCAAAGCTGGAGGTGTATAGGTCAGTGGTAGAGCACTTGCCAGCATGCATGAAACCTTGGGTTCAATCTCAAGTACTGAAATAAAAATTCTCTGCCTCGTTAATGAGGGAAGTGTAAGATGTTACAATCAGTTTAAAGGAAAATTCAAAGAACAAGCGTATTTATAGACAAGGAATCTTGAAATGAATGTGCAAATTGAGACAAAACTAACTGAATTTCTCAGAAGGGAGAACAGTCAGTTAAATGGTCAGTTGTAAGCTTGTAGAGGACAGAGTTTGCATGTCTACAGACAAGAATTATTTTGCATTGCTATCAGTTCTATGCAAGTTTCAGAGTTATGAAATAACTTCCATAGACTCAGAATTGCCAGCATTTAAAATTTGCAACAATTAGAAGGATCATTCTGTCCAGAGCACTAACATCTTCTACTGTGCACAGAAACTTGGATTTTACATCTCTTTCTAAGAGCCACATGGAGGTGGGACACACCAAGTATGTTCAGCTTACAGTAATTCCCATGAAGGTACTTAATCTCTTTTCCCAGTGAGTTCAGTCATCTAGTACATTTCACAATTACCTCCTGATAATGAACACTTACAAAAGAGTCATTTATTGTACCCATCCTAAATATTGACAGTTATATCACTTGATGAGTCATGTCTTGAGAAGTTTCTTAATTTTAACCTTATAGCCTGTTTTATAGTATTTAATTTTATATTTTCTTTGCATTTTACATTTTACTTACATTTGTTCCAAACCAAGTTATGTATAACATAAGTATCCAAATTATAGATTTTATCTTCCTTATTTCACTTTTTCTCTAAATGTTTAGAATTCTAAATGAAATTCTCCTAAAGGAGTCTGAGGGTGTAGTGAAATGGTAGAGTATCTGCCTAGCAAGTGCAAGGTCCTGGGTTCAATCCTCAACACTGCAAAAAAAAAAAAAAAAAAAAAAATCTTCCTAGAGGTAAGATGTACTTGCTTATGTTAAACTTTGAATGTTAATTTTTCTCTTGATTTTTATTCATTTGGTTTTAGGCCAGTGTTTATATACTATTTCATTAATGTGTAATAACATTTCTTTTTTTTAATATTTTTTTTTAGTTGTAGATGGACACAATGTCTTTATTTTATTGCTTTGTATGTGGTGCTGAGGATCGAACCCAGGGCCTCACACATGCAAGGCAAGCGCTCTACCGCTGAGCTACAATCCCAGCCCATAACATTTCTTAGATATATTTATACTTTCACAATCTACTCAGCTTCAGTTATTATTCGGCTACAGTTTCAAAAATATAACTCTTTTTATAAACTATTGGAAACTAAGATAATCAATTGGGACAAATTGAAAGATGAAGAAATTTAGGAACTATGGTTTTATCATGTTATCATTTATCTAAAATCATATCTTAGGTTTAACTAATTGACTTTTATTGCCAGCTAAATCTAAAGATAGGAAGATAAATCCAGATGTTAGCATATGGAGAAAAGAAAATCTTGTTTCTTTTAATAAGATAATTGCCCCCCTCCCCTTTATCCACCCCAACTCCCATAAGGTTTTGAATGTTAATACTTTGATTTCCTCACTGGAGTATTGGACTAAAGCTTCAGGGGCAGTCTTGAGAAACAATACATGGCCTCTGACTCTGGGCTGATTTCTGAAGGGTGAAAGCCTGGTCAACCACCATGCTTTACTTTGCAAAATGAAGTACAGACAGAGATGAAGGGCTCCAGAAGACAGAAGAACTTTAGAGGCTGTTTGAAAGATATAAGGATGTAGACATGAGGAAATTTTCTTCCAGAAAGAAACCTAGGGAAGAGCTCAGAATTCCTCTGGAGGACTGCCTGTTATAAAATGACATCATGCTAAAGAATACAGTTAGGTGAGTGTGGGCAAGAGCTGCCCATGTATCTTACCAAGGTTATATTTCAGTGATAAACCACAGGCAGAGGGGACTCACAAAAAGAGCGACATTCTGCAGATTATTCTGAAATGCTGGCAAGCCTGGTGGTGCACACGGATGTGCACCTGACATCTCTTTTGGGCTTTTGATCAGGTCCTTTGTCATACCCATTTTGCCTGCTTAAGGAGATTTACTAAAGATTGATTCATTTCACTATGCAATAACTCTGCACGCTATTGAAAAATCACAGTGCTTCTTCCTCGCAAAAAGTACTTTATAAATATTCATCCACATGTCACTCCCAGAAATTCTACTTTTTCAATAAAAGAGAAAAGACAGCTGCTTCCTCTTAATTATCATATCAGGATATTGATTGGAAATTTTCCAAAGTGTTTGGCTACAAATATAGCCTCTACCCCTGAGAGTTGGGAATCCCAAGCTGAAAGTCCCAAAGATTCAAATCTGAAGTCTTGGCAGTAGGAGCTGTGGCACATGGCATGTGGAGCTGTGGCTGAGTGAGTTCTAGTCTTGTCTCAGGCACTTAGCTGGTCATGAAACCCTTATGTTGTCATCTGGCTTCTCTAGATGCCAGTTCTCTCATCTTAAATGAACACCAGGCTAATTTCTGGTTTTCAAATATGCTCTGAGGAGATCTCAGAGTCTATGGCTTAACTGAAAGGCCATTCTGTACCTTCTGCCACAATAGATCCTTTCTATGTATCCATTTTAGTTAGAGAACAAGACCTATAACAGCTTCATTCACCAAAATTCCCCTTTAAAAGGATGCATTTTGATGAGCTACTTTAAGTAGGTACAAGGTTTTAAGGTACATGTTAGAGAATTAGGGGATTCCTTTGCACAATGGAGAGAGGAGAAGTTCCCTGGAGAAAATGCACAGGAAGGAGACAGAAGCTAGAGGTTTTGAATGTTTTTGGAGGATGAAATATAGAAAGAAGACCGTTGCAGTTAAGCAAGGGAACTTCTACGAGGCTGAGTTGAAAGTCCAGCTTTACAGCACACGAGCTGTGTGATCTGGGGACCCTCTGTTAGCCTCAGTTTCCTCATCTGTACAATGAAAATAATAATAGAATTCATTTAATAGAGTTAATTAAATTAGTTAAAATATACAAAGTACTTAATTTTATATTATATAAGCCTCTCTTTAGTCTATACCTCCCTTTTGAGGTCTTAGACAAGGTCTGAGATTACAAAATTTTAAAGTAAAATTTTAGTTTATTATCTGAAAGGACACCAAGTAAACTTTACCTTTCTACCATCTGCAATCCTCAGTGGTGTCCACAGAGTTCACTGATGTTTTAATGCACACATATTTTTTTTTAAAGCCAGCAGTCATGTTCATAAGACTAAAGTTTGCTCAACAAAACAATTATAAATCAGAGACCAATTTACTGATTTAGAATCCAGAATTAAAGAAAAAGAGAACTGAATGACCAAAAAGGCTATTTCCAGCAAAGCACATCAGTTTGCCTAGTGGCTTGCTTTCTAGGCTCCATAAACAGTCTTTCTCCATAAACAGTGCTAGTCATCAGATCACCCTTCTCCCCAAACCATGCCAGAGACACAGAATGGAAATGAATCTCTAAGTCTCAGGATGCCAGGCTAGAGGAGTATGAGGTAGAAGATAAGAATGCACTGCAATCAGTAATACCTGCGTTGGAGTCCGGATTTGGTTACTCACTAGCTTTGTGAAGGGGTGAATGACACAAGTATTCTGCCCCTCCATTTTTTATATATAAAATGGAGAAGATATAGAAACTACTTGATAGGGACCAGATAAGACAATAAATGCAGTGCTTAACCCAGGGCAAAGTACATATATTTAAAAAATGTTAGTTGTTATTAACTCACTTCACTTGTATTATGACACAGGCTTGCTCCTAAAAAATTAATAGTATCAGCTCTTATTATACAATGTGCACTTTACTATTCTTGATGGAATTTGGAAGAGTTCTTAGTTCCTTGGTGAGCATTGGACAACATAAGTAGCATCTTTCCAGTTCATCTCAGTCAGATAATATCAAAGAAATTAATAATCTATTTCATTTTACTTTTTTCTCTATGAGCTTCACTCTACTTTAAATTTTGATTTCATTTGTTATTATGCTATTTTTTCAGAATTGCCTTCCCTGGCCACCCTTTTTGTCATTCTCAAATCTTTTGGCTCCGGGAAGGCAAAGTCATGATTTTCCTATTGCCACTTATCCCCAGCACTTGGCATAGTGCCAGACACATAGTAGCTACTCAATGTTTTTTTTTTTTTTTCAAAATTAATATATAATGTGTTATTATTTCTGGCTTTTACAAATAAACACATCTTCTATAAATCACATATTAATATTTTTATTTGAAATTTGTTTTCTCATTTCTAGGAAGTCTAATTTGTGATTTATCTGAAATCCTTTAAGTGCTCTAATTACTGTCTTGTTAAACTTGTTTGTTTTTGTGATGTTGGGGATTGAACCCAGGACCTCTCATATGCTAGGCAAATGCTCTCCCACTAATCTACATCTTTAGTCCTTTGTTCAAGTTTTGTCTATTTTGTCCAGCATCTTTCTCATTAAAGGGCCATTGTGATTGGTCCCTTTGCTTATCTCTTGACTTGCTTGGATGCATTGTAATATTCTTCCTTTGCACACTGGAATGTTGGTGTATCTGCTGATGCCTTAAAGTGAGGCTGGTCACGAGAAGAAGCAGCTTCTGTGAGCTGGCAGTATCACAACAGATGGGGTGTCAGTCCTCTGTCAAGGCATCAGCACAAAACCATTCAGCTCTCTATTTTCCACTCTCCCTCTCAAGGTGGAGAGGAATTCAGATCCTTCTTGATTTCCTATACACCAGAGAGAACAGGCTTCCATGACCAATGGTGAAACTCACCTTAAAGATCAAGGACCTAAGGCCCACACTCCCCAGAATCTCTATATAGAGTGTGCTCTGTTGGGTCTAGGCTCTTGTTGGCCCCAAAGGAGAGAAATCATTGTAACATTCTCTAACTGGCAACCTCTAGACTCCAGGTGCTCTGCTAATGTGCCCTGGAACCCAATGAACTCTAATCTTAAGAAGACTAGGAAAGAGAGTTAGAGGCCAACTTTAATTTCAGAGGGTAACATTTTCTTATAACTCAGTTAAATTCTGGATATAAACCATATTTGATTTTGCCATTTATTATGACTGAAAACTTATCAAAAATTAATTATTCTCAGCTACTTTGTTTTTTTTTTAATATTTTTTTAGTTGTTGATGGATCTTTATTTTATTCATTTATTATTTATATGTGGTGCTGAGGATCGAACCCAGGGCCTCACACATGCTAGGCAAGCGCTCTACCACTGAGCTACAGCCCCAGTCCCAGCTACTTTGTTTTTTAAGAATGGGAAATGAAAACTGTGTAAGCTAGAGTAAGAGCATAAAAGAGTAATCTTGCAAATTATCCCTATTTTCCGTCACTATCATAAATTAAGGCATCTGGGATAGCTAGCTATTGGTGCTCAAGAGGGGTTTCTCTTCAAAGTCTAAGTTAGAATTTATTGCATATATATATGCTCAAAAAATTTGTTGAATAAATTCACAAGTGAATGGCTGAATGAATGAATAGTAATTCATTTAGGAACTAAGACAACTTTGGCCATATTTATGCAATTGACAGGTAATTTACAAAATTTGTTTTTAGCCTAAGAGCTTTCATTCAAATAATTCCAAATGAGAAGTCTCAGTAAGCAAAAAAGATACTCATAACTCTGATTGAAATGAACCAATCAGATCTTAGATCTTACCTTTTGAGATCCCTGCCACCGAGAGAGCTTCTTTTAATTCTGGAAATCACAAGACTACAGAAGAAAAACAATCTTGAATGATGGTCATACTTATTTCAGCTGTATTTACTCGCCATATCTATCATAGCAGTTGAACTACCAGGTTCAATGAACTGTGTCGATTATTAAGACAGATTAAATAAATGAATGGGCCATTACTCTTATGAGCAGCCTATGCTAGTCATTAAGACTAAATGATAAAAAGTCAGAAATCCTAATGTAAATTTGAGGAACAATTTTAAAAGAAATCTAAAGTACAGGAAGATATCAATTATTAAAACTTAACTAACTAGAATCATTAATAAACTGAATTTATTAGGAATGATGCAGATGGTAAGGAAATGGGCTAAAACCAGTGTGCTGCATTCTATATTAGAATAACTTAATTTTTAAGGTAAACTTTATAATACAAACACCATTAGAGAAATAAACATTCAATATAGAGTTTTAGAATATATTGTGGAGTCAGTTAGAATTGAGTTCAGTATCTTATGGTCTTAGAGTAATACATCTGTACCAAAAAGCATAAAATTTAGAGTAATAATCTAGAGTCATTGAATATACAATATCAAAGTTCATATTAATCAAGAATTTCTGAGGAAAAGTAGTAAAGCTATATCAGACACCACACTTGAAAGATTTTACAACAATTCTTACATTTTTCTTAAGAGAAAAATAATTTTTATTATAAATAAACACAAGGAATGACAAAAATAGATAACTCCATCTAATTTTTTGAAGCTAGTATGTTACTGATACCAAAACCAGTTATGGACAACAAAAGGAACACTATTTAAAAGAACCTCACTTAAGAAAATATGTGCAAATATACCAAGCTCAATATTATCAATCCTACAACATCATGATCAAGTAGAGATTATCCCAACAGTGCAAGATATCACATCCTTAGAGACTCTATCAATGAGTCTAGATGAAGACGAGAGAGAACACAAATGTATTTACTTTTGTTACCACCCCATGTCCCATTAAAGTGACAGTAAAGAGAGTTGTTTTGTTTTTGTTTACTATTTTTAAAAATGTACTTACCTGATTGTATTTACAATGAATTGAATGTATTTACAAAGGAGAGATACAGTGACAAAATTATGGAAATTGGGAATCAAATGGCCATGTAATCAACTTAGCATAATGGAGACAGGTGAGGTCCCCCCCCCATTTTTTAATTTTGTTATTGCTTCATATTAGTTATATATAACATTAAGATTTATTTTGATGCAATTATAAATATATGGAATATAATTTGTTGTAATCCAGTACCCAGTACTGCCTTTTCCCTCCTCTCTTCCCTCTCACTATTTCTCTTTTACTCTACTAAACTTTCTATTTACTTCCAGTTTTTTTTAATATCTTGTGGATATACATAATGGTGAGATTCACTGCTATATATTCACCTATGTACCTATGAAAGTTAGGTTGGATTCATTACATTGTTTTTCCTTTATCCTCTCTCTTCTCCCTCCCCCTCAAACTTCCTTTTCTGCTCCATTGATATTTCTTTTATTTTGATGGAATTTCACCCTCCCACCTCCCCCACCCCCCACCACCATTTCTTCTCTCTCTCTTTTTTGTTATTTTAGACTAGCTTCCACATACTGGATGTTCTGCAAACATTTAACCCTTGGCTTTCTGGGTTTGGCTTATTTCACTTGGCATGATAATCTACAGTTTGATTCACTTAATGGCAAATGACATAATTTCAATGTTCTTGGCTAACATTTCAGGACTGGGTGCACCAGGAATCTTTGAAGTTCAGTCCAAAGGAGAAGTAAGAATAGAAAGATTGCTAAAGAGCCTGTTAAGAAGTACTCTCCAGCTGCACACCAGATTGAGACTGAAATCTTGTTCTCTGGAGAAAGTGAAGTGTTTCTGGACTGGAGAATGCCAGGCAGAGAAAGAAGGGGGTTGTAGTAAGGAAAACCTATCCTAACTAAATATTTATATACTTACTATTGATGTGTCTAGCACTCTTCTCTCATTTGGATCCAGTATGCTGGCAGACAAGCCTATAACCTTCAGGGAGCAGAAGGAAAAACCCTCTTCAGAATTCACCTTGCCCAGGAGTAAAGACCTAAAAATAATTATGTTGGCGTTCCCTAAAGAAATGACCCAGCCAGATCATTACACAATGAATCTACCATTAACAAGACACAAACAACACCTGGGGGCTGGAGTTATAGCTCAATGGTAGAGCGCTTGCCTAGCAGATGTGAGGTTCAATCCTCAGCACTATAAAAAAATAAATAAAATAAAAGTATTGTGTCCATCTACAACTAAAAATACTTTTAAAAAACACACATCTGGAGATTCTGGATAGCCTTTTTTAAATATGTAATTCTGTGTTTTTAAAATATATTTCCAATGCTGTACTGCTACCATGACCAGAATATTTAAGGCCAGAAAATTTGAGCCCAGAAAATTATCTTTACTCCAAAATAAACCTGTACCCGTTAGTATTCACTCCCCTTTACCTTTTTCATCCAACTCCTGGCAACCACTAATCTCTTTCTGTAAATTTGCCTACTCTTGATATGTTATATAAATAAAATTATACAAACAAAACCCTCTGTTCTTTTATACCTGGCTTCTTTTACTTTAGATTCTGTTCTCAAGGTTCATTCTTACTGTAGCTTATATCAGTACCTTTCTTTCTTATGGCTGAATAATATTCTATCACATGGCTACAACATGTTTTGTTTATTCATTCATCTGTTGATGGACATTTGAGTTGTTTCCCTGTTTGGAGGTATTATGAATAATGCCGTGAACATTTGTGTACAGGTTTTTGTGCGGGTACATTTTCCAATCCTGTGGGCATATACTCTAGGTAACTTTTAATTTCCTTACTCTTCTCTATGAAGAAAAAGTCAAGGAGGAGCCAGTATGTTAAGGAAGCTTCTAACAGAAAAGATACTGAAACAAAGGAAAACAAAAGCAACTTAGAAGAAAAGAAAAAGAAAAGGAGCAGAGAGATTCTGAGAGAAAAGGAGAAACATAAGAATGATATGCTACTTAGAGAAAAAATGTTGAGATAATGCTTTAACTTGAAATTTTTAAATATGATGGGAAAAAATTAAAAATTGGAATTTTGGGAGATAAAATGAGAATATCTTTCAAAAAGGAGAGCAAAAAAGAGATGGTGAACAGAAAATAAAAGAGAACTATATCAGAAGACCAATATCCAAATAATAGGAATTAAAGAAAGAAAGAATAAGAAAAACAGAAGTATTAAATCAATGATGAAATTATTCAGGAGATTTTTCCACAGCTAATAGATACAAGTTTCTTGATGGAAGGACTCTCTTAGTCCCCAGCTAAATGGGGCATTTGGGGAAGGAGTTGAACAGCAAGACATATCACCAGGAAATTTTAGAATACTGGCAGCAAGAATAGAATCCTATACACTTTTGTATGGTGAGCACAGACAGATCAGATACAAAGCATCAGGACCCATAATGACTCTGGACTTTTCCACAGCAACACTGGATTCCAGAAAGTAATGGAACAAGCTCTTCAATGTCTGAGAAAAAAATTATCTTTAACAAAGAACTCCAGCTTTAGTCAAGTTTTCAGTTAATGTAAGCGGTAGGAATGTAGATATTTTAGCCATGCATGTTCTAAAATATGAATTACCTCCCTAGTTCCCTTTCTCAAGAAGTTACTGAAAAGTGTGCTAAGTCACAATGAGAGATTAAAATAAGGAAAGAGAAGATGGGGGAAAGGAAAGGTTATCTGATTGAAGGGAAAACTAAAGATCCCTGCAATGAGAGTAGCAATTCCAACATGACAACAGTATCCTAAGCACAGAGAGTACTCAGCAGAGTTTTGAAAAAGTCTGGAGGCTTCAGAGACATTTCTTCAAAAAGAGAGAATATTCTATCAGAATATAAAGAGATGAGAATGAGGTCAAATTAGTGATACACAGATTAAGCAATAAAAATATGTATGTATGAGCTCTGGAAAAAATTGTGTAGGAAAAGAATATTAATCATAGTATGTGGCTCAGCCAAGAATGGTATTTTCATAATCACAATAATGAAAATACTGAACTCTTAATCTAAGAAAAATGACAATATGATAATATAACAATATAAGAGGGGGAAAAGACTAGAAGAATTGTAGGAAAGAATGGGATGTCAGAGAGCTAATCACTAACTAATAATTTTAAAAACTGAAAAATAAAATTGTAGCAATGTAGAAATATTATTTAGACATAGGAAAGTAAATATGAATAGAGCCACCTAAAAAAGCTAAAAATTGTTGTCTTTGTGTCTGGGAAGTAAGGAGTGAATGCATATAGCATTTTGTTTTGCTGATTTGAGAACTATCTGATGCTTTGAAATGTATGCATCTATAATTGATAAAAACAAATTAAATTTAGAATCTGTTAATATAATTTATAACAAATGATTAAATAAAGTCATTATCTCAATGGATACAGAAAGAGCATTTGATAAAACTCAATCTTATTCACCTGAGAAAACACATGAGCACAATAGGAAAAGAACATTTCCTAAAACAGAGAAAGGATCTATAACAAAAGCCTGCCACAAATAGCATACTAATGATGAAATGCTAGAAACATTACCAATACAGTCAGGACTAGGACAAGGATGCTTGACCTCACCACATTCTATTCAACTTTATATTGGAAATCCTAACCATTATAACAAGGTCAAAGAGAGAGATTTAATGATTGGTATAGAAGAAACAAAATTGTACAGAGATGATATAATGTTTACATAAACTTCAAAAGTCTCCATTGACAAATTCATAAGACTAATAGAGGTTAACAAAATTTCTTGATACAAAATAAAAAGACAATCAATAGTATTCCTTTTCACTAGTCGAACTAAGAACATTAAAATTTTAAGATATAGAAGAATATATCTAATAAGATAGACCTTTTTAAACAAAGTTATATAATTGTATTGAAGTATATTAAAAAGATAGTAAAATGGTCATGTGTCTATTGAATGAAAGATTTGGTATGATAAAAATAAAGTTATCTCCACATATAAATTCAAAGCAATTCCATTAAAATCTAGTAGGATTTTTTTTGTAGAGTTCAGATAAGTAATCTTAAAATTCATGTGGAGCTGGGCACAGTGGTACACACCTGTAATCTGTAATCCCAGTAGCTCCAGAGCTGAGGCAGGAGGGTTGCAAGTTCAAAGCCAGCCTCAGCAAAAGCTAGGCATTAAAGGACTCAATGATACCCTGTCTCTGAATAAAATACAAAAATAGGACTGGGGATGTGACTCAGTGACCGAGTGCCCCTGAGTTAAATCCCTGTTACCCAAAAAAACAAAACAAAAATAAACCCAAAAACTCCATAATAAAAAAGAAAAGAAAAATTATTGAAGTAGTCAGGTATTAAATGAAATAAAAACTATATGAGATAGACATTTATAGAATGAAATTCTGTGCAACATTAAAAACAATGATGTACATTTTTTATTTAGATGAAATTATAATTATGCATTAAATTGTGTTAAAAAGAGTGTATAGCACAATCTCATCTGCATTAAAAAATTAACATGAATGTATATACTTAGGAAAAAAACTTGGTAGAATGTATCAATATACTAATAATGATTATTTCTTGGTGTTAGATTTATAAGTGATCTCTATTTTTTTTGTATTTTTCTCTATTTTTAAAACTTCGCTTGGGAACTGTAAATTTTTAGACAAGTTTAAAAACTTTCATTATTTGTCATAATATTTTTCTTCATCTGTACATTCAATTATATCCATCCTCATTCCTCTCTCTACAAATCTTGCCTCATCAACTCTGATCTCATAAACCAATCACATAAGGCAATACATTGCGATAAACAAACAAATGTTTTACTGATGAAACTCTGACTGATACAGATTTTGGCACCAATAGTAATTCTAGAGTAATAGGACTTTGGGACGAGTTTTCTGAATAGATATAGGATTATCTGGAATTGGTTCTCTAATCTGATTTGATTTAGAGTACTGAAGACTCTTTTCAGTGTTAAAGAGGGTACCTGTGGTCCACAGTGCGATGTGGCAATAGAAATATGAAAAACATTACAATTGGATAATCCTAATTGAATATTTATAGAAAATAAGGTTCGGGGTGACTATGTATTTAATACCTTGAACATTTTCCACAAACAAAAGGATATCATGAGATTGCTTGTTTGTTTATATAAGTGTACTTGAGAAAGTGGGGAAAGAAAAGGCTGAGCCCTGGGCTTCAGATTCCCAGCCCAAGCTCTGCATAAATGACCTGAAACTTGATCCAACCTGACCTGAAAGAAATCTTTATCTCCTGGAGCTTCAGGGATGAGATTAATGAAAATTGAGTCCAGAGATTCATTGTGCAATTGACTGAATAAAATGCAAACTGAACTCTCAACTTCATTGTCTCCTCTTCAAATGAAGGCATTGATTGAGCAGGAATGGGATCCTGATAAGTACAAAGGGACATTTGGGAAGCTCCAGTGAAGCTAAGGACATCAAACTCTGAAATTCTGCCAACAGAAGCATCCCTTCCACCTGTCTTTGTAGTGGTTAATCCTGCTTTGTTCAGAGAACCTATAATTCCCTCTCCTGCTGTAGTTGCCTTGAAAGACATTGCTGAGTCACCTCAGGAACTATCCCTCTCTGGTTTTTAGACCAAAAAAATTAGATTCAACTCCCAGAAAGCCCTAAAGGGTGAGGTGTAAGTATAAGCCAAGAGTAGGTATTTTATTCAACAAAACAACTGCATGGTTTTCCAATTTATAAAGACATAACTCTGGTGAGTATGGTGAGGATTAATATTAAAGGTAGAGTAATGGTGAGATGACTATAAAGTTAGATCAGGTAAGATTTATGATATAGGTCTACAAGCAAAGACTCCAGACTTAGTCATTTAGTTTGAGGGATTAGACAAAGCTCTGACAGGTTGTTTGGTTGACTGAAACATAGACCACAATGTTTCTTACACTGAAAGGTAATGGGCCAGAAATGGTCTATTATAGTGAAAGGTATCGAACGGCTTAGGGAAATTGGGCTGTTAGAGTGGATTTGCCACGTAAGACCCACTCATCCACCCTAGAAGGACCCAGAGGAGAACTTTAATAACCCAAAGAAGATAACTTATGTCTACTAGTCAACCTCTTTCCCCACACTACTACATTGCCCAGTGGGCTCATGAACAAAGTGGTCATTCTGTCAGGGATAGATGATCACATAGGAGTCCATAGCAAGGACTTCCTTTCACCAAGGCTGACCTGTCTATAGACACTGCTGAGTATCAACAACAGAGACCAACATGGAGATTTTTTAAAAGTTATATAAAAGTATGAAAGACTCCTTCTGCCCACTTCAGTCTTCTCTCCATTTATAGCCACTGTTTTCTGTGAATTCTTTTAGTATTTTTAATACATACACATACATGCACATGCAAGCGCAAATGTTAAATTTTTAATAAAAATTTAAATAAGTAGCTGGATGTGGTGGCACATAACTGTATTCCAGTGGCTCAGGAGGCTGAGGCAGGAGGATCACAAGTTCAAACCTGGCCTCAGCAACTTAGCAAGGCCCTAAGCAACTTAGAAAGACCCTGTCTCAAATTAAAAAATGAAAAGAGCTGGGGATGTGGCTTAGTGCTTAAGCACCCCTAAGTTCAATCCCTGGTTCAGGAAAAAAAAAAAAAAAGTAAGCTACAAATACCTAAGAGAATATTATCATGATAAATCTTCTAGGATTTTGAGTATAACTCTTACTCTTTGAGAGTTAGAATCATACCCATTGTAAGAATCTTCCATAAATTAATTAACCATGTCCACTTTGATAGGTACAATCTCTTTTATCCATCTTTGTTTGACTAATGTCAAACACAGTGCCCACTATATAGCAGGCCCATAATAAACACCTGATAACTGAATGAAGATAAATGACTATATGTGTCTTTTTCTGGTAGCAATGATCTTGTACTGAATGGCATAAAACTGAACAAACAAGTCCCATCTAAAACTGTCCAATGTTGCTTGAAAAACTACTTTAAGCTCAGCTTTTCTACCAGAACTACCTTCTCAACCTCAAAAAAGTATCATAGAAAATATTAAAGTTATAAAAAATCACTTTATTAATGAAAAATAACTTCCCCTGAACATAGAAGAATAGGAAATAACCATTTTAAGGAAAGAAGAGTTTAGTTATAAATATGTTGCATAGTAGATTCTGAAATGATGGGGATCGTTTATGAGAATTTTATGTGCTGCCTTCATTAAATAAAATTAGTGTCCCTTATTTCTAATTCAAAAAGCAAGCAAGAAAAACAGTGTCACTTTTACTAAAAACAAACAAAAAGAACATACTGCTGCTGAAATGTTTTTATTAATTTAGCCTATGCATCTTCCTTCCCCTGGGCTATGATCCTCTGCAGCAGTGCTTTCTACCTTGCCTGCCCATTGGATCACCTAAATTTTTTAAAATATTTTTTAGTTGTTGATGGACGTTTTATTTTATTTATTTGTATGCAGTGCTGAGAATCGAACCCAGTGCCTCACGCATGCTAGGCAAGCGATCTAACACTGAGCCACCACCCTAGCCCCCTAAATATTCTTAAAACATATTTATGCCTGTTCTTACTCCCAGGGATTCTGATTTACTTGGTCTGGGGCATGTCCAGGCATTGGACATTTTAAAAGCTCCTCCGATGATTCTAATGTACAGCCAAGTTTGAGAAGCATTCCTTTACCCTCTCCCCCAAATAAAAAGATGAAATAAAAAGACTTCCAGTCCTCATATAATATATTGCTAGTAGAAGAGAAGGAAGGAAAAAAGAGGATAGAGTTTTGGAGTGACAGGATAGAAGGAGCATGAAAAAAAAAGAAAAATAAATGTACATCACATGGTAGGGAGCAGGTGGAAGAAAACACAGACACTCACAACAGCTTCCCAGCAAACCTGGATGGTCTATGGTATTCAAATTAAGAATGAGCCTGATTGGAATTGAGGAAAATTCCCCATCTTCTTTCCCCCTCACCCTCCTCCTTTCTCTGGAATGAAAATAATCAATCTCAGAAGTTTAGACCCTAGAATTATAGCAGTCTTAGAAGTGTGCCATTTGGTTCTTCCTTCAACTAGAACCTTCTGTGAGATATGCAGCTGATTTCAGGATCCGCAGCCGTATTCATGCTGAGGCTTTACATTTCCTGGGTTGCTCATAGCTAATGACAAATAGTGGGTGTTTAAGCCAGGCCATTGATGCTTAGTGCAGGACTCTTCTAATGCACAATCTTTATTCTGGGACTCTCCATTGGCTTTTCTAATATTTTGTCAAAGCTATGCTAAAGTCTGAGGTTTTTTATTAATTCTAATTCCTTTTCCCTGCTTTTCACAAGATTCATTGCTTTCTGCTTATTCCTGAAACCTCATCCCTTTAGTTTTCAAATGCATGTCTCCTAATAAATTTTTTTCTTGGCATCACCTTCTCAGGATGCCTAAGCTGAACCTTGTAGGCTCACATAAACTTCCTTTTAGCTCAGAAACCTGATGTTCAAATGATTTGACAACTATCACAAGACTACTATGTAGCAGACTAGGATTAGCAATACAACTTATAATCCACAAATGAAAATATTCTAAATAAAAATGACATAATTGAAAAAAAAACTAAAATAAAAGGAAAACCAAGTGTAATGAGTTGAAAAGAGTCCTATTTTGGTTTGAATGTGAGGTGTTCCTCAAAAGCTCACGTGTGAGACAATGCAAGAAAGTTCAGAGGAGAAATGATTGGATTTTAAGAGCCTTAACCCAATTAGTGACTTAATCCCCTGATAGGGATAAACCGAGGATTAACTGAATTGGCAGGGTGTGCCTGGAGGTGGTGGTAATTGAGGCGTGGCTTTGGTGTGTATATTTGTATCTGGTGAGTGGAGTCTCTCTGCTTCCTGGTCACCATGATATGAGCTGCTTTTCCTCTGCCACACACTCTGCCATGATGTTCAGCCTGATCTAAAGCCCTGAGAAATGGAGCCAGCCTTCCATGAACTAAGACTTCTGAAACCATGAGCCCTCAAAGAAACTTTTCTTCCTTGCAGGTGTTCTGGTCAGATCCTTTAGTCACAGCAGTGAAAAAGCTGACTAAAACAAGTCCCCCTCCAGACTCATGTCCACTTGGAATCTCATAATGTGACCTTATTTGGAAAGAGTATTTGCAAATGTAATTAAGGATTGAGATGAGATTAGAGTGGGCCCCAAATTCAAGGAATACTTTTACAAGAGACAGAAAAGGACACACCAAGGAGAAGATGATGCAATGAGAGTCAGAGATTAAAGCGATACACCCATAAGCCAAGGAATACCAGCAGCCACTAGAACCTGGGGCAAGGAAGAATTCTTCCCATGAGTCTTCAGAGGGAACATGGCCCTGCTAGGACCTTGATTTTGGACTTCCAGTTTCCAGATCTGTGTGCTTTTGAACCACTGATTTTGTACTAATTTGTTACAGTGGCCCTAGTAAACTGATATACTGAAGGCACAAGTTCAAAGAGGGGTCTTCTTTTGTACTATACCTTTTGAGTAATTTTCAGTGAGTTCCTGTGTCAGGGTCCCTAAGACCACCTTCAAGCTTGGTATCTGCTAGGCCTAACAGGATTTAAAAACTGTTACACTAATAGTTATATTTTATTACAGTAAAATGATTCAGATCAAAATTAATAAAGGGAAAAATTAGGGGCAAAGTCTAGGAGAAATCAAGTATAAGCTTCCAAGTGTTCTTCCTAGTAGAGTCACCTGGGGACATATATTCTTCCAGCAATGATGTGTGACAACATGTGTGAAGTCCTGTCAACCAAGGTAAGTCCTCTGACCCTTGAAGTCCAAGATTTTTATCAGAGGTCAGTCATAAAGGCTCCGTAGGGGGGAAAAATGGTTATTTAACATAAATTACATCATTAGCATGCAGTTACCTTGTCAAACTGCTACAGCAAGGCCCACGGCCTCAGGCATACTGAAATACTCAGAGACCATTTCAAAGCTTTCGCATTTCAACCTTTATTCTGAGGCATCCAAATAATGCATTCTTTTATCTAAACCCAGGGAGTTTTGAGAGATACTTTATCATTCTTAATAAAGTACTGGTCTCTTATAATATTAGAGATAAATATATCTAGAATACTTTATGTTTTTAAGCAATCTTTAAAAGCCTTTAAATGCAGCTACTCTGGAGGCTGAGGCTGGAGAATCACAAGTTCAAGCCCAGCCTGGGCAACCTAGGGAGACCCAGTCTCAAAATAAACATTTTCAAAAGGGCTGGAGACGTAATTTAGTGACAGACTGCTTGCCTTGCAGGCATGGGGCCCTGGTTTCCATCCTCAGAACTCAAAAAAAATCTTAAAAATAGTTGAGCATGGTAGTCTTTTCTTGAGTTTTAGAGATTCAGTTATATGTCATCTGTTGAGTTCTTTTAAAATACTATCATGAGATCTATTTATATAAATTTTATTTTTATTCTATCTTTGACAAACCCAGGCTGACACAATACATCTCAACAATCTAGCTTTCACTTAAAGCTATACTATGAATACCTTCATTTTCAGTATCTTACAGATCTACCTCATTCTTTTATTTTTTATTTGTTTTTAGATATACATGACAGTAGAGAGTATTTTGACATACATGGAGTATAGCTTCCCATTCTTGTGATTGTACATTATGTAGAGTTACACTGGTCATGTATTCATATATGAACACAGGAAATGTATGTCTAGCTCATTCTACTGTCTTTCCTATTCCCGTCACCCCTCCCATCTCTTCATTCCCTTTTGTCTAATCCAGTGAAATTCTATTCTTCCCTCTGACCCCCTTATTATGTTAGCATTTGCCTATCAGAGAGAACATTCAGTCTTTGTTTTTGGGGGATTGGTTATTTCACTTAGCATGATACCAGCAAATGCCATAATTCCATTCTTCTTTGTGGTTGAGTAATATTTCATTGTGTACATATACCACATTCTCTTTATCCATTCATCTACTGAAGGGTTGTTTTCATAGCTTAGCTGTTGTGAATTGAGCTGCTATAAACATTGATATGGTTGTGTCACTATGGTATGCTGATTTTAAAGTCATTTGGATACAGACCAAGGAGTGGGATAAGAGGGTCAAATTGTGGTTCCATTCCAGGTTTTCTGAGGAATCTCAAAACTGCTTTCCAGAGTGGTTGGACCAATTTGCTGTCCCACCAGCAATCTATGAGTGTACCCATTTCCCCACATCCTTGCCAACATTTATTGTTGCTTGTATTATTAATTGCCATTCTGAGTACAGTGAGATAGAATTTCAGTGCTTTTAATTTGTATTTCTCTAATTGCTAGAGATGTTGAACATTTTTTCATATATTTGATGACCATTCATATTTCTTTTTCTGTGAAGTGTCTGTTCAGTTCCTTTGCCCACTTATTGATTTGGTTATTTTCTGGTATCAAGTTTTTTGAGTTCTTTGTTTATCCTGGAGATTAATGCTCTATCTGAGGTGCAGGTGGCAAAGATTCTCTCCCATTCTGTAGTCACTCTGTTCACAATCTTATTTCCTTTGCTGCGAAGAAGCTTTTTTGTTTGATAAAATCCTATTCATTGATTCTTGATTTTACTTCTTGCACTTTAGGAGTCTAGTTGAGAAAGTCGGTTCCTAAACTGACATGATGGAGAGTTGGGCCTACATTTTCTTCTAGTAGGGGCAGGGTCCCTGGTCTCTGTGTCTTCTATTCTGTTCCATTGGTCTTCGTGTTTGTTTTGTGCTAATACCAATCTGTGTTTGTTACTGCAGCTCTGTAGTATAATTTATAGTCAGGTATTGTGATGCTTTCTGCATCACTTTTCTTGTTAATGATTGCTTTGGATGCTATGGGCCTCTTATTTTTCCAAATGAATTTCATGATTGCTTTTGCAATTTCTATGAATAAATTGGGATTTTAATAGGAAGTTCATTAAATCTGTATGGTGCTTTTGATGGTATGGTCATTTTAACAATATTAATTCTGCCTATCCAAGAACATGGGAGACCTTTCCATCTTCAAATTCTTTCTTTAGTGTCCTGTAGTTTTCATTGTAGAGGCCTTTCACCTCTTTTGTTAGATTGATTCCCAAGTATTTTATTTTTTTTGAGGCTATTGTGAATGGGATAGTTTTCCTGAATTCTCTTTCAGCTGATCTCTTATTAGTGTGTAGGAATTCAATTGATTTATGGGTGTTAATTTTATAACCTGCTACTTGGGTGAATAGTTTATGAGTTCTAGAAGCTTTCTGGTATAGTTTTGGGGTCTTCTAAATATAGAATTATGTCATTGGCAAATAGTTTGACTCTTATTTTCCTATTTGTATCCCTTTCTTTCTTTTGCCTAATTGTTCTGGCTAGGGTTCCAAGGACTATGTTGAATAGAAGTGGTGAAATAGGCCATCCTTGTCTTGTTCCAGTTTTTAGAGGGAATGCTTTCAATTTTTCTGTTTAGAATAAAAAGGGCCTTGGCCTTAGCATAGATAGCTTTTACAATGTTGAGATATGTTCCTACTATCCCTGGTTTTTCTAGTGTTTTGAACATGAATGGGTGCTGTATTTTGTCAAATGTTTTTTTCTGCATCTATTTAGATAATCATATGATTCTTGTCTTTAAGTCTATTAATGTGATTAATTACATTTATTGTTTTCCATATGTTAAACCAACATTTCATACCTCAGATGAAACTCCACTTGATTGTGGTGTACTATTTTTTAAATGTTTTTGTTTGTGATTTGCAGTATTCTAATAAGAACTTTTTACATCTATGTTCATCAGGGATATTGTTCTAAAGTTTTCTTTCCTTGATGTGTCTTTGTCTGCTTTTGGTATCAGAGTGATACTAGCTTCATAGAATGTGTTTGGAAAGGGTTCCCTCCTTTTCTATTTTGTAGAATAACCTTAGGATTATTTGTGTTCTTCTTTGAGGTCTGGTAGAACTTGGCTGGTTCTGGGCTTTCTTTCTTGGTAGGCTTTTGATGTCATCTTCAATTTCATTGATTGAAATTGATCTGTTTAAATTTCTTATGTCCTCTTGATTCAATTTGGGTAGATCATACATCTCTAGAAATTAAGATTTTCTATTTTATTGGAGTATGGATTCTCAAAATAGTTTCTGATTATCCTCTGTATTTTATGGTACTATGGTGATATTTCCTTTTTCATCATGAGATTTTTCTCCTCATTAGCTTGGATAGGGGGTTATCAATTTTATTTATTTTTTCGAAGAACCAACATTTGTCAATTTGGATTCATTTTTTTGTTTCAATTTCATTAATTTCTGCTCTGATTTTAATTATTTCCTGTCTTTTACTGCTTTGGGTATTGATTTCTTCTTCTTTCTCTAGGGCTTTGAGATGTAAAGTTAGGTTATTTGGTGACTTTGCATTCTTTTAAATGATGAGCTCAATGCAATGAATTTTCATTAGAACTGCTTCATAGTTTCCTGGAGATTTTGATATGCTGTGTTGCTATTCTAATTTACCTCTAAGTATTTTTTTTATTTCATACCTGATTTCTTTAGCTATCCACTGTACATTGAATAGCATATTGTCTAGTCTCCAGGTGTTAGAATAGCTTCTATTTTTATTTTATTGTTGATTTCTAATTTCATTCCATTATGATTTGATAAAATGCAAGGTATTATCACTATTTTTTTGTATTTGCTAACAGTTGTTTTGTGGCCTAAGATATGGTCTATTTTAGGATTCATGTGCTGCTGAGAAGAAAGTGTATTCAGTCATATATGGATGAAATATTCTATATATGTCTGTTAAGTCTAAATAATTAATTGTATTTCTTTAGTTCTATAGCTTATTTTTTGTTTTGAAGATCTATTGAGTGGTGAGAGACATGTTAAAGTTACCCAATAATATTGTGATCTGTTTGATTCTTGATATTGTGAAGGGTTTGATGCACATAGATGCTCCACTGTTAGGGGCATAAATATTTTTGATCATTATTTCTTGGTGATTTACAATTCCCTTAAGCAGTATGAAATGGCCTTCTTTGTTCCTTCTGATTTTGACTTGAAGTTCACTTTTTGAGATATGATAGGAACTCCTGCTTGTTTATGAGATCCATGTAAATGATAATTTTCCCCCATCTTTTTATCTTCAATCTGTGAATGTCTTTACTTGTGAAGGTCTCTTGGAGACAGTATATTGTTGGGTCTTGCTCATTAATTCAATCTGCCAATCTATGCCTTTTGATTGATGAGTTTAGGCCATTTACATTCAATTTACATTCAACTGAGAAATGATTTTTAATCCATCATTTCAGTTTTTTTATTTGAATTAGTTTCTCCTTTGATTGACTATTCATCTAGTATAGTTCTTCTCTTTGCTGGCTTTCTTTTTTTTTTTTAATTCGTGAAATAGTTTATTGAAAATGTTTTGTAGTGCAGGCTTTCTAGTTGTGAATTCTTTTAATTTTTGTTTATCATGGAAGGTTTTTATTTCATCATCAATTATGAAGCCTAATTTTGCTGGGTATAGTATTCTTATCTGGCATCCATTTTCTTCCAGAGCTTGGCATATATTCTTACAAGACTTCCTAGCTTTGAGTGTTTGGGTTGAGAAATCAGCTGAGATTCAGACTGGTTTCCCTCTAAACATGACCTGTCATTTTTCTCTCACAGCCTCTAAAATTCTATCCTTATTTTATATGTTAGTCATTGCCTATGTACACCAAGTCACAATCAATGTGCCTTGGTGTGGGTCTGTTGTAGTTTTGCATATTTGGAGTCTCATAAGCCTTGTATATTTGATTTTCCATTTTATGTTTAAGGTTTGGGAAATTTTCTGATCTTATTTCATTGAAAAAATTATGCATTCCTTTGATTTATATCTCCAAGCCTTCATCTATCCTGATAAATCTTTTATGTTATTCCATATTTCTTGGAAGTTCTGCTTATGGTCTCTTAACAGCTTTTCTCCATGGTCAATTTGATTTTCAAGGTGATATATCTTGACTTCATTGCCTGAAATTCTGTCTTCTCAGTGGTCTAGTCTGTTGGTGATGCTTTCCACTGAATTTTTAATTTGGCTTATTGATTCTTTCATCTTGAGGACTTTCCACTTGATATTTTTTCAGAATCTCTACCCCTTATTGATCTTTCACTTACTATTATTTTCTCTGATTTTGCTACATTGTCCTTCACCTTGCAGGTCAGTTTAACTGTGTACATTCTAAACTCCTTCTCTGACATTTCTTCCACTGTGGTGTTGATGGATCTGTTGTTGATATATCTTGGTTTGTTTGGGGTGATTTGTTCCCTTAATTTTCATGTTGTGAGGTACCCATCTAACAGTATGAATCTGCAGCAGTAGAGTTTCTAACTGTGGACTTAACTAACTGGCTTCAAAAGTGCTAGAAAGGAGAGAAAAAAACAAATTTGAATAAGTATACATGTCCATGAATCATTCACGTCACAAAAAGGGGAAAAAAATTATCTCTTTGAAAAGTTCAAATAATTGCTTCTGTTGGAGTTCAAAAGATTCTCAGCTTCCTTCCTCAGCAGTGTTGGGAAGATGGGCTGCTCCACACTCAGGGTGGGGTTGCTGTAGTGAAAAAGGAAATCATATAGCCAGAACTTCTGGAGACAGGGTTTAGGCTTATGTATTCTCCAGGTTCTTTGTTGAATGGCAGTTGGTCTGGAGATTTTAAATCAGTGCACCTCCAGGGTTCAGCAGTTGCCAATTCATGTTGAATGATTGCAGAGATCTCCAGAGTCCAGAGATCTTCCCTGGACTCCACTCATGCAATAAAGGAGCCAATTCTTAGTTCCTCCTATCACTCGTGGACCCTGTTCCCCGGTTTTTTGGGTTCAGTCTCCAAACAACCTCTCCCACCATTTTGAATTCCTGGCCAGGCTCCTCTCCCAGGCAGTCTTGAAAGCAGCTGGATTGGAGGGGGAGGGGAAGAGCTGGGTGGGTTTTCACAACCAGTATTCACCTGTGCAAACCTCTCTCCATATTCTTCTCTTGGTCACTTAAGCACACTCTATTTCATGCAGTGTGGGTTTGCCAGACCCATATTTGGGGCCAAATTTGGGTTTGTCAGGAATCCTCTCTCCATGTTTGATTCCCCTGTGTAAACCTCTCTCCATGTTTGATTTTCTTTTGGTCACTTAAGCACACTCTATTTCGTACAGTGTGGGTTTGCCAGACCCATATTTGGGGCCAAACTTGAGTTTGTCAGGAATCCTCCTTCCCAGTCCCTGCTGCTGGCTTCTGTGCAAAATGGTTCCTTCCTCTGTCTTTTGCATGTAGCCAAGAGAGATGCAGCTTTTTCCTGCACAAGGATATTGTGCAGCATGACTTTGTTTAGTCAAGCAGTGTCTTTAATCTCTGATGTCTCCATACCCAGACACTACTCAGGCCTCCTAAAAATGTGAGTTCCTTTAACTCCTTTGCTCAAGGAGAAACTGCTTTGGCCAGTGTCTTAGGTGGTGGTAGCAGAAGTGGTGCTGGGGATTTCTTCTTTATTGTATTCAACCTCCTAGTCCCTGATATGCTTTGAATGTCCACTATTAAATGTAAGTAAAGCCCCTTCCTCTTTTTTTTAAACCCACCTTGCTGAGAAGCTGCCTATCTGCTTTCTTGGTTTTGTGACGGAGCAGCCAGGAAAGCAAACTTCTCTATTCCACCATCTTGAAAATCTCCTTCTTTTTAATAACTACCTGAAATTCCATTGTGTGGATGAACAAAATGTATCTAATCAATTTTCTGTTATGATCATTAGTTTGTTTCCTTCTGATATTAAAATACTTGTTCAATGAATATCCCTCAAAATATGTAGAAACAGCTACAGATTTGATTCTATGCAGCATCTAGGGATTTATTTATTTAAAATTTTTTTTAGTTGTAGATGTACACAATACCTTTGTTCTATTTTTATTTATTTCTATGTGGTGCAGAGGATCGAACCCAGTGCTTTACACATGCCAGGCAAGCGCTCTACCACTGAGCCACAACCCGAGCCCCATAGGGATTTATTTTTGTTATTGTTGTCTAACAATAATGAGAAAAACTCTGGTGGCCAGATAGAAAGCCACATGTTCTCTTATTTGTCTTTATGGAAACACATGGCATATGCTAGAAAATTTCATATCTAGTATCTTATTTAATTCTGTTAAGAACTTTAAGCCGGTAACTTACTATTCCTAGCTTTTTAATATATATTTTCCTATTTAGGAAATAATATACACTTATGGAAACTTAGAGAATATAGGAATCTCTAAAGAAAAAAATTACATCAACTATAACAACTGCTCGGATAACTTTTAGTCTAAAAAATTCCCTTTATGACTTCATTCTGTGCAGTTACATAGTTGAAATTCTGCTTTATAAAATTCCATATCCTGCTTTTAATTTCATGTTATACTCTGATTTTTACTGTCTCTCCTCTTGAGAACTACTACTTTTAAAATGCTGCATAATATTCCATTGTGTTTCTATGACATACTATTGGTCTTTCAGTTTGCTTTCATTATTCTCATTGTAAAGGATTTCTTTGGGGTATAGATAACACATATGGCCAAACCAAAAGAATGTTTTATTAGTCACTTATTGGTTTGTTTCCACCAAGCCTTCAAATATTCAACTAGGAAGACCATGCCCTAAACTATGATTTTAGTACTTCTGTACTCCTCTAGCTTCATGTTGTCCATATCAGCCATTTACTACACATTTTTTCTATTTTTTGTAGTCACAAAAATACTCTTAATATATGAGTATATAGACCCAACACATTATAATAAGAGCATACTATAATTACTTCAAATATTATCCTTTTTTGTTTATATTCCATTGTGAGGGTGGGAGGATATAGTATTTGTATTATTACATCATAGGATTTATTTATTTTTTAACTATTAAGAATTTTCCAATTGCTTAAGATTTTCATTGTTTGGGTGTGACTGCCAGTTTAGGGTAGCTATAAATTACTGAAATTATTTAAATTTCTAAGAATTTTCTCTTTTTTTTTTTTTTGGTACTGCGGATTGAACTCAGGGGCACTCGACCTCTGAGCCACATCCCCAGCCCTATTTTGTGTTTTGTTTTTTTTTTTATGTAGAGACAAGGTCTCACTGAGTTGCTTAGCGCCTCGCCATTGCTGAGGCTGGCTTTGAACTCGCGATTCTCCTGTCTCAGCCTCCCTAAGTGCTGGGATTACAAGCGTGAGCCACCGCACCCGGCTAAGAATTTTCTCTTTGAAAACATTTTTTCCTTATAAATTTATAGTACTAGAATAAACTTTTACTCACTAATTCTATTTCTGAGACACCTTCCCAAAATAAAAATCCAGTTCTTATTGGGAAACAGAGAAATAGAAACTATCAATGATTTTGATTTACAAAATGCACTTTCAGGATTCTTTTAAATCACATATACTTGCCATGAGGCTACGATAAAATTTTATCGAATGATTTTTAAAAAACCTTTTTGACAGTTATGAGTCTTCCAATATAAAACAATTCTTGTATTGGTTATATAAAATGTTTCTTATTGGATGCCTTCATGATACTTAAAAGTGTGATTCTCATTTTGTTTCTCCTAACTTGAATACAAATGGAAATCTGCTCAATCTGAAAGTATAATTTCATATAAGAACTGTAGAATAAATGTCAAGCACTTTATATTTTGTATCAAAAGGAACTTGTAACATCCAACAGTGTAGGCATTAGTTGTATTTAATGTATAATGGAAAATTATACTGTTACTACACTTTCAGATTCAACATATTGACTTTCACTTTAGGAAGATTTGTTCAGCACCAAGAATTGTAAGTGATTATAAGCTGCCTAGAAGTAGTAATTACTTTCTTAGTGTCTAGCTAAAATAGATACATAGTCTTGTGGGGTTTTGGGGGGGTGGGGAATATAAATTATACTGACAGTTTCTAATATGGTACTTCAAAAAAAAGGCTAAAATTTCAGCAGCAAAGCCAACACCTATAAAAGGTTTGAGGTAGTCAAGATTTTAATTTTGAACTGCTCTAGGAATTCACATCTTCCCTGGCATATTACACTGAATTGAATATCAGCTTCATTTAACCTAAAGCCACCAAGTGGTTTGTCTTACAGTTTTGTTTTTTGTGTTTTTTTTTTTTTTTTTTAAAGGGAAGGAAAATATGAGTGCAGTGAGTCCAGGATGGGCTGATCTCAGCAATTAATTCCACATTAGCAAGTGTAAAACAAAGTTGATTTCTGGGAATAAGAGGAGGAGCAAGGGAAGATGTGTCAAGGAAACAGCGTTATTAAGTTTTGCTGGAAAGAAAAGGCTGCAAGGGTCAATGTCAGAAACTAATAGTTCATCTAGTTCAGCAGGTTTCATAGTGGTAACACAAAACAACTCTTCATTACTCTCCAGAGCTTTTAGTCACATAGATTAATTAGCTCTGCAGCATTCTACCTTTTACCTTTTAAAAATCACAGCATTCATCATTCATGATTTTATAAACCTCTATTAAAGCTATCTGTATTTAGATTTTTAACTCTTAATGCCTTTTAAATTTCTTAGACTGGCCTTGAACTTTGGATCATCCTGCCCCAGCCTCCAGAGCCACCGTAATTACAGGCACAAACTAGGTATACATCCCTGTGCCAGGCAAATTTTTTAAATTCTAAAACTTTCTAAGGTGTCTTCACTATTGGTATATATTGGGTTTTGTACAAGTTCATTTTGAGTCTCTTCATTTCCTTTATAGTTTCTCAAACAGCTAATGACAATCCTCTAACCCCAGACACATACTCTTGAGTTTGAATTCTTCAAACACTACTTATAGTGAATTCTGGTCTGTCTTTTCAGCATAGATTTATTAATGTTTCTTTTTCTTGAGTAGAGGCCAGGACTTTAGATTCAAAGTATGTATCTGTATTTGTCTGCTTCAAGCACTTTTGCTGGAGGTCCTTATGAACATATTTTGGATTTTTTCCCCCTCATATTACTAGATTTGATTCACTCTCAAACTTCTGTCATTTTTCTAACCACTTGTATGGTTTTCTGGTTTTTCCAAATTCCAACATCTAGGAGAATTTAGTGTCATATATATATATTTGGACAGGTTATTGAAAAAAACTTTTTCAGCTCAAATAAAACATTGTAAGCATTGATCTTTGATGAATCTTCTCATAGTTATTAGACACTTCTGTACAAAGAAATGACATATTATTTTGTACAATACTAGGGAGTAAATAATGCAAATATTTACTATGGAAGCTTGTTTGGACATTTATGAAAATATGAATAAATTATATTCTGATTGTCCCTTTGACACACCAGTTATCTGCTCAGTCCAGTAGCATTAGATCTAAAGGATAAGTTTTATTTTAAAAAAAAAAATTTATTACACATTATTTTTAAAATTTGAGACAGGGTATAAGTTGCCTAGGCTAAACTTGAACTTATGATCCTCCCGAGTCATAGGCATGTATCACCATGCCCAGGTTAAATACATCATTTAGCTTTTTAGAATTTTGAAAAATTTTTAGTATTGTATAAACAGATATTTGTACTAGTGAGGGGAATATTTGCTTATGTGTTTACAGTAACTTTGTTATCTACTTACATATTTATTAGATTCACAAGACAAAGCTATTTCTTCCAAACAAAATTTTTCTCTAAACGAATTTGCAATTCTATGTATAGATTAGGTGTTCAACAGAATGTCATAAACAATTTAAAAGTAACTGCTATGTATAAGGTTCAGCCTAGGTATTATGTACATAAAACAGTCTAAGGAAGACATCATAATAAAACAATAAGGCTTGACAACATATGTGATTTTGGAGCAATCAGTTAGCTACCTGATAGTCAATTAGTTGCATCTGAAGGAGTAGCACCACACTACCTTTTTCCTTACTAGTCTTAGATTTACTTCATCTCTGGCAGTACCACTATTTATGAACTTACTGAATAATTTATACATACATAATCATGGGTTTCCATTTATACATAATCTGGTCAAAAAACCTACTACAAGAGGTAAGATGTATTTAACTCTTTATTGACTTCTCTTATTCTCAGCTGCTGTTTTTATACACTAGAATATTCTATGAAGTACTTAGTTCTAAAGCTAGTTGAAAGATTTAAAGTTAGGGGTCTATTCTTGCTGCAGTGTAAGTTTTTATCCAACAACTGATATTTGATACTCTTTGTCCCATGGGTTATATATCATAGATTCAAGAATTCACATATCATAGGTTTAAGAACTAAGAAGTTGACATTTGGCTAATGTCTCTAATACATATGACCCACTCATAAACCTTTTCTTTTCCTCTGACTCTGAAGCTTTAGAAGTTTTTGTACTTGAAAAAGGAGTTCAAAAGAATTCTAAATGCCACATGGTAATTTTATATTCTTTATTCAATGGATAACCTAGCAAAAAGAGGGCCTCACGTAAATTGGGTGTTTTAACATTATAATACAGAAACTGCTATGCAATAAGAGTAAGGAGGAATACAGAGGAAAAACTGAGGACACTCTGGGGAGTGTCCTTATACTACCATATACAATGGCAAAAATGAACCAACAAGAGCTTAGGTGTGTCATAAATAGCTTTGGTCACTATGTCAAGGAAGAAACCTAATTAGTGCTTAAATAGGACAGTATTTTTATTTTCTTGCTGTCATATGTAACATGGATTTTAAATTTCTCATCTCTTTTCTATCCTTTAATATTAAAATGACTAATATAACCTGCAGACTACCAATGAAAGAATATAGCAAAACTAGAAGAGTGGACATAATCTGAAGGTCTTGGCCTTGGTATTAGGTGTAGTACACACAACGGCTGCATTTACACATGAGCACTTTTCTAAGTTTGAGTATGAAAGGAAAGTTGTGTGTGGACACTGACCAGCCAAGAGTGAAGCATAGCAAAAATCTGTCTTTTTTGGTTGCTTAATATCAAGTCACCCATCTCAAAAGAATTCCAGATGCTATCTTTAATTACAAAAGATAGAAGTAGTCATGTGACCTAATCTTGGTAAATTGGTAAGTCTCTACAAGGACTCTGAACCTGGAACCTATCTTGTAAGTACAAGAAGAAAGGGCAGAAAAGAATTATTTGAAAATTCTTGGGAAGACACTGACTGATTTGAGTCAGGTCTGTACCTACTGCAACCACTATGTCAGGAAAGATCAGAAACTAAGATTAGCTCAGCTTAGGTCAGACAACTATACTTAGTCAATCACTCTGCTTAGAGATAGTTTATACTTGGAACCCATGTTAATCTGGAAAGAGAAAAGCAATCCCCTTCCCCCCAAAAGGGGAGTGCTAGTTCAGGAGAAATAAGGTTTCATAGAAATTTTTTATAGGTATTTTTGTATGTATCTAAATTTAAATAAAGATTATCTAGTACATCTCTCTAAGGTCTGCTGTATTAATTTCTTAGTCATTAGACCCACCAAAGAATCTGGAGAGAGCTACCTGGGGGGTTGAGGGTTGGAGCTGGAGGAGTAGAGAGCAGATTAACAGATTTTATTGTTTATACATTAGTTTGCAATGGAAGAACCTTTTAGAGGGAAAGGGGGAAAAAGAAGGCAACAAGGAAGGCAGGGACTGAAAATAGACCCATTGCAACAATCACACAGGTAGGAATACTTAAGCTATAGGACTGATACTTAGATTTAGACACACCCAACACCTGTATTAGTGTAAACATTTCAGATAATTTAAATTCTAAAGCAGCATTAGTTATGTCTAACTAAAGATTTCTGAATAGTTACAAAAACAAACAAACAAAAAATAGTTAAGACTTGTAGTAATAGCATTCAGCAGGGGAATCCAGTACACATATTCATTTTCCACTTAAATTAAATAAGCAGTTTGATTATACAGTGGTTTCCTATGTCCAGGGAAAATCATTCCTTTTTCAAAAATTGAGATGATTTTCTAAATGTTTAGTAAGAGAGGGAACAATTAAGACTTAATTTTTATGAAAATAAAATGAAACTAACAATTATTGAATAAAATTTAAATAGGAGAAGTCTAAAACTACATAATCCAGACACATATAAAATATGGTTTTCTTATACACACATAACCTTTCTACTTTGGTAACTAAATTTTTGAGATTAAAAAACACATTAATTCAAGCATTATCTACATACAAAAATTTCAGGTTTTCATTTATTAAAAACAAAATAAGTTCTGTTGAAGTAACCATATTTACAAGATAAATATGTAAAACAGCAGAAAGTAGAAACAGTGAATAGTCTCCAATTCTCAATAGCTTAATGATTTAAATAATTTATCTTTTCAGTAATTTTTGTTTAAAAATAAATTTAATTTTAAACTTACATCAATGTGCTTTTTAGTTTCTTTTTTTAAGACAAAATACTTAGTATAAATGGCAAGTATTATTAGGTTTGCACAAACCAAGAAATAACATTTAAAGTTGTCTGGATGCAATAATTTAAAAAACATACAAATTCATAATGTGGTAGGAAAATATGTAAAAAAAACAAGGAATTATGCTTCATAAAAGATATAAATGCACCTTCTATTATATGAATATCAAAAACTAAATATTTTTATTTAAAAGTAGCTTCTATAAAATGTCAGAAGTAGGCAGTTTGCTTTCCTAATGTAATATAAAAGTAAGAAATATTTCTATCTCAATTAAACAGTACTATCAGTATATTAGCAAAATTGTAGTATATATACATGGAAAGGTAGGCATTATCCTGTATTCAAGTGTCCAAGTTTGATTTCTATTAAAATGTTTTCTATAGTTTAAGAAACACACACACAAAGTAAAAGGATGAGGTAAGCATCTTATACTTTTAAGAAAGTACTTGAAACTTAATACTCAAGATATCCTCAACACCTAGCCTCTAGAATGATGTTTTAAAAGGACCTCCATAATGATGAAGATTATGATATGTCTGTGAACCATATGACTTCTTAGTATTCTGAGCAGGGAATAATGTTTTTTTCTGTTATTACAAAATAATCACAATTTGCCAACAATATCATTCCAGTGTGTGTTCACATGAGGCACCATGCCACAGTAAGAGCAGCTACAATGCCATTCAAAATCGCCATGCTATAGCCCATGTGGAAAGAATGTCCAGTCAGTTTCCTAGAGAAGAAGGAAAAACACAAATCAGAAAATATGTAACTTGGCATTAGTGAAATACTGACAGTTTTTATTGAAAATGCTTAAGACCCAGGAATATATGTCCCGAATGTTTACATATGAATACACAAGTTAAAAAAGAATACTGGACATTTGCAGGATTAGCAGTGGGTAACAGTCTTAAGTTCTCTGTCAAAAACTGTCCTGATTAACAAATAAAGTTGTTTCAATGTATTAGAACAAAATGCTGAATTTGATCTCAATAGTTCTTTACTGAGTTTCATAGTCAATTTATAAAGTCACAAAAATAATTATAAAGTGTAAATTGTTATAAACATGTTCATGCACTAACCCACATTGTCTCTCCGCTCTTGTTCTCACTTAGATTTAAGTTAAAATGCATATTATTTCAAGTATTAATCTTGTTCTTGCCATTTTAGGGTAACATGAAGAAACTACTTTTTCTTTGAACTTATGTCCATGTACTGGTTTGGATGAAGTCTTTTAGAGACATTCAGTTCTTATTGCAATAGGTTATTTAACTGATATGGTTTTCAATGTGTTCCTAAGTACCAGTAGACAAATTTCTTATCTATGATCACTCTGAGTGACAACTAGCTTGAGAACTTTCTATGCACCATTTACCCTAACATTGGTTTTCTCTATCTTTTAATGAATTCATTACCTATTCTTTCTTAGAATTCCTCCCACTAATGATAGTATAATAATACTTTTTGCTTATCCCAGTAAGGATGAGACATACTAAAAAGAAAAGAAGATAATGTCCAACTGGTGTCAGAGGTCAAGCAGATCCTTTCCTCATTGAAGCACACCAAACTGAGGAAGATATAGGAAGATGCACTGGCAGAAGTAAAAAAAAAGTCAAAACTAATAATCAGGGGCTAGGACTGAGAGAGTCATCATATCCACACTCTTTCCCAAGCCAGGGAAACACACCTAAATTAACACCTGAAGAGTACCTCATACTAATGACTCCAGTATCACAAGATATGCGGCAGAGAATGAAGGTGATAATAACAACCCCTCTGCATTTATTTGAGGCTACAGAAGACCCAGACACTTCTTGATTGTTCCATTTTGCTCCATAGGAGTTATTACTGTCCACTCAATCTTTCCTTCCTCTCAACTATAGCTACTTTAGGATTCTTCTCACATGATACTAAAGGCTAATCTACCTAGTTGTATTAACTACTATATGATAAAATAGGTACACTTAAATGCTTTGCCCCCTTAAAAAATAGAATTCTTTAAACATGCATGGACAGTGAACAGAAACCTAATTACAAAACAGAACTATCACTCAATGTAAAAAAAAAAAAATCAATAATGACCCAGGAAACTTTTAAATCAATGCTCACAAAATGAAGGTAAACAAGGAACAGTTTCCAAAGTTAATTGTTCTAAGTAACTAGTTTGTGACTTCAATAATGACTCAAAAATGGAAACACTTCTAAAGTTCAGTTTATTAAAAACTGATACCTATGATGTTGGTGTAACTGAATTTTATTGATATGTGCATGCTCATATGCTTAGAGACCCTTCCTAAGCAAGCAAAGCATTTAACGGCAATAAAGAAAATGCTCTAGAACAGTGGTTCTTTATTTTCCAACCACCTCAAATTCTGAACCCTGCCCACACATATTCTAACTGGAAACATGTAGCAATTGTCAAACATTACTGCTAGGCAAGGAACTTAAATCTTTAAGGAATCACTTGCTTTAAAGCCTTTCTTCAAAATATCCACCATGATTTTCTCTTTGGTATATAGGACATAAGACAACCACTGGCACGATTTTTCTCACTGAGTGGCTTAGCACCTCGCCATTGCTGAAGCTGGCTTTGAACTTGCGATTCTCCTGTCTCAGCCTCCCTAAATGCTGGGATTACAGGCTTGAGCCACCGCGCCCAGCTAAAAAAGTACATTCTTAGGTAAGACACTGAAGGCACTAAAAGAAAAAGATAAACTGGACTATATCAAATTAAAAACTTTTGTGTTTCAAAGGACACTATGAAGAAAGTGAAAATACAACCTACAAAAATATTTGAAAACTATGTAACAGGTAAGGGTCCAATATTTAGGATGTAAAATAACTCGTAACTCAACAATAAAATGACAAAATATCCATTTTAAAAGGGTATAAAGAATTTGGGCTGGGGTTGTAGCTCAGTGGTAGAGCACTTGCCTCGCAAGTGTGAGGCACCAGGTTCGATTCTCAGCACCACATAAAAACAAATAAAAGAAAATAAAGGTATTAAAAATATTTTTAAAAAAAGAATTTGAATGGACATTTCTGAAAAGAAGATATACAAAGAGCCAACAAGCATATGTAAGCTGGTAGTGCTCAAAATCATTAGTCATATGGAAATGGAAATTAAAACCACTTTTGTATCTACTAGAATGGTTATAATTTAAATAAAAGAAAAAAGAAAACAAGAAAAACTGGATGAGCATCAAGAGAAACTAGAACTCAGATATTGCTGATGGAAATGTAGATGCAGGAAATAGTTCAGAATTTAACCAATTTAACAGTTACCATTATGACCCAGCAATTCTACTAGGTATATGCCCAAGAGAAATGAAACATTCAGACAAAAACTTATACTTAAATGTTCATAGCAGCATTATTACCAAGTCAAAAAGTGGAAACAATCCAAATATTCATCAACTAATGAATGGATAAACAAAATGTGGTATATCCATATGGGATATAATTCAGTCATAGAATAGAATAGAAACACTGATACATGACAAAATATGGATGAATTTTGTTACAAAACAGGTGACAGCAGTAGACACAAAAGACCATATTTTATTCCATTTATATGAACTATCAGAATAGACAAATTCATAGACAAAAGTAAACTACACGTTTGCAAGGGCTAAAAGGAGAGGTGAATGGAGGAGTGATGGCTAATGGGTATGGTGTTTTCATTTTGGAATGACAGAAATGTTTTACAATTAGATAATGGTGATGGTTGCACACTGTAGTAAAGTATTTAAAAATACCAAATTATACACTTTTGAATAGTTTTATGCTATATGAACTATATTTCAACTTAAAAAAGCTTTCTGAAATACATGAAAAGATGATCTGAATGAAGGTACCTAGAAAAACCTAGGAATGTGGAAATGTTTAAACCATAAAGGTGTCAATTTTTCAAAAAAAGAAAGAAAAAAATTCTATAAATTCAATGAGATCTCAGTAGTAAATAGGATTTTGGGGGGAAAGAAAGAGAGACTTTGATACTGTTTATATGATATAGAAAATGTGTACAAAGAACAAAGAAAAATTCAAGTTATAACATAATGACAAAGCAATTTTTTATTTATTTATTTTTGTTGTTTGTTTTTTGGTACCAGGGATGCTTTACCACTGAGCCACATCCCTGGCTCTTTTTATTTTGAGACATGGTCTTACTAACTTGCTTAGAGCCTTGCTAAATTGCTGAGACTGGCCTCAAACTTGGAATCCTCCTGAGCTGCTGAGATTATAGGCATACACCACCAAGACCAGCAAAAAAAAAAAAAAAAAAAAAAACTCTTTTAATAAACTGATACAGAAATGAAGGCAAAATTGGAATAGATTGCAGAATCCAGAAACGGATCTGTGTGTGTAAGTGTATGTATGTGGGCATTGAGGAGAGGGGAGGTTGGTATTATATTTTACCAATACAGCATATTTTTGTCAAAGGAAACAAAATTAACAATTACATCTTTACAGGTTCCTTCCTCCTTATTCCTAATAATCACGGTTTTTCATTTAGCAGGGCAGGAAAAAAAAAAAAAAACCAAACCAAGATTCAGCTTATTTTCAACAGAGCTGTCATGTATATCTACATGGAGTAAAAAGAGTAGGTGATCCCAGTCTCTGGTTTTATTTTATTTCACAAGTTTTACTGAATACAATGAAACAGAGAAAAACTAATCTCATATTTCTAGATTAATGGGAGCAAATACTTGCAATTCTAGTGTTTTTAAGTTTTTGGCTTGATAAGCACTCAACATAAAGTTCAACAGGTAATTATCACAAATTCTTTTTTAAACTTCTGCATTAAGTATATAAGAGAAGACTATAGTGGTCTTGCATAAATTAAAAATAAAAGCCTTTTTAGTCCAGATCATCTAATGAATATTATTTTATCACAAAATCTATGGATTTCAAAATAGTTCTTATTGTTACAAGTCATGACCTTTGATTTTCATAATCTGAAGCAGGCACACACTGCTAAGCACATGGTAATATACAGAGGTAGAAGAATTTGAGAAGACTGAGTATATATAATTTTTGCTCATTGGCTTTTCTACAATTTCATGAAAGGAAAGGATGGGACTTATCTCACAAGTATGATAAGCCCAATTAGGAAGCTAACTTTCTTTTATTAGGTAATTTAGATCAATAAAGTGGAATGACCATTTCTTAAGTCCTATGTAATAATGTCTAACATGGAAAATTTGCAGGTAGAAAATAAAAAATTCCCATTCAGAATAAATAAAACTACAGCATTAATTATTACTAATACTGCCAAGTCCACCAAAGTAGGTTAATAATATCTAACCTTGACAAGCTGATTTGATTTTCTTGTCTTGCCATATAGATTTTTAATTTGGATTACATTACTGAGTGAGGTAAACAAAAGATAATACATACCACAGTCTCAGAGCCATACAATGGAAACATTTAAATTTGAAGACCTTGTGTTTTATTTCAGAATTTACAAGGACCCTGAAATATGCTTCAGAAACTTTCAAAATGGCATGACTATTGTTTGACCATATAAAGTAATAGGTATGTTTTTGGCACCTTTGTCTAGTATGAGATATCTGTATTTATGTGCATTACTCTCTGTGTCTTCTATTCTGTACCATTGGTCTACATGTCTGTTTTGGTGCCAGTACCATGCCGTTTTTCTTACTATAGCTTTGTAGTAAAGTTTAAGGTCTGGTATTGTGATGCCTCCTGCTTCACTCTTCTTGCTCAGGATAGCTTTAGCTATTCTCGGTCTCTT
>CM053402.1:89944613-90074675 GCA_028644305.1 Xerus rutilus | reverse complement strand
ATATATATATATATATATATATATACTGTTCATTGAAAGTGCATATAAAGATGTTTAATATGAAAAAAAAAAAGTAATAGGTAGAAATATAGGGAAAGAATTCAGTGATAAAAATAAAATGTTTCTTAAGTAACTTAGGATTACTCAAGATCCTAATGTGGAATTTGTTAGGCTGAAAGTTCTTTTCCATTGCAATACATTTCTGAAACTGAAATGTAAATAAATGAGACACTGTTCAATAAGAATAAAATAAAACCGTAAATGTAAATACAGTTACAAAGAAAGGCACCTTAAAATAGAACTACTTCCAGGTCTTAGAAGATGAGTTGTAGAAAAGGTACTATCTTGTTCTAGTTCCAAAGGATTCCTTTCCATGATAAAAACACACACAATGAAATAAGTATGTGAGCAATAGTGAGGCGCTAAGCAACTCAGTGAGACCGTCTTTACATAAAACACAAAATAGGGCTAAGGATGTGGCTCAGTGGTAGAGTGCCCCTGAGTTCAATCTCCAGTACCAAAAAAAAAAAAGAAAGAAAGAAGTATGTGGTCCCAGACATTGTGAATAGCTTGAGCTCTCCTGTTGGTAGATGTGGGTTTGAGTGGCAGCTTTACCACTTAACGAGAGGTACGAAGATAGAAAAATTAATCTGTTTGATCTTCAATTTCTTCATCTATAAAGTGGAAACCTTTACCTTTACAAAGTGACTGTGAGGATCGGGTGTCTGGCACAAAACAAATGATCAAAAACTGTTAGATGCATACTTAGAAAAAACTTAGCTAAAGAGATTTAAAAAATTCTTTCAACTGACTTCACTTCAACTTTTCTCTAAGCAAAACATCTAAACTTAAACCTTCCCCAAACCAAAACAAAGAAAAAAACAATAACATAAATTCAATAGCAAATCCATAAAGTGTATGGTAAAATGACATTTTTGTATATCATATATATATGCATTCTTCTTGATATTACCCTCTTCCTACTTGTTCATAATCACTTCTCCCTTTATAATTCACTACAGAACTTAGATTTCAATTATTTATATCCAGATTTTGCACTATGAATTAATTTCTAGTAGTATATTTCTACTAATATTTATAGTAACTTGTAAAGTGAATATATCATAAAAGAATTAAACTTTAATTATTTTCATTTTCAGGAATGGAACACATCTAAAATTTAAGATTCAAATAAATTCAATGACTAGCAGTTCAATTTATACTTACTTTTGAATCACAAATTAATGTACGGAATAAGCAACTACCAAAAGTTCCAAATAAACTGCCTTTAAAAAAATTTTTTAAGAGAACAACAGATTCAAGCAGATCTCTTTTCATGTTTTAGGTCATTTATTATTTTTATATTAACTTTGGTTGATCTAAACTAAATCTCTACAGTGATGAAATACTGAACTCTCTTTTTCTTGGAACCTTCACTCCTACATTGTTATTTATTCTTACATTTCCTTTCCCTCACAGGTATTACCAATTATCAGAGATGGTTTTGTGACAGATTTCTTGTAATTTAAAAGAATAACTTCACTGCCAACTGATTCTTGCTTTAAGCATAAAGTTCTTCGGGCTTGCCAGACTAAGAAGTTATATTAGAGGCTCATATTAAGTATCAACTGCTATTTGTTTCTGTGTAACTGACTAGCTCAGCAGGAGACAAAATGAGCTAGTTGGTACTAATTAATTTTCCTCAGACATCTAATTGCCTTTTATTTCTCATTCAATTCCTAAACAAGAAATCTCCAATCCTAAAGAATTTTAAGTCATGTGAACTTTGGTTGAAGTAACTACCAGCTAGTTTTTTAATGAGAACCGTAAGCACCTTACCACCAATCTGAAATTTTAAAGGAAACACTAAACTACACTATATTTCCATTATAGTAGGGCTTCCATTTCCACAGGTTCCACATCCACAGATTCAACCAACTTGGATCAAATATTTTTTTAAAAACTTGTGTCTGTAACTGAACATACTTTTTTCGCGTTTCTATTCTTTAAACGATACAGCATAACAGCTATTTATGTAGCATTTACATTGTATTAGGTATTAAAACTAATCTAGGGATGGTTTAAAGTTTATAGGAGGATGTACATAGGTTTTATGCAAACAGTATGCCATTTTATACAACAGACTTGACCATCCATAAATTGTTACGTCTTGGTGTGCAGTCTTGGAATAAAACCATTGCAGGTACTGAGACAACTGTAGTTATAAAACCTTTCCTTCTCTTTCTTTTAGAAACAAAAAATTACGTAACTTCTTTTGTATGCTCTCCTAAAAATTACTTACTAAAAACTATCGAAGAGATGATGTAGCTTTATGTGTTCCAATGAATTTATCAGTGGATTTAAGAAAATAGGGGTTAGACTTTCAAAATAAACACTTTTTCCATTCTCTTTTGTTATGTCTCTCATAAAGGAAAAAAAATATTACATTAACCCCTTACTTTTTTGTTTTGTTTTATAATATTATCAAAAATGTTTATTTTTTCATTGTACACAAATGGAACACAACTTTTTCATTTCTTCGGTTGTACATAATACAGAGTTACAGCATATGTGCAGTCATACATGTACCTAGGGCATTGTTGTCCATCTCATTCCACCATCTTTCCTGCTGCCATGCCCTACCCCCCTTGACCAAAGTTTCTCCATTCTTCCTATGCCCTCTCCTCTATTATGGATCAGCATCCACTTATCAGAACATTCAGCTTTTTAACCCCTTACTTTTTATTCTAAAGTTCTTTCTAACTTTCTCAACTCCTTTTCCATTCACTACAATTTACAGAATGAATATATCAAGCATTATGAAGATAGGAAAATAAGTAAGAATCAGTATTGCCCTTCAAGATACAGACAGTATACTAAGTGTTAAAAATCTGGCAGACAGCATTAATGGGACATAAAGGAGTCATTGAGCTTGTGGAAGAGGACAAGTTTTAAAGAGACGCACTAAAACTGAATATGAGGGGTTCAGAGTTCCAAATAAAATACAGAAGCAAAAGACAATGAAGAGCATGGGAAAGCTGATATGGATATAAAGGACTTGGAAAAGCTAACACTCTTTCCCTACCAGGTTTAATCATGGTTCTAGTACTTATAGGACTATGTTAACCTACCTGAAAATATCATTCTCCATTTTTAAAATGAGGACAATTCCTCTCATCAGTATTTTTGAAACAACAAGATGATATTAACAAGTACTTATTACAGTGCCTGGAACTGATTTAAGTGTGCACTCATTAAGACAACAAATGTCAGTCATTATTGTTGGTCCTTAATTGGTTGGAGTTGCTGAGGGAGAACAAAGAACTGAGTTATTGGCTGGATGAATATCATTCATCCATCATGATAAGGAGCCAATGAGAAGAAACCAGTTAGTGGGAAGTGGGAAACAATGAAGTCGATTTTAGATATATCAAACTAGAAACATCTGTAGGACATGGCAGTAAAAATTCCCAGAAAGTAAAAGGAAACAGTAATGAAGATCAAAAGTTTTTTCAGGAGAGGCCCAAGATAATCTACTAGAAAGAAAAGCACAAAGAAGTGTGATAAGGCTTTCAAGAAGGAATTAATATTAAACCATTTCAAACAACAGATTGGGAAATAAAGATTCAATTTCATAATTAAGAGGTCTGCAGTGAACACAAGGAGAAAAATAATTAAGTGCAGGGTGACTGCATATACCTGTAGTAGCAACTGCAGTCCAAGGGGTGACAGTCTTCTAAAAGACCTTGATGTGAAGGAAAGGAGGGCAAAGCATGAACCACTTTTTTCTTTAGTATAGGAGAAATCAGAATGTTAAAAAAAAATCCTAACAAGAATACTGGATGCAAAGGGAAATGTTGAAGACATATGAATAAAGCAATAGGAGAGAAGGGAATAGTGGGATCCACAGCATAGAAGTGTAAAATTATGTGTGGATAGATCAAAGGATAATTCATCCTCTAAGACAAACAGGTAAAATGACAGGTCTGGATAGAAGGTAAGTGAATAATAATGAAAGGGTGAAGGGAATAGATGAAATCTTGCTGAAACTGGAAATGAAGTCCACCATGAGTCTAACTTCGAGATTTTGAATGGACACACACATACACACACACACACACACACACACAAAGTGAGAAAGGACACGGAAGTATGGATCGATGGATGGAACAAGATAGCTGAGATTTTAGCTCAATGAAGTTGTAAATTCTACTTGTTTGGAACTTTGGATGATTTCAACTTCTTGTCTTCCTTCTATGGCACGTTGTAGGCCTTACACTATTTCAGAATGAATCTGACTTCTACAGCTACTTTAACAATTTTTATTTTTACAAGGATAGGTAAAAGGAAGCTAATTTTTCCTTCGAGTTTATAACAACTGTGACTAAATGGCTTTATGATATTTAAATTTCAATTAAAATCATTGTCACTGCCACTAATTTATGACTCCTACTCTATTTCTTAGTCCAGAAAACATTTCTCAGATTTGGCAATGAAGGCACTTTTTGTAGACTTATAATCTAAAAGGAAAACGAAGTGAGTAAAATAATTTGTCTTATTTACTTTGTTATATACATTGTAAATTTTTCTGTTTCTTCTAATAGGATGCCTTTAAATGAACTACTACTACTTTATTATCATTTATTCATTAAAGCTCAAATATTCAGTAAGTTTTTCAACTAGTTATAAAATAATTGCTTTATGATATTAAAATTAGATTTTTAGAAATGTGGTTATCCTTTAGTCTATAAAATTAGCCACCTAGAATGGGACTATCAAAACAAAAGAGACTCTCTTGTTCCTTGACTAATATATACGCCTATATTTTTTGACCAATCTTTTGAAAGGAATATCCATTTTCATAACAGTCTTCTATTGCAGGTGTTGACAAACTAAGGGCCACCTGTCCTATCAACTTTCTGTAAATAAAGTTTTACTGGAACAGTCTTGCTCATTCCTTATGTCTATGGCAGCTTTAGTCCTGTAATGGCAAAGCTGAGGAGTTATGACCAAGACCACAAGGGTAAAGAATACTTACCATCTAGTGCTTTACAGAAAAAGCTTGCCAATTTCTGTTTAAAATTCCCTATTCAAAGGGTAGCCTGCAGACCAAAAATTACCAACATCATTTGTGAATTTCCTAAAAGTTCAGAATCTCAGGCCTTACCCCAGACACACTGGATCAAAATCTTTAATTTTAGCTAAATCTTCTGGTGAACCTAAAAGCTTCAAAGTAAATAACTATGTTCATTATTTAGAAATATATTAATTAGTAAGATTTCTAAATAGATCATCTCTTCCGAAATCTAAACAAATTACTTTCTACACAAAAACTTCGGAAGTTGCTATAGGTAAAAATAAATAAATAAATCAAACAAATACCTACAGAACTTGTTTTACTTTATCGTCATGTTCCTAAATAGTGGATGTTGATGTCTTAAAAATTTTACATGACAGGTAACTCAAGTAAGAAATCAGTTATGAGACTAAGTAGAACAAAAATTTCTCCCAGCTAGGTGTGGTGGCGCACACCTGTAATGCCAGCAGCTCAGGAAGCTGAGGTAGGAGGATCTCAAGTTCCAAGCCAGCTTTAGCAACTCAGCGAGGCCCTAAGCAACTTAGGGAGATCTTGTCTTAAAATAAAAAAAATAAAAAAATGCCAGGAATGTTGCTCAGGGCCCAGGGTTCAATCTCTGGTACAAAAAAGAGCAAAATAAATAAATAAAAATTTTTCCCATCCTTCTCTCTTATCTGTCTATCCTATTTATATTGTTAGGATAGGTGGCTACATTGGTATACTGTGTATGAATATGTGTATTTGTATTTCAAAGTAGCATGGTAGAATAAAATATGGCAAAATATAGAATAAAATGCTAAAGAATAAAATATAAATTATATTGTTTTCTAGATTTTAAATTAATAACTATATTTGGGTGTGATATAATTTTATCAAGGTATAAGTTATTTAAAATAATGTACATATCCACAAACCACACTCATGTACATATATATATATTCATAAGGTTTTATGGTTCAAAGTTACAAAATAATTGTGATTCTTTGATGCATACCACAATGAAATTAGCTGAAATTACGAAAAAATCATAGGAAGATAAAAATAATAAAAACAAGTAATGTTTTAAAAAACTAATTTACAGTTTGTCCTATAGCAAGCAGTCTGAGGTGATCTGTGAAAATATCTCACTAGAAAATTGACCTAGAAAATCCCCCCAAATCATGCAAATCAAAAGGTTCAAATCTTTATGTTCACGTTAAGAACAACCATGAAAATTACCTAGGCCAAACAGTAGGGCTAGACACAGGGTTGGTGACTCAAAGAGTGCTAAATTTTTGCTACACATGCTTAAAAATGCAGAGTAATGCTGAAGATATCCTCTGGTCACTGAACATATCCAGGTAAACACAGCACCCAAGATGTGCTGTCAAACTTACAGCAGCTCATGGTTAGATTAACCCATACATGAATTCCCGTTGCTACACTGAGATGATCCTGACTGAAAAGAAACTGTTCCTAAACCAGCTGCATAAAATAAAAAGATATCCCTAAAGAAAAGAAAATTTATGACATGGGAATAAACTTAGCATAAAATAAATACAAATAAAAATTTTAAAATTTCTATAAATGACAGCCCCAAAGTTTAAAGTCATGTATTACAATCATACTTTTGTAAAAATAGAAATATTTTCATTTCCATGAGCTTTTTAAAATCTGCAGATATTGTCCTAGACTGTTATCAATACTTATTCCAGGGTTATTTAAAATGAAACTCTGCAACCTTTCATTTTCAGTTATATTATTCTGTGCTGACTTATAATGATCATGTATTTAATCTATAAAAAATAAGAAATTTCAAATCAGTTATTGTTCAAACAATGTTAATGGAATTCTTATTACTAAGAAATAGAAAATGCTATTAAAGTAGAAAGTTATCAAAAATATGGGTATATACTGACTTCAAGAGTTTTTTTTTTGTTGTTTAAATTCTGGTGCATGGTCTCATGAATGCTAGGCTTTACCACTGCACTACACTTCTAGCTCTTGACTTTCAGATGTTATTAAGCCGAGGAAAAGATTATTGGGATAAACATTTACTTTGAAGATGTAAAAGATGAATAAAAAGTATAAATGCATATATATGCACATATATATGTACATAAACTGTAATGCATCACTCATAAATAGGAGATAATGGTAAATATTTTCACCAATTGGCCCTATATGTAATAATTTAACTTACCAATAATTTTGGGTTTATAAAGAACCCACCATTTTATATAACAAGTTGATTCATCAATATGCACAACTGTAAACTATGTTACTGTAGGACTAAAATGTTCAAGTTGATAGATTTCCTCATTTTTTAAAAATATTTTTGTCAACATTATATTGTTTCCTAGTTATAATGCCAACTAGTTAAAGCAAAAGACATCAGATGATACTGCTATCCTCTCTAATCATACTTCCTCTTCTATACCAGAAGGTCTGCATGAACTCTGTACTCACTAATAGTCTCCATTCTGCAATAATTATTCTTCCACATATACACTGAAGTCTTTAACTAAAATTTTACCAACATGAAATTTTGAGGCCCAATCCTCTGCTTTGCTAGCACAATATGAACTATTATAATGGCCCAGGGGGACAATAGGATCCTACAGATAAGCAAAATTCTTCAAATGAAATTATTATATTTCAAATACCTTATTGTCCTAAAAGTCCCCGAAAACCTCTGAGAGAGAAATGAATGAAGGTACATCTGGCTGGATAAAACTACACATTATGGTCTATTTTACCTATGGAGCAGTCCATTCAGTTGCAATGAATGTCAGACATATAACTTTTTTCACTGGTGAGTGTGTTACAGTAGTAAAACTAAGGACAGCTGACTAATGCTGGACACCATGACCTAGATTACACAAAGTCCTTATTCATTAGAAATTCAAGGCAAACAGTATAAAAGTTACAAGAAAAAGAGATTCCCAGGCCTTAACATTTTGTGAGTCCATTAAATTTTTTTTTCCCCCTTAAAGGAGATAATTGCAACAGTGTTGCCAAAATTTTACTTTGCCAAGAACAAAGTTTAAAAACCACTACCATCTATTATCAGTATTACTTAATAAAAGAAAGCATATCTAAGTATTAAAGAATAAAGAAGAAATAAAGTCTCAGGATAATAACAATTACCCTAAAAAGGACAAAAGACAAACCCATGTTACGCTATGGTCAGATTTCCAGCTTGAAAAATTTGAAAAAAAGAAAAAAAGGTCTGGCACCATCACCATGCCAGCTTTATCATCTGACATCTGTTGCTTTATCTAGTAAACCTATATTAGCCAGTGACTCACTTACTCAAAATTCTTCATAATAGTTTATGGAGTAGGCAAGATTTGGAAGTTGCCTCTTTGGACTTCGAAGCCCTTTCTAATATAACAGGCTGCCTTTCATAATCTACAAAGATTGCTGAACACACAGAAAGGATTCCAAGTACAGAAAAAAAAAAATTCACTAAGTGCTCTCAGGTATTTCTCATCAGCACTATTCAGTGCTTGTGAACACCTGTGTCTTTTCAACAGCTCACGAACAACACACCAAACAATATAACAAGCACAACGGCAAAACAGGTACAGAGCAAACACTCACTAGCTATATCGTTACAAAAATAAGAAAAACCAAGGATAGTTAATATAATTTCCTGAAAGATTTTGTTACATCTATATACCAACAGTAGCTAAACATTTTATAAGACATGAATGTATTTTAACCCTTCATTTCCAGAACCTGCAAGCACAGTACCATCAATATACTCATTAATAGTAACAGCACTGCAATTGGTGGCTCCGAACACTACCTAGATAATGAAACTTCATGGTACTCAGATATCACAGCCAAATTCATGAACTCTCTTTTGTCAGTAGCTTTTCTCTCCTACTACAATTAGCCATCTGACATCTGTTTCATTAGTTCATGGCAATAAAGAATCTTATTCAACAAGGAGGCAGTTCTCCAAAATGTGTATGAAAGAGCAGAAGAGTCAGTTCACAGTGCTCAATGTTAAATTTAGTGTGCTTGAAAAAGAAACTTCTAATTTAAATACTAAAACACCCACTTTTCTTGACCTCCCATGCTTGTATTACTGTCCAGGATAAGAATCCACGACACTTTTATATTATGCTTTTACTATTTTATTTGTTCTCTACCTTCTTAACCTTCAATGTGAGGAGCAAGAAGTTAGATAAAAACTTTAATGACATATTTTTTCATAAAATGAAGTTGTATAAAAAAAGATTATTATAATATAATAATACCAATCCTAAATGCTAATTTTTCCAGGAAATTCACATGGAATTTTCTATTCTTTGCTGCCCCCTACAACAACAGTTACAACAACATCACATTCACACACAAATGGCATGAAAATTCAAATATTTCACATATAGAATGCTTTACAAAGGAAGTAACACAAGAAAAAGAGTAAATCACATTAGTTCATGTGTGAAATAATTTACCAAAAAGCAATTCAAACAAATCAACTTCTCTTTCTCATTTCTAATTTATTTTGTAGATTCCAGATAGCATTGTAAGGAAATATATGTATATCTAAAAAACAAGGCTGATACAAATACTTTTAAATTATATAAAAATTAAATTAAGAGCATATGTTTTCTAAAATTAAGGGTATGGATAATTATCAAGTATCAGTTTTGGCTGGAAGAACAAGAAATATAGGTGTATATCTCAGAGTGATGTAGACAAAAAAGATCAACAGTATCAGGAAAGCAATATATAGTACCTGGTTTGTATATTAACATTAGAATATTACAGATTGCCAAACTTATTCTATATAGATTATATTTTAAGCAGGTTTGTGTGAAAAGACAATGTCTTTGGGGTGGGGAGTACTGGATATTGAACTCGGGCACTCGACCACTGAGCCACATCCCCAGCCCTATTCTGTATTTTATTTAGAGACAGGGTCTCACTGAGTTCCTTATTGCCTCAATTTTGCTGAGACTGGCTTTGAACTCATGATCCTCCTGCTTCAGCCTCCTCAGCAGCTGGGATTACAGGTGTGCACCATCACGCCCGGTGACAATGCCATTCTTTACCTTAGCACATTCCTAGAAATCATAACATTGCACAACTATAGTTTCCCTGCATTTTGACTATGAACCCCCTATAAAATAAGCTGTAAATATAATCAATAACACATCTAAAAATTGGATACCAAATTTCAAATGTTTCCAAAAATATGAAAGTGAATTTATGCTGATTTTCTATGAAATAAACATTCAACTATGTCTTCCTCATTCTAAAAAATGCACATATGTGATTATTCAAGAGGCATCTGGTGTATAAAGGCTATGACTTAAAAGTGAGTTGGTATAAAAAAATATAATATTTCTACTTGATTTCTGGTAATTCAAAATGGCTAATTTGAGAAATGAGTTTCAAGGTCCAGGTCTCTTAAAAGCAGTCTATGTACATTTAAGATTACATCTTTTTTCTTTTAATATTCATATTATAAATAGATATCCAACATTATTAAACTAAATGCAGAACTGCATGCAAGATCGAGATAACTATTTCTAAAACAATTCATTCCATGTTTCAGAAAGACTCGTCTTCAGCTGTAAGGTTCAAAATGAGGAGGATTTATAATTAGAGACATATTGCAAAGTCTACAATGTTACGACTGCAAGACATTGTTATTTCTTAGAGCATTTCTCAACAGAATGAGAAAAATCAAGTTTCTCAATAAATGATTCAATTAGCTAAGTCTTGGATTCAAATATGCAATTCATAACATCACTAGCAATTAAAGAAATGCAAATTAAAACTACACTGAGATTTCACCTCATTCCAGTCGGAATGGCAGTTATCAAGAACACAAGTACCAATAAATGTTGGTGAGGATGTGGGGGAAAAGGTACACTAATACATTGCTGGTAGGACTGTAAATTGGTGCAACCACTCTGAAAAGCAGTATAAAGGTTCCTCAGAAAACTTGGAAAAGAACCACCATTTGACCCAGTTATCTCACTCCTCGGCATATACGCAAAGGACTTAAAATCAGCATACTATGGTGACACAGTCACATCAATGTTCGCAGCAGCTCGATTCACAACAGCCAAACTACGGAACCATCCTAGGTGCCCTTCAATAGATGAATGCATGAAGAAAATGTGGTACATATACACAATGGAATATTACTCAGCCATAAAAAGTGAAATTATGACATTTGCCAGTAAATGGATGAACTGGAGACTCGTGCTAAGTGAAATAAGTAAATCCCAAAAAATCAAAGGCTGAATGTTCTCTGAGACTCACAAGAGGCAAGGTAGGGGGAGTGGGAATAGGAGACAGTAGAATGAATCGGACATAACTTTCCTATGTTCATATATGACCAGCATAACTCCACATCATGTACAACCGCAAGAATGGGAGGTTATACTCCATGTATGATATGTCAAAATACATTCTACTGTCACGTATTACTAAAAGAACAAATAAAATAAGAATGCAATTCACCAGAAATCTTACTTTTACGTAAACTTTGATCAGCATACATTTGAAATTGAAATTTGAGATGTCTACCAGCAGTCAATTTTCATAATAGAGTTAGCCCATCATTATAACTTTAAATATAAGCATTTATTTTTTTCTACTTGGAAGTTTGTATGGGTATCTTCAGTTTAAAGTAACAGTTTTATCTGATTAACATAAAAAGCTCCCTGGCTATGTTAACTGGCTTCACAATGATTTTAGCTAATTTACTAAGGAAATTACAAAATGCCAGGGGTGCTTGCCACTTTACTGTGAGTGTTTAGATTATACAAATTAACTCTGGATTTAAAGTAAATAAAGTGGGAGGGGGCATGGGGACAGTAAAGGTGGTGGAATATGATGGTCATCATAGCCCTAACTTTATGACTGCATGTATGTTGTGATTCTATATCACTTACAACCAGAGAAATGAAATGTTATCCTCTATCTGTGTACAATGAGTCAAATTGCACTGTTATCATGTAAGCCTAAATAGAACAAATAAATTCAATATGAAAAAAATAAAATAATTGTTTGAAAGCAAAAATAAAAATAAAAAATAAAATAAATAAAGCAAGTTTACTTACCAAGAACGGCTTATTTTGGAACATCTAGGTTACTTAAATTTTATAACCCTAAAAAATTAATGTCTTAGTGCAAAAGTTATAGGATTTACAGGCTGTTAAATTTGATGGTTGATTTAAATATGGGCAGTTTTTTCATGTCTTCATTAAGGCTTTCATAATTATCACTATTGACTGCAGTGCAACATCGTTAACTTAAGAATATTGGTCCTTGGTCTTTCACTCTACACAAAAAGTACTGATGTAGAGAAATTTATTAACCTATTTCACAATTTTTCATATTACTATTACTAAATATTTTGACATTACAAAAACATTGTGCTTTATAATATGTGCACCTCTAACACAATTTTTCACTAAATTTACTGCTAGACTATAAAATAACAGTTGTACCATGAATAGGACTTTCAATAATGGAGTTTTTATCTTTAGCACTTGTGTTAACTACAAACCTGTAGCTACATCATTTCACCACTAGATGGAGTTCTGTGTACCGGTAACGTGAAAGCTGTGCAGTCTAAAGTGGCAAGTGTATAGTGGTAATTGCTGGAAGGAAACAATGAAAATGACAAAGACAGTAAGATTTGAAAAGATTTTTTTTTTTACTAGACTTAGCCACACTGCAGAAACAAAATTACCACAGAAAAATCTCGTAGTGTCTCTTATTTTTCAACAAAATGACAGTCAAATTTCTATTGATTCATTTCATACTGCAAAGACAAATTAGCTAGCAAATAAAACAACAAAGATCGAGTCAGGTACTAGCTAGCTTGTATGCAAGTAATTGCACATTAGAGTTGACTTAAACTCCTGGGACTCAGTATCTCCATATGTTAAATATTGCGGAGGAAATAAACTAATGATAACATCCATGGGTGGCTTAGGAAGAACTTGGTTCCTGCCTCACCTTTTTTTAAAAATTTTTTTTCTTTTTTAGTTGTAGATGTACACATATCTTTGTTTTACCTTTATTTATTTTTATGTGGTGCTGAGGTTCAAACCCAGTGCTTACACGTGCCAGGCAAGCGTTCTACCACTGAGCCACAACCCCAGCTGCCTCCTGCCCTGCCATCTTTAATAGGAATTCCTAAGATCTTTCCAGTACTTTTAAAATTTTACTTTAAAAAATGTGCTCATTAGGGAAAATGCAGCCTCAAGGCACATTTTGTATCTAACTTTTTCCCCAATAGGACAAATTAAATAAACATTCTGGTCCTGACACTAGTCCACCAAAGAATGATCCCAAGACTACTTATAGCTCTGGGTTCTCTTTGTAGGCAGTATTTTTGTATGGGTATGTTACATACATAGATACATTAACTCTAGACACTCTAAGTAAAGCAGATAATCACAATGTGAAATGATGACGATGTCTGGCTGGAAATCACTGACAACCCCAATGAATGAAAAAGGAAAACTGGAGAACTGAACTGGAGATATTGATTAGCTAGCCGAAAAAAAAAAAAAAAGAATATAAATTACAACCTAATGAGAAATAAGGATTACCTATTTAGATCTACAAAGAATATAAACTTATTTTTTTGTCTTTTAACATTACAGATATTTAGTAACAACTAAAACAAAGCCCTATACATAATTTAGAGGTATATTACACCAAAAGATAAAGAAATTGATGGTTTACTAATAGGAAAGTTCACTATATGACACTGCAGTATCTTTTTTTTTGGTACTGGAGATTGAACTCAGGGGCACTCGACCACTGAGCTACATTCCCAGCCCTATTTTGTGTTTTATGTAGAGACAGGGTCTCACTGAGTTGCTTAGCACCTCGTCGTTGCTGAGGCTGGCTTTGAACTCGTGATTCTCCTGTCTCCGCCTCCCTAAGTGCTGGGATTACAGGCTTGTGCCACCGCGTCCAGCTACACTGCAGTATCTTTTTAACTCAGCAAAATGTACAAATGCATGGAACCATCCTTTGGAAAAATATGTCTGTCAAAGTCCATTAAGTATGTGTCTGAAAATATTCCTTTTTGTAACTAGCTTATATTTTCTTAAGGTTTCATTTTTATATAAAAGTGAAAGTTTCTAAGCTGCAGTTAATAAATACAGAATAAAATATGAAAAAATTAAATGAATATAAAAAGGATTTCTAAATCTCAGGCTCTTCAAATGAATTATCAATCCAAATTGATGATTTAAGCTCGTCATTAATATTTGCTAAATATCAATGTGTTATTTTTGCTTCCCCTGAGGATTTTATATGTTTCAAGAAAACATAATTAATAGCCATAGTAAATATGGTCTACTTGATTTTTTCCTCCAGAATTAGTTTTTCTTTCTTTTTTTTAAAAAAATGCCCACATACTTTAGTCTACAAAAGATAGCCAAAGATCAATATTTTAATAAACCAATAACACATACTTTAACAGTTTTACTAAACAGTTTCACTGAACTGTGATGCAATTGTAATTTTTAAAACAAGCATAAAAATGGAAAGATATAACATAAAATGCTGATAATCACTGTCCAAGATTATTGGTTTTTTACATTAATTTGTTCTTCTGAATTGTCAATAAAGAACCAGAATTACTATAATATAATCAGGAAAAATATTTGTTAACATGATTAGTATTTTAGGTAATAAGAGAAAACACAGCCTGCTATATTTTTACAAAAAGATAATACTGCATATTAAGGAAATACATAAATCTGATTTCTAAAGAAAATAAAGTCTGAAGATTTCAGCTTTTGCAAGAGGTTATTTTCTTGAACAGGTACTCACTCTACTGGTGACAAAGAGAATATATACTTATTCTGACATTTCACATAATTGCATTATTTTCCATGAACACTAGAGGGCAGTGTTTTCACTCTCAAACAATTTCATTTCTATTTTTGCGGGTACATATACACATTTTCACATATATATATACATACAGAGGCCTTTTATTGCTGGTTATTAAGTTAGTAAAAATGTAAAGACAAAATTTTAAAAATTAAATACCATTAGTTAATGACAGATCTTTAAGAAAGCACCAAAATACTTTAATCTCAAAAACCACTAACATTTATCAGGCATATGAATTACAGTGGTGGTGAAAGAGAAGCTGAGGCAAAAATGACATTCCAGGGAAAGAGAACAACAAGAGTAAAGTCACAACATCTCAAAATAACACAGTTTATTTGGGGGATGCAAAGGTAATCAGATATGTCACTACAGTATAGGGTGCACTGGGGAAATAAGTGAATATGAAGTTGGGAATGTAGGGCAGGGTCATTTAGGAAAGGATTGATATGCTGTTCCTAGGAGTTGAACTTTATATTAAAGCCAAAAGGAAAGTAAATGAAGACTTAAAACGAAAGAGCTATGACAGATCTGATTGTAGAAAAACAGCAATACACAGGGCAAACAAGAGTAAAAGCTTGGAGGATGGAAGGCCAAAGAGTCAAATACACTGGCAAAAGCCATAAATAGAAGCAAAATCATCAGGAGGGCAAAGAATTATACCAATGACATTTGAAAATGCAAGAACTGGTTTGTGAAGGATTAAATACAGTGAATAAAGGTTTCAAGCCTTGGTGGATATGAATTTCTTAAACATTGGAGTTTTTTAATCACTCCAAGTGAAAGATGCTTTCTGAAATCCAGGTAGCAAGAACTAATAAACAGTTGAACTTAAAATGACATTAAGAGTTTTGGTAACTTATAAAACAAGTCTATTATATGAGATTCATAACCCTTATTAAAATAAGGTATTGAAATAATATGTATTCAATAGGCAGCAAAGAATATAAATTTTAATTGAACTCTTATCTTTTAGCAAAATAAACTTTCCAATTAAATGGTACCCATGTAAACTATTAGGTATAACTCTTAGTTTAGATTATTAATCATTTATTATTTATTAGATCATTAACATTTACTTTAGGTTATTAATCATTAATCTACCTCATGCACACATAAAAATTTATTTGCAGTTATATAATTTTTATTTATAGGGATTTAAGACATTTAAAATACAAACACATCCTAGGCTACTATTCCCATAAAATTTCAAGTAGCAAAAATTTTTAAAAATCTATTTTTATATGGTAGAAAAATATGGAAGTTTACTAATAATGAAAATCAATTATACCAATAATTATTAATAATTACCATTAATATTGCTTCACATTTACAGAGCACTTCAAATGCATGTTCTTATCTCTACAACTTATTTAACAGGTAGACTTGAACTGGTAATAATAACAATAGTAACAACTATAATAACATATATAAATTTAAGAGAATTTATTTTCTAGTTTTCACCAACTCCTCTTTTCCCACTCCCATCTGTAGAAAAAAACTAGAGATGTTTGATCTCTAAACATCAAATTTAGATGGTTCTAAATGCTCTTATCTAGAAATTAATACTTAAAACTGCAGCTTTCCTGGCACGAATAAACTGGATTAATTACTGCCTACTTAATTTCCTAAAATTCTCTGAAACACAGAAAATACAAACCAAAGAAATTTAATACTATTCCACTATAAAAAGCACTCAATTTGATCTAGAACTATAAATTGATTACCACAGATGCTTCTTTACTAATTACTACACCAAGTTTAAATCCTGAAGAAAACTCCAATCCAACTGTTAAAAGTGTTTTAAGTCTGACCATTTACATGTAAATCTAGTAAAACATTCAAATTGTTGACATGTATTTTTTGTAAACTGTTTCAAATAAAATTCTATCCAAAATTTACAAATATCCAAAGTCCCCTCAGTTCTTAGTAATTCCTTGAATTTCATTTTTCAAAATTGCATTATCTAGATATGGCATTTAAAATATTTTCTTTAACAGGCAAGCCCACAAGCTGAAAAGTCTTGTGTGAGTTGTAATTCACAAAGACTAGAAACTTAACATATCTATTTTAATATTTTTGACAGAATTGGAATGGATTAAAAACAAAAACAAAAACCCAGAAATACTTACTTGAACCTGGCAGGTGAAAGAGGAGTAGGAGGAAACATTCCTGGTTCAAAAGAATCAAAATAAGTAACTGTCCAAGAAAAGCTGCAACAGGAGAATCCAGCAATTAGGGATATTATAAGTAGAGTCCAGAATCCTTAATGGGAAGAGAGAGGAGGCAACTTAAAATTAACAACACTAAAACAATTTAAATTATACAAGTGTCTTCATGTTCAGAAGATCATACATATTTCTAGTCTTTGACTAAAGGTAAGCAATATTAAAATAAGAGATTTGAGCTTAATGAAAACTAAACCATGTAGAAGTGTAAGTTATTAAAACAATTAAAAGTCACATCATTGTATTCCTTAATTAAATTTAATACATGGAAGAACAAATTAAACTCAAGAACATAATACTTTCATTTATAAAATCTGACGACAGGAAAAATGGTTAAAACATTTCATTCTTAAGATGTCTTGACATTTTTCATTTAACTTCATGATCATAGCTTGCTATGTTTTATTACTTCGTACTAAGTGATTCATTCTACACCAGGTACTTCTGACATAGGAATCAATTTGGGAGTACCTCTTCCTCCAAGTTTTCCTATAAAAATTATAAACTATGATTCTTCAGCCTTGCTTAATATACAAACAAATGGTGACTTCCAATTTACCAATGAGCTGGGATACTAGAGTTTATTTGCAGTCGATTTGGAACAGTATTCCTTTCAGCCCACAGAAATCAAGTCAAAAGCATGGTATTACAGTGAAATCGAGGAAAGGGGTAAGGATTGAGAAGTAGAATATGAGGCATTAAAAAAGTGACAAGACATACTAATAAATTAAAGATTTTTTTAAAATACTATTCAAAACCCATTATGGATATTAAAAGGGCAATGATCTGTTCTTGCTGAGAATCTTAAGTCCATGATTAGTAGCCAACTCCCTTTAGTAGCAGTATAACTTTATTTTAATGTCATTTTCAAAATTCTTTCATAAATTACTTGTTCATCTACTTCACAAAATATATACAATGATTACTATGTGTTTATTACTGTTATGTGATAGGGATAGAGTGATAAACACAAAACATCACTATCTTCATCGAATTAATTCTAATAAAGATAACAGATAATTATAGACTGTGATAACTTCTTTTGAACAAATAAGATGAGGTAACACCAAAATTCAGACTGAAAACATTAACATTTTTTCTTGAAAGACAAAAATGCTAATTTTAAAGTTTTTAAGATGATCAATAGTAACAAAGGGAAACAAATTCTACCAGATATTGAAGCATACTGTAGGACCTCAATATTTAATACAGTTGTACTGGTATATGAATAGATAAAAGAATGCAGAATACAAAATTTAGAAAAAGGGCCAAAGAGATTACTTTTAAAAGTTATTAGAGTCTGAGAATATGGCTCAGTGGTAGAGCTAGCATATACAAGCCCTGGGTTCAATCCCTTGCATGAGTGCACATACACACACACAAGTATGGGATGGTAACCATCTAGAAAAAGGAAAAACAGTTGGATCCATGCCCCATACTAAATTCTAAAACACACTAATGTGTTTTAACACATTATTATGAGTTAGGCTTTCTTTTTTCCTAAACATAAAGGTATGAAAAAGGAATCATCACAAAAAGTCATGCCTCTAACAGAAAAGGGTCTTTCTAATCATGATACAAAATTTATGATGACTATTAAAATCAATATATCCAACTATATTCATGTACAGAGACAATTAAATCTGCCCCCAAAACATCAAAGCAGATGACATGTTTTAAATACAACACACATTGCAACTTACAGCACGAAGGGAAATTTTTCTACCAGATAATTATAGAAACAAGAAAAAGACTAGCAGTATAAGATTCTAATATTAAAATAAGCTGAGACTATGACCACAGAAAATGAAATTAAGAGGCTGGGGTTGTAGCTCAGTGGTAGAGTGCTTGCCCCTCACGTGAGATACTAGGTTCAATCCTCAGCACCACATAAAAAATAAAGTAAAAGCATTGTGTTCGTCTACAACTAAAAAATATTTTTGAAAAAAGAAAATGAACTTATGTGATATTGAACATGAGAAGGCAGTCAATTCAGTATCATTAATAATCAGAGAATTGGGTATCATTTTTCATAATTATCAACTGACAAAAATACAAAATTCTGGTAAATTCTTAACACTGAGGATAAGAAGAAACAAATTCTTCATGCATCGCAGCTAGAGGAATTAAATTGGTAAATCTCTATGGCAAGTAATCTGGTAGTGTATTTATTAAAATGAAGCCATGTATGTATGCTCTCATCCAGAATTCTACTTCTAGATAACTCTCCTACATATACACTCATGCATAAAATATGCACAAGATTAATCTCTATATCATTACGTATAATAATGACTGGAAATAATATAAATGTTCAGCAGTGCAGGTTCAGTAGGTCTCTCAGCAAATGCCTGAAACTGTAGAACCTATGTATACTGCTTTTTCTTATACACATGATAAAGTTTAATTTATAAATTAGGCCCAGTAAGATATTAATAACCACTAAAACAGAACAATTATAACAATATATTGTGATAAATTATGTGAAAATTATAGTCTCTCTGTATTTTTACCTGGACACAAACCCTGAAAAACTTCAACAATTAATCTGTGACCAGTTAATCATAACACCAAGCAGTGATACAGGAGCAGTAACACAGCATGAATTTGCTGGACAAAGAAATGATTTGTGTCTTAGGTAGGATGGAGCAGGATCACACACTATTTGAACCAATATGCAATTTATAACTTATGAATTATTTCTGGAAATGTCCATTTAATATCATTTGACTCTTGTTCATAAATACCTAAAACCACAGAAAGCACAAACTGCAGACAAGGGATTATCTTTATTTCTTTTTAGTTACACATGACAGTAAAATGTATTTTGGCAAATTATACATACGCATTATTCATACATAGAGGATAATATTTTATTTAGGATCCCACTCTTGTGGTTGTACATGATGTGGAGCGACCCTAGTTGTGTATTCAAATACAAATATAGGAAAGTTACGTCCAATTAATTCTACTGTCTTTCCTATTTCTCCCCCTACCCCTTCATTTGCCTTTGTCTAAGCCAATGGATTTCTGTCACTTCCTTCCCCTAACTCTCTTGTTTGGGGTTAGCACCCACAAATCAGAGAAAAATCGGTCTTTGGTTTTATGAGACTAGCTTATTTCACTTAGCATGATAGCCTCCAGTCCCATCCACTTACTAGCAAATACCATTATTTCATTTTTCTTTATGGCTGAGTATAATATTCCATTGTGTATATACACCATGTTTTTTTTATCCACTCATCTGTTTAAGGACACCTAGATTGTTTCCATAGCTTGGCTTTTGTGATTTGAGCTGCTATAAACATCAACGTGCCCATATCACTGTAGTATGCTGTTTTTAAGTCCTTTGGGTATAAATCTAGGAGTGGTATAATCGGGTCAAATGCTGGTTTCATTCCAAGTTTTCTAAGGAATCTCCATACTGCTTTCCATAGTGGTTGCACCAATATGCAGTCCCATCGACAACGTATGAGAACACATTTCTCCCCACATCTTTGTCAAAATTTATTCTACTTGTATTTTGGAATTTTGATCCACATTATTCAAACCTTTGATATAATTTATACCAAAAAGTAAAAGAAAAGTAAGATTACACCATTTTTCCAGTAAGACAGTCCTTGAATGTGGAGGGACAGGGAAGTTGTATCCTTACCTATGTGGAATCCTATTCAAACCACCTTCAGTTTGCTAAGCTACCATTACTAAAGTATATGACTAACAATGTTGCCTGAGTAGAGAGAGGAAAGACTGACAACACTACAGGATGTCTTAAGAATTATCAAATTTCCTGAGTACACAAAAATGATCCACCAAAGCCTTTAAGCAAAATGCAAGCAAGAAATACATGCATTGTTTTTGTTTACAAACCATGCGAAGTTCAGGTACAAACTAATAAAAACCCTGAATTACAAACTCAGAGTAACTGACCTTCAACAAAAAGTGTGGTGAAGTATTTTTGAAAGATTAACCTACATGTTTTCTCCTGATAGCTTCCTTTCCCATCCCCCTGCTCCTTTGCAGAGATAATCAGTTGCAGGTTCAATGCCTTCAAAGAGGGATGTAACAAAGCAGAAAGAAGTAACCCTAGTGTCTCTTTGAATTTTATGTTGCAACATTATCACAAAAATAAATATACAAATATAATCCGGGGTAGGAGGTTAAACAAAACAGCTTGAATAGACAGCAAAGATAATGAACTGATTGGGGTATAGATGAAATGTCTGTTTGGAACAGAAAGAAATGAAATGAGGTGTTTATTTAAAGGTGAGGAAGATATTCCTGGTTTGAATAAAGCATGTTCCACGTTTGCACTTATGTGTGTATATGAGGATTAGGGAAGGCTAGTGTAGCTAGGGTTTCCTGGCAAAGCCATCTACAAGAAATCACTCATACAGGGAATACAGCTGAGTGTATCCTTGTAGATGGGCCTAGGGACCAGTCTATAGGTATACTCTGTCCTTAGGGGGCCAGAGAAAGAGTAGGTGGTCCTATGACTGCACGTACTACATCTGAAAGGCCATCCTGGCCAGAATGAAAGACATTCAAATGGTATCTCACTTTAGCAAATTTCTTAGGATTAGAATGTATCTTTATCCCCAAATTCTAACATAGTACCACCCATTAGAACCTTAGCTCAACCTGGCATTGGGTATATAGACACTTAGTAAAGGCTATGGTACAAATTTCTTGCCAACGTGGTTAGATTTAAACAAATTACAAAAGTTAGCTTATAACTACAATTAGTGGATTGTTATAATGTCAAATAGCTGTTATTTGCTATTACTTACATAAACATCTCTAGAAAGGGGAGAAAATAAGCAAGTTTACTCTAGGTTTAACATAATATGTAAAGTTTCCAAAAACAAATACGATAATTAACTCAAGAAAAATCAAGTATTTGTGTTTGGGGATGGCTATAAAATGATGAAACTTCTAGATACCTAAAAAAAAAAAAGAAGAAACACAAAATAACACTTAAAAAATAACTAAATTGAGACTCTCTAAAGCCAATCAAGCTTTTTCATTCAGGTGTTTTAATAGGGTACTGTCAAATTTAATAAGAGTACTCTTGAATTTTTCAAAAATTACTACTTCTATTGCATAATCCAAGTGATGACTAAAATTGGACATATTATTTTATATTCATTATAAACTAACCAAGTCATGTCCCAATAATAGGGCTAAGAGAGTTCACGGCAATATTGTAACTTAGTAGTACTTATGATTCAGAAAATTACTCAAACTCATTTATGAGTTAGCAGAAAAGCCACAGAAGTCAACTCAATACAATCGAATTTGTTACAACTCAGTATGTCTACAATCCTCAAGCTAAAAATTTTATAACTTTTGTTTCATAAACCCACTTTACTAAGAATCAAGTATATAAAAATTAAATGCATATAAAAATGAAGTTAAAGTGTACCTTCCCAAGTACACCAATTCTATTCTTAAAAGCAATCAGCAAAGAACTGCTGTGTCTTCTTCCAAAAATTATAGATATCTAGGTGGAATAGGTAGATATATGGAGCTATTTATATACAAAATTTATGTATTATCAGTATATTTTTCACAAATATGATTTTTGCCAGAAAAAAATTGTTCTGTACTTTGCTTTTTTTTTGGTATTGGGGATTGAACTCAGAGGTACTTGACCACTGAGCCACACCCTCAGCCCTATTTTGTGTTTTATGTAGAGATAGGGTCTCACTGAGTTGCTTAGTGCCTCACTGTTGCTGAGGCTGGCTTTGAACTCATGATTGTCTCAACCTCCCAAAGCGCAGGGATTACAGGCGTGCACCACCACACCCGGCTTGTACTTTGCCTTTTTTTTTTAACATAATATTCTATGATCTTTCCTGTCAGTACACACAGCCACAGTTCCACTGCATATTTTTATTATTCCAGTTTTGCATTACTAAAAAAAAAAAAAAAAATGTTGCAAGTAACATCCTTATGCATCAGTGCAGTTATACAAAGATATGTTACAAATTTCCAAAAGGAAAATGTCTTTCCTCTCTATAGCTCAATTTCCATCAACTGAAACCTAATGGACTCACCCAAGGCAAAGAAAGTTGAGGGTGGAGACTTTCTATTCAAATTCTTTAACTGGAATCTTATATTTAATGTTCTAAGAATGTATTTTTTTTAAATATTTTTTTTAGTTGTAGATGAACACAATATCTTTATTTTATTTATTTTTATGTGGTGCTGAGGATCGAACCCAGTGCCTCACGCATGCGAGGCAAGCGCTCTACCACTGAGCCACAGTCCCAGCCCCCTAAGAATGTATTTTGACTTACTTTTCAAATATTATTTTGGTTTCACATTATAGTTGTTTTAAAAAAATAGGCTAGCAACTTTCTAAATTACTTTTATCTTCCAATAAGAAATTGCTTTATGTTCTAAGTATTTTCATCTTGTTCAGCAGTTAAAACTGTAACCCTAAAGGCTTACAGGGATGAAGAGAAGTTTTATAAAGTCAGATGTGGAGACAATAAATTGTACATGATATAGAGGCAGAAAAAATGAGAACTCTCATCATCCTATATTACTATGCAACTAATTACATATCCTTCACATAGCTCATGCCTGCCCTCAGTAGTAGTACTGGGAGACTGAACCCAGGGGCACTTTACCACTAAGCTACATCTTCAGTCCTTTTTATTTATTTTGAGAAGGATCTCACTAAATTGCCTTTGCTGGACTTCAACTTGCAATCCTCCTGCCTCAGCCTTCTGACTCACTAGGATAACAGGTATAGGTCACCACACCCGGCTCCACTTCTCTGGTTTTGAAATTAAGTACACCTTGAGTGGACATGTTCTCTGAGTGCATATAACTGTTTTTAACTTCATGCATGCTGGGAACATATCCATCTTGTAAATATTGATTTCATATTTCAGACAGGTAAAAAATTGGTTATAGCTTATCATTATTTCTTTTATTTTATTGCACTGAAATCATCAAAACAACGTTTGAACAAATTTTTAAACTTTTTAATAACATCATTTTGGTAAAGAAATAAACTAATTTGTTCCATAATTTGCAAAGCATTTTCATTTTCAAATTTATAAATAATTCAAATAATCAATTCAATATTTTTCCCTTTCCAATCACCATTGCATCCATACCTGACTGACTTTAGCATGTCATTATCAAATAAATTAAGACACTCAAGCATCATAAAAGATGAAATAAAAATAAAAATCATCAACATACATCCTTTTGGCAAAAGGATGTGGTTTGTGTTCTTGTTGAACACACTAAGTAGATGTGAACAATTTACATGTGTGTATATGTGTGTGTATGTATATCAAGCTTTCAGAGCCATAAGGTTTGTCCTGACTACTCAAGTCTGCTGTAAAGTGAAAGCAGCCATAGGTAATATATAAATCAGTAGGTAAGATTGTGTTACAATAAAACTCTGAATAGAATAACATATTTGTAGATCGTGGGCTGAAATTAAAAGGTTCATACAAAGGCTAAAAAAACTTCAAGGTTTCAATAATTTTTCACTGTAGTGAGTGAGTTTTTTTGAACATGTATCTTTTTAAGAATGGGTCAACTTCAATACTTGCTTTCTTATAGAAATTTCTACTGTGTTACTAATGTTCTATTATGAAGTCATTGCTCATGAGTCTCAGGGTGTTGAAGAAGAAACAGCTGAGGAACTCTTCAAGAGATCTAGTTTCATCTTTGAATGAACTCAGCATGGGTCAGTCATTTTCTTCTCTGTAGGTGTGCAGAAGCCTGGAAACTTCTCAGTCATAAAAGAACCAAATGGGTGGCTCAAAAAATTCAACAGCCCTTAACAATGCAAGATGCAACAAGTCTGGTCCTAGTTACAAAAGAGAATTAATGTCAACTAGCAGATATTAAGAATGATAAGGACCAAAGATATTAGGTTCAGAAGCCTCTAATTTTTAAAATTTTGTTGTTGCTGGTACTTGTGTGAGTGTGTGTTTTGACAGGAACTGAGCCCAGGACCTATGCATACTAAGCAAGCACTCTGTCACTGAGTTTGTATCTCCAGGCCTGTTTTTTGCTTGTTTTTAAGAAAGGGTCACCCTATGTTGCTCAGTCTGATCACAAACTCATGGCTTAAGCAATCATCTCACTTCAGCTTCCTGAGTAGCAGGGACTACAGGCCTGTGTCATCACACACAGCCCCAAAGCTGCTGCTTTTCTTTTCCTTCTTCTTGTTTTTGCCCAGAAACTTCTTAAGACACTGCAGGCATTCCATAAAGTCTCACTTTATTAAAATTTCTGTATTGTATTATTTGACATGCATATAAAAAAGTAACCCTACATATAATTTAATAACGATAGTCTTAGATTAGTATTTTCTGCTAAAGGCAATTCTATTTTCCCTATGTACTGAAGGTCATCTATTAATGACCTGGGGATTATTAAGACTAAAGGAAAAAAATGCAGTGCTGGGAGTAGGACTAAGTTTGTGAAATGTGATAAAACTTGGGAAAGTGTTACAAATGCAAAAGCCAATGTGAAAAAAACCAAACAACTTTGTGTTATATATGATTAATGCAATCATGGTCTAATCAGCCTGAGAACAGTCTTAAAAGAAGAATGACTGAAAGGCGGTGGGCAAGTGCCATTTTGCCCTGCTCCACCCCACTTTTTAGTTTTTATTTTGAGACAGAGTCTCACTAAGTTGTTCAGGCTAGTTTCACATTTGCATTCCTCCTACCTCCCAGCCTTTCAAGTAGCTAGGATTAAAGGCATGTGTCATACTGCCCAATCTGGAATGTGATTTTAACTAAATAAAATTTGGTTTCATTAATCTCCCTGAAAAAATTAGCTTATAATACAAAATGGTTTGAATGACACTTATAAAAGGAGGGCCAAAATTCCGTAGTATGACTTCAATGCCACCCAGGGAACATCAAGGGTCATGAATTTCAAACCAGTTCATTGAATCAATCACTCCCAACTAACTACCTCACTAGTAAAGCTGTACACTATTAGAGCCTAATCCTATCAGCGGATAGGATCAATTAACTCCCCCAATGCTCTGAAACTGTCTTCACAAAACTTTTTTTTTTTTTTAAGACTATACACAGGGCTTCCCATGAAGAATTCTTTCCAGTAAGCAAAGATGACCAAAGCAGTGCCTCAGCTCATGCAGAAATTAGGTTTCTTAACAGACATTTGGGCTTACATTGTTTCTTGTTTATTAGTCACCTCTCAAGGATTTTCATTACCCTTAAACACATTTTTAAAAATGAGATCCAGGCTTTCAAAATAATTTCTCAAAACTATGGTACTTTGACTACCTGCATCAGAATCACTTAAAATTTAAAGAACAAGTTCAAGGTCTTCAGAAGTATTTCTCAAACTATGGTAGTCTGACTATGAATAATTTTGGGCTGAATCAAAATCTGGAGGTAGATTTTTATTTTATTTTTTGTGGTGCAGGCAATAGAACCCAGGGCCTCACTGTGCTAGGTGACTGCTCTTCCATTGAGCTATATCCAGAGTCCTCAGGAGATTCTTAACTCATAAAAAAAAAAAAAGAATTACTGCTATAATCTGCTTATTCTTATGCCAACCTTAGACTAGGATTAAATTTCAATTTACCAAAAAAACCCCCAAAATCTGCAGCATCTAGACGTTTTATCAGTCTATCTAGCAAGAGAACTCTTATGGTAGACTGACTATTTATAGTGCTCCATTATTTATTTTTATTTTTTCTAAAAACCAATCTAGTTTCAAATGAAGAACTGAGGCAGTCTGCAGCGAATTTAAACATGAGTCATTGAAATATTACAATACAAACAGGTACAGGCAACAATAATTATACCCAAAACCAACAGGCAATACATAAAACCACTAAATATCTAGCTATAAAGTTTTTAGTAAACAAGGAAAAATACAAGAAAATATAATGAAATCTTTACCATATGATAAGAGGCTACATTGCCAATTTTTTTTAACCTAATGGATAATTTCAATAACTTTCTTCATGTGAAAACTTTCACAGCAACTGTAAAAAGGATCAGGATGTAATTTCACAGGCATTTTCTCAGGGGGAAGATAATGAGGCAATCTTTCTTGCTATCTAAGTTAATCAATGCATTGCTAATTTGGAAGGAAGTCAAAGTTTGAGAGATCGCCTACCTATCTTTCTATCTATCCAATATTTCAAGCACAATTTTAACTGTTTTAAATATCAATTCAAAACATTCTGTAAAGAGGTTAAATAAAGAATTTCATCATAGAATAACAATACAATCATCCCAACCTTATCAGAGCATAATCATCTTGGCACTGCTTCTCTGAAACAGACTTTTAAGAATCTTCTGGTACAGAAACTATCCTCTAGCCACACACATTAATAGACATATTTGCTATAAATATAACTACGCTTACTTTAAAATTAATCATCAGGAGTCTCACTGCATTAGCCTATCAAATGAGGTTGACTATATTCTCCACTTGATTGCTGGCTCAAAATAAGGGCCTTTGTCTTATATGAATTGTTGTTTAGTTTTCTGCCATAAAAATACAGCAGTTTTGCTCATTCCTGAATCTTGACACTGAAGCCATCAGTAAAGGCTTAGATACTGATCTTCCTATTTGCTAGCACAGAATTAAGTACCTATCAGGCATACCTAAAAGCCATATGAGATTTTGTAACTGAAAGTAGAAAAGGAGGCAGGGCAATTAAAAAGATAGTATCACATTCCTTTTGATACTGAGCGAGTTATTCCTTCAGCTAAAAACTGTTATTCTGTTCATAAATGTGAAATTGGGCCAACTTTTAAACAACAGTAAGTCAGAGTACGTGTCAAGTTCATAAAATTCTATTTCTGTTCTATCAAGAGATGACATATCAATAAATGCTATGTAAAGCCTAACAATCTTAACTATTTTCCAAAGAATAAACAATATATATTGATAAAATGAGTAAAAAGTACATTTTCTCCCGCAAGAGTTGAGAATACAAACATTTCCATGTGATATCTAGCAAACTTTGTAATTTGAAGATAAAAATTGCCTGTTCTGCAAAACCATGTTGACTATACTTTGTGTCAATGTGAGCATGAGCCTTAAAGAAGTACACTGAAAAGTTTAGCAAAGACTGGGGTTGGGGGATAAAATACATTATGAAACTCAAGTGCCAATCTGGAGGGATCAGTTGTATAATTTTACTTAGAGTGATCAAATAAAATGAATTACAATAAATAGGAATGAAATACATAAAATAGGTAACGTTCTGAAGTTGTCAAAATAATTTTGGTGGATATGAAGAAATACAATGTAAATGACCTTGTTCTCTGGAAATCTATAAACCATGGCATTTTATAGACACTGCAGAAACTTGGGCCTGACTCTTCTTGGCATTAACCTGTGCAAATATAGACAACAATTTTTACCTGTTTTTTTTTTTTAAAGAAATTGTTCATAATAACATTTAAATTTAAATTTCTCCTGGGGTCTGCTTACGATATTATCTTGGCTAAGTTTGTGGGGAAGTTTTCTTGCTTGTTATTAAATTCCTAAGAGGTATAGGGAACCTCTTTCAGAAAATAATTTTAAAATGACAAGTATTTGCTGGATTTTAGTCAGTTATGTTCAAAATATTTTACACACAATGATGGTCCATTATAAAATTATAAAAAATATACATATATACATAACTACATATATATATAAAATCTAATAACATTTACAAATAAAAAGTTGACTAAATCAACTTTCAACAATGAGAATATATTAAACATTTTACCCCAAAGTTTGTATAATTTAACATGACTTGAAAAAACAAACACAAACTCAAAACCAAATCAAGTGACAAGTTCATACCTAATAGTCCAGTATCTACATCATCTTCATTTTTCAAATTCTCAGCATGTAACTCTGTAAACACAAAGACAAGCTTAGGTAGAAAAGATTCATAATTTCAAGACTAACATAAAGGCTTGGAAGACAGTGTAGAACTCCATAAAGTGCTCTGGAGTCAGGAATGGGTTCAAATTCTGATTTTGTTTACTTAGGTACATGAAGCAAAGAAGACCTCTATAGTGTCAACTGACATACATATAAAATGAGAGTAGTGTTCATACCCTGTGGTTGTTGTTATGACATTTTATTTTATACAAATTTTTTTTTTTTTTGGTACTGGAGATTGTACTCAGGGGCACTCAACCACTGAGCCACATCCCCAGCCCTATTTTGTGTTTTATGTAGAGACAGGGTCTCACTGAGTTGCTTAGCACCTCGCCGTTGCTGAGGCTGGCTTTGAACTCGTGATTCTCCTGTCTCAGCCTCCCTATATTTTATACAAATTTAAGGGCATACTAGAGTTCAGTTCCTTTCTCCATTCTCCAAAGTATCAATGTCTTCTGCAATGAACTTCTACTTACCATGGTCTTGACTTTACAAAAGCAATCTCGCAGAACAAGAGAAATAAAATAGCTACAAGACAAAACTATCTGGGTTACAGTAAAAAAGGGGGAAGGAGAGTGATACAGAAATGAAACTTTGAGCCAGGAGAGGTGGCCCACACCTGTAATCCAAGCTACTCCAGAGGCTGAGACAGGAGGATCACAAGTTCAAGTCCAGCCTAGGCAACTTAGGGGTCTCAAAAAACAATAATGGCTGGGGATATAGTTCAAAAGTAAAGTACCCATGGGTTCAATTTGCCCATCTCCCCAAAGAAAAAGAAAGAAATGAAACAATGGCAGCCCAACATTTAAGACTGACAGTTTACACACAATGTTAAAAAGAGGTAAATTTCACACATAACTTGCCAATCTGTCTTCTCTATGAAAAGCAAGCATGGTAAGCAGTTATAGGCCATCTGGAGCCCATTACCAGGTGGTCCAAAATGAGGAAAAAACTGGAGTTAAATAGATTTAATTTTAATTAGTGAAGTAAAACTAGTGCTTAGTGATAGTGTTGAGTGGTTTTCATAAACCAAGATTTTTTTGGTTTTAATTTTTTTCAGTAATTTGGCCAAGGTTATACAATAATAAAAAATGGGATTTAAACTCAAATCTGATTCTTTCCATTGTAATATACAATATCCAAACATATAATACATCTATGAAAGTCCCTGGAAAAAAAAACTTTCACAACATGTCTACTTTTATTCCAATTTAGCCAATATTTCAGCTTCAGACAAAGGAAATAAAATTAGTGAAAAACAAGATTATACCTCCTGCAATAAAACTCTGCATACAAACGAACCATGCCTGCTCTTAATACCTACTACTCAGCATACAAAGGGACCATACCTACCCCTAATACCTACTACTCAGGAGGACAGGCAGGGGAATGCAAACTGGAGACCTACGGGGGCACCATAGTGAGACCACGTCTCAAAACAAAAACAAAATACCTTGTGTAGTAAATGTAGTTACAAACACCACAAAACTGAGAGGCTAATTATTTACTTATAAAAGTAGAAATTTGGGCTGTGGGATGGAAATCCTAGTCCTTAAAGAATCCTCAACATACCGAATAAGTCGGTAGCACATCTTTAACCATTTGTGGATCAAAGCCTTTGAATATATACAGACTATTTCAATTACATGCATTTTCCACTGTCTCCTTTTAATGGTATTATCCATTTGGATAATCGTGGTAATATTTGACTCCAAGTGTTCACTGACTGACATGTGTTTTAGGAGAACTCATTTGATTAAGAGATCTTTTCTTAAAAACGGTTCTCATTATGGACTAGGGAAATACATTTAGGAAGAGAAGACAAAAGGGGAAAGCAAAGAATGGTATAGATCAGTGGTACAAATGAAAGAGGCTGCCAGCTTGCTGGTTGGGAGCTGGGTAAGGTTGTGAACCGAGGTGAGCCAAGCCCTGGCTCAACTTCGTTCTGGACAGATTTTCAAGGTCTGGGCATCAGTACCTTTAACGATCAGGTAGGTGATGGCCAGGAGGAAAGCGAGGAGGATGGCGAACAGCAGCGAACAGAGAATAGACAGGACCTGGACCGGCCACCGCCGAGCCTGGGCCCGGCTGCGCGTAGCCGCGGGGAAGATGCCATTGCGTTTTTCAGGTAGGACGGGCGACCCATCTCCGTCCGGCGGGAGAAACTGGGGGCCCCTTCTGAGCTCGGATGACGCCCCGGCGGAGAACTCCGCTCGCAAGTCGCGGGCCACTTGATCGCATCCTTCCTGCTCATCAACTTCGCCTTCACCCCAACTGTCCCCCTGAGTGAATACAGAATACACAGGCCGAGAGAGAGGCGCTGGGGTGCCGAGACCGCGACGCCGAGGAGCCGAGCGCCGGCCGCTCTCCACAAACGACATGGCGGGAAAGAACCACAGAACGGAGGGGGCCCAGAGTTTCCCACTGCCCCGCCCCGCCCTCATCCTCGCCAATCAGCAGCCAGGCTACACCGTGGCCTCCACCACCTAGCCTAGGTTCGTAGGGGTGCCAAAGGGTAGGCGGTGGAGCCTAGAAGGAGCCGCGGAGCGGAAGGAGAGGCTGAATGACCCCGGACCGGAGCCCTATCCTGGGGCAACAGGCAGGAAGGGATACAGGATAGCGCGCAGGGAAAGTCAAGCCAAGGCCGGATGCAGACGAGTCACCCCTCCCTGCAACGTTTCGTCCCGGCCAAAGACCTCTGCCACTGCTGCGTTGCCTCCGGGCAAGCGCGAACCCCGGCAGCCCCAAAACCCCATCTTCTCGACGTCGGGTCCTAGCGCCCGTCCATGTCACTTTGACACACGTTTTCTAACCTATTTGGCTTTCTCCTTTCTTCCCTTCTACGCTCATACTCTTCTTTAGCCTCTCCGCTAACATGAACTCACTGCCCGGCACTCTCGCTCTGCCTGATCTACCCAACCTCTTTCTGCCTTTCGCGTAGTTCTACCCTCCCCTATCACAACTTCCCTCCACGCTACTCGACACGCCTTCTTCCCCCTCCGCTTGGGCGCGCGCTCAGCAGCGGGGCTGTACTAAGCTCGAACCCTCTCAGGACCCCTCCTCGCACCTTCCCCGCCCCCTCCCTTTTTTTTTTTTTTTTGAGCTCGGCGCGCGCGAGCGCGCTCCCGGCCCCAGCCACCGCTAACGCTAGAAGCAGCGTACCCCGCCCCCACCCCACCCTACCCCACCCCTGGCGGCCTCAGGTTAGTGGGACGTGCGTAACTTGGGTGGGGGGGTGAAAGGTGGCAGGCCCCCACAGCCCCACCCCCTACGGGGTGAGGCGGTCTAAGCCCGGGAAGCTGGGACACGGTTGTCTTCCCTTTCCCGGGGGAAGTTGGTGGAGTTTTCCCGGCAGAGGACTCGGCGCAGAAACTTCCTCCGTCCCCTTCCCCCCCCTCCATGCAGGCGACGCCGAGTGAGGCTGAGGCTGGCGGCGAATCGCCGCAGAGCTGCGTTTCGGAAGCGCACTCTGATTGGACAGTGGGGAAGCCTGTCAGCTTATTGGCCTCACTGATTCCGCCCCGCAGCTCAGGGCAGCCTTTAACCTTTGGCCCCAGCGGGCGCCAGCCACTCAGATCGCTTCTTGTTGGTATGTGTAGCGGCAGTGGCCGCCGGCGGAGCAGTCTGAGCCCGACGATGAGGCCGGGGACGGGAGCCGAGCGTGGAGGCCTCATGGTGAGTGAAATGGAGAGCCATCCTCCCTCGCGGGGTCCTGGGGACGGGGAGCGGAGATTGTCCGGCTCAAGCCTGTGCTCCAGCTCTTGGGTCTCTGCTGACGGCTTCCTGAGGAGACGGCCCTCGGTAAGGGATCGGTGGGGCAGGGGGAAGCGGCACAATGAAAAACGGAGTCAGAGACAGGAAGCTTTCTCCAAAAGGAGAAGAAGATAAGAGTGGACGAAGGAAGCGCTCGAGATGGTGGGATATGTCTCGAGGGAGAGAAACGGAGGGTGGGGATGCACAAAAGAAGGATGTGGGACCCTGGAAGTTCCCAGTCGGCTTGGCCTAGACAGACGCGCGCTGAAGGTGCTGAATCCTGGGCGTGCTGCGTCTTGGAGCCATAGGCCCTTTTTAGTAAGGAAACATGATTCTTTAAGGCTTTAAAAGAAACTAGCAAAATTTGTTTTCTTTAGCAGTAGTGGTGATGTGCTGAGGGAACTGCTTGATAAATTGGCAGGGGATAATTACCCGGAACAATGGACACATATGTAAAGAAAGTTGTCTTTTAAAAGTGCATTAAAGTGGATAAATCAGTTGTTCGTATCTATAAGTTGTTTGTTAGTGTCTATAAGTGGCAGAATCTCAAGTCCTTGAAAATGTGTTTTAGGTAAAAGGAATTGTACCGGTCTTAAAAGTTAGGTTAGTAACTGTTCATTTGTTTGTAGCCAGTTGTCTCTGGGTACCTATACTTTTATATTTTATAAGACAAGCCCTCCTGTAAATTAATTTGGTTAATTAAGCGTTTTAAAGTCAACAGTGTTTTTAAAAATGTCAGTTAACTGTCTCATATCTGTGTGAAATAGGACAAAGTTCAGGTTTTCACCATAACAATTTTTAAATGGGCCTTCTAGATTCTCCAAGCTGAGCAAGTCAGTAGCTGATTAAATCAGTGCAAAACAGCTGATCCAGCTGTCCAGTCATTATTTTAATTTTTTCCATTTTATTGTAGAATTTGCAAGCTCCTCATAAATACTAGTGTAGTGCATTTTGTTTAAGATTTTAAGATATAAATTAATGCAATAATTTGGACACAAATTAGCCTAATATTGTGTACTGCAGGTAAGTGATTTGTTGAAGTGAGATTGTTTTGAGAATCATTTAATGTGATCTGCCAAGTTTTAAATTTTTGCTATTTTTCAGATGGGGCACCCTGGCATGCATTATGCACCAATGGGAATGCACCCTATGGGTCAGAGAGCGAATATGCCTCCTGTACCTCATGGAATGATGCCACAAATGATGCCCCCTATGGGAGGGCCACCAATGGGACAAGTAAGAATGTTATGGTTTTGTTTTGTTTTGTCTTTATTTTTGCCTCAGATATTATGTCAAAATCTCAAAATCTAGGTCACTACTGTGCTTGTAGCTATTTAAGGATTAGTTGATGCCCAAATAATGTTTTTAAATAAGACTAATTTGAATCATGACTGTAACCAAATTTTGAATATAATGAAAGTCTTCTGCATAAAAACTTTCACTACAATAAAATTAACTAAGAGTTTTTTCTATTTAAAAATGACAGCATGTATCTAGGTTTTTAAATTTAATGACTTTAAAGCATGTCAATTGAAGTTAATGTTGTGAGAGTAAATATTTTATTATCTGGCATGTCAGCATAACTAACTGTTGGACCATGTAAATGCATAGAATCAGAAAATAGTAATTGTTCATGCTTTAGGCTTAAAATAAATTTTACTGTAGAAATTTTTTCTCTTTGTATATATGGGTGGGGTAGAGGGATTTAATGCTCTATTTATTCTGATTCTTCATAGGACAATGCCAAATCAATAGTTCATTTTCTATTGACACTGCTTTATTTTTTAAAAAAAAATATTTATTGCTTCTGCACTCCTACTTAATGAGCTGCCCCTTCCATCTCTAGCATAAACTGTAAATGGACATTTTGAGGGAGTTGATTTGGATCAAAAGGTTATCATGCTGACTCGGAGACTTTGGTAGAACTGAGTTCCTAGAAAATTCTAAGAAAGGGAACAGGTTAACTTACCATGAATAATTGTGTGCCCTATGCTAGGTTCTATAATACAGGGATGCTTAGGTGGCTGGGTTATTTCCATTTGAGTACCTTGATAAATCATGAAAATTTTAGGCTAGCAAATATTTCAGAAAGCCAATTATGTATGATCTTGTGCTAATGAGTACTCTTTGCTTTGATAATTGTTTAAGCCTTGATGGATAAAGTTATTGGTGAAATTTCAGTGGAAAATGGAGCTTGCTATATCTCTTTTTACTTAACCTTACAAGTAGAAGGGCTGAATGTCAAGTGGTTTTCTTCTTTTATATTTGGAATATAGCCCTTAATTTTGTATAAAAATCTTTACTCAGAGGTGCCAGACCCAAAAGATTCTGCCTGCAGGAGTTCTTTATATAAAAGACTCTTTTATTCTGTTACTCCAGAATAACACAAATTTTAAAACTGCCTAGGAGATGCAGAGACAACTCTGATTCCTCTTCTGTTTCTTTCCATCTCTAAGCAGCAAGGAGCTGCTCTTATTTTCTTTATAGAGCTGCTCTAACTAGATAATGAGCTTTTAAAAAAATATTTATTCTTTAAATGCTCTGGTTCTTATTTAAAATTAGTTTCTTTCCACAGAAAGATAAAATAAAACAATTTGCTACTGCCAGATGCTTCTCTCTTTTCTGGGGCCTTCTGTTTCCATTGGGCCAGTCAAGGTAAGTTTTGCAAGGGATTGACCTGCTTACCCTTGCTGTAATGGTGCTGTTGCACTATCAAAGCCAAGATACCAGCTAGTCATTTTTAGTAAAATGCAGATTTTATTTTTTTTTTAAAGTACTTTCATGTATCCATTGACATAAGCTGGTCACAGTTTGTTTTATGGCCCTTTCTTTTTAGCTGGATTAGTGACCATCTTTCTAGTAAGTTAACTTGCTACTTGGTGTGCATCAGTTCAGAGACTGAGTTTTGCCTTGTGGTTTTCTTCTGCATTTTTTTGTAGGCCAGTATGTTCCATGCATCTTTAAGTATACCTTATTATTTAGAGGTTTAGAATTCTTTCTCCCTGTGTTGGCTCATGTTAGGATAATGAATGAATGTTTTAGGAGTCCAGTTCTGAGGTTCCTGAGGTCTCCCCTTGTTATCTCAAATTTAGATTATTCCCTTTTGACCTTAAGGTCTAACAAGTTTGGGTCCCAATTATTGATTGGTAAAGCTAATTCTTATTTTAGCTTTATTAACCCATGGGATAATGCTGGGAAAGCATAGATTATTTCAATCCTCAAATAATTGAGGAATCTTATTTAAAGTTCTGTTGAACATGCCCTTAAAAATGAAAGTTAATAATATAAAAACTTATCCTTTTTTTCTGCATCATTTTTTTTCTATATATGTTCTAAGAAATATTAGTGAACAAGTAAGTAGTTAGAAGATAACTAAGAAGAAGCAGGGTACCCCTGTCATTCACAGCAGTGATGGTAGGGTTCTGCCATCCAATCTTAAAAGTTAATTCACACATTCTATACAAAGATTTGGGACTGTTGGTTGTGGAACCTCCATGTATAGTTGGTCCTCCATAATCTCCAGGTTCCACATCTGTGGATTCAGCCTACTCTGGGTTGAAATTATTAAAAAAATAAATTGTATCTATACAGAACATGTACAGGCTTTTGTCCTTGTCACTATTCCCTAAACAATATAGTATAACAATGATATAGGTGTAACATATATGTCATGTTAGGTACTACAATAATCTAGAGCTGATTCCAGGCATACAGGAAGATATGCAGAGGTTATATGAAATTACTGTGCCATTTTATGTATAAGGGACTTGAGCATCTGTAGATTTTGGTGGGTGTCCATGGGGTGTCCTTGAACTAGTCCCCTCTGAATACTGAGGAACAACTATTGACTGTATCTTTCATTAAAATCTCTTTCTGGGACCAGATGAAAACTAAAATTGGTGCCAGTTTTTCTTTCTTGGTTGTGGTCTTTGGAATGTTACTGAATGACATGAAATTTTAAGATGCATTTGTAAAATAACATATAGAGGAGATAGAATAATGATCTGGGAAGTCAGTTCGCCACTTTTTGAAATGCACTAAGTTAAAAGAAGTTATATATTGCCGCCCACCTGTATTCCCACCTACTCAGGAGGCTGAGGCAGGAGGATTACAAGTTCAAAGCCAGCTTTGGCAATTTAGCAAGGCCCTTAGCAACTTAGCAAGAGTCTCTCTCAAAATTAAAAAAAAAAAAAAAAATTTAAAGGGCTAGGGGTGTGATTCAGTGGTTAAGTGCCCCTTGGTTCAATCCCTGGTACCAAAAAAAGGTAATAGTAGTAGTAGTAGTAATGGTGTGTTCAATTTTTTTTTTTTTTAATTCATGATGTGCCCTAGAATGCAATTTTTTATAATATAGGCTGAATCTGTTGTGGTAATAAATATTGGAAATTATCACATGGAGCTTCATGTTTCTTTCAGGTTTATAAGTTAAATTTATTTCTTTCTCACTGTACATAGATTTGTGGGAAAGTCATGCTTCTACTTTTATAAAATTATAGGATATTATAGCTGGAAGGGACCTTATAAGTTGTATAAACTTTAATAGATGATTTAAATACTGACTTTGGAGGGATTGCTTTTTCAAGAAACCATATTAATAAAGAAGAAGAACTGTTTCTGATGGCAATTCTCAAAAATTTCTACTAGGCCCGGGTGCAGTAGTAGCACATGCCTGTGATCACAATGACTTGGGAGGCTGAGGCAGGAAGATCCTGAGTTCAAAGCTAGCCTCAGCAATGGCAAGGCACTAAGCAACTCAGTAAGACCTGCTCTCTAAATAAAATACAAAAAAAGGGGCTAGGAATGTGACTCAGTGGTTAAGTGCCCCTGAGATCAATCCCTGATACAAAAGAAAAAAAACTACTACGAATTTCTGCTAAAATATGATTATATGCAAGACTGTCTTCTTTCTTCATGTCTATAGTTAAAAAAGAAAAAAGTTTTTTTGCCTTTAAAGTGTTTTCATCTTATTGGTTTTTTCTTTTGTTTTTTGTTGTTGTTGTTGTTGTTTTTCTTTTCTATACAAAGAACATGAAAATCCTGCCATGCTAGTTGGTTCTTTTTCTCTTCATTTTTGAGTCTTAATTTACCTGTTTCTGTGAGAAGAGTAGAGTATAAGACCCCTTTCAGATCTAACAGCTGCTTAGTCTTTGATCAGTAAACTGATAAATGAATATTTAAATTTTACAGATGTGTTTGGTTGTTTTTATTTTAGTATTGAGTAAAGCAAGCTCTAACAGATCTTATATTCTTGCTGTCATCTGAGCCCCCATTGTCACACTTCCATGCCTAGAATACTCAACAGTTTTTGAGTCGGTTTTCTTGCTTTAAGGCTGCCTGCACCCCTCCCTCCAAATTCTAGATTTCAATGTGTTATCTCTTTACTCATGAATCTTCAGCTTTTTTCTGTTCCTGTAGCATAGTGTCTAAATTCTACAACTTAACTTTCATGGGTCTCATGTAGTGGAAGTCAGAGCACAATACAAAGGTGCATGCAAGTGTTTATACTCCTGAAGTTAAACCCAGAGTGGTCTTTTCATGGTAATCCTAAGTGATTATCTGACTTTAAGCTTACGCTGTTGTTCTTGCCCTCCTGCCCTCAGTTTTACTATCATCATAAACTTTCTTTTGCCTTCTTCTAAGTTCTACTAGTTCTACTTTCTCCAGAGGTCCTCAGTAATAACTTTTGCAACGTATCCTCCCCCTTTAAATTATTAAAGAAAATCCTGTGTAGTCTGCTCATGATTCTTATGGTTCACTTATGTTGGTACTTAATTATTGACTTGTGTGGTCTCTTATTTGGTGTTTTTCCAACAAGTAACATGTTGTTAGATCTTGGAGAGCAGGGCATATGTTCTGCACTTTTTAAGAATCCAGTAAGTACCGAGCAAAGTTCTTAGCATATGGGTGCTCAGTAAAATACTTGTTGAATGAATGAAACAAATACAGGTACTCTTTCCTACAGTATAAGCCAGGAAGTTAGTCACTGTTGCATGTGTCTTGTTTCCAATGGTTACTTATGACTTTACATTGTTACCAGCTGTTCATGTTTTTAAAATACTTGTTTTCCCTTAAGTGATAGGTACATGTATGTATCATCAATGTTTAACAAGAGATTTTGGTTTTCCTGTGTATTTTTCCATAGAGAAAAATGATGATTTGGTGATACATAAGCCTTCTAGAGAAATCCAGTATATTGGTATGTTAGATTTATCTCACTGATTAGACACATGTACTTATTTTTTTAAATTATCCTTACTTTTGGGTAGCTACAGAACCCATGCCTTTGAAATAGACACTAGCCAGTGGGAGAAACATGTTATGTGTTAGGTTATCTGTTCATAATTCCTGACTGTAGGTAATTTCGGGTTATATTACTTAGGCAAATACTTTTTTTAAAAAAATGCATTAACCCAGATCAATTTGTATATCTTAAGCTGTGTGTGTGATTAGATTTTTATAGGTTTTTACCAGAAAGACTGTAAATGTTTATTTTCATTACTGTTAGCCTATATAAACTCATTTATTCAAAATTTTACTTACAGTAATGTTTCTATATGTGGGAAGTATTTGGAGAAATATAAGCAGACCACATCAGTCTGGGAAAAAAGGTCTATATCCACCCTCTTTGAATTCATAAGGTAAAAGTCATTTACCAAGATGCTGTGAAAGTCTTGCAGAGCCCTTTTTTAGGGAGAGGAGAAAAGGGGTATTACTGGAGGTTGAACCCAGAGGTACTTTAATTTTATTTGAGACAGAGTGTATAAGTTGATGAGGCTGGCCCCAAACTTCCCATCCTCCTACCTCAGCCTCCTAAGTTGCTGATATTATAGGTATGTGCCAATGTGCCTGGCTTGTAGAATAAAACTCGTACTCAGTATTTGTCTTGTTTCCTGTCCTCCTTTCTTAGTCTCTGCATACCTCCACCCATTCTATTTGTTTTGCTTTGACTAGCACATTGCAGAGAATTTCGTTTTGTGAAAAATGCTGAATTAGGACCATTTATCCATTTAGTCTGCTCTTCAGAAGAAAAAGGCAACAATGAAATAAATTAGTGTTAACATACCCACAGCTTGTAGGGTGCAGTGAATGTAATTTGTAAATGGTAGGATCAAAATGGAGAGGTAACAGATATCAACAGGCTAACCTGTTGGTTTTTAATTGGTTATGTTAGAGATGTTGATGGTATAGTTTCCAATTGTGAAGAACTATTTCCAGTAGATAGTAAAGATGTGGTACATGTGTGTATCTAATAGCTTTGTGATAGGATTTGGGTTTTTTTTTGGTTTTTGGTTTTGTTTTTAACCTAGAGAAATAGATCTAAAATATAAGTAGGATGAGTGGGTTGCTTTCCCATATAGAAATTATCCTTAGTCTTTCATTTTTTTTTTTTTTGTTCATACCTTTATATTTTAATCAGTAGGCATTTAAGTCTCTTTTTGTTTGTTTTGTTTGTTTTTGGTGATTCTGGGGGTCGAACCCAGGGTTATCTACAACTGAGGTAGATTCCTAGCCCATCTGTTTTGTTTTGAGACAGGGTCTCAGTAAGTTCTTCAGACTGGCCTAGAACTTCAGATCTTGTTGCCTCAGCCTCCTGAGTAGCTTGGATTACAGGTGTGCACAATCATGCCTGGCTATTTTAAATCTCTTGGATGTAATGCAAGTGTGAAAATTATTATGTATTTCCTGCTCTCAAGGAACTTAGTCATTTCGGACTATGTTTTCATCTTCTTACTGTCAGATATTTCTGGACATGGAAACTTGATAGAGATGACTCTTATATTTGTCTCTTTTCTTTGTCCAGTTAAGTAGCCATACATTATCTTTCATTTGTTCTAAACAAGAGTTTGTTGTCATTAGCAGTTACTTAAGATGTTATATTTTACATTGGTGGGCTCGAAAGGAAATCTTTTTTAATGCATTCAAAGTAAAAATGTTAATCTTTTCTCAATGTGAGTGATGCTGTTGGCCTTACCTGTTGAAGGCTAAATATGCCAGCAGTTGAGGACCAGCCTGAGGTGAAATATTGATAGGTTCTGGTTTTTCTTTTAGACAGAATTCTTTGTTGAGGGGAAGAGGGACCTTAGGGATTAAACTACATCTCTGGCCCTTTTTGTCTTTATTTTGAGTCAGAAGACAGGGTCTCACTAAGTTGTCAAGTGCTTACGTAAGTTGGTGTGGCCTTGAACTTGCGATCCTGTCTCAGCCTCTTGAGTTGCTAGGATTATAGGTATGCACCACTGCAACCATGTTAAACAAAATTCTTACCATGTTTATCTTAGATTTTTTGGGTTTAAAAAAAAATAAAATTCTCTTGACAATATGAATATAATCATACATTTTAGGTCCTGATCTTGTGTTTCCATAAAGACTTTTTTGAAATTACCTTTTAGTTAATGAAAGAGCACTAAGTTCCTGCATTAAAACAGAGGTTTGATGGGGTGTCTTTGGCCATGTGGTATAAAGAAAGTTGTTATTTCTCTGAAATGTAACTTTTTCAGTAATTTCCAGGTTAATGTATATTATGACACATGCTGCATAATGATGTTTCTGTCAATGAGGAACTACATACATGACAGAGGTCCTGTAAGATTATAATTGAGCTGAAAAAATCCTATGGCCTAATATTTTTATACTACCCTTTCTATGTTTATATATGTTTAGATATTCAAGAACTTCACATTGTGTTACAGTTAGCTATAGTATTCTGTATAGTAACACATACAAGTTTATAATCTAGGAGTAATAGGCTATACCTCACAGCCAACTTCACATGTGTATATACCATGTACGTTTGTTTTGGTACAGTAATGTGCTGCATAACAATTTTTGGTCAGCAACAACTGACCACATATATAATGGTAGTCCCAAAAGATTATAATGGAACTGAAAAATTCTTATGGCCGATAGTATAGATGTCCTATTGTAAAACAAGGCAGTACTTATGTTTGTGGTGATGCTGGTGTAAATAAACCTACTGTACTGTCAGTCATATAAATAGCACATGCAATTCCATGCCTTACATAATGTTTTATTGATATCGATACTAAAGGACTATGTTACTGGTTTATGTATTTACTATGCTATGCTTTTATTATTATTTTAAAATATCATTTACCAAAAATATGTTTATTGTAAAATGATATGTCATCATTACATCAGCAGTAGCCTCATACATCTGATGTTTACCAAGTATCTTTTTTTTTTTTTTTTGTTTTTGGTACCAGGGATTGAACTCAGGGGTACTCGACCACTGAGCCACATCCTCAGCCCTATTTTGTGTTTTATGTAGAGACAGGGTCTGAGTTGCTTAGCGCCTCACCATCGCTGAGGCTGGCTTTGAACTCGCGATTCTCCTGTCTCAGCCTCCCTAAGTGCTGGGATTACAGGTTTGAGCCACCGCGCCCGGCTTACCAAGTCTCTTGATAAATCAAAAGGTCACATCCAGTGATTGACCTAAATATACATCTAGGTTTTTGTAACTTCATTCTATGGTATTTGTACAGTGAAATCACATGGCACATTTATTAGATCATGCCTCCATCATTATAGGATACCCAACTATTTAATGTAACAAAATTCCCCTCTTTTATACTGAAATAAAGTATAAAGATGTAACTACATATAATACCAAATCCAACTTGAATTTAGGGAAGGGGATAATAATGGTTTCATGTCCTTGTTGTAATACTTGGGTCCCAAAATGACATTTCAGTGTTTTAAAGTTTTCAGTTCTTTATGCCTTAAGTAAGACAGGCCAATTTTTTGTGTCTGTCACCAGTTATAAGTTTAGAACTTTGTTTTTAAAGTCTAGTGGCTCATTTTCATTGAGCTGTTAAGCTCTTGTGTAACAATCTATGTGAAAAAAATTCAATTCTGTCCCCTTGTTTATATAAACTTTGTGATATTCACATATCTTGTTGAATTTGAGCTTGTTAATCCTTTTGACAAGAATAGGTTAGCTAGGTGGATATCCAACTTAGAGATGGTAATAGTAAAAATCATAGAATTAAGTGAATTGTACAGAACCAGCAGTAAATGTGATACCTAATCTGGTACTGACATGTTTTGTTTTCTGTTGAAGGTGATGGGTTTGTAGTATTTACCAGATGTCTTTAAGATAACGAAATATCCAAGCAATATATAAGGAATAGGTGAGGGAAGGGGCAACACAGATGATGGTTTCATTATGGGAGCTGAAAAAGAGTAGTGGTAATGTACAGCTGACCTTCTGTCTTCAAGTTCTGCATCCATAGATTCAAGCAATCATCTATCAAAAATACAGGAAAAAAAAATTGGATCTATTGTGAACATGTATAGATTTTTTTTCCTTGTCATTATTCCCTAAACAGTACAGTAACAATTTACATAGCATTTACATTGTATTAGGTAGTTTAAGTAACGTAGACGAGATTTGAAGTATACATGAGGATATGCAGAGATTGTATGTGAATACTATGCCATTTTATGTAGGAGACTTAAGCATTTGGGTATTTTGGTACCCACTAGAAGTCCTAGAATCAATCCACCATAGATACCAAAGAACAGTTGTAGCCATCATTCATTCAGCACTGTACTAAGTAGATAAGTGTTGTTTTTGCTTTTGTTGAGAAAGGGGAGGTTTAGAGAGGTCACAGTCAAATTATCCAAGAATCACAGCTGAAATAGGGATTCTGACAATCTGATTTAATGGTGTACTTAAGGATGTGCTAGGCTGCTTCTCTGTAGTAGTACAAGATGATATAATTAATTGAGTTAACTTCCTCTGAGCCTACATGGGTGAATTTACATAGTCCTTCCTTATCTAAGGAAATACGTTCCAATATTCCAGGGGAGTATGAAACCATTCCTTAAACAATAGGTAATACTGAATCCTATATATACTGGGATTTGTCCTAAATACCTTGCTGTGTTGCCACATAGTACCAGAGTTAATTTGTTCTTCAATGTTAGGTGCCCTGGTACCTCCTTTATGTCTCAGTGGGTTGTTACCATACAAAATAAAGTTATCAGAATGTAAATACAAGCACTATAATACCTGTATAGTTGATCTAATATCCCAGATGCCTAAGGGGAAGGAGTTTGGGGGTGGGCTGGTAACATGTACGGTGTGTATATGCTGAAAAAGTAATGATTTAAATCTCGAGTACTGCTCGAGATTTCATCACACTATTCAGAAGGTCACACAACTGAAAAACTTGTGAATTATTTCTGGAATCCTTCATTTAGTATTTTTAGACCCTGATTGACCTTGAGTAACTGAAACTCGGAAGGGAAACCCACAGGAAAGAGATGGGGAGGGGGGGCACTGCTGTATTTGTGTAGCTGTAAATTCTATAGGTTGAGAGTGTTAGTAAACTAATTTCAAATACTGACAATTGCCTTATTAAATGGTAAGGTTCTTCTGTGTGTTTCAAATACTGTCTGTCTTTTGTCTATTTCTTACAAAATATGTTTTGAATTTATGTTACTCTAGATGAAGAGGCAGTAAATTTAAATGATTTTTCCACTTTAGGGTGCTAAAGGTCTGCTTTAAACAGGTATTCTTATTTCCAGTTGAATGAATACTTGATTCCATTTAAAGATTCCATTTCTGCATTTAAATGTGTATTTAACTCAGTTTAATGGTACATAAGATAGTTTTTTGTTACTTGGAATTGAACCTGAGGCGCACTCTACCACTGAGCTACATCCCCAGCCCTTTTTTTAATATTTTATTTTGAGACAGGGTCCCACTAAGTTGCCCCCACTGATCTCAGATTTGCAGTTCTCCTTCCTCGGCATCAGGAGTTGCTGGGATTACAGGTGTGCACCACTGAACTCAGGGAGATAACTGTTTTTAAATACTATGTTTATTAACTTCTCTAGGGTATATGCTTACCATAAGGAATTTGACTTGAGCACATTTAAAACAAACCAAGAGGCAAAAATTAGACATATTTAGGTTATCAGTTTGCAACCACAGGTTTACAGCAAGAATGGTTTTAAAAAATCAGCCAAATTTAGGACATGGTATTTTTTTTAGTTGATTTTCTATGAGGCTAGACAAAAGAAAGGTAAAGTTATTTGTGATGTTTTTCTAGTATGAAAAACTTTAGGAAGTGATTATGAAGAAAAGAAATCGAATTTCTTACATGAAGATCTTCATTTTTGTTTTAATATCAGTAAAATTTGACAAAGTTTATGTTTCACAAAATTTTTAACATTGGTAGTGCTTTTTATTGCTGTCCTTTTATTTGCATTTTTAAAATACAGAGTATGATGAAATGTGCTCATTTAGACCTAACATTAGAAACTCTGAAGAGTGACTGAACAGGTTATATAGTACTCCCTGGGTTTTTTACTCATGTGTTTATTTTCCTCAGAGTTGTGATTCTTCTGAAAATATCTTGATAAATTGGCTTTATATATTGTATCATTAAAAAGATAGGAAAGAGGAATATACCTGGAAATTGTTTTATATAGTGTATGTACAAATGATTGGCCACTTATGTCAAGTATAACATATCAATTATTTGTTTTTAAAAGTTGCCAAAGTCCTTAAAATTCATAGTTTTAATATTTTAGGAAATTTAGTTTACATTTCCTGTGTCTTATCTTTTGCCTTCCCAGAACTCTCCCTGTCTCTAATTCTAACAACTAAAAATTTTAATTATAGTACTTTGCATATTTGCCATAGTTGTTTTAATTTGTAAAATAACACGTGCTTTGATTACATAGTGTTTCACATTAAGCTAATGCGAACTACCACTTTGTAGTTTTATGAATGATGTAGTTCATGAAATCTGTTGAGGCATTAGTATACCAACTAAGTTAAGAGTTTTTCCCTCCAATCATTTTGAAATGCCATTTTCATTGAACTTCCTTAAGCTGTTATGTGTGGTGAGGCACTATTGATTTGTATGCCCCCAAGAAAGGGAAAAGAAATATAACAGAGAATCTAAATGTATAGTTAAAGCTGAAACATCAAAGAGGTATACCCTCTGTGTGAAGCAAGAAAGTATACCTACATACAAAAAGAGACAGCAAAGAAATATGAATGTCTCAACTTTGGTTATTGGGAAGAGGGAAAGACAAATCATTTCTGAGGATTTAAACTACAAGATCATCTCATAAGCTTGCAGCCTTCATTTCTATTTTTACTATGATGTTGAAAAAGAATAGATAACTTAGAAAAATTTTAATAATCTCTCATGGTGCTGCCAGGCAACCAGCATAAGTCAACACAAATCCTCTAAAAGAATTCAACTTTTAAAACAGGAATTATAAAGTTTACCTTCATATTTTATGTATCTTAGAGTTAATAAAAATGGGAGTCATTATAACATTTCCAAAAAGTAGATTTCTTCAGGCTTTGATAAATAGGCCTTTCTATGATGATTAAGCCTTTGTAAGAGCTCTAAATTTATTATATTCTTGTAACCTTTTATATGAAATACAATGTTTTGTGTAGTTAAGGTCTTTGGTTTTCCATGGTCACACATCACAGTCTGTTTTAAAATTAATGATTTATTTATTTTTAGAAGATAAGGTGGATATAATTTAAGAATCTTATAATAATCTTATGAGTTTATTAGGTAAAACAAGCTTACCTGGTCTCTGCCTCCCAAAATGTTCAGAGATTTCTGAGAAGGAAGAATGTAGCTTTTTAATCAACTGTAAAAGAAACTTTTTTAGATGTTTTAAAGTTTTAGGCATGGGAAGGAAAGCAGTGAAAAGATTACTGTCAAATTCTTTAATGATTTTAAATATAATTTGCTGTATATCTTATCTGCCTGCTCTGATAAAGTCTTGTGACATGTAGAATTTTGGGGGCTTTGTCTCTTGAGTGGGATTTGATCTTTGTGTTATGAAGTCAGAATGTTTCAGTCTGAAGTTACATTCATTTGTATGATCTGCTGCTACCATGTGGGGAATGTTTTATTGCATTAAGGATGTATTTTTACCCTACTTTTTAAAATCATTTTCATTCTTACGAGAAATTACTGCTTTTCTCTTAGGTTTACAAACCTGGATTTTGGAAATTAGCTCAGAATTCTAATTTTGGATATGGTACTAGCTTTGATTTTATATGTAGGCCATTTTATGTAGTAGGCTGTTTCTTTGTTGCCCACCATGCTTCTGTATTGCTTTGCCAATAACCAGTTGCCTAATTTGGTTTTCCTTGAACCCACCTAAAGCAAAATTTTAAGACGATATTTGTTGAGAGGGTGTTGACTGGGAGCAATCCTAGTTCTTTCTTATTTGCTCTATTTTTTTTCCATTAAAATGTACATTATTTCTCTAATCTCTTAATCTGGTAATGAAGACTTGTGAGTTCTTTTCAAATCTTGTAGCTTTTTTTTTTTTTTTCTATGTTGACTGTATATTCCCAAGTAGGCTACTGTGTTGTTCTAGTCACAGTTTCTTTCAGGAAATTCTTGTTTAATGATATTTAAACAATTTATTGGTTGTTTCTTTATCCAATAATTCCATGCTAGTTCATTTTGGTGGGTACGTTAGTCATCTTTGATTCATGAGTTGACTTTCACAAGTAATAAAATTCAGTGTGTGGTTGTTCTTGTCCAACTTTAGTGGGCTTTAATATATATGTTCAATAGGAATATATATATTAAAGCCTACTATATGCTTATACTTTTCTGTTGTTTCTATTTATCAAATTGATCATTTATTTTGAAACTTGAATAACCAATTACTTGTTCCACTACCTATGACTATCATGTAATTTTTATTTCTCTCCTGGTTTCCTTAAGTGCTTTTGAAATTCATATTAAAATCAAAATTGTAATGTGGGATTATACTAATAGAGGTGAGCATTGGGTCAAATGCTTTAGAAACTTACATTAATCGTCATGATTTTTATTCATGAGAAATAGGGAAGATTAACTCATAAATTTTAATGGTAGCATTGGTACACTAGATTGAGCTCTCCAACTATATTCAAGTATAAAGTATGTAAGTTTTCTATATCACAAAAAACAAAGTTTGTTTTTTTATGTAGTTTTTAATTGCTTAGATGTTAAGCACCTTTGGATCTAGTATTTTGAAAAGGACCAGATTGCCATATAATTTTCAATACAGATACTAAAAATCAAAAGTGAAAAATTATTTTCTTAGATTCTCTTATTTCAAGAAATAGAGAAAAACTTGTGTTGAGTTAAAACTAAAAGGAAATTAATATTAAGTTTAAGTTAGAAATAGTATAGGAGTCTGTACTTTGAAATTGACTTGTGAAAATAATTGACTGTACATAGAGAAATTACCACATGAGCATTAAAATAAATCAGTGATAAAGTAATTCATTCATTCAAGAAGCACTTACTAAGCATACTGTGCATTTAGTGTAGTTTTAGTAGTGTAATTTCAGTGATTTTTATTCCTAAGTTATACACTGTTTAAAGTCACATTAAGTACTTTGGATTTTTTTAGTAACTGTTTTTTACTTTTATTTTAGATGCCTGGAATGATGTCTTCAGTAATGCCTGGAATGATGATGTCTCACATGTCTCAGGCTTCCATGCAACCTGCTTTACCGGTAATCTTACGAAAATAACCAGTTTCTGTGATGTTTTGATTGACTGTTTTTATGTATGAAATTATACATATGTACTTACAGGCAATCTTTTTATCCTTTTAACGTTTCCAGACTACTAAAATGCAATCTAGGAATTGCAATGGACTTTTTTTTTTTTTTTTTTTTTTTTTGGTACTGGAGATTGAACTCAGGGGTACTCGACCACTGAGCCACATCCTCAGCCCTATTTTGTGTTTTATGTAGAGACAGGGTCTCAACTGAGTTGCTTAGCGCCTCGCTGTTGCCGAGGCTGGCTTTGAACTCACGATTCTCCTGTCTCAGCCTAAGTGCTGGGATTATTGCAGTGGACTTTTAGTTCAAGTTTCTATAGCCATTTACATTTTTCCCAATATTGATGCTGATATATGTACATCCTTAGTTACTAAATTCTGTATTAATCAAGACCAGAATATTGAAAAGCATCGTTTGTGAATCAAAAGCATTTAAGTAGTCTGGTAGACATTTACTTTACTAATAAGCATTTTAAAGAATAAACATTTGTGGAGTACTAATAAAAAATTGATATAATGCAGTTTAATACTAAATTTAGAAATCAAAATATTTCATTTGAAGTCCACATTTCATTGAGAATTCAGTGGTGGCAAGTCACTTAGAAAATCCATGAACAGCCTTAGTACCCCTACTGGGTAGTATAATAATATACAGGTAAGTAAGAAATTCAAATTCGTTTGTTTTTCATTTCCTAATAGTGTAGTAGTTGTAATGAATAGATATGACATACTTCTTCAGACCACATAAATTTGAAAATTGCAGTATTGAAAAGTAACATCATATATGCTATATGTTATATGAAAATTTCCTGTGAGATCTGGAGCAGTGCTCTGTAATTTATAACATATTAACAATCCTATAGTAAAACTTATGCACATTGACTCTGAGGTAGGATAAATAAGGAATGTAAAGGATTTCACATTCATTCAGTGGCAGGTTTAGCCACAGTAATGGGTTTTGTTGCCATGTGGCTTGAGAATTATGCATAGTGGTGATTCACTGTGCTTCATGTATAACTTATAAAATGTAGTTTCATTGAGGCGAATATTAGTAATTTCATTTTTCTTCTTACAGCCAGGAGTAAATAGTATGGATGTAGCTGCAGGTATGTATACTACATATGGGAAACTTCATTTGGAGAGGAGCAGTCATATTATAATGAGAAATAAAAGCAGTTTGTTTTGGACTTTATGATCAGGAAATTATCATAGTTTTAAAGTTTAGAATTCTGGACCAGGTTTATTGTATAAATAGGCTTTAGCCCCCACATGTTTTTAAATTTTTGTAATTTTTGATGACATCCGAAGTCAAGATTTTACATAGATTGAATTTATGTTGAAACATTGGGTGATCTGAGTTTCAGTGCTCAAAAATAGTCCTGTGGTCAGGAATATTTGTAGAATGTGTGAACTCAGGTTGAGTCCGTATTTCTACTCAGCAAACTTGGGAATGGGTTAGCAGCTATACACATTAAATGTGGAACGTTCACTGTCCTCCACCTTCTGGGGTATTTCACATTCATTTTTCTGCTTGCCTTTGTAGTCACTAGAATTTAGAAGCCCTGTTGTAGTTTTCTTTTTCCTATCTGTAAGCAGAATCTGATAATTTTGATTTGTGAGTTATTATGTGTCTTAGTAATGCCTCAGTTTTTTACTGATAGGTCATTTTTCACATAAGTTATTATGCCAAATACTGAACTTTATCCCATGAATATATCTAAATTTTTTTTTGTTGTTTTAAATGTTACTGGTTGAAACGTTTAACATTTACTGTGTACTTTCCTCCACGCTTTTTATCGGTCATAATTAATCTATCAAAAGTGTTTGGAAAATGTCATTATTTAAACTAAAAGGGTGTTCTGAAATACATTGTACAATTTTTAAGATCCTACTTAGTTATCTAGAGATGGGTACCATTACTCTAAGTAATTTGGAGAAATTACATTAAAATTTTATTTTAATTACTGTTACTATACTTTGGTTCTACCATTGATGTCCATAGTTATGTCTTTTGAGTTTTCCTAGTATATGTGAACTTTGTTTTCTTTGTTCATATAGGTTTGTTTTTGTTTTTTTGGTACTAGGGATTGAACTCAGAGGCACTCAACCACTGAGCCACATCCCCATCCCTATTTTGTATTTTGTTTAGAGACAAGGTCTCACTGAGTTGCTTAGTGCCTCGCTGTTGCTGAAGCTGGCTTTGAGCTCATGATCCTCCTGCCTCAGTCTACCAAGCTGCTGGGATTATATTATAGCAGTGCACCACCGCGCCCGGCTTACATATAGTTTTAAGTTAAATAGTTTCTAAAATTAGAGATTATTGTGTGAGCTTTGCAACAACCCCGCCTTTCAAAATTTATTAACATCTTAAGGTTACTCAAGGACAAGCACCATTTAATCATACTTTCTTCAATGGTGGAAAAATTTTGTATTTCATACTGTCAAATAACTAGCCAAAAGCCACAGAGTTATTGAATATTTGATCTTTTTTATTTTTGGTACCAGGAATTAAACTCAGGGGCACTCGACCACTTAGCCACCTCCTCAGCGCTATTTTGTGTTTTGTTTAGAGACAGGGTCTCACTGACTTACTTAGTGCCTTGCCCTTGCTGAAGATGGCTTTGAACTCGCGATTCTCCTGTCTCAGCCTCCCAAAGTGCTGGGATTACAGGCATGCGCCACCATGCCCGGCGGAATATTTGAAATGTGACTAGTATATTTAAGGAGCCAATTTTTAAAATTTAATCTTAATGAGCGTTTAATTTAAATAGCAATGTATGGTGAGTAACAGCTGCTATATTGTATAGCACAAGTGTAGAATCAAAGTAGTTGACATTACCAGAAATCTAAAGCCTAGGATTAGAGGTCGGACATTTTTGTACTTTGAGAATATACATAGCAAAGGAAGAAGAATTGAGATATATATGTACAATAGCAAGAAAAGGAGCAAAAAGTCGAGATATATACTTCTTATGCTGGCTCTGAGTGTTTGGAAACCGAAAGTTCAATTTCAGAATATATTTTATGCTACCAAAGTAATTTGTGGGTAAGAGAGTAAGCACATCAGTCGTGTGAGACAGATGTACCATCTTTAGTGAACAATGTTATGGAGGAAAAAAATAATATAAATAGATATTGAAACTATTGAGCATGATTTTTCACAGTAAATATTTTGTCTTTTATTTTTTAGGCACAACATCTGGCGCAGTAAGTACTATTTAAACCTATTATATTTATTTCATTATATTTTTAAGGCGACTGTATTGATCGTTATTTTTATTCTAAAGATTATCTGCTATATACTAATTATTAATTTTCTAGGCCAAATGTTGATAAACTTTTATTTTAAAAATCTAATTTTGATGGACCTTTTTAGGGAAATCATGTCATCATTTGTGTGGCTATAACAAAATACTGAAACTGGTGACTTTATAAAGAAAAGAAGTTGATATAGTTCATAGTTTTAGAAAGTGAAAGTCCAGGATCAAGTCCCCTACATCTGTTCAAAATCTGATGAGAGCCTGTTGAATATTTCACAAGTGACGGAAGTATTCACATAGGGGAAGTGCACTGAGAACAGTATATTTGTGGAAATGATCACATGGTAAGAGAAAATGAAACAAATGAAGCTAAAGGCTAAATCTCTCTATAACAGCCCACTCAAGTTACAAATTCATTCCCTAAGATCAAGAACTCACTCCCTGGAGAAATCACCTCTTAAAGGAACTACCTCCCAACATTGCCACATTAGGGACTAAGCCATAGCAAATAAGAATCACATGTATGTGCTTGCTTCAGCAGCAAATATAATAAAATTGGAACTGTACAGAGAAGGTTAGCATGGCCCCTGTGCAAGGATAACACACAAATTCGTCAAGCATTCCATATTTTTTCAAAATGTATTCTGCTGTCATGTATAACTAATTAGAGCAATTTTTAAAAAAGAATCAGGTAAGATTTTACACAGGTTTTAATTCTCTCCACAATTAGAAGGCAAGCACAGTAATTATTAACCTTGTTATTTGCAGGTAAGTATTAATTATATTAGAAGGCACTTTTTTATATAGAAATTTTTATTTATCCTTGTTTTTTACTGTAAACCTAATGTAGACTTTTTATTTAACATGTATATTTTTATCTAAAGTTGATTTATCTAATACAGTTCTCTGTCTTTATCAGGGATTTTCTTTTTTGGTATTCCTTAGACATAATTACAGGAAGATTTTATGTAAATAATATTATTTAATCATAACAATAATACTGAGAGGTAGCTGTTATCCCACAGTTCTTTTGTTTGTTTGTTTTTTGGTTGGTTGGTTGGTTGTATGGACTGTTTGGGATCCAACCCAGGGCCTTCTGCATGCTAGGCAGTGGGCTACATCCCCCATTCCAACCCCACATCTATGAGGAAATTCAGAAAGTTTTACATTTATTGCAAATATATTTTACTTCTTGATGGGGATTTTTTAAAAATTATTTTTAGTTGTTGATGGATGTTTATTTTATTCATTTATTATTTATATGTGGTGCTGAGTATCGAACCCAGTGCATTACGCATGCTAGGCAAACGCTCTACCACTGAGCTACAGCCCCAGCCCCTTGATGGGAAATTTTTGAGAACCTTATTTAAATATTTTTTGAGCATTCTTGTATCTTTTGCTTTGAACAGTATTTACCTGGTATTCTTTTATTATAAGTACCTGCTTTAATTTTCAGGGAAAAAAATAGTTTCATCTTTTTGGTGTTTATTTAAATAACATGTTTTACTGGAGGAAAACAAAGCAAACATGTGATTTGTAAAGAAGAAAGTAAAGTTCATGCCGAATGTTTCCACCAATATAGAACCACCACAGTTAATATTTTATTCAGTCTTTTTGCGCATATTGTGGAGCATAATGAAATACATGTCTGCATATGCATATATAATTTTACATAATTGATTCATTTAGTATGGCTTTTAAAATAATTTGTAAATACATTTTTGTGTTTTATTTTCGTTTCAAAGTTAATTGTGAAAATTCTGTGTAAGTCCTCTTATAGATGTAATTGTTTGAATTACTTTATAAAATGTTCTTTGAGCTGGGCATGGTGGTACTTAACCTGTAATCCCAGCTGCTCAAGAGGCTGAAACAGGAGGATCATAAGTTCGAGATCAGCCTGAGTTGTTCAGCGAGGCCCTAAACAACTTAGTGAGACCCTGTCTCAAAATAAAAAATAAAAAGGGGTGAGGATGTAGCTAAGTGGTAAATTGCCCCTGAGTTAAATCCCTAATACCCCAAAAATTTTTATAAAAAGTATTCTTTGGCGTAGGTAATACATTAGTTTATTTGACCATTCACCTATTGATGGACAGTCACTTTTTTCCTGAGGTTCCTCTCCCACATAAACACACACAAAATTTCTTTCTTCACATTTAAAGAAAGATTCCAGGAATAACACTTTTTGCATGGAGAGTATGTAACTAGTCATGTTGTTTTTCAAGAAAATACAAATTGCACATTTCTAATAATAGTATATTAGCATGTCCTTTTCTCTAAATATCTCTCATAGCAGTAATCATTAGCAGTCATTGGAATGTTGGTAATGGATGTAAACTGATAGTTCTTATTTGATTCCTTAATGAGATTGAAATTTGTTTTTCTCTTTAGGTCTCTCTTCTGTTAACCTGTCCCCATCCTTTCCTGTTCATCTCTTAGATTATATTTTTTTATATAAAATTTTTTTTAGTTGAAGACAGGCACAATACCTTTATTTTATTTACTCATGTGTTGCTTAGGATCCAACCCAGTACCTCACAAAAGCAAGGCAAGCAAGCACTCTACCACTGATCCACAACCCCAGCCCCTCTCTTAGGTTATATTTTATTTCCTATATTTTCTTGGAAGATTTTTTTTGCGTTATTATTTTACAGTTGAAGTGTTTGAGTCTTCTGAAATGTTTATAAGACAGCTTGTGTCAGTTGTCTATTAAAACCATTTTTTTCCTCATATGTTTGAAATATTTTTGGCATTTATTCTCACATATTGTGGCATCTATCTCTGGGTTTCTTTCCCACTATTTCTTTTTGTTTTTCTAATCCAATATTACACTTTCTCCAAATACAATGACTTGGCTTTAATATATTTTTAATCAGGAAAGTTTTTGTGTTCTTTAAATTGTTTTCTTATGTATTTTCAGATAGTAGCATATGAATTCTCGTATACACCTATAACTACACATACCCACACATTCTCAAAATATTAGATGTTTTCACATGAGATACTATTTAATTAATTTCAATTTTGGAAGAATTGATGTTTATATACATTTCAGTAAAACCTCACTATCCAAATATATTATGAATTTATTTGAAAATTTGCTTTTGTTTGTCTTATTCTCTTGAGATTCCAGTGCAAATTTGGGTCATACTTCATATATGCTTATTGTCATCCGTCTGGGAAAGGTCTCTTTCCCTCTTTATTCTTCATCTTCATTTCCATCTACCCTCCCCAATAGATGCTTACTTAGGGTATTTGTCCTGAGACATACATGTATTAGAAAAGGCTTTTGAAACTTTTTGCATGGTTTTTGTGTTGGAGTGTATTGCATCGAGTCATTTCATCAGATTCGTAATAATCAGGTCTTCTTTTTCATCTGTTTTTAAAAGAGGTTTATATTTTTTCCCCAAAGTATTGTGCTTTCTTCATTGTTAGATTATAAATATTGTACAGGACTGGGTGCCGTTTTGAATCTTTTTTTGTGCTTATCCATTGATCATTTTTTAATATGTTATATCTAGAAAGTTTTCTGAGATCTTATTACTTCATAGATGTTTGGGTTACATTATACCCTCATTCTCGAATAGTGTCAGTTTTGTCTCCTTTTCTCCTAATTGTTGTAGTTTTTTACCACTTTTTCTAACTGTAATAGCCAGAACCTCCCATGTTGTGGTGAGCAGTAGCAGTGATAAAATGGCATCATTTTGTTTTCTCTCTTAAAGGGATTATATATGGATTTCTCCATTGAATATAGAGTTTACTATAGCTTTTTGATATAAAACCTTTGTTAAGTTAAATTTCCTTCTGTTCCTGGTTTATTGGTAGAGTTTAATGTATTCTTTTAAAATCCTTTAATGCTTTTTTATGTCAACTAAGATGTCATATGATACTTCTCCTCTAGTCTCTTATGGTGTAAGTCTACAGATAAATTTTCTGATATAAACTGATCTTTAAGGAGGGCCCCAGACCATTGTTAAGGAGGTCAGCCCTGCTTACCCATATGCATTCTTAAGGTATGTATGTGTGCACACTTGTGTGTTTAACTCCTTCTGAATTCACTTTGTTAATATCTTAAATAGATTCTTACTGTGTAAGAATAAATAGATTCTTAGTGTGTAGGCATAATCCCCCTGTCCCAAGAACAATTTGTATAAATGAAGAATAGCTTATTTCTTAATAGCTTATTAGAACTTTGACAACTAAAAACTGACTGGACCTAATACTTTCAAGGATAGAGATTTTTAATTACCATTTCAATTTCTTCAGTGATTATTTGTCTTTGTTTTCTAATATTTAGTTTTTCAGAAATTAATTTCATTGAGGCTTTCTAATGAGTTTACATACTTACAAATCTGTCACCAACCTTATTTTTTTTGTTTTATTTTATTTTTGTGGAGGTAACTGTCCAATTTATTTCTGTTATTGTGTTGGTCAGTTTTACATCTCTGTAACCAAAATACCCAACAAGAACAGCTTATAAGAGGAAAAGTTTATTTTGGCTCAGAGTTGTAGAAGTTCAGTCCATGGTGGATGGAGTGCTTTGTCCTGGATCCTACGTGAGGCAAGACATTATGGCAGAAGAACATGGCAGTGGAGGAGAGTTGCTCCACTCATGGTGGCCAGGAAGCAGAGAGAGAGGGAGGGAAGATTCAGGAGGACAAGTACAACCCCCAAGACCAGGGCCCCAGTGCCTCCTACCCATATGCACTACCGTCCCAGTCACCACCTAGCATAGTAGTCCTTTTTAATTTGGATGGGCTCATTAGGTTATAGCTCTTGTAACCAAATCATTTCACCTCCCGGCATCAGTAAAGGAGCTTTACATGCAAACTGTAACTGGTATCTTACTTATTTCCTTTTTGGTTACTATGTTGCTCTTTTTCTAGCTTCTGGAGTGCTTAGTTCACTGGTTTTCAGATAGCCAGATAGCCTTTTTTTGTAGTTTTATTTTAGTATTAGTTTGTATTACATAAATTTTGACATATCGCATTATATAGAGTGGTTTCCCTTCTCTAAAAACTCTCAGTGCTCCCCTTGCACCTCTGGCAACCATTGAACATTATACTATCTCCACTTTTGTGTTTTCCAGAATGTCACATAGTTGGAAACATAGAGTATGTACCTATTTCAGAATTGCTTCTTTCATTTAGTAACATGAATTTGTTTCCTCCATGCCAATTCATGGCTACATAGCTCATTTCTTATTAACACTGAATGGTATTCCATTGTCTAAATGTACTATAGTTTAATTATCCATTAACCTACTGAAGAGCATCTTGGTTACTTCCAAGTTTTGGCAGTTGTAAGTAAAGCTGCTATAAACTTATATGTAGGTTTCTGTGTAGACCTAAGTTTTATTTCATTTGCATAAATACCAAGTAGCCCCAGTGTAGGATCATGTACTACAAGTATATTTAATTGTTTTTTTAAGAACCCACCAAACTGTCTTCCAAAATGGCCATACCATTCTGAGTTCCTGGTTGCAATGAATGAGAGTTCATTTTTATCAATGTTTAGGATTTGGGAGTTTTGAATAGGTATATATTTAACTTCCAGTTTCCTGATTAGTTTGGGAAGCATCGTTTCATATGCATATTTACCAAATACGTGTCTTCAATAAACAAGTTAGGGCCCCAGTACTTCTGTTTCTTCAGATTATTTGCCTGTTTTTTTATGTGGGTGGTTTTCTTATTCTTGAATTTTAAAATTTCTATGTATTTTAGATAACTTCTTTATGAGATGTCTTTGGCAAATATTTTCTCCCAGTCTCTGTCATCTCAATATTAGTGTTTTGCAGAACAGAAATTTTTTAATGTTAATGAAAAAATTAAATCATTTTTTTCAGCCAGTCAACTTAGATCATGGATTGTTTTTTTGGGGGGGGAGATATTATATTTTTTGTATTATGATCAGAAGGCACAGGTCTTAAAGATTCTTTATTAAAGCTTCATTTTATATTCCTATTCAAGGGAATTTTTTTAGAGATAGTCTATGCAATTAATTTAAAGTTATTTTGCTATACCTGTGTCTTGGCATATCTTTCATCTGTTTGATGTACTTAAGTACAGTCTTTTACTGGAAAAGTTATCCCTTTTCTCTGGCATTTTTCTATTGCTCTGTGTATTTCAAGGCTGAATTGCCATATGCATATGTGTTGAGGATACATTTTCTGAACTGTTTACCTTTTATCAGTGTACTGTATACTTCTTTTGCCATTGTGGTTTTTGCTTTAAATTCTTTTTAGGTGGAATAAACAATTAATCCTAGCTATTTTTATTTATATTTGCATTATAAAACCTTATTGTGAGTAGAGTGGGTTTTTTAAAATTCCAAGCTTATTACTGTTTATTCAAAGATTTTTATTTATTTATAATGGTTAACATTGCCAGATTTTCTTATTAATTACAATAGCTTAACTAAATTTTACTTAAAATTTATATAAACATACCCACACATACTAAGTCAGAAGATCCTCTCCTCCCTAATTGCCATGGTATATTTGCTGAAATATTAGTGATTTACTGACAAATGTAATGTTCATGATTTTAATAGAAAAGGCCTGTGATATTTGTTTATAATAAATTGCCTTTTAGCTCTTAAATTTTTTAATTTTATTTGATCATTCTTATGGTTACTATTTTGAATACTTAAGAACTCAGTTTCCAGGGTGTGATTTTATTGTACCAAGAGTATTTAGGTAATGATGTTTTATTTTTCTTTATTTGGTATGTTAATGGAAATAATTTTTTATAGATTTCCCAATATTAAACTGCTCTGGCACTTTTATAAAAAGAATTCTGCTTGGTCAAAGTTTACATATTGCAGGTGAAGATAACTTTACAAATATTTTGCTTGATTTCTTAAATGTATAAGTAACATTTCCTACTTTTCTTTTTGGGGACCTTTTTATTGTAGTTTATTTTTATCTTTTTGTCATCTGAAATCTACAATATTGCAGGTCTATTTTCTTCAAAGGTTATATAGTATGCTATGAAATCATTTGGTTGGGTATTTTTTGGTTGCTTTTTGATAGCTGAAATATTCAAGTAGTATAAACTTCTGGGAGTGAATTTTGATAGTTCTCCAAGAAATTATTTCCTTTACATTTTGAAATGTCTCTAAATCTACTCTATGCCTGTGATTTTGTTCTTCCTCAATTATAATGGTTTTTTTTTCTTTCTTTTTCTTAAGGTAGCAAGGGTTTGGTTTTTTTTTTTTTTTGTCTGTTTTTGGTTCTTTCCTACTTAATGATTTGGTTTAGGAATTTTTTCCCCTTAATTTCATTAAGTTTATTTTATACATTGTATAAATATGGATGTGTATAGAAATGTTTTCCTTTACACAAAGTTGAGTTTGTGTTAATTTCTTCATAACGCTTTCTATTCAGATTTTTTCTGAAACTTAAAAATGTATAAACATTGTTGAAATTATTATATATGTGTTTTTCTTGTGCCCAGTTTTTTGTACAATTCAGATTTTTTTTCTGTATATGACCATTCATTTGGTACAGTGTCTTAATCTTTTTATTTAACATTATATCTTAGACGTTTTCTCATCATATTAATAAGCTATATTGATAGTATGAATGGACTATTATAATTGGTCTGTTTTTTAATAGGTGGATATTGGTTTATCTCCAATTTCTCACTATTCATTTTTGCACTTTTATAGTATTATCAAGGGGACTTTGTAAAGTTTTAGAATTAAGAGATGGTTATTTTCATTTTTGATATTGATAAGAACTGCTAAATTCCCCTTTAAAGAATTTATACTAATTTCATTCCGAACAGTAACATAAGAGATTATCCTTTTAACATTGTATATTAGCAGTTCTCATTTCTATCCCTTAATTTGCAGATAAACTCCTAGAGTAATCTTAGTTAAAAAATATTTATTTTTGATTGATTCCCAGAACTGCCATCCTAATTTGGTAACAAAGTAATTATTTGAGTAATGGTCTCATCTGTGGCAAAAGTGCAGAATAATGCAAAAGCTCCAGTTTGAGGAATATCTTAACTTCTGTAAGGCCACAGAGACTGAAGTAATTTCCTGGCTTTAGCTCTTTCAGAATATTCATCCAAGTCACTGTTAAGTTTTCCCTGATTCTTCAAGGTCAGGCTAAGGAATTTGCTTATTACATTTGAGACTGGTTGTGATTAATAAGATAGTAATTTTGTAGAACAATAAGAATTTTTCTGTAATTAACTAACATAACATGTTTTCATTTTATCTTACTAATAGATTGTACTAATACAATCAGCATTGTTTAAAAACTACTATGAATCTTATCCTATGAAGGTAGTTTTAAATTGCAGATTAGATACTTTTAAAGAAAAGTTGTTGTGAGTAAAAAATTTATGTTAACTCATTTTTCTCACTCTAAGCTTAACATTTTTTATAAATGATATTTTGCATATTACTAAAGATACATAATTGTTGTTTCTGTCTGAAGTGACTGAGCTTCTACTGATGCCAGTAGTTGGAGTCTTGCTCCATAGTAGTATCTTAGCAGGGACAATATTATAAAAAATTTAGTAGCTTTGCTATCTTGAGTGTGTGACTTTATTTTCCTATGCCTCTATTTTCTCATCTGTTAATATAAGGACAAATAAGTAGTGCCTACCTCAGAGAGTTTTGAAAAGAAATGAGGGTTAATGTAAAACAACACAGAGCCTATGATAGAGACTTTTATATAGACAATATGCTTGAGACAGTATGTGAGGGTCATTAAAATGTGGTCTTTAGAGCAAAATATGATTGAGTTGGCTCTCATATAGTTATCTGTTTCCTAAGTTTCTGTGAGCAAGTTATTAGCCCTCCTAAACCTTTGTTTTCTTACCTGTAAAATGAAGATAGTGGTTATACCTGTGTTACATTGTAGTTGTGGGATTTAAATACAGTAGAAGACAATGAATACCAAATTGATTAGTGTTTATTTTATTAGCTTTTGCACCACTCTTCTCTCTCCATATTATTTGGTCAACTATGCACCATTCCTTACTTTTTTCATTTTATTATCTTTATACATTCTGGTGAATTTCCTCTTTCCTGGATACCCTTTAGCAAATGTGACTTGGAAAGTTTAAATGTAGTTTGGGAAGTTATGGTACACCAACCTGATGTGTATAGTACAGTTTCAAGATGCTGCTTAGTACATTAAAATGTTTTAAAAAGTACAAACTCCTTTATCTTAACACCATTTAATTTATGAAATAAAGCATTACTCGTACAGGTGAAGTTTCTATGTGCATGTCCCTGATTGCATTGCCTTTTTAAGAAGAGATATTAACATAGGTAAATAACAGAATTTTCTGGCATCTGTAAACTTTTCTTTGAATTCTAGTGGCTATGAGTACTTCCTCTACATTAATGCTAGTTCTCTTTTCAGATGTATTAGAAAATAAACACTTTACTTCATCTTGTTAAAATCGTGCTCAGTTATGATTTCTTGGTTCTCTAAGTTGTACTTGTCTTTTAAATCATCTAATTTTCAGTATGCGTATTTCATTTACCATTTAAAATCTCTTAAATTATCATGCATGCTATAATCCAGGCTGTCTTATGACCACCATCATCTAGGTAGCAGTTTTGGCTTAGGGATGTGCGAGCAAACAGCAAAAGCATTGAGAGTGAATGTCAGTGAGTGGTCTGTAAGAAAATCCAAAATTAATGGCACAATACTCTCTTATCAGCTGAGAATAAAATGATTATGGCAATAAAATTGGAAAAGCTGTATATCACATGTGTTCAGCCACATTCCCAAAGCAAAACTTAAAAGTCTGTTAGCTCTTAGTAAAGTTGATTGCAGTGGGCAGGGAGCTTTACATACATACAAAAGAAGGCAAAGGATCAGTACCAGTGTTTTTCACTTACAATTTTTTAAAAGAAATAGATAGCTGAGCATGGTGGCACGTGCCTGTAATCCCAGCGGCTGGGGAGGATAAGGAGGAGGATCACAAGTTCAAAACCAGCTTCACAAACCTAGTGAGGCTCTAAGCAACCTGAGACTCTGTTTCAAAATAAAAAATGAAAAGGGCTCGAGATGTGGTTCAGTGGTTAAGTATTCCTGGGTTCAATCCCTGGTACCAAAAGTAAATAACTAAATTTTTAAAATGGATAATTACCATACTCTTGATGACACAGGATGATAGTGTTTTGTATATAATGGACATTAGCAGCTGATTTTAAAAAAATGGTTTCTGTTAGGGATGATTAAGGAATATCTTAACTATTTTGCCTGTTTTCCTTTTTATATATGCATAAAAGTGATACATGATAATATGAAAGTCTAAGAATTACTCTTTCAGTAGGTTTTAAGTAAAATCTGATGGACAAGATCAGCATGTGATAATGTGATGATTTTATTTTTCTTTCTTAGAGGAATGTTTTACATTTGAAAAAATAAAAGTCATGATATCCCTCCTTCAACGGTGATCAAATTTGTTACCATTTGAAAAACTCTGGTGCCCAGAAGTGGACCCATTTCTTTTGATAACATACAATCATTCATTCATTCATGATAACTTGTAAAACTTTTTAAAATACTCTTTAGTTGTCAACGGACACAATATCTTTATTTATTTTTATGTGTTGCTGAGAATCAAACCCAGTGCTTCACATAATCGAGGCAAATACTCTACTACGGAGCTACAACCCCAGCCCAACTTGTAAAACTTTTTGATCAAAGTCTACTAATTCCTGATATTTTATTAGCTAATTTTAGCAGTTTCTTAGTAATTCTGTTTGACATCTTAGAAAAGTAGATTTGTATTCTATATCAAAGTAGTTTCACTTAAAATTTATTCTTGCCCATCTTAAGGTTTTGCGGTGTTTGGGTTCAATTTTATCCCTGTTAAATTTCATCTTATTAATAGTTAAATTCTGATTGTCATCGAAAAGCCAATTTTTTTTTTCTGATTTCGAGAGCTATGTTCTTGTGGCATGCTCATTAAAATTTCTGTTTCAGTTGATGTACTTATTCTTTTTTATCCACTAGGCATAGATTTATATTGCTCAAGGATTGTCAGTATATCAGAAGTAGCATATATCAATTAAAATTTTAGGATCTCTCTTAGAATTACAAAGATATGACTACTGAGAACAGTAACATTTTAAGTTCTAAAGTACTTTTAAGATGTTCTGGTTTTCAGTTTTCTCCCTACTTTCATGGACAGATGTAATAATGACTTACACTGAATTTGCCCATTTAAAACTTTTAATTGGTACTTAGTTCATTGCCTTGAAACTAATGATACATACTTACAGTCACTATCAGTGACATTATTACATAATTTGCATCTTTTGTAATTTTTTTCCTTCAGAAATCAATGTGGACTGAACATAAATCCCCTGATGGAAGGACTTACTACTACAATACTGAAACAAAACAGTCTACATGGGAGAAACCAGATGATCTTAAAACACCTGCTGAGGTAAAGTTTGAGGCATAGAATCAGGGACTCTTAAGTAGACTGGGACATGTTTTTTTAGAATTTTGTAATTGGCTATCCAAAGAGCAGTGCTGTTTATATGTCAGAAGAGGGTCTGTAAAGACACTCAGAGAAAAGGGTTAATACAGTCACACAAATCAACAAAAAGAGCAAAATAAATCATTTTTATACACTAATTCTGTCCTTGCTTAGAAAGGTGATTCAAACAATAAATTGGGATTGGGAGAAGACTATTTCTTTCTTTGCTCTTTATTTTTTTAGTCCACATTTCAAATTTTCTTCCTTTTCATAGTAAAACGTAAGTAATTTTAAATGACTTCTACTGAGTTCTTAAAATTTCCAGAGGGATTGAGGTAATGGAGATGAAGTTAAATAATCTACAAATACTTTATTTCCTTAGAGTGACATATTTTCTTTGTAGAAAATGCCCCTGAAATGTGTATTTCATTTTGTTACACATTTTACCATTCGTAATATACACGTACAGCAGTAAAAGTTAAGATTGAAGGAATAAACTGAGTAAGCATTTTACATGTGGTTTCATTAGAAACCCTGTAGTGCTAAGCAAGAATCAGTGTGACACTTGCAGTTGTGCTAAAATTTTTTCCTTTGCTGTTGGTATTCCTTTTTGGTTTCTCTACTCCTGTTATAGAATTTAATTTTCATGAAACTAAAGTCTAAACATGACTAAATCAGATTTTTTTTTTCCCCAAGTTGTATGGTTTTCCTACTTGGATTAGTTTTGAGGAGGCTTGCTTATTAAATAGAGAAGGTAATTTTTACCCATGGTAGGGTGTAAATATAAGAGCACACAGAATTTTTAATTTGAGTACACCTGATTTTGAATCTTATTCCTGCTCCTTAAATAATACCTTAAACAAGTTACTTTCCCTCTTTGAGTACTAATCTATAAATTTGGAATAATAGTCTAAATTTTGCAGCATATTGTGAGGATTAAATAATATATTCAAATAACATCAGTTTTTAAGTATTCAATAATTGATAGTTTATTACTGTCATGTTACAAGTTGTAGAATTACATAGGATGATTATATTTAGTGAAAATGGCCATGGTAAAGATCAGCGATGTTGATTGTATTATCTAAAAGTTTTTTTTCCATTTTAGCAATTGTTATCTAAATGCCCCTGGAAGGAATACAAATCTGATTCTGGAAAACCTTATTATTATAATTCTCAAACAAAAGAATCCCGCTGGGCAAAACCTAAAGAACTTGAAGATCTTGAAGGTAAAACAGGAAAAAATAATATTTAATATAAAGTTGTTAAATATATGTCATTCATTTTAAAACAGTCCTTACCCTTACTGAATAGGAATGTTCAAAGACTTTTTTTTTTAAATGAAATAATTAGTACATGTTAAATGGTGTAACAGTTTTATGGGCTCTTATTTTCTTGTTGCTCTAGATCTCAGTTCTATAGATTTTAAATAGATTTTTATTTGATTTGATTCCACTGAAACTAGGATACCAGAATACCATTGTTGCTGGAGGTCTTATTACAAAATCAAACCTGCATGGTGAGCTGCTTTGATAATTCATTTTCTGTCATATTTAACAATTTTAGAATATGTCACTAATGTTCACTAACCATTATTGGATAAATCTGCAGTGAAATATTTCTAATTCAGAATTCCTTTTATTAAGGGTTATATTATAAATGAGCTTGTGGCTTTAAAGAAATATTGTGTGTTTTTTAAAAAGTCATGATTTTTGAAAAATTGAACAATGATCTCACATAACAAATTTCTAAATCGCACTGTGAATGTTGGTACATAGATGGGACTTGTGATTTAACCATTTTATAGTAGACAGTTGAGAACCTTTAAATATCAGTTTACATTTTGTTAGTATGTTGTCAGTTTACATTTAATGCTGATTTTGTTCTAAAATAGCATTGATAATGTTAGTTAAGGAAGAATTAAGGTAAACTGAAGATCACATTTCACTTATTGAAGAATTTTTCAACATACTCAACTACTAAGAATATTCCTGAATATCTAGGAATACTTACTACTGAATATAAATTCCAGGACTTAAAATTGCAGAGATTATGGATAAGAATTTAGAATTTACTTACTTTACTCTTCCTTGTGGTAGATTCTAGTGTTCTAAACTAGACTAGAAGACTCAGATCATAGTAAAGTAGGTAGCAATGTAGAATGACATTTGAACAAAAAAGAACAGAACATTTCTTAAAGGTGCATCATCTTAAGTACCTTTTCCAGTGTGTCATCTTATTGGTTTAGACCATCATTGTATCAGAAAATGTTAATTTGTATTAGCAATGATAAAAATGTTTTCAGAAACAATTATACATATATCATCACTTACATGGAGCACCTCATTTCATAGTGATAGACTAAAAGATACCTTTGTTACTATCAAATTAAAAATTGACTTCAGCCAGGCGTGGTATCACATGCCTGTAATCCCAGTGCCTCAGAAATCTGAGGCAGGAGGATCATGATTTCAAAGCTAGCTTCAGCAAACGCAAGGAACTAAGCAACTCAATGAGACTCTTATCTCTAAATCAAATACAAAACAGGGCTGGGGATGTGGCTCAGTGGTTGAGTGCCCCTGAGTTCAATCCCTGGTACCAAAAAAAATCAACTAGAATGAAAAATCTTTAAAGCTTAGTTTAATTTACCTGTAGTAGCATTGGCTAATATTAAAGTTGTAGATAGGTAGATTCCCATTTATGGAGTATCAAGCTCATTTGTGATATAACCCTACTACAGATAGTTGGTGTGTATAGCTAGCTATCTACTTGTCAATGCTAGTATAAAAAATGGGCTGGAATTTCATGAGTTTGTTTTCATTTTGGATTTAGTTATCTTTTTAAAAAAAATCAAACTAGTTTAATGATTGGGGGAAACCACTATTGTATGCCAGAATTAGGAAAATTGTCACAAAGTTCTTGCAAGCTCAACAGCCTTTAGCAGCGTAGTGTAAGCTCTCCTAATAACTGCTCTTTTTAAAATTTGTTTTCATTATTGTTGCTCTGAAACTGGAGCAAGCATTTGCTCTGTAAAAGTGATTTTAAAATTTTTATTTTTTTCAGATGGTAAATTAAATCTTATTTTATTGCACTTTTTTCTCTTTAAAGTTTGTTTTCAGAGATTATACATAAAAAAATATGTAGTAGATAACTTTTTTTTTCTTTTTAATAGCCATGATCAAAGCTGAAGAAAGCAGGTGAGCAATTTTGAAAATGAATGTATTTACAAATTGGGTCTATTATGTCCTTGTTTTAGTTCTCAACATGCTTTACAATATAAATATTATTTATCATGTTAGGCTTGATGATTTGATGTCTTTGGAGGATTTTGCAGAAGGGAAGTTAGAAGTATAGTTAGCAGGAAGGATATTTATTCAAGTTTATGCTTTGTTAGACGATGTTTTAATTTGGACTGCATCTTTCATGAATTCAGAAGACTATTTTAGAGCCAGCACAGAGTTGTATACCTGTAATCTCAGAGAATCAAGAGACTGAAGCAGGGGAATTCAAGGTCAGTCTCAACAATTTAGTAAGACCTTATCTCAAAATTTTAATAAAGGGGAAGTGGAGCTGAGGATATAGCTCATCACTGGGTTCAATCCCCAGTTAAACGAAAAGCAAAACAACAAAGACTGATAGCAAAGTCCAAAATTTGGTTTGATTTCATTTGGGAGTGGATGACATTTTATACTTATTTCTTCCATTGCACATTTTTCTTTTAATGAAATGAAGAGAATATAAAGTTCTTACAGAAATTTATAATTTTCTTCTTACAGAAATTTGATAGTATAATAGAATCTGGCTAGTTGGGCATTTTATAAAATAATGTTAGGCATTTGGAAAATGCAGACTCTTGCATGAATGCCTTTTATACATTGTGAATGTTTAATGAATTAAATCAAAGTAATGTGATAGTAGCTAGGTATGGTGGCACACAACTGTACTCTCAGCTATACTCTGGAGTGTGAGGCAGGAGGATCACTTAAGCCTACTAGTTCAAGGCTAGTCTTGCAACAATAATGAGACACTATTTCAGAATACAAGCTATCAAAAAAAAGAAGAAATTTAGACCATGTCATTCTGTGATCTTAATGTAGTAGAATGGCTTACTATAGCATCACTGGATTTTGGGGGCCCTTTAGTCATTTCTCTTGTACACTTTTTATGATAATTTAAAAATTGACTATTTAACTTTGCAATTACAGTAATGAAATGACCAGTTTTCTCTTTTTTTAATACATAGCAAGCAAGAAGAGTGCACCACAACATCAACAGCCCCAGTTCCTACAACAGAAATTCCCACCACAATGAGCACCATGGCTGCTGCCGAAGCGGCAGCTGCTGTTGTTGCAGCGGCAGCTGCAGCTGCGGCAGCTGCGGCTGCAGCCAATGCCACTTCTTCCACTTCTACTACTAATACTGTCGGAACTGTTCCAGTTGTTCCTGAGCCTGAAGTTACTTCCATTGTTGCTACTGTTGTAGATAATGAAAATACAGTAACTATATCAACTGAGGAACAAGCACAACTTACTAATACCTCTGCTACTCAAGATCTGAGTGTTGAAGTATCCGGTAATACTGGAGAAGAAACATCTAAGCAGGAAACTGTAACCGAGTGAGTATAGTTACTTCTGAAAATCAATACCAGGCTTAATATAAGAAATTAAACCAGTTAAGTCCATGGCCATTGTTTTAAGTAAAAATTTTTAAGAATCATAAGTTATTAGTTTGTAAGCATTGAGACCGAATTTTGGAGGGTGTCATGCCACCAAACTGTTGTAAAACTAGTTCCCCGAAGTTTTAGGAAGTAGAACTAATAGGGTAAGATACAAATTCAAAGGAATGCAAGATACAGCATTTGGATGCAGTATTTGAAATCAAAACCAATGCAAAATTCTTTAACAGAATAGCAGCATTTTAAATAAAGGATAACAGAACCACTGCTTTTTTTTTTTTTTTCCTTTCTATTGCCTCTTTCTTATGGCTCAGCACAGCACTGTGAGGGGAATATTTGATGTTAAACAAAGAAATCAGCTGTATAAGCTGTGGAAGCCCTGCCAAATAGAGTAGTGCTAAAATTGTTTTGTTTCTTATTTGGTTATTGGTGGTATTGGGTTTTCAAGTTCCTCCAAATAAATTTTAAAAATACAAATGTCATAAAAATCAAAAGGAGACAGTAGAATAGAGGAAAGGAACCAGGGAATGGCTGGGAAGAGAAGGAAGCGGGGAAGTGCAGGGTAGTGATACTAGTCAAACTGTATTATTACATTGTGTGCATGTACAAATATGTAACAATAAAAATCCAAATAGCTTTGCTGAAAAATGCATAACAGATAAGATAAAGCAATTTATAAAGAAATTCAGTTGTCCAGGAAGCATATGAAAAAGCACTTAGCCATAATAATAAGGAAACACATTCTAAAATAATATTGTGACTATTTTCTACTATGTAGCCAAAAACCAAGTAGACAGAAAATCTTACAACAGGGCAGAAAGTAAACTCTAGTATCACTTTGACTAAATTATTACAGCTTTTTAGTTAGTAAAGCAAAACTCTTTTTTGCATGTGCTTGCATACCCTGTGGTCTAGTAATATTTTATATGACTATGCTCTAAACAGTGGTGAAACTAAGTTTCTAGGAAGTTCATGTGTATAAAATTATGTTAACCATCATTTTATGATGAAAATATGATTGTATATCTTAATGTTTAAAATGTATTGCCTTCACCTTTCTGCCTCGTACTCAAAGTCTTCTTTTGTTTCTTATGTTAGTTCATCAAAGTAAAAATAGCTTTTTTTTTTATGGTTAGAAGGTGAAAAAGTAATTTGTATAGTATATTTGTAGGCATAAAAAGTTAAATAAGCTTTTTGTTCGTATCTTTCTACCCTTTTCTATATATTTAAAATATATACAAGATACTTCTATCTTCTATATCAATACAGTTATGCTCTTAATTTAATCATGTCAAACAATGGTATATTATCATTTTCTGACTTACACATGCATAAAATAAAGTGTTATCCCTAATGATAGATATTTAGGCTTTGGGGAATATCATTTTTTAGGATATTTTCACACTTAAACTTTTTTCTTTTTGTTCTTCATGCTATAGTCATTTCTTGGTATCTGTGAGGGATTGATTCCAGGACCTTTATGGATGCCAACATGCACAGATAATCAATTCCCTTTTATAAATTGGAGTGATATTTGAATGTAACCTATACACATCCTCCCATAGATTTTAAATCATCTCTGTATTAGTTATAGTACTTAATACAATGTAATTGTTACTAATTATTATATTGTTTTGGGGATAATGATAAGGAAAAAAATCTACACATGCTCAGTACAGATACCTTTTCTCCGCCACGAATATTTTCAATCCATGGTTGGTTGAATCTGTGGATTCAGAGGACTGAGTATTAATTACTTCTTTATAATAATAACAATTTCTTGCCTTTTTTTCCCCCAGAACCTCATTATAGTGCCTCAGGCATTATAATAAACTTGATTTTAATTACTGTTTAATAGATATTTTCTACCTGTTCATTTTTTACTGGGCTTTCTGCAGTATGTTTTGACAATTAAAAATACATAGATCTCCTAAAATGAGACAGCTTGATTCAGAAACCATATTTGCATTTTTGTTGTTGTTGTCACCAATATCTACTTTAGTGTCCTTTGCCTAAGCATTTAACTTAAAAGGTTTTTTTTCTGCATTCGTTTATTTTTGCATAGGACTAAATTGTAAGACTTACACAGTTTTTTCATTTCAGAATGACCCCCATACAAGTACAAGTTGATATATTTTTTTCATTTCAGAGTGACCCCTCAAACATGTTGATAATTCTTGATGTTCATTCTTTTTGTTTGAGATCAGTATTAAGCTAATTTTTTCATAAAAATATTAAAAGGTAAATCTTTGGGGTTTTGTGTATTATTTGTCTTTGTCACAGTGACTCAACTCTGCTGTGGTAACGCAAAATCAGCCATTACCAGTATATAAACTAATGAGCTTGGTGTTTCCCAGTAAAATTGTATTTACCAAAACTAAGTGTGGATTGGATTTGGCTAATGGATTATAGTTTGCCAACACTGATTTAGACTGATCTTTTCTCTGTTTAAAATTTATGTACACTTGCCCAGCTGTCACTGTTATTAAGGCACTAATATAAAACCGCTGAGTAAGTTTAATACACCATTAAAAAGTATTAATCTGTAGATTAGTGCAACTAGTATTTCAGTGCAGTTAGATGTTTTAATTTGGTATTTGTACAGCATTGTAATAAGATTATTACAGAAAACTGTTACCTTTATTTTTCTGTCTTTAGATAAGTTTTCAGGGTTCTTATAGGAGACTACTCAAAAATTATCAATTTTCACTCATCTGTTAAATATTAAGGAGTTTTTCTAAGTGATGCATATGTTTATTCAAATTATGAATAACATGTTTTAATTTCATTTTAGTTTTACTCCCAAAAAAGAGGAGGAGGAGAGCCAACCAGCAAAAAAAACATACACTTGGAATACAAAAGAAGAGGCAAAGCAAGCATTTAAAGAACTATTGAAAGAAAAGGTATTTTTATTATAGATTTTTATGTGACACGTAATAATTGCCTAGTAAATGAAGTTTAACTTTAATCACCTTGATGCCTTGATTGAAGATACTAATCTCATGAACTGTTGTAACTAAATTGTGCTTTTTTTATTTGTTTGCAGTACTGGGGATTGAACCAAGCTTTACCACTGAGCTATATACCCCGCCATTTTTAATTTTTTATTTTAAGAAGGGTTTCACTAAGTTGCTAAGGCTGGCCTCAAACTTGCATTCCTCCTGCCTCAGGGTACTAAGGCACCCTGTAGGTTTACAAGCAGGCACTGCTGCACCTAGTTACCTCAATATTTAATTTCAGATTTATTTTTAATCATTGTTTATCTTTTTTTTTTAATCAGCAGTAGAAAGCAATAGTACCTTGTTTAAATTTTAGTTCAAGTTTTCTTTTAAGTCAGTAGATGACTAGGTGTATTATACAGATTTTCCTTCAATAAGAAACTTCTAAACTTAAAGGTAGTATTTGACATTTGCAATGAATAATATGCTTGGTTCAATATTATTTGACATTTCTATACTTATGGGAAATTTTAATTTTTCACTGTTTTCAGCGAGTACCATCCAATGCTTCATGGGAGCAAGCTATGAAAATGATCATTAATGATCCTCGATATAGGTAATACTTCAATTTTTTTATTTACTTTTCACTTTGAGCAAAGTAGGACTATCACATTTAAAATTAAAATTGGATACAATTGTGTCAGGCCTTGTTAAGTTATTGAGGCTGGCTTTGAAAAATGGTACAACTTTTTAAACACCTCTTTACTTCTGTTGTTTTGGATACCAAGAATGAGCTTGTTTCATTCTTGAATCAAAAATCAGTAAGATTTGTCATCAAATTTGAGCACCCTGCTACAAATGAAATTAGAATTATTCTAAAACTAGAAATTACTTTTTAGGATTATTTCTTGTCTTTGGTAAATTGTGAATTTTTAAAATTTATGCTTGAAAACATTGTATTAGTTTTTATCAAAGCATTGATTTGATTCTCCTGCTTTTGTTTACTCTTATTTTTCTATTATTTAGTGCTTTAGCAAAGTTGAGTGAGAAAAAGCAGGCCTTTAATGCCTATAAAGTCCAGACAGAAAAAGAGGAAAAGGAAGAAGCAAGATCAAAATACAAAGAGGCTAAGGAATCTTTCCAGCGTTTTCTTGAAAATCACGAGAAAATGACTTCCACAACCAGATACAAGTAAGATTCTTAATGATGTATGGAATGTGTTTATTGCAATGTTTGTTATACTTTTTGCTCAGTACAGTAACTGACACAAAAGTAGATGCTGTTAAATAAAGCTAGATGACTATGAATGTGACAGTTGTGTAAGGTACAAGATACATCAGTTTTTTGGATCTTGTAGCTGTAATTATCACTTAGGAATGAAAGAAAAGGGAAGAACGACTGGGTTTAATAGTCCAGCTTTTTTCCATTACACTTACTTTAAAAAATGCAAATTTTTTATATTTGTGGAATAGAAACACAATTTTTGTTAAGTTCGTATAGCATTCCTGAGAAAGTGCATTTATATAGTGTTCTTAATTTTATATTGGTTTATTGTTTAACATTGGGGGTAATTCAGTATTTAAATTTCTGTGATACATTTTTAAGCGTATTTTCCTTATGTACTTCTTTGTTTTCCTCAATATTCCAGAAAGACCTGAATGAACATCTCTATATTTCTTTTAAGTTGTTATATTTTATGTGTTAACTAAATTTCTGATAACATTTTATATGCACCCTAAGTGGTAGAGAAAAGTTTAGAGCACAGAACATTACCCAAAGGAATTATCCACTAATGAGAAATGGAGTGCATGGTATTTTGTTCTTAACTATCAAAAAGTTATCCTTTAGAATTCAGTGATGAACTTGGATTGGAAAGTGTTCATTTTAGTGGGTTTAAATTTAGTTTAAAATTAAAATAATTTAAAATTTTTACAGTATAATGAAAGATACCATTTTTTTAATGAATAGAAAGGCAGAGCAAATGTTTGGAGAGATGGAGGTCTGGAATGCAATATCAGAACGTGATCGCCTTGAAATCTATGAAGATGTTTTGTTCTTTCTATCAAAAAAAGAAAAGGTATTATTTATTCTTAATTGTCTGCCCTATTTAAAAATAACTTTTTTTCCCCAGCCTTGGTAACATTCATAAGTACTCAGTTTTCTTAATGATAACTCATTTATGGTTCTGTTGAAAGAATAACACTAATTTTCACTAGTTTTTATTAAACTGAACTTAGAAGATAGTGTTTTAAAACTTGCATTGTACATATCTTTTTCATTGTGTCCTATTTAATTTTGTATAATCCAGTTTTAAAGAAACACGCATAAATGCAAGTTTTTTGGGTTGTTTTTTTGAAATGAGACTGATTTTGATTTTTTATTGTGTAATAAAAAAATAAATTGACAAAGGCAAATTAAGAAGGGGTTGTAAAAAGCCTGGCACAGTAGTGCACACCTGTAATCCCAGCATTTAGGAGGCTGAGACAGTAGAATCGCAAGTTACAGAGCCAGTCTCAGTAACGGCGAGGGCTAAGCAACTCAGTGAGACCCTGTCTAAGTAAAACACAAAATAGAGCAGGGGATGTGGCTCAGTGGTTGAGTACTTAAAAGAATGGCTTTTAAGTTCCTGCCTTTAATTGCTGCAACATAAATGTGAATATTATCAGAACTTTGAACATAGTGGAAAGTCAGTGAAGACCCTAGCATTGTATCACTATGTGTCTCATCCACAGTAGTGTTCATTTTAGATTGTTTCTAATGCATAGTGGTAGGAAGAAAGTTCTGTGGAGTGAGGATTGAAAAATAAAAACATGGGGGCTGGGATTGTGGCTCAGCGGTAGAGCACTTGCCTCGCATGCGCGAGGCCCTGGGTTCGATCCTCAGCACCACATACAAAGCAATAAAATAAAGACATTGTGTCCATTTACAACTAAGAAAAAATTTAAAAAATAAATAAATAAATAAAAACATGGTTCCCAGATTTTGAACTTGAAGAGTAGTGAAAAAAATTGAAGGTAAGTACCAAGCCAGGCACTCATACAAGAACACTGGCAGAATAAGTAATGTCATTATTAAAACAAGTAATAGCATTTGAAATTGGTTTCTTAGAACAAATATAAATGTTCATTAATTGCAATTGCTTTGAACTTAAGAAAATGTATTCTTACTTTTGTTGTAGGAACAAGCAAAGCAGTTGCGAAAAAGAAATTGGGAAGCCTTAAAAAACATACTTGACAACATGGCTAATGTAACATACTCTACGACTTGGTCTGAAGCACAGCAATATCTAATGGATAATCCAACTTTTGCAGAAGATGAGGAGTTACAGAGTAAGAATGAATAATCACTAATGTGAAAAATTCATTTTAAACAATGTCCAGCAGCAAAGAATGATTCTCACTTTTTATATGATATCACTTAGTTTCAAAGAGTAGTTTGTTACTGAAATAAGTGTTTTATTTGTATTCAAGTATGATATTTCCTTCTACTGGAGTTTGTGATACAAGATAATTTTTTTTTTCATGAATCTAAGGTAGCTTTAGCAGAAGATTCTTGAAATATGTAAATCATGCATCAAACTTGAAATCATACTTAGTCTTTTATATGTAATTTGGCATTTGTATGTAAATTACTACATTTTACTTATACTGTCTTCTTGATTTTACAACTTTTTTGTGCATGTGGTCCTGGAAATGGAACCCAGCACTGCACCCATGCTAGGTGCTAGCCAGGGTAGTAACTGAGAGTTTTACAAAAAAGCAAAAATTTTATCACAGTTATCTTATATTAAGTTTCCACAAGTACCTTTTCTGGATTACCTAGTTGCTTTCCGAATTACAGCTTTCTGTGCTGTACCTCTGAAAATTGTGCTTCACTTAGTTTTTTGGTAGAGTTTTGTATAATCATATACTGTATAATATTTAGTTAACAGTGGTGGTCGCAAAGAATTAGTTTGCATAGTGATGTTGTAGTCCTCTGTAGTTTGTGTAGGGACATTCTGTGGTGTTCACACAATTATGAAATTGCCTCATGACACATTTCTTATAACTTTTACCCAATTGATAAGTGACATGACTGCTGGAAAAGCTTCTGGGATACTTTTTGGTATTTCTGGTGTATGTTGACATACCATTTTATTTTCATAATTTTGTCATTAGGTATCCTCTGTTTCATCTTTCTTTGAGTTTGAAATTCTTTTCATTACAATAATAAATCATAGTTGATTTCAAATACAGCTATTTTTGAAGGTGAATTTGAAATTTGTAGAGCATTAAATAGTTACACTGCTTTTCTTACTGATAATTTGCAATTTTGATTTTTATCTGGAAAACACTTTAGACATGGACAAAGAAGATGCATTAATTTGCTTTGAAGAGCATATTCGGGCTTTGGAAAAGGAAGAAGAAGAAGAAAAACAGAAAAGTTTGCTGAGAGAAAGGAGACGACAGCGTAAAAATAGGGAATCTTTTCAGGTAGTACAAAAATTTCTTCTCTAACTCAGTGTTATGATTACTGAGCTAGAACATTGATATGGTTTTGAGACACCTATTCCCAGATCATTGGCTTAGGCTTTGAGGAAGATTCATACACAGTTAATTCTTTATTTCTACAATTAGATATCTGCATCAACAGCCATTTCAGGCAAGAGAATGTGGAAGACTGTTAGGTATGTGAGCATTGACAGCTAAGATTTTATTTGGGGAAAATTACTGAATAGTGAAGCTAGAATTCGAGTACACAGTTTTGATTACTGGCTCTTTCATTAATCACTACTTAAAAAATACTTAGTTATAATGGCTTAAATAAGCTTATTTCTTGCGATAATAATCTCTTTGATTCAGGGCAAGGCATGTTGCCATCCTCTAGGACAGTGACACTCAACACTTAGTGCATCATAGAATCACATAGAGGGCTTTCAAAAACGTTTTCACCACCATGCTAAGGGTCACTGACAGTCTGCATTGTCATCTCCAATAGCATGAATTTTAGTCCTTACTCCATAAAAAGTTACTATTCTGATAGTTTCCTTTATCTTGGTGGTTTTCCAGAGGATCATTTGGGAGACTGTTAAAATCCATAGATTATTGAGGCTTCCCCCAAGAATTTGATTCAGTATGTGTGCGATGGAGTCCGAAATTTTGCATTTTTAAATGCCAGTGCCCTGTCACATTAGCCCTGACTATATGATTAGGGATAATCTGTCCTTATAATCCCAGTTTAGCTTGGAAAAGAATTGAAATGTTAGACCTTATAAAGCCAGAGATTCAATTCATTCATTCATAACTCAATTCATTCATATTTAGGTCTTGAGAATTTAATCATATGGTCACAGATCACTATTAAAGAGGGTAAAAAACCTTGTTTTTACACATAAGCAGCTATGTGATCAGAAAGAAGGGCAGAACAGATTTCCAAGAGGACTGTCATACTACAACTATTGACCGTTAGTGTCTGCTATGAAAGTTTAAACTTTGTAGTGATTTCAAAATAAGATTTGAAAAATGATGAAAATAAAATGGAAATCTTGGTCACAGAAAATGTGAGAATATAACACAGACTGTCATACTGAGGCTGGAGACTATGAGGAAGAAATTCTAATGTAAAGGTTCCATGCATCTTTAAGTCTAAAATATGGCTTGAAATCAGATTGATATATATCTGGCTTGGTTTGTGATTACTCTTAATATAAACTGGTATTAAAGCATGTATTAATTATCCTTGAGATTATCATCCCAGTAACTTCTGTGCTGCTATTCTAATTTTCCAAAGTGTATTTAGAATTTAGGAAATGAATCAAAAGAGAAAATTAGCCTTTACAACAAAAGAGCATGAATGAACAGATAGTGTTCAGTAATAATGTTTATGATGATCACTTTCTTTTTATTGAGTACTCATTGGCCAATCGGGTAATAAAAATATTTACCACATCTATGACCAACTAAGGTATGTTTTGTGAGGATTTGTTTTGTTTTTTAAGTCTTAAAACTTGTTTGACATTCTAGAATTAATAAATCAGCAAAGTAGCAGGATATAAAATTAACATCCATAAATCAAATGTGTTCCTGTACATCACTGATGTATCCACTGAAACAGAAATTGGGAAAACTACCTCATTCACAGTAGCCTCAGAAAAATAAAGTATGTGGGAATCAATCCACCAAAAGAGGTGAAAGACCTCTACAGTGAAAACCATAGAACACTAAAGAAAGAAATTGAAGAAAACCTTAGAAGATGGAAAGATCTCCCATGCTCTGGATAGACAGAATTAACACTGTCAAAATGGCCATACTATCAAAAGCATTATATAGATTTAATGCAATTCTTATTAAAATCCCAATGATATTCTTCATAGAAATAGAAAAAGCAATCATGAAATTGGTTTAGAGAAATAAGAGACCCAGAATAGCCAAAGCAATCCTTACCAAAAAAAGTGAAACAGGAGACCTTAAACTATAGTACAGAGCCCAGAAAAAAAGGCATGGCATTGGCACCAAAAACAATACGTAGACCAGTGGTACATAGTAGAAGACACCAAGACAAACCCACATAAATACAGTTATCTCACACTAGATAAAGGCACCAAAAACATAATTGGAGAAAAGATAGCTTCTTCAACAAATGGTACTAGGAAAACTGGAAATTCATATGTAGTAAAATGAAATTAAACCCTCTCACCTTCCACAAAAATCAACTCAAAGTGGATCAAAGACTTAGGCACTAGAACAGAGACCCTATTCTTGATAGAAGAAAAAGTAGGCCAAATCTTCACCATGTGAGCTTAGGAACTGACTTCCTTAACAAGACTCCTAAAGACTCACAGAAGAAGAAATAACAGTTGATCAACAAATATATAAAAAAATGTTCTTTTCTTTATAAACTTGTAGTTACAATAGTAGTTGGAATGGGCCCAAGGGGGAGGTGGTTTTGTTGGGTAGAGGGTGTTTTATTTTATCTTTGTTTCATAAACAAAAGTAATTGCTGCTCTTTGGTTAGAGCTAGCTTTTGACTTCTTTAGTTTTTTCATTAGGATCAACTGCACTTGATCTTTTCAAGTTTTATGTTGAGAATCTTAAAGCACATTATGATGAAAAAAAGATAATAAAAGACATTCTAAAGGTAAATCAAGAATCGATAAATGGGATGGAATCAAACTAAAAAGCTTTTTTACAGCAAAGGAAACAATCAATAACATGAGAGAGCCTACAGAATGGGAAAAAGTCTTTACCACATGCACCTCAGATATAGCATTAATCTCCAGGATATATAAAGAACTCAAAAAACTTAACACTCAGAAAACCCAGTCAATAAATGGGCAAAGGAACTGGATAAACACTTCACAGAAGAAGAAATAACAGCTGATCAAGAAATATATAAAAAAATGTTCAAAATCTCTAGCAATTAGAGAAATGCAAATTAAAACTGTACCGAGATTCCATCTGACTCCAGTCAGAATGGCAGTCATCAATAACACAAGTAACAGTTGGCAAGGATGTGGGGCAAAGGCACACTTATACATTGTTGGTGGGACTACAAATTGGTGCAGCCACTATGGAAAGCAGTATGAAGATTCCTCAGAAAACTTGGAATGGTACCACCATTTGACCCAGTCATCCCACTCCTAGTTTTATACACAAAGGACTTAAAATCAACATAGTACAATTATGTAGCCACTTCAATCTTTATAGCAGCTCAATTCACAATAGTTAAACTATAGAACCAGCCTAGGTGCCCTTCAGCAGATGAATGGATAAAGAAACTGTGGTATATATACACAATGGAGTATTACTCAGCCTTAATGAAGAATGGAATTATGGCATTTGCCAGTAAATGGATGGAACTGGAGATTATCATGCTAAGTAAAATGAGCCAATCCCAAAGAACCAAAGACCAGATATTTTCTGTGATATGCTGATGCTATTTGACAATAAGGGTGGAGGAGAAGAGTGGTATTTTGGACTAAAGAAAGGAGAATGGAGGGAGGGGAGTCGGTGTGGGGGTAGGACTGATAGTAGAATGAATCGGACATTATTACCCTAGGTATATATATGATTATATGACCTGTGTAACTCTACATCATGTACAACCAGACAAATGAGAACTTACATACTCCATTTAAGTATGATGTGTCAAAGTGCATTCTACTGTTATGTATAACTAATTAGAACAAATTTAAAAAATGTGTTTGAATTCATATGGGGTTTTGTTTTTGTTTTTTTAAACCAGAAATGGTGTATTATTTTTAGGGACCAGAAAATAAAGCCTAGAAAGATAATGTAGTATTAAAGATACTTTTTTCTGAAGCATAATTGTGTGTGTGTAAAAGTAGTTTTTATTTACTTTCATCAAATAGCAAATGTTCTTTGTACCTAAAAGCATGTTTGAGATAACATTAATGGAATAGTTTATTTTCAAATATCACTAAGTTTCTAATGCATTTTTGTATCACACTTATATATCCAGTGTACTTAAAGATAACTTTTCAAATATGATCGTTTTTCCCCAGATATTTTTAGATGAACTGCATGAACATGGACAACTTCATTCTATGTCATCTTGGATGGAATTGTATCCAACTATTAGTTCTGACATTCGATTCACTAATATGCTTGGTCAGCCTGGTGAGATTCTTTTCTTTATAAACTTGTAGTTACAATAGTAGTTGGAATGGGCTCAAGGGGGAGGCGGTTTTGTTGGGTAAAGGGTGCTTTATTTTATTTTTGTTTCATAAACAAAAGTAATTGCAGCTCTTTGGTTAGAGCTAGCTTTTGACTTCTTTAGTTTTTTCATTAGGATCAACTGCACTTGATCTTTTCAAGTTTTATGTTGAGGATCTTAAAGCACGTTATCATGATGAAAAAAAGATAATAAAAGACATTCTAAAGGTAAATAAGTGGACTTATTCTTGCCTATTAACCTGTAGTTCATTTTACAAATTATTACTGTATTCTTATGATTTATGTGTTATTTTATAACAAGATTTCTGGGTTTTAGGATAAAGGATTTGTAGTTGAAGTAAATACTACCTTTGAAGACTTCGTGGCAATAATCAGTTCAACTAAAAGGTCAACTACATTAGATGCTGGAAATATCAAGTTGGCTTTCAATAGTGTAAGTTATTTTAACTATTACAAATAACTAGTTCTGTACTATAGTTTTTACTGTCTTCAGCTAAAAGTTATTTAAATAATAGGTTGTTGATATGGGAATGTGAATATGATTTTATAGGGTAGGTAAAGTAAAACCAAAAATGTATGTGATTAAACATTATGGTAAGCTTGCTCTGATTAAACTAATATTGTTGATAAATTAGTCCCTAGGAATGATGTAAGAACAATGAATTTTAATTAATGATAGTAATAATCATATTATTGTAACTGATTAAATATAATTTTCTAATAGTTGCTAGAAAAGGCAGAAGCCCGTGAACGTGAAAGAGAAAAAGAGGAGGCTCGGAAGATGAAACGAAAAGAATCTGCATTTAAGAGCATGCTGAAACAAGCTACTCCTCCAATAGAGTTGGATGCTGTCTGGGAAGATGTATGTGTACTTGGAAATTTTCTCTAAAGAATTTTGAGTGGTTTTGTTTTTGTTTTCTTTTTTCAAAAACAACATAAAAAAGTTTTTAATTCTTCTCCCATTTAAAGCCAAAAAATAAGCTAAATTTGTAGAATATATCAAATATTTATTATTAAGTCAGCTGTGACTCTGCATTTATGAATATTAATGATTTGGACTTTTGAAGGAAGAAACAAGTACACTTTTAGAGAATGAGCTTATCACAGTTTTTACTTGTTGATTTGATTTCTTTTTAAGCATACTGGTATACTTTCCTTGGCATTCATACATTCATTCCATTACCGAATTTTTTCAGATCCGGGAGAGATTTGTAAAAGAGCCAGCATTTGAGGACATCACTCTAGAGTCTGAAAGGAAAAGAATATTTAAAGATTTCATGCATGTGCTTGAGGTAATTTCAGTATTCTCATAACTGAATGAAATACTACAAAACATATACAAAAAATAATTTAAAATTTTAGAATGATCAAAGTATATTTCTTAATGTTCACTACTTTTGTCAAATGTATTTACTTGGGAAGTTTAGAGAATGTTTTATTTCTGTAGAAACTGTTTGTGAAATAAACTGCACTTGGCATGGGAATATATAGAGTAGTGTGTAGAGACTGTATATTTGTTTTGTAGTTTCAGAAATTTAGCAGTTTGTCAGCTACATTGACTAGTAAACCTAAAGAAAACTTAAAATTTTCTTGTAAAGCAGTAGAAAACAGCTCTTAAGCATGTTTCAGATATTATACTGCATCAGATGTATGGAAAACCTAGAGTTTCTGAAAAATAGTGGAATAAATAGTTTTATTAAAATACATAATGAAAGTATAAAATCTCAACTTGTTCCTTTAGTTGAATAAGATTAAGGTTTTGATGAGGGTTTTATATAGTCACCTGTAAATATGCTCAATTGATAATAATTCAAAAATATTTGATGCTCATGTGGGATAGGCAGTGTTCAAATTGTTTGATACAGATTACATGTATGAAATAAATCCTCATAACTTAATGAAATTACAGATTGAGTAAACTAAGGCAAAGTGAAATGTGAAGTATCTTACAGGGAATGGATTCTAGCCCAAGCTGTTTGACTCTGGGGTCAGTGTCTTTAACAAATTCTCTAAATAAGCTGATGCTTTTCAACAAGCAAAAGATGGTACAAATTTAAAATCATAATATTAGCATTGTAATCAGGCACAAAGGTTACTTGACTGTTCACTACCTCTTTGTATTTATTACTTTTTTTGGTACTGGAGATTGAACTCAGGAGTACTTGACCACTGAGCCACATCCCCAGCCCTATTCTGTGTTTTATGTGGAGACAGGGTCTCACTGAGTTGCTTAGCACCTCACCATTGCTGAGGCTGGCTTTGAACTTGCTATTCTCCTGTCTCAGCCTCCCAAAGGCTTGTATTTATTATTGATTAATATCACTGTTAACAGTTTTTTCTGTAACTATGTACTCATGTTGCCCATATTATTTCACAGCTGCCTCTGCATCTGTTCCTATTGTCTTCTAGCTCTTTCCTACCCCAAGTATAGTTTAGACCAACAGCATCTGAATTATCTAGGAATTTCTTAGGAATGCAGAAGCTAGACTCAGTCATCAGAAATTCCACATGAGGATCTTAATTTTAACCAAGCATTAGAATGTACTTTGAATTTTCCACTCCCCACCCTGCCCCTGTACCAGGAGGGATTTAACCCCTGGGCCCTTAACCACTGAACTACATCCTCAGCCCTTTTTACTTTTGGGGACAGAGTCACACTAAGTTTGCTGAGGCTGGCTTTGAACTTGCAATCCTCCTGCCTGGGCCTCCCAAGCTGCTGGGATTGGAGGCATGTGCTACTATGCCCCGTTTATACTTTGAATTTTGAAATGCTGCGATCTAGGTAATGCCTTACCCGTTTTCCCCCAAACCAAGAATTTCCAAGCATATTTTTTTTCATTTGTGCTGGGAATAAGGTAATGAGGTGTTAAATGGAGCTAAAAATAGTAGCATAGAGGAAAGGCTAAACAGTCAGATTTTAGACCCTCATAATTTGGGCCTTGAGGTAGAAAGAAAGGTTACATTCATTGAGACAAAGAAGATAAGAGTTTTTGCCTAAGGCAGATTCTTTATTTCCACTTAGGCAATTGAAACAGTCTATTTCCAAAGCCATACATGTTTGGGGTCAAGGAGCTTTTACTGTAATTCTTGCCCTTTCTAGCTAATCTGGTAATTGTTTTAGTGAGAGTTGAGAAGAGACATCATGTGCATGCCTAAGGGAGTCCTATTTGAATATGAAGAAAATGGTTCTTGGAGGAAAAGTAGTAGTAGATTTTGCGTTTATTCTGAGACCAACCTTGTTTATCTCAGATCAAGTATGGCTCTGAGGTTGTTCTTTATCTCAGTGCCTTGCATAGCTTGTTAGCCAAAGCCAAATTCCTCAAGAATAAAAAAACCATGGCAGAATGTCACTATATTTCATTATTTCATTCTTATTGAAAGCAGTTGGGACTATTCTTCAGATTATACCTTTCTAGACTATATCAGTTGTCCCTCCTAACCTATACCATTTTCATTCTTGTTAAAACTATTCTCACTGCTAATACTTTTTAAGATCATTGTTAGATGTCTAAATGACTGGGAATCATATGAGTAAGAAGAAACAGAAAATGTTAAATGATTAACGATCCTTTGCATGATCTCCAGGGATTACATCCTACATATGTGGCATTTCAATCTAAGAAATTATTTGTGTGGCTTCTAAAAAACTCTGTGATCTGCTATGTAAAGCAAATGTAAATTCTTGAGATTTTCTTTTTTCTTTTACTCTGGTAGCATGAATGTCAACATCATCATTCAAAGAACAAGAAACATTCTAAGAAATCTAAAAAACATCATAGGAAACGTTCCCGTTCCCGATCGGTAAGGAAGTTTAAAGATGGCACCCTGAGTGTACTAAAGTACTTAGTAGCTTCATTGTGAATGAAATTATTTGTATTGTTTAGGGGTCCGATTCAGATGATGATGACAGTCACTCCAAGAAAAAAAGACAACGATCAGAGTCCCGTTCTGCTTCAGAACATTCTTCTAGTGCTGAGTCTGGTGAGCATTTCTAGTTATTGATTAAAATTATTGACCCTTTGATTGCCTCAAGTTCTTAATACTTTTTTTCCCTTTTATGCTCTTCAGAGAGAAGTTACAAGAAATCAAAAAAGCATAAGAAGAAAAGCAAGAAGAGGAGACATAAATCTGTAAGTAAGCTTCATATTTTTACACTTAACCTAGGCTTTGGTTTTTCTTCAGTTTCTCAGTGGCTATTAGAACCTTTTCCCAACCTAATCCTGTGCAATCTAGTTTAGGTGGGTGCAGAATTTTGTAGTTAACCTTCCATTAAAATCATTTGGTCAACTTCAAACAAATACACATACCAGTGTCAGAATTCCTACCCCTGTCTTTAAACTTCAAGAAAGACCCAAAAGTGAGTGTGTGTGAGTCTGTGTTTAAGTATCACAACTGTTGTTGAGAGCCACAAATTTAAAGGTTTAAACAACCCCTTCTCAGCAATTATAGTTTTTCATCTTAGGCACATACTCAACAAGATACCACCTATTGAATTGGAATTTTTTTCTTGGTGCTTACATAAATTTGTGCGTATCTAATTAAGAGCCACTTATTTAGGCATGAATCTTATATTTTAAGAAATTCTTAGTTTGCAGCAGTAATTTTAAGGAAAGAATTCCATTATATAACTCAGCCTCATATGAGATATAAGCTAACAACAGTATCTTATGTATATATCTACATAAACTGATAGTACATTGGAGTGGTTAGAGAATATAATATCTGAGCTGGAGGTGTAGCTCGGTGGTAAAGTACATGCTTAGCATGTATGAGGCCCTGGGTTCAATCCTCAGCACAACACCAAGGAGAAAAAAATGTAGTCTGTATTTATGTAATATAACCCATCTAAAGTGTTAGTGAGGCTTCTTTTTAGTGGTGTTTTACTATATCAGAATGTCATCCTACTCAAGGGAAGACCATCTCCTCCCATTAATCTTTGGGAAATTTTATCAAATATTTGAGGTTAATTCAAATGGTATTTCCCAACTCTAGGAACACTAACCTATTATGAATACATGTTAAATATTACTGTATGAGAATTTTTAAAAAGATAGAATGGTATCTCTACCAAAATACTAATATGTTGTTTTTTGTTTACATAGGACTCTCCAGAATCAGATGCTGAGCGAGAAAAGGATAAAAAAGAAAAAGATCGGGAAAGTGAAAAAGATAGAACTAGACAAAGATCAGAATCAAAACACAAATCGCCTAAGAAAAAGACTGGAAAGGATTCTGTAAGTATTTAGATTGTTCCATTCTTGCATTTGCAAAAATACAAAAATCGTTTGAAGAAGTCTGTTGACTTTTTCAGTTCTTTTGCTGTGAGCAATGCAGTTAGCTGCTTTTATTACAGAAGTGTTTTGTAATACATGTTTTCATAAATGACCTTGAGTCTCCTTAATTTTTTTTCCCTTACTAAAAATAACAGCATTCTGTAATTAGTTTTAATCTACTAAGAAAGGACGTTCTCACCAATAAGTGACACTGGATGTTTTCTGCTTGATTTTTAATTTTTGTTGTTGTTGTTGAAGGAATATAAAATATAGACTCTGTAGGGATTCTTTGGATATCCACAGTTGTCATTGTTACACTTTTTACTAGTTTCAAAAGGTAGCATTCCAGTTCAGTTTAGAAATATGATTTGGGGAAAGGGTGAAAACAAATGAAGAAGAGAATACAAGCCAAACATATATTTTATCATGTTACATAATTAGTTTAGTTTCTCATATATACATTAATGTATATATGAAGGCAGAAAACATGATAATGCTAACTTTCTTTGCTTTGCATTTTCTTGTACAGATGTAGTTTAGCAAGGATAATGCCCAGGAATCATCAGTGGAGAGAGATCCTTAACCATGTAGATTAGCCCTGGTCCCTACTCTTTACCTTTAGATGTTCTGATCCAATTGATACAGAGCAAGGTTTTTGTTTTTGTTTTTTAAACCTACATTCAACAGGTGAGTCTTAATGACAGCCTTGTGAAGAGTAAATGCCTCCCCTCTTCTGTTAGTACTTTTCTTTAAACAATTTCTAAAGGAGATTGGGTGAAGTCTACCCACTCTTTGAAGGTTGTCTCTCTCAGAGAATGTCACACTTTTATGTAGCATAAATCTTGCCATGCTTGTGAATCTAGTGTGTTTTAACATTAGAATCTTAGAGTGTAATAATACTTTCCTTTCTGTAATAGAGTGCTACCTAGAATCTGTGCAGATAGTTTACTCAGAAAGTAAACACATGGCTTCTACAAGTAGAAACAAGAAGCCTCATTCAGTTTTGTAAAAGGAAGGAGGAGAAATTAGTGTGTATCATTCTTCTGGTTTCAAAATTAAGTTTTTTCCACTAATGCAGTCGTTTGATGGGCTTTTGGTAAGAAGTCAGTCTTTTAACTCTGTGAAATGTCTGCTTCTTTGGAAGAGAATCTATATTGATCTTGATTCTTTGAATTTTATAGGTTCATTACTTTATAATCTTCTAACATTAACTATAATTATATTCATTGTCTTTTCAGGGTAATTGGGATACTTCTGGCAGTGAACTAAGTGAAGGGGAATTAGAAAAGCGCAGAAGAACCCTTTTGGAGCAACTGGATGATGATCAATAAATTATACCAAATATATGTTTACAGTATGATTTAAAGTCTAATTCAGACCAGGGATTCTATTTTAAGTTCAATTTAAATAACACTGGGTTTTAATTGTATCACAGAAAAAAAAAAGTGCATTTAAGTATTGTTATTGTGGACTTTATATAAGCAAAAGAAATTGAAAATAACTTCTGATTCTGTATCAAGAATCATATTTTCCTACAGTCATAACTGTCTTTCTGTGACCCTTTCATAGGGCACTGCAGGATGGATTAAAGGTGGCAATTTACTGATAACTGCAGATGTCTCTACTTTGTTCTAAAGTCTTAAGTCATGAGGTGATTTGATTTACTTTATAGAAGTTTGGATTTTGAAGATATGACAATTTTTTTGATAATATCATAGTACAAAAAAAGCACCAGCAACCAATAAATCTGCTTTTTTGTGCACTACCCAACTGGTTACAGCCAATGTGATCTCTTATGGTGAGCTTGTAAGAAATGGGTGTTTTTGATGGAAACTTGGTAGACCCTTAACTCCAGTGGTGCAGTAAGCACTGCTGTAATAAAGCCACCATTATTTTTTATGAAACATCTGACATTTTAAAAAGGCTATTGTGAGGGCATTATTTTGAGCATCTATTTTGAGGTGATGTTTAAAAAAGTTAACATCAAATCAAATTGTAAATTAGATTAAATATATTGCCTTAAGGACCTACTAAAGAATGTGCCACCAATCTTTAAGTGATAGTTGCAATATCCTTGTCAAAAAAAAAAAATCAATGTTGACTTAAAACATTTTCTTTCACAGCTGTCTTCTTTTTTTAATCCAATTTTTTTTTTCGTTTTTTTTTTTTTTTTTTTTTTTCCCATTGAGGAGGGCTTTTACCTTCCCTACTCACTGAGAAATATTGACTTCGTGGTACACATTCTAAAGCATTTCTGATTTGAATATTTTTGTACATTTTTATCAATTATTAAACCTTCTCTTCTAGTGCGTACTAGTATTTATTTCTACTTAAACTGCTCAGCTCTAAAGAAATTGTATAATCATTTTAAAGATGCTAGAAATTTTGCTTCATCTTACCCATAGCTAATTTACTTTCCATTTTTAATATTTAAGAATATTATGAATCAGTGCTTTTGAGGTCCCTAGATTTGTTTTTTACCTGTAAATTTCCTATGGAATATTTTAGGCAATGGTTTGAAGATAGAATACCCTTTACATGCTAACTTTTGAAGGTTGGTGATGTAATTTATACTATTTTCCTTCAGTGCAGGAGATTTTTTTAAGGAAGTAAATTTTAGCACAGGCTTTAGTATTATTGTAGGTATTATCTTTGTTCTTTTAAATTGGACACTAAGACATCCTATTTCACGTTGAGATTTAGAAGAAATGTCTTTTCATTACCTTAATGAGTTTGAAAGTGAAAATGACCAAGACAACTCTTTGCTATCCTGCCCCGTGTTTTAATTAAATCTAGTGTCCACTATTTAAAGGCTCAAAAAACAAGGATAAATTTTTGTTTCTAAAATCCTTTCTATCACATCATTTTTCTGCTATGAAATACAACATGACTTTGTAGAGAGTGAGAATAATTATCTTTGAGAAAATGTGAAATTGAATCACTTGCTTGAGATTAGTCTCTTCTTGTATATTAGTCAAAACTCGTAACAACTCTGGCAACAAAATTGCGTAAATTTAATTTCAGAGGTCCCATTTTAATGATAAGATTGCTGATCATGTTCAATACTTGACATGGAAGTCAATGGCAAAATCTTTTAAACATATGATACTGAGAGTATACTAGTAATGTTTCACAAGAGAATTTAGAATCTGTAAAAACATTGTTTTAATTACTTCCATGATTGATTTTTTTAAGTACAGCTTTCAAAAAAGTTTTGATTTTTCTATTTAAATAAAAAGTTACTGATGTTTTAGCATGTCTTCAGGATAGATTTCTGTATTTTTTATAATCTTATCACATCTTCAAATTCCTCTAAGATATAAATTCAAGTATAGTTCACCCATGCAAATTATTTAGTCTAACAAGTCAAAAAATGGCAACTTAAAACGCAGCATCTTTCCTATAAAAGATATAAGTGAAGTGATTGATCTAGTTGCCAGATTGCTTATGGCCTGAAGAAACAGATGATGAGATTTTATTAAACAATTTTCTGTGGATATTTTTAATAATAGATTAAGGCTTCAGTTAGGATGAAACTGAAATATCTTGGTATATTGGTTCTAGTAGTGTATTCAAACAAAATCATTTTATTTTCAGAAAACAGGAATTTTGACTTTTTAATTAAGACTCAGACAATGTTGAGGGTTTATTTTCCCCCTTAACATCACTATTATATAAATTACTGGATAATGTTCACTAATACATTTAACGTTGCTAAATCAGGATCTCAAAAATTGTTTTCTCCCAGTCCATAACTTCTGTGTTGGAAACATTGAATTTGTATGAGAATTTAGATAATATAGCTAATTACGTATTAAGAATTATTTGCAATCTAAGTGAATTTAAATAATATATTCTTAAAAGCCATGGTCCTATCATTTTTTAACATAAAAGTAGTTTTTATGCTGCCAGGTAAATTTGATAATGACTAATCACAGCTATTTCTTCTTTTGACTTTTGCTTAATTGGGCCTCTCATTACCCAAGTACAAATAGAAAAAGGATATTCCTAAATTAAGGCAATTCATAGTGGTAGGATAAAGAAACTTTTAAAAATTTCTGAAATATCATGGGTGTGCTTTTTTCCTAGAAAATGTTCATAGTTTCAAACCATAAAATCCATAGTTTTCATTGAATTATAAACTTCAGTTATATACTCCAAGAAATATTTGCTTAAATGCTCCTCTTTTTTCTTTTTAATTCCAATGCTGATAGCAAGGCATTGGCTAAGAAGCCACTTTTATTTTTGTATCTGTAAATGGGTAATCCTTTAAATAAAAGTTTAAAGCTTGGATTCTATGTAAGAAAGCGAAACTTTTAATCAAATAGTTATCTAAGGGAGAATGATGATGCCTTTTTTAAGTTTATAGACTAATATGTAACTTATAAATTGAAAAACTAAACATTTTTGAAACTAAATACTTTAGATATGAAAATGAAGCAAAGTATTTTAATTCCTTAAATCTCTGTGTTTAATTTTTTCCTTTGAGAATGTCTCTTTGTCAATTCCAGATAAGTTTTCAGTTAGCTGTCCTTACTGCTCTAATTTAAACTGTACTCACTGAGCATGGTGATGGTATCCTATTATCGCACTGACTGGGGAAGCTGAGGCAGGAGGATCATAAGTTCGAGGCCAAGGCCTCAGTGACTTAGGGAGAACTTGTCTCAAAATAAAAGACGACTGGGTATGTGGGTTAGTGGTTAAGCACCCCTGGGTTCTGTCCCTGCTACCAAAAAATAAAAATAAGGCACTCATTTTACATAAAAGCAAAATAAGGTGATTTATTTTCATAGAACTGTGTTCTAAGAGACATATTCTCATTCTTGGCTTTTGGTAATGTTATATACCAGTCTAGTAATTATTTCATACCTTGCTTCTAAGTATAATTAAATGGTAGTCATGTAAATTCTTTGCTCAGCAGGGATTTGTGCTTTTTCATTCACTGCTCTGTATATATCCCTGTTAAGTAGGACAATGCCTGGCACATAATAAGCACTTATTGAATGAATGTAAAATATTAGTTGATATGTGTAGTCATTTAGCAACCATGGTACCCATCATATTTATTGAGGAGCTTCAAAAGACATCACTATCCCACAATTTAAGCCACATTGAAGTACATCTAAAATAAGGTCTAGTGATTGTAAGTTTAACTTACTCCAGAAGCGTCCAAAAGTTTCTCAATGAGAACATAGGATCGATTCTAAGAAAAACTAATCATTTTGGACAATTTTTGAATAAAGGTGAGTCATGGTGACATGGCAGCCATTCCCATTTATTGGAACTAACTTAAAGGTGAGGTGGGAAGTGAGAGATGGTTTTGTTTCAACTACTCCATCACTCTTCTCCACCCTTCCTTTTAGTCTACATGATGGAAACTCAGGTTCCTTAATGATAGTAAACTCTCTTCTTAAGCTTGCTTTATAGACTTAGAAAGGCTTATAATTCTCAATAGGATCTAGTTTAAGGCCATCTCATGCATTGTTAGTGACTGGTAAATGACCATTACTTTGATAATTACCCTAGGTATAAAGCTGTTTACATTTCAGAGGAACTAGCTAATCTCTACTCCCACCCCAGTCTAGACTAAAACAGTGAGTGACTGGCCAAATCACATCAGATTCAAACTAAGCCATTTCTTGATGCTATTCAATGGTTATCTAAGTGTGGTGTTATTTATAAACTTTTTGGTCCTGCCTACAAATGTTTGGTAGGTGTTAGTTTTCTTGCCTACCTCTATAACCGAAGAGAGGACTTATTCTGAAAGGTGAGTAATAGGAGCAAGGTTTGTTTCCCCATTTGTAATTGCCAGGTTTTCACATCTGTACAGTTGTATAGCTCACCTTTTGTAAATAGAATTTGCTAGAAAAATGGCATATTTTACTAAATGAGTTGGTGATTTGTGTGAACTTTTTCTTTAAGCACCCCTCAGGCAGCAGTTCTCTGCATTGTTAAATGCCCACATCCTGTTTCCTCAGTGTAATATCTGCTTAAAATACCCAATTTAAAAAAAAGACCTTCATGCGTTTCTTGCTTCCAGTTTTTTCTTGGGAATAGGTGGATGTTTACTTATAGAAATGGAAAACAATCCTTCTGTATGTACTGTGCTGATAAATTCATCTTTGTAGACATTTCTGATAATAAAAACTAGAAAAACAGTTTATTAGGGCTACCAGAAGAGTTTTGTTTTATCAAACACTAAAGTTAACAGGTATGTGAATTGTAAAGCTAATAATTAAAGTATTGCATCTTCCAGTGTAAGATTAGGTGATTATACAGAGGAAGAACCCAGTATATTGAACACCAAAGTAGAGTCAGTGATGACCTGTTCTGTGCCTAGCAAATTGTGTCAGGGGTCACTGGACACTGGAATGTTAAGTTTGGTGTCGGAGCATGGAGAAATAGGGAGCACAATGGTACATAGTTCTGAGTCATGGGTACCATTTTAAACAACATGTTGGGGGTGAAGGTATAGCTCAGTGGTAGAACTTGCCTCACATGTGCAAGGTGCCAAGTTCAATCCCCAGTACCCCCACCCCAACAAACATACAACCTATGTCTGCCTTATTTGAGCTTATTGTTATAGTTGGGGTTTGAAAAATTTCTGAATTTTGTGGAATATTAAATAACTTCAAAATCTTTTACCATTAGACATTTGTCCTGGTGTAAAACAAAGTAGAGATTCTTCCTGCAGAATTCAGCTTTTCCTCCCTTTTATGAAACACTTATCTACATTGTTTAACTGGTATAGGGTAAAGTGCATTGAATTGGGAACCAATGCTAGTACAGGCTCCTCCACCCACTACATTTGTGACCCTGGGCAAGTCAGTTTTTCTTAATTGGTTTTCTTTATGCATGACAGTGTTAATAAATACTTCTCAGGCTTGTTGGGAGGATGAAATATGATTATTGCATATAATTTGTAAACAGCCACATGTGGCAAATCTAAAGTACAAATGATAGAGATTTATTTAAATTTATACTCCTGTAGATTTATTTTAAGCCACTTGGAGTATCTTCTAAAATATTTCTTGCTTATATACTACATAAAATTTTTCTGATGACTTATTACACCAGTATGCATGTGCAGTGAGCCTAGTGTGGTTGGCAGGTGCTTCCTTTTATATGGTCTACGCATAACCTAGTTTGCATTTGTACAACACCCTGATTAAATTTGGAGGGTGGTGTCTTCACCAAAGAAGAATGTTATCTCCAGAAGCAGTAAGTTTATAAATAAAAATTTTAGAGATATACCCCTCACTACCAAAAGCTGTTTTGGTCCTACATTCCATACAGCTAGTCGTCCAAGGGTTCATAAAACAAGCCAGACACAGGGATGCATGCCTACAGTCTCAGCTACCAAGGAGGCTGTGAGGAGAATCTCAAGCCCAGGAGTTTTGAGACCAGTCTGAGCAATATAGGGAGACCCCATCTCAAAAGAATTCATATAAAGAAGTAGTCTTCTAATTACCAAGTACCTTTGGATTCTGAGTTCAAATAGCAAGAATATACTTGTTTCTAGAGGTAAAACTGCTACCTTCCCCCTAAAATTTGCCATTGAAAGATGACAACATTACAGAATAGTAGTGTAAATAGTTTATTTGCTTGTGTGGCGTGGGAAGACCAGAAAAGTAACATGAATTGCTTTTATAAAATATTTCTAATATTGCTAAGAAGCAGGCCCATTAATAGACACAGAAAAGAACATGCCAACATTACTGTCTATTTGTACATTAATAGACAATTTCTAACATGCATGTCAGCTTTGAGCTTTGGAAAATAGCTGCACTGTGGTAAAGGTCCAACTATTGATCTTACATGTCATAGCCAATTTGCTATTTTCATCAAAATTAACATTGACTTAACCCAAAGACAAAATCTTGGCATGTTCTTTTTAAAGTACATGTGGAAATGCTCCAGCAGGTGGCAGTTTAATCTGTAAATAGGTATGCTAAAGTGAAATGTAACTGATCCCTAAACTGTCCTTGTAGTTAAATATATATATTAAAAAAAACTATAAGTTAAAATAACATTCAGATTGTATAGCATAGGCTGATGCATTTTAAACAATATTTACAATATTACCCAGAATCTTAGGTGGGGATTAAAAGAGAAGTGTAAAAACCATAAAAAACTGCACCAATTTTATAGCAAAATATCTGTACATTTAAAAAGAGATCATATAACTACACATTATCCAAGGGAAGGGATCTTCACCAAGGGGTTCACAAAGCACAACAAAATAAAATCAGTGGTTAAATACTATACAATAAACTTTACAATTAATATACTGATGTAATGTGCCCAGAAGGTAAGCCAGAAGCAGGATGTATATTATGAAAAATACAAATTTCACTTCGGTCCAGTTTTTGACTTTGGAATGGAACAAGTGCCTTGCTAGAGAGGAAGGAGACGTAACAATGACTTAGTTGACCATTTAGCCCCATTATTTATCTTTCAAATTTACTACCAATATTAATATTTTTCAACAACTTAATTTCGATTCCTCATAACTAGGAAATACATGAACAATTTACAAAAGGAAAGAAAAGCCCTGCGATTGTCGGAGGAGAATAAGGCCAGGTTCCTAACTTCACTCTGCTAACAGATACAATCTTGAGTGCTTGTTGATGGAGCTAGTAAACTTCTCCCTGACTAGCAAGGCACCAATTTCTATTCTCAGGATTGACCCACAAAAGTCCTCAGATATCTAATACTGATTACTGAGATGTTAATTTTAGTGTTAATTAATAAATATATTTGCATAATTTAAAAAGCCGCCTCTAGCTTAAGAACACAGTATTGCAGATAAGTCTTATTCAACATTTTATGCCATCATCTTGGATTTCATACCAGTGACTGTCTCTCACAGGGTATGGCATTCTAGCACAGAAGTGGTAGAATGTGAAATGAGGCAGAGTTGAGTGACTTCTCTTGTGCCACTATAGTTGGATCTTGTTTGCACTTTATTGGGGCTTAGTGATAGAAGGACTTTGACTCTTTCCTTCTTCTGTGTTGCAAGTCCTTAAAAACCCAAAGTTGATAGATGTGGCTGGAACACAAAATTAATTCCTTAAAACACAGTTCAGCAAAGTAAGCCCCAAGTAGGTGCATTCATGTTATTTACAACTTGCCAGGAAACCAGAGTGGGCCATCATGGCATAAACACAATGGGAAGTAATGAATTTAATATGAAATTTACATTTTGGTTAAAAAACTGAATAACAGACTGGTGTAAAAAGATACCTAATCAAATCAAATCCTATTGCTTTGATTAATCTGAGCAGGTACGTCCATTTTTAGGCACTTGTTAACAAGGGTTGAAAGCAGAACCCATCATTTTAAAATTCCTATGCATTTGCTAATCTGAGCCCTTAGGAATTATTTTATCTGTGTTCAAGGCTGCAGCTAAATAGTAGCACATGAAATTTACATGGGCAGTTTCGTTCTCGCACACCCTCTAATCATGCAGGTAGGTCTTGGGTTCACATCGTTATTTCGGCACCATTAACAGAACGCAAGTTCTGATCATCAAAGCGCCTTCTAACACTTCTCCTCACCGCATCGGCTCTTCGGTATGGTTGGTTTCTAAGATCTGTAAAGAAGAGAATGCCAATGAAATAAAAGCAACTTGTAATATGCATCTAAGCAACACAAAGGCCAGTTGGCAGCCAATCAAAGCAGCTTGTGTAGAAGAGTCAGCTAATGGGCCCTTTCAAACTCATTGAGCATTGAACCAAAGACATACATTTGCCTTAAATATTTACAATCAAAATAAGATGTAATACTGGTAGGATTCTGGGACATGAGAGAAAAATATGTGGGATATTTTTGTCACTGGCCAGAGTCTAGCTGAAGTCTTAATGTTTCTTCTTCAACTGGTAGCAGCTGTGGCTTGTATTTTTTTTCTGGAAGCCTGAATGGCAACAAGAATTTTAATGAATTTTAAACAGCAAAACTAATAAAACAGACTGCTCTCTCCTATCTTATCCTTGAAATTTTAACAAGGAAGGAACCTCAAAGGCCTAAGTTTGCAGATGCAAGCTGCATTGTTTGTATTCAATTAGACTAGCTGAGGTTTTTATTTTGTGAATTAGAAATGTAATGCTCAACTAACCATTAAATCTAAATCAAAATAATACTCTATTCCCTCAATATTCTTTCCACCCAGTATTTTTGTGTGGATTTTATCAGCAGGAAGAGGCTGTTGGGCCCTCCTCCATTTTCTAATTTGTGTTGCTAGCACAAAGCAATTAGCCTTACATTTAAAAAGAAAGCCAAGCCTCGAGTAAATCAAATCCCTACATACTGATTCAAGGAGATACTGCTCTAGTGGAATGAAGTGGGATGGACAGAGGAAGTTTATGTAAAGTCCTCCTAGTATGAAGGCATGCTTTTAAGAATAAGGCAGGTAGCTGAGTCAGCTCCTAGCCTCCTCTTGATGGAGTCAAGACAAATGGATAAATAAAGCAGGCTTCGTATTTCCCTTATTTTAGTATGTATTTTCTTTTTATGAACTTAGTATTGTTGACTTCTGCTAGGAAAACAACTCTACAAAGAAATACAGAATTAAACCAAATTTAATCTTTTTCATCCCTTTATGTACTCAGTAAATTGAAAATGGAGCCTACAAGCCAATTGGCCCACAGAATAGTTGCCCTACTGCAATCCCCAGCCCCACTGTTTTTTCAGGGGTCGGAGGGGGGATACTGGGTGTTTCACCACTGAATCACATCTCCCTCTAGCTCTAGAGACAGGACCTCAGTAAGTTGCTGAGGCTGGCTCAGCCTCCTGAGTCTGGGATTATAACTGCACCATCGTTCCCCTGTATTTTAAAATATAATTATTAGATGCCTAAATCAGTAATGAACATATAAACTAGGGTTTCTGGCTTCTCTTGAAATATAAGAAAATCAGTCATTACTAGGTCCAAATTCCTACATAGTAAGAAGCTGAAGCTGAGTCGGACTGAGACATCCTCTCCGATTCAACACAGTTCCCACCAGACCTGTTACCTTCCTGGCTCCTAAATTGTTGGAGTTTGTGATCCTCCCTTATTCCTCCAAAGTCAAGCAAAGGATAGGTATGCATGCTCTAATCCCCTGAAGCACTCTAACCCACAATGGTAAATTAGAAGGTCAGAATTCCATGTTAGACTAAGGATATCCAACTCTGGTTCTGGAGTCCATTGAGAAATAAGTTCTAAAAATCCTAATCTTTCAAAGGCTGTATGCCATGTTCCCTGGCCAGGACCTGCTCTTGACCTCCAGAACAAAATGGAGTTATCTGAATAACTCAAAGGCCAAGAAGAGGATAAGGGAAGGACAGCCTAGCACCCAGAGCAAATACAGTGACCAACAAATACCCTTGCCCAAGCCATCACACACAGCAGGCTGGGAGAGAGTCCAACAGAGAGGCTCAGCCTCACAACATTGGAATGTGAGATACAAAGACTTCTCTCTGGTCAGATTCTCACCAGTATTACCCTTCGCCACAAATTGAAACCACTGATGTGCATATAGAGAGAGGAGGAAGCTAAGTAAAAAGTGATGCTTGCCAGCTCTGTGTATCCTCCACCACCGGTGTGCTAGAAGAAATCCTTACCCTCGAGTGAACATTTGGAAATTTAGTGATATTATTCTTCTTTAAGGCTAAACAGAAAAAAAAACAAAAACACAAAATGATGGTTAAGTAAAAATGGGATGAAAATGGAAAGCAACTCAACTTAGTGCCTAACATTCCTGGACATGTTAGCCAATGGAGAAGAGAGCAGGAGGCCATTACTGCAAGTAGTGTTAGATAAAACAGGGAGAGGACCAGTGTGGCTTCCCACCCAGCTCTCTGACCACACAGTTCCAAGCTGCTTTGAAGATTGGCTCCAGAAAGACAGACAGTCCAGCAGCAAAACTGACAGCAAACATAGCCGAAGCAGATGAGTTTCCAGCTGGTTAATAAGCACTGGTGGGTAAGTATGCTGCAGAGCAGGCAAGGACACAGACACATACATAACAAGTGTAATTCTCAAGGGAATTATGTCACAAGATAAATACTGACCCAGTTCCATGTCAAGTAATGGCTATTTTCACACAGTGCACTTTTGTCTATTTTCTAGTCATGGAAAGAAGTTTGTTGCTTTTTAAGTATCAAAAAACAAGCCCAGGAAGACACTTATTGGAAAAATGTGATCATTTTTTAATTCTAAGTAGCATTTTCTGAAGATAAGGTTTTTGTTGTTTTGTTTTTGTTTTTTTTGGGGGGGATTGTTTGTTTGGTATTGGGCATTGAACCTAGGGACACTACCACTTAGCCACATCTCCAGCCCTTTTTAATTTTTGAGATAGAGTCTAAGTTACCGAGGCTGACCTCAAACTTGCTATCCTCCTGCCTCAGCCTCCAGAGTCGCTGGATTAAAGGTGTGTGCCACCACACCTGGCCTGATGAAAGGTATTTGCTATTAGCATTTCTACTAATACCACCACTACCCTGACCAAAGAGGCAGGTCATCACATACAGCTTCATCACGAATGAAATACCCAGGTTGACATGGAATAGAGCCACCAGTGAAGAGGCATGGATATGACAGTGGGGAGCGCTTGACCCTTTGTTTTCTCTTCCTGCCTTGCAGCTCAACTGCTGATTGCTGGACCTGAGCGTGACACTGAAGAGAGATGACACGCTCAGGGTTGGGATGTTGTGAGACTGTGAATTGCCAAGATCAGCAAATCCAGGCTGCTGGGTTGAAAAGGCTCACTGTGCAGAGCTCATTGTGTGAGTTCCATATACCACGGCCTGGGAAGAGTTAGGAAAGGTCCGATTTATAGCCAGGCACAGTTCAGTTCCTTCAGCAAATCACTGAGCAGCTTTCAAGCCCTTTTCATTTCGTGCAGCAGGTCATCTTATGATCAAAGCATGTTTAAAAAGTACAAAAAGGGGTCCATTTGATATATGTAAACCTATTAGTGCACAGTAAGTGCTCAAATGTTTGGTTTCATAGTTATTGTTGCTGTCACTTTGTGTTCAAAGATATCAGTCCCAACATGAAAGCAATCTACTTGGTTTCAATCCTGACTCTTAAAGAAGCACTCTATTTTCTGAAAACATCTGCAGGCAGTTCTATTAACTGTCACACACCCAGACCATCACGGCAACATGGACATGTGTAGGTACTGAAAGTGGCAGTGAGTGGGCAGTAATGACAGAAACGCAAATCCATGCAGTGAGACAACACAAAATACAGCACAAGGAAGACAGCAGTACCATGCTGGCACAGAGGCGGCTCCGACAGACAGACACAGGGGGACATAAGAAGGTCAAAAAACCTGTGCAACCTTTCAAGAGCATCAGGTGAGAAAGAGGAATAGTTTAGTAATGGTACTCCTCAGTGAGAACAGGTTCGCAGAAAAACCGAGAGCCACGCTTGGCGGTGCGAGCAGTAAAGGGCACAGTCTTCAGCACTGCATTGAAAACGAGCCAGACACAAACAGAAGAGAGTGAGGAGCGCGGTCTGCTGCATTAGCACACGGTTAGTGCTCTGTTAATCATAACTGGGAGGGGGGCGCAGGAAAAGGCAAAGGCAATATACACCCTGGTTAGCTCATGAAAGTCTGGAAGAGTTAATCTGGGGGCTTGGGGAGGGGCAGAAAAAGGAAACTACTCCAAGGAGAGTAAAAATTGCTCTTTCGCCCGCTGGGTAGGTTAATGATTTAAGTCAGGAGAATAAAAAATGCACATTCCATTCATTGTGTAAAGTCAGGTGTCATGAGGATGGAGGACATACTGATGGAAATGGGGCTCCAAGTTCTTCATGTGCAAGGTTGCGGGTCTCTCTACCTACAAGTTCATCTCACCAAGGCACAGAGACCAGAAGGTGCTTACCTAGGACGGAGCTATTCCTGGCCCTGCTCAGAGGGGACTTTCTCCCCAGTGTGGAGGAGGCGAGGACAAAAGCCACACAATGGGGGCTTGAGCTGAAGGAGAACTTGCAAGCTCTGCATGGTATACGCTGTGGCCAGTAAGCAAGCAAGTGTACCGTAAGTAGAGAACACCATTTGCATCAGCCACTTACCAGGATTTACACTGCTTAAATTTAAGCAAGGAATTCTTTATTGACTTCTTTTTTTTTAAATCCATCTAATCTAATCTATCTATATATCTAACTTCCCTGGGTCTGAGCAGGTGAAAAAAAATTATGGTTTTTGCAATTGGGGATTCCTATTTACAATATCAACTAAGCTACAATAAGAAATAAAAGTCTAGGAATTTTATTTTTTGAAAATTAGGACAACTGGGGACATATAAACAATGACAATGTATTTGATATTGAAGAACTATTAGTTTGGGGTATGCGATAATGGTACTGTGGGTATACTTTTTTGTTTTTTAAGAGTACTTATCTTTTAATGATACATACTAAAATATTTGTAAATGAGATTATAGTCTTGGACAGGCATCCAAAAATTCCAAAGTTTGTATGGGGGTGGGGGATTACAGCATATATACAAGAACAGCCACAACTGGTAATTGTTGACATGGGTGAGGGGTACATGGAAATCCAGCACACTCGAAGTACTCTATACTTGAGCATATTTTTTAACCTTACCCTAATAAAAAGCTTAAAGTATCTTTCAAGCTGATAAATAGCATTCATGTACAAGAATGAAAAGTTACTTGCTTCTCCCACCAAAAGACAGTTACCCTAGTTATCATCCTGATTGGTAAAAGGAAGAATGGAAACCCAGGAGAATTGGTTCAAGCAGCATTAAGCTAGAATTTAATCAGACAAGAACCAAGTGAAGTAAGACAATTCCTAGCTGATAGAATGATCAGTCCCTGATTATGGGCTATAAGCCAATTGCCTCCTCCAATGTCTGGACCCCTGATTTCCTATTGATTTGAGCTATTTTGAATGAAAAAAAAAAAGAGGCTTTTCAAGAGCATCTGGAAAATCTGCTCAATGGATTCTGTCCACAGTGTTTATTATTCAAGCAGATGGGTAGGAGTGGCCACAAGGAGGAAAATGGAGCATGACGACAAACCAAAAACAATGGGAAACCATCAGGAGGTGGCCTATTGAAAGCACAGGGTTCAAATGATATTGAAAAATAAAGATTTCTCAAAGAGTGGTGGGCAGCATACATGCTACTATACATATACTTTAAACTGCAGCATGGATTCTCCTTGCATAATTCTGAATTTGAATCACATCCACTAAAGAACTTGCCAACCCTAGTCAAACAAAGCTGCAATATCTGCCTGTGGCCCAGTGTAGGTGAGGCCACTGGGATCTCCTGGGCCATGTGGAGAAAGTGTCCTTTACCTGTGATGATGTCTTCAATGGCACCATCTTTTCCCTCATACACATGTCTGTTATCTTTAACTTGTCGCCTTCTTAACTCTGCAATTAACTCTTGCTGCTGCCTCTTTGATTTATGAGAAGGAGACTGAGAAAACAGAAAGGCAGAGATTAGTGAGGCCAGCACCCATTGGGAGTTTAATATAAAATGTACCTGAGCTTTGTGTACTTTAATAATTAGCCTTGGTCAAAAAGATATATAATACCACCCCATCATTCTGCTCAAATGCAGAACAACTCAGTAAGCTTTTGGGAAGACAACAGAAACCCCTATCCAAGAATATACAAGGCCCGACCAGGCAGCATGGGGAAGGCTGGATTCTGTGGCCATAGAAGCAGTTGGAAAAATCATGGGCATGTATCTTCAGCTTTGAGCAGAGGCTGCTGGTCTCTATGACCTTTACCTATGATGTTGCCTTGCATGTAGACATCCTCTCAATCCTAGCAAAGGTCCAGCAATTGAGGTCACACCCTGGGGTGTCACTATGGAGCCATCCAGTCCCTGGGTTACCTGACTTACATCCAAGTAAGACTTAAATCCAGATCTCCACAAACTTGGCAGTGCTACCAAAACATGCCCTAACCCTTGTTCCAATGGTTGCTTGACAAAGGAACTAGTGAACATTTCCAAACGCCAAACCCTAGAAGGAAGCAGCCAGGCTCCTGTGTGAATCGGCTTATTCCCCAGAGCCCAGTTCAGGAGCCTAGAGCTTCTCACCTTTGGGTCCTGCTGCTCCATCAGAGCTTCCTGCTCCAGCAGTTTTTCCATAAGAGCTTGTTCCTGCTTTTTTCTCAGTTCGTTTTCTTCTTCTGCTTGCTGGGCAAGTAAAAAAAGAAAAAAAAAAAAATCACATCAATGGAAATGACAACAGTTAATCTTCCAAAATCCTTAGAGTCAGAAATTAGAGCAAATGCAAGAAGATCTGCACCCTTTGAGACAATTCACTCTGATTCTGGGTTTCACTGTCCAGCAATCAAACACCCTTAAAAGGTAGTGGCTAATATTCATGTCATTTGGCAGTTCATGCTGATGATCCTCTCCCTGCTCGAAAGGCTTCTGAGCCATAACCCCACAGATCTGCTGGGACCTACCTTCTTGGCAGCTGTGCTCAGTGATTTCCATGTGGGTTTGCTCTGCTTCCTGAATCTGTCCAGCTAACTACAGGTTCTCTGAAAGCAGGATCTAAGATTTCTCTGCCTTTTACCCATTATCGGGGGAAACCTCATCAGGCTCTTGTCCCTTTTAGGGGCCTCACCAGAGTGATACTTTGGACCTCTGTCCCAACAAATACCTCACTCCTTCCTGAGGGAGGCAGAGTGCCTCATCCGATAATTTGGGACGAGAAACAAAGTCAGCTGTCCAGGTCCCTCTCTCCCTTCAAGTCAGCTCCCCTGAGAAGACTAAACTATTGGATAAGTCACCTATTTACATTAGGATCCAAATCTTCCAGCCCAGTTTTTAATCAGTAATACAATTTATATTTTGATCTCTTTTACTTTTAAGTTTCCTTTTGGTTTGTACCCAGGAAAAGAGGGATGATGTCCTGAAATCCCAACATCTGCCCACAGAGTGCCAAGTTGGGCTCAGGCTGAGAGGCAGGTCAGTACAGGCAGGGCCAGAAAAACATCACTGCCTGACCAGCACCCCACCAAGCCAGCTACGACAACCACATGGAAAAATGAGGACGAGGAGACGGGCACTCGGGCTGTGACCATGACAACAGGCTGCTTCTCTTCTCCTCTGGCCACACATGTTGTTGCTGAAGCCTCAGGCTTTGAGCCAACCCCAGCCACTTCCCGCCTTTTCTTACACAATTATAAAAGAGCATATATTTTATCTTTTGACTTTAGGACTTTTATGTTTTTATGTGGAGAAGTGCCATCATGGCTCACAACGAGAACCACCTCAGGCCATACTGCAGCTCACGAACACTATCAGCCAAGGAACCGCAGCAGCTGGTGGCCAGTGACCTCCTTCCTCACAGTTCCCTGTGCCCAGTGCATAAGGTCCATGCTCTGTCTGTACTCATCCTCACTGCCAAGGACACACGCCTACCGCTAGCACTTGTAATATCACTACTACATTCAGCCATGCTGAGAAGAGACAGTTAATATTTTGACATTTGAGTAAATGCCCAAGGAAGAGTCTCCAAAGCCATTGTCTAGGCCAGGCTTAATACAGTGGATTTCCCTGAGCTCAGCTACAGAGTGCATCTTTGTCAAGCCACAGTTTCCTCAGTGGATCTATCAAGTAACCCGGCGGGTGGGGCAGGGGAGCTGGATTTTCTCAGTCCTTCAACTTGCATATATGAGTCAAAAGCCAGCAACAGACAAGCAATGGTCTTGGAGCATCTCACCTGCCCCAGCACCCAAGAGCTTCTATTTGCACACTGAGGACCAGGCTTAACTCAATGGAGAACAGAATCATTGTGGACTGAGGGCCCCAGAGCTATCAGCCTCCACAAGACCCACCACCCAGATCTGCTACCCAAAGGAAGCAGGAGGCCTCCAGAGGGCAGCGGGGACTCACACATGTCTGAAAAAAGGCACCTGCAGGAGAAAGAATGAGAAGGAGGGCTTTACAGGACAACCTCCTCCTGTTTACCTTATAGGCTTTCACAAACCGGACAAAGACGGGAAAGAAGACTGATGGTGGTGTTGTCTTGGGGTTTTCTCCAAAATACTTCACCACATCATCAAAGGCATCCTATGAAGAAGCAAATTTCTCTTGAATCTTGTTAGTTCCCACATTTGAACCAGGTGCTTTGGGGAAAAACTGAAGAAAGCAACAGCTAGAGACACAAGCTCCACAGCTTCTGGCCCTGTAAGCTCCCTCACCTCCCCACAATTCTCCCAGCCTCCATGTCTTCTCTGACACTTAGTCAGAGGCAACCAGAACTGTGTGACAGTGGGGTGCAGGAACTTATCACTGGGACATCTGGCAACTTCTATACCTCCCTCCCCCCACACACAGGAGGAGGGGCTTAAAAACATATGAGGTCAGAGCCCCTTAAAAACAATAAGGTCAGAAGGGATCTCAGAAGTCTGCCTTGCTCAGGCCCACTTCAGCACTCCTACACAGTCCCCACGTTAGGGACACTCCACATCTGTTTGAACTCTTCTATGATACAAGACAGTTCCAAACTGGAGGCCATCCCACTGTCACAGCTTTCTGAGTTCCTCTAGCACTTTTCCTCCCCTTCTTTGATGATGTACAGCTCATTACATTTTGTAGGTTTGCTTCTATATCGCTGACCCCAGTGTGGTCTCACATTTTGAGGTTAAGATCTGCAGAAACCTGATATACCAGGGACGCTGCTTAGCAAAGCACAGCTCATGCTCACACAGATTGCCTGAACCAAATACAGAAACTGTGCTGGACAGAATCCACGAGAGAAAGGGGAGAAGGAGGGGCCGGGAGGTACTCTACAGAAAAGGGTGAAGACCCCAAATTAGACAAGCACAATGAGCAGGGCAAGGGTGTGTCCAAGGACACTCTGGGAAAGACATCTTCTAATAATTATTAGCTACATAAGAAATCTACCCTCTGCAGGCAGAGAAATAGAGCATTTCTCCCCAAACCCAGGGCCAGTGCCACAGGCTGCCCTAGGGGTCCAGCTCTTGGGATACCTGTGCAATCTTGGCATCATCCTGCAGCTTCTTCAGCTTTGCCTCATTGTGGAAAATGAACTCCTTCAGCAGCGTGTTGTGGTCGTGCATGGTGTACTCCCTCTTGGTCAAGTCCATGCCCCTCTGCAGCTCCTTCACATCCAGTAGAACATTCTCAAGGGAGACTAACAGAGAAAGCAAGGTCTCAGTAAATCTCCACCAGGAGGGACAAAACTACTGCATGTCGGCCTGCTAAGCCAAGTTCTCAGTAAGGATCTAAGGGCTTACTGGGGCCCTTAGATCTAGTTCCCAGTTTTTATGACAAAGATCCTTTAATAAGAATAATCTGGAAAGCACTGACTATCAGGTACTACAATACATTCCTTCTATGCACTCATTCAGTTGCAACATTAGCTCATTTTGCCAATAAGGAAAAGCAGCAAAAAAAGATCTGTGGTCCACCCTGACTCACACAGCTAATAGATGGCAGAGAAGGAGTTCAGGTAGCAACCATGGACTCCAAATAACTATTCCATCTCCCTCCTAGGAAACAGCCTACTGGTTGGCCTATAGGTTCCACAGGTCCTTATCTGGGACAGGCCCAAACATCTTTTTTTCCCATCTCTTTTGCATTTTTGTAGTTCTCCAGAAGGGGGCAGCATTTTGTCTTGAACTTCAGTTGAACTGACCACTAGGACCCCAAAGCAACCTTGGACAGTTTCTTTTTGTTAAAGAACCAGTCGTTGCTTCAGAAAGTTTTAGCCTTATCTTTTCCATCTGCAATAAAGCTATTGCCCAGACCAGACAAACTCCTGGAGCCTCCTAAGCCAGGTTCCTCATGGAGGTTGGTCCCATCTCTGGTTTCCCCATTGCCTGATTCAGCTCTGCACATGAATGAATACACAATGCAGGCTGTTTCCTTCACACTAGACTCACACTGGTTTGTCTTCGAGTCCCTAACACTGCTGACAACACCAAATATACAAAAGGCCCTCAAGTGTTTACTGGATAAATGAAGGATGAAGATATGACTGAAGATATAAAGAATCTATGTCAGCCCACCTGGGTACCTGAGAGCAAACAGAACAGTTTAACCAGAAAGCCCCAATCTCTCCATTGTCCCCACTGATTTTTTTCAAATGATCCTTTTTAGGCCAAACAAAATATGCTACTAATTAGTAGGTAGCTGTTTGCTACTTAACTTTTTTCTTAATTGGAATTATGATATTTAAGAACCCTAATTTAGACAAAGGAAAATGTGAAAGTAGGAAAACCTCTCCAGCAGAATATCAATTCTGCTACCTGCCTCAATGGGTCTGTCCCAGCCTGTTCTTCATAATCATAAAATCATTTCCATCTGTCTCTCATCTTCCTCTAGGGCTTCTGCAGCATCTATCCTGGAAGCAGTGATCATTTCATGCAACATTTGCTCATTCATTTATTCCTGCCATCCAATCTGCCAGGAGCTGAGTGAATTATAAAGATCAATGAAGCCTGATTACCTCCTGCAGAACTTGAGGTTGCAACGGACATACAAACCATTAGAATAAAATTCAATAAATCTTAAATAAGAGGGTAGTACAGAGTGCTCTTTGGTAAGAACACAGAAACTATAGCCATTGAACCTGGCTAGGGGAGTCATAAAAGGCCTCAGCCTAAGAGTTTCAGTGTAAGAAACTTTTAGGAGTAGGCCTCAGGAAAGCTGAAGATCACAAATTGAAAATTGTAGTCAGTAATTAATACCAAGGTCAACTTGCATATCACCTCTTTTCCAAACTTGATACTCTTTGGAGATGTCATGATACATTGTATACTCTACTATATGAGGAGTAGACAGACAGGTTCCAGTCTGTTTCTATCACTTTCTATCCATGTGATTGAAATAAGAAAATGTTAACTCATAGCAAAGGAGCAACTAGAAAGTATGGCTAATTTAGTGTTCAGCCAAAGGCAAAATGTTTAGAACTGCCACATCTGAGCAAGTGGAAGGGCATGAAATAAAACCATTGTGTGTGTGTCGGGAGGTGACTCTCAGATTCTCATTCTCATACAATAGCAATAGGACAAAAAGAGCAAGGTGTGGACAAGGGAAGGTACACAGGCTTCCAAAACCTGGATCTTTATGGAGAGCATGCTGAGAAATGTCACCTTCCTGCCCACATTTCACAATGGCTCTGGGGAGTGAGTAGCACCATCGGGATGTGTGGCAGCTCAGAGCTTCTGACTTCTTGGTCCTGCCTTTGTAAATGGATCCTGAAGTGTCTGTCTAGGCAAGGAATGGTCCCCCCATAATTAAAGGCATTAAATACCCAAGAGTAACATTGACAGCTGAAATTAGTACCTGCAGCAGCTTTTTCCACATAATGAAGCTCATTATAGAATAGAGACACTTGGTGATATTTTTCTTTTACAACATTCGATATATAGTGCAGCAGCGTTTGCTTTCGGTCTGTTGACTTTGTATCTAAGAGCTGAAAACAAGAGGGGGGCATGGGTTAGGTGCAAGAGCAAGCATGGCGGGAGGGCCGCCCACTAGGTAACATCCCACCCAGAGGAAGTGAGCACAGCTGCCCAACAGGCTGGAAAAAAATATTCCCAGAGGAGATTCAAGATTCACTGCATTCTTTACTGAACCAGGCCACCAATGTTTAAATGACTTAAAGACATCCTTCCTCACCAGGGTATATACTGAACATTAGGGTTTACCTGACTTCCATGAATCCCCCACCCAGCATCTGCTATCCATCCTCTCCTAGCTTAAAAGTGAGACTTCAGTTTAGTGGCAGTTGGGGCCAGTGGGGGTGTGCAGGTGCTCCCAACACTGTAGGACTTCCACGCTGCAACCTTGACACTCAGCTCAGTTCGTCTCTTATTCCCTAGCTTCTGGTGGGCCAAGCCGGCCCACTGCATCTATTTTTCTTGTCATCATTCCCTAGACAATACAGTGTAATAGCTATTTGCAGAACATTTACATTGTTATGTATTATAAATTATATAGAGATGACTTAGAGTATAGTTGGAGATATTCTAAGGTTATGTGCAAATCCTACCACACTTTATAGAAAGGACTCAACTAGCTAGGGATTATGGTATCCACAGGAGTCCTAGAAAAAATCCTCCATAGATACGAGGAACACCTACATGTGCAGTTGATCATGGTCTTCTGAGGGCCAGGATCATGACTGACTAGACACTCCCAAATAACCACGCCTCCACCAGTCAGGTAGTCTGCCCATCGCCCTCCCTTGTCACATGGAAGCTATATAGGCCTGCACAGCCTGGACAAGGCTCCACGGAGGATCTTCCCTAATACTATTCATATAAATCATGTGACTGAAAGGAGATCGTCTTCATCCATGAAGGAAAAAAAACTTTTCTGTTTCTAGAAAATACAGAAAAGATTTAAAAACTTGGAAAACACTTCCTAATTCCATCCAATCTCTCTGTTAATATTTTAATCCATTTCCATTCAGTATTTTATATTACATATTTACCAAGCTGGAATTAAACTGTATCTGCAATTTATACTCTGCTTTGTTTCCTAAACACAAAATTATCTTTTTCTCTGAAAATTCTTCACAAGTATTCTCATAGCTGAAGAACAGTTCATGGTACAATTTTTTCCAGCATTCAGTCATTATCCACAATACTGCACACTTCATTTATTGCTAATTATTTTCAATTAAAAATAAAATACAGCTTTCATAATCCAGACTCTTGAGGGAAGATTCCTAGAAATGGAAATACTGAGGGAAAGGGTATATGTATTTCTAAAGTTTTAAGTCCTTCCTGCCAAATGGTGTTCCAGAAAATTTCCCAACAGACCCTCCCATTAGCAGAGACTGACTCTTCATCAAATCCTCCCACTGCACTCCCAAGAGCAGACTCCCCACTCCAGGACAGTCTCTGCCAGCTGTGTGTCCTTCACATAGCACTCACATTCCTTCTAATTCACTCACCAGATCTAAACTCTGAAGTTTAAATCCATAAACTGCTCCTCGTTTACTGCTATTCATATAGTTTCCAAGGGCCAAGATGATCTGCAAAAGAAAGAGAAACCAGAAGCCAATCAGGACAGCATCTCAGGCCCGAAGGCAGCTGACCAGTCAGCTCTCTAAATATGTATATAAGAAAACTTCACTTGCCTCCAGAATTTTCTTGAGTTTTTGGGATGACTTTATAGAGACAGATGCTGCTATAATTGCATGCAGTTGCTAGATTCCAATCAAAGGAAGGAAGTGGGGGAGAAAAGACATGTTAAAAATGGGAAACTAATTGGAAACTAAAAACTAGCATAGAAAAAGAACAGGCCTGCATTTTGACCTTGAAGTCTTAAGCATAACAAATTCAGTTGTCCAACTAAATCCTAGGTAACCATAATCATTACGTGCAAGCTCTTTTCTAAAACCATCCATAGTAATAATATAGAAACTGTTTAATCACAAAATTTGTAACAAATCTACAACCAGTAAGACTTAAAGTTAGGAATCAACAGTCTCTTCTGACAGAACTTAATTCCCTGCCTGCCATCTCTAATCATATATAATTTTTGCTTTAAAATCAATGAAGCTGCCCAAGAATGGAGGTTGGGGGTTATAAAATACTCTCCAGAAGTTCTAACAGTTTTGTACACACCTGCTACTATAAGTGGTAATTAACAAAAGTTTATTTAAAAACTGGGAACAAACTAAAGTCATTTTTTTTTCCAAACTGAAGTTTATGACATTTGTGTCTCCACCAGATTAAGACAAGGAATGAGAGAGAATTGGCTATTATTGCACATAACCACAGTTGACTGTGCTAAATGTAATACTCTGATAAAAGCTTATAAACTTGCTCACTAAAGATACGGGATTTTTTTCTTTTAAAGAAATGAAAGTCAGTCTTGCCAACACAGCCAGAGGATTACTATCTTCAGGAGGCAACCAAGTTTGAGAAAATGGTTTTCCTTTTCCTCTGAAGTATCTTCTGAAATTCAGAAGACATCTACAGACAGAAAATGGCATTGACTTGGGAGAACAGCAACACAGAAGATGGAACCTCATGATTTCTCAATGTACTCTGCATATATAATGTAAAAAAGATGGCAGAAATAAAATAATAATCTAGTAAGTTCTTGGAAGTTCTTCAGAGCCTGTTACATTGAGCGCAACTCCAGAAAAGAAGTTAAAAAAAAAAAGAAACTCTCTCTTTGCTCCCCAAGTCTCCCAAGCTAGCCCACTCACAGGAGTCAACATCTGAATGCTTTCAGCAAAGTTCCCAATGAAGGCCATGATGGTCATCTTCTGTAGGAGCCTCTCAATCTTACTGAACTGCATCATGAAGCGGTCTTCATCGGACAAGTTCTCCAGGGGCTTCCTTTCCCGTTCATAGAGCCGAAGTACTTTCACCTCATTCTCAGTTGGCAAGAACCTCATCAAACATTCTACAAAGTCTACAGGCAATGTTTTCAAGTCAAACCTGAAAACAACATGGACAGGTCAATATTAGAGAGAAAAGCCTACTCTTTCCCCCCCACACCTCCATCCAGTCCAGCTCACCCACTACAAGCTGAGTAAGTCTCAGATGCCCACAGTTGCACTGTGATCCCCACTTTGACACTGGCTCCTGAGCATCAGGTACCCCCATGGTCCTTCCCGAAAACCACCCTCAGTTTTTAGAGTTATTTGCTTAGAGCCCTGGGGTAGCTCTAAGCCTCAGGAAGTCAAGAACAAATGACAATAGAAGAAGGCAGAATCGAGGCCAAAGCATCTGTTGATTAAGCGGTTCAAGGGTATGGTTTTTCAGCACTGTGAAGTACCACCAATTAAAGAGGCTGACACTCTTCATATAATTACAGAACATCTGGTGAGTTCTATAATATATTGAAATTAAATCAATGGTCTGGGGTTACATTTTGGGGGGGAGAAAAAGTGCATGCAAATGCCTATACTATATGAATGTTTTGGTGTCCACAGAAGTCCTAGAACGTATCCTCCATAGGTACTGAGAGACAACTATATGTTGAACTGACCATGATCTTCTGAGGGTCAGAATACACACCTTGAAGGACATGCATTCCTTGAAGGAATGCCACATCTTGTGTGCATATGCTCAATTTGAACAAATGAAGTATTTTATAGACAATCTTCTCTTTGGTTTTTTGTTTTGTTTTTCCTTTTTCAGTACTAGGGACTGAATCAGGGCCTTATGCATGCTAGGTTGGGGCTCTACCACAAAGCTATATCCCCAGTTCTTTTTATTTTGATACAGTATTTTGTTCAATTTCCCAGGCTGGCTTTGAACCTGCAATCCTCCTGTCTCAGCTTTCTGAGTAGCGGGGATTACAAGGTTTTGTGGTACCAAGCCTGACTCTGGACATTCATTGTTCAGCAACATAATAGAAGTACATTTAAATCATCATGACAAACAAGGTATATCAAGAAAAGTAAGCTATTTGCATGTACAAATACATGACAAACCCATTATTCTGCATAATTAAAATGAATTTAAAAAAAAAACAGACTGCATATCAGGTTTGAAATCAGAACACACTGCCAAAGGCACTAGACTATTTAATCATGACCCTGGCCAAAGACATGAAATCTGAGCAAATGATCTCTTAGGATCATATGCTCCTATAATAGTCTCTAATCAAAATGTATACAGTACCAATTTGTAAAGAATTATTTCCTCAAACATTTAATAACATCCTTATTACAGCCACAAGAAGAATGGAAAGATTCTTCCAATAGAGAAAAAACAAAACCAATGCCTTTTATGGAGTTCAAAAATTACAAAACTTTCTTCAAACTGTCCTGAAAGTACTAAGAGCAATAGAACTCACATTCCTATTGTTAGGAATTAAAATATTTGTACCATATTTGCATCTGGCATTGAACTACATCATTCCACAAATGCCATCAAATTTGTATTCAACATATCTGGATAAAATCCAGATACTCCAGAGAAAACTGACATTTTTCCCCTTCTCTTAACATCTGCAACACTCAGCTCAACTTTCCTTTTATGTAAGCACTGCTGTAGGCCTATATGAGAGAGCAGACCAAGACAATAAGTGATGTCACAATCCAGATGTTATTCTTCTAAAACAATTACTCATTCAAACACAGCACTCCCTCAGGGAACTTCTGGTCCACCTCTTGAGTGTTAGTATCTTACTGGACTCTACAGTAGGATATGTAATAAGCAGAATCTTCTAAGTGTGGACATCAAAAATGGCTCCATTATCTTAGATCTTGTTCCACTACTGAAATATCTCTGTCATCTACTAATTCGTAACTATCTTATTTTCATTTTAACTCTAAACTTACTAGGATATAATTTTCCAGAATGCCCCGAACTTACACATGAATTGCTTTACATATCTCATCAGCAGTCTTTCCAGCTTTCCTTAAAGTTATGGCAAGGTTTTTGGCCCTATTTGCTTCTAGTAATGTCACTTTGTTTGATCCCTTCTGTGTTATCTTCTGCTTGCTTGAAGAAAGATCAATGGCAGGACCTTGTGCCTTTGTCTTGAATATTTCCTCAAATTCATCTACATTTAAATCCTGGGACAGAGAAGAGTAACATTGGAAAGCTGAGTTATACTTAAAAATTAATTCATACAGCCATCATTTAGACAGTTACTTAAAGACCTTACTTTCTTATTAATTACTTATCTTTGGCCATGGCTACCTGTTATGATTTAGTTGTGAGGTGTCCCCCAAGAGCTCATGTGGATGGCAATGCAAGAAAGTTGAGAGGAGAAATGATTGGGTTATAGGAGTCTTACCCTAATCAGTGATTTAATCCCCTGATAGGGATTAACTGAGAGAGAACTGAAGTGGTAGCGGGTAGCTGGAAGAGGTGGAAATTGGGGTGTGGCTTTGGGTATATATTTGTATATGGCCCTTGGAGACCTCTCTCTCTCTCTGCTTTCTGATCATCATGATGTGAGCTGCTTCCCTCTGCCACACTCTCCCGCCATGATGTTCAGTCTCACCTCAAGCCCCAAGGAATAGGGCCAGCCTTCTATGGACTAAGAGCTCTAAAACTGTGAGCCCTCAAATAAGCCTTTCCTTCTAAAATTGTTCTGGTCAGATTCTTTTAGTCACAGCAGCGAAAATGCTAAAACATCACCTCTGTTTCTCTTGTTTTTGTTAGAAAGCAACTTCTAACACAGAGATAAAAGTGAATATCCAAAGTACACTACTAATTCTGACCAGTCAATTCAACTGCTTTCAATAATGAGCTTGCATAGACAGCTGCCACAGACTAAAACTAGTCATCAAACCAGGTAGTGAGTGTAAGAATCTAGTTCAATAAAGGGTTTTTGTGAACCCTTTTATAAATTAAAGGAGGGGACAGTGACAGATACACATTTTGTGGCATGCATTGAAACTATTCAAAACCACTCATTGCATTTTTCTTTTTTTTTTTTTCTGGTACTGGAGATTGAACTCAGGGGCACTCAACCACTGAGCCGCATCCCCAGCCCTATTTTGTGTTTTATGTGGAGACAGGGTCTCACTGAGTTGCTTAGCACCTTGCCATTGCTAAGGCTGGCTTTGAACTCGCGATTCTCCTGTCTCAGCCTCCCTAAGTGCTGGGTCACTGCATTTTTACTGCACTTCAACTTAATTTTTTAAACTTAGTATTAGAACTGCCTTATAAAATAGTATGCAGTGTTATTCTTTGATAGTATACAAGTATCTGCTTCTTCTTTAAATCAAGTTACTTAAAACACCACACTTTAGTAGCAAAACCTGCAGATTAACAGAGCACCCATTTTAGCTTTATTCCATAGAGAGCACCCCTCTAGCTTCTAAAAAATGAGAATACCTCCAGAATTCGCTCATCATCAATTTCATTGAAGACTGTGCCATTGATCTGATTGGGCTTTAGAGCAACCCAGTTAAACACAGGCATTCTAAACTTCGTCTTGATTGGCTTCTTAATTTTCACAGCTAAAGATGTCAAAGAGAATGAAATTAAGATCCAAGACTCTGTAATAATCAGAAATGATCAGACAACAATTTCTGCAGATGACACTTTAACACTGGAGGAAGGCTAGCAAGAGGCACTCAAGGATTTTGTTTCTTATTTTTGTAATAGCAGGTATTAAACCCAGAGCCTTGTGCTGTACCGGCAAGAGTTCTACCACAAAGCTGCATCAACAGCCTTTTTAAAAAGTTTATTATTACTTTACTTTATTATTTTGAGACAAGATCTTGTTAAAATTCCTGGACTGGCCTCAAATTTGTGATTTTCCTTCCTCAGTTTCTTGAGTAGCTGGTATTAGTGTGCCACCTTGCCCAGCCCAAGAGTTTTTAAATGTGGAAAAGATCATATATGTGGCCTTGGCCAGAGCCATTTGAAGACTCATTTGGTTAATTGACACACGTTGTCTTAAAAGCTATCTTTAGGGTCAAGATTTTGTTTTTTGCTTATTTTTATTCAAGAAGCTGGATTGCTGCTTTATAGTTATGGTATTAGGACAACCTTAAGACAAAGTGCTAGAGAAAGCAAAAATTATTATGTTATTAGACAGCAGAGAAGACAAATCATGTTAAATTCTGATATCCTAAATTCTTACTTCTAGATTACATATTTATAAACAAACCTTAAAGAATGACCAGAGACTGCAGATAGTGGCTGTCTAAACCAGCCAAGAAAGTTGACTTTCAGCCAGGGGGATATATTCCTGTGGTGACTTTAGTAATGGAGATTATATCGGCGGCTGAGTTATTTCTAAAAGACGAGGGGCCATGAATGGCCTAAATCAGAAAATGTTTAAGAAGACAGAGGGGTATTTAGAAAACACAAAATTGTGTTGCTGCTCAGGGATGGCCACAGCACTTTCTCCCTTTTTTTAACAAGCACGCTTTCACTAGGAGTCGGCTATGTTTCACTAGGTGTCGTCAATGAAGTCCCTTTTTTGAAAGGATGGGATTGTTGTCTTTTAGGGACCAAAGAGAAGTGCCAACTCCTCTCACTTTAAGGAAATGAGTTTTAAACAAACAAACAAAAAGGTAATCCATTCAATATGCTATTTATTAATTCTATATTATAAAGAAGTCTTCCTAAACTACTTAGCTAATCCACTCATCTGCACCACTCTGTAGCCCAAGGCACTGTTTGTGAGCTTCTCTGGTTGCCCTTACTAGCAAGGGAGGGAAGGAGAACTTCAGCACTGCAGTACAGAACAAAGTAAAAGTCAAACACACCTGAGGGTTTACTGGATTTCTCTCTGCCTGCCTCAGTTGATGTTTACTGAAAAAGGGAGATTGATGGTGCCTCTCATTCCTCCAGAGTTATGAAGGCCACAGAAAGAGCAGGAATGTCATCTGACGAATGCACACAGACACATGCAGGAACACAGAGACACAGCTTCTGCCAAACCAGGACTTTCCACCATCACACATGGCACCCTCACCCCCAGGTGGGTCAGATTCCTCCTCACACTTCACTTCTGTCCACACTACCCATAAAAACTGGATCCTCTTTGGGACAAAGGAACAGACCTTCCTCTAGGCCACCACTTGAGCAATGTGGGCAGGAGGGGAGCATTGGGGAGGGGACATGTGCGGGTAGCAGTGAGGGCTCCTTTCAAAGGGAGGTGATGGGCTGGTGCCATTTGCTTCCTACCTTCCCTCCACAGACAACACAGGCTTAGGCCGCTCACTACAAGTTATTCCATTTGCAGTCTCCCTTCTTGTGACTCTTTAGCAAGATTAAGAACATGCCTGAGATCAGAACACAGGCAAGAAAGGTGTAGGACAAGTTTTTCTGACTTTGGGAATGGGGTTGGGGCAGAGCAGGAGGGTGTACAGGTGACCCTGATATACACCACATCCCCAGGGCTCAGACCAAAGAAACTGGCTCTGAATGGGTGAACGTCCCACCAAGTGAGCCACAGGACCAGTGAAAGGACACTAGAAAGGGACACCCAGCAGCTTCTCCTTGTTCTCCATGTTTCCTTAGAATAAATCTAAAACCCTTTTAGAGTCTAAGTCTTAGACCCAACTATGAAAATTAAAAAGAAAAGAACATTCCTTTTCTCAGAGGGAAAGGAATGTGGCATACGAATCCAGGATTCCTGCCTAAAGGACAATCACCTCTTCTACAGGTTCAACTGAAATGTGTGGGCAGACCTGGAGCAACAGTCAGCCAACACCCAGACTTCCCACAGACGCAATGTCAAAATGCAATGGGTCAAAGTAAGATGGAGTGGAAAGATGTCAAGGCACAGTGCGACCACAGGAACACAAGGCAGATACTCAACACACTCGGTGAGGAGCAACCTACAGAAAAGCTTGATTGGCCCATCTTTTGTGGAAGCAGAGAGAACAGAGAAAATAAATTAAAAAAAATTAGATATGGTTAGAGTCAAGTGGCTCAGTGGATCACTCACTCATAGCATAGAATTTCATGCTTCTTGGACACACTTCACAAGGCAGCACAGAGCCAAAAATTCATTTCCATTCAGGCCTGCCTTGAAGACTTATTTTGTGTGTCTGTGTGGTTTTGGGGTTTTGCGTGTGTGTTTTTTTTAAGACACTTTAAGAAGAGGGAATTTCATTGTAGTGGTCCCAAACAGCCATACTGAACTATGTTAGGTATTTGATAGAATTTGAACAATTTAATAAAAAATAATCATCCAAGGTCCAAATGCTCATTGAGAGGATCCAAGCACATCTTTCCAAAGATAGCAAAGGTCACAGACCGCCCAGCAGTCCATCACAGGTGATCTACTCCAGGAAAGGGAGCCAGATTGCTCCGTCATAGCCTTGAGGAAGTAAGCCTTACACTTCAAATGCATATTTCACTCTACTAACATCTTCTTTATAACAGAAAGAAAACTCTCAACTAGAGATAAACTATGTGAACCTCCTCCTGGTCCCATGTTGTGACCACCAAGAATATACTGTTCACTGAAGAGATAAAGATATTCTGTCACTTATGGACCTAGAGGTCAAGTGACATCACAGGTCTCTGACTTTACAGGAGCCTTGGGCATATCAGCTCAGCTCTGTCCCTAGTTCTATTGGGACATCCTGGTTTTGTCTGGCCTCTTGGTTCCAGAGACAGAGTTACTGAACACACTGGTAAAACATCTCACAAAATTGGCTTCAATCACTACAGAAAACCAAATTAGAGATGAATAGTAAAGAGATTAAAGGCTTTGCAGAAAATGCCCAATCTCAAACCATCAAAGACTCATATGGATCTTGTAATCCTTACATCTTGTAAGACAGGATGTCTCTTGTAATCATTGAACAGCAGTTATGGAACTAAAGAGGAGTTACTTCAATCCCACTTACAGTCCCCTAAAGGGCATAAGATACAATGGAGACAACTTTTAACTGTGGTAACCCTGAAGGCAGCAGCCAGTTTTCAGCTGAGTACAGAACTCTATGCCTTAAACTTGAAGCAGGCAAAAGAACCAACAAATTTCAAAAATGAAGTAGTGCAAAGTACCCAGGCAATTAAAAAAAATAAAAGGAAATAAAAAAAAAAAAACTAAATAGGACATGCTTCTTCAGAAGGAAGTCCTGGACCTACACACTTCAGCCTCTGGCTGTTACCTGCCAAGGCAGATCTGAATTCTGTGTTAGGGCTCAGGTGAATGGAAGTGGATGCTCAATCACACATTAGCTTTTGCCAGGGAGAAAGAAGCAGTTCCAAATGAGACACCACAGCAGACACATCTCACATTGAGTGCCCCTCAGGGGCTATAAGGAAAGCTAATCAGGGCGCCCAGGCGCACAGGACAATTATGGTATTTCCACACTCGATCACTGAGAACAGCCTGGTGATGGAATGGATTCCCAGGGCTTGTTATGAGGTTTATTTATTTACATTCCACAATCCAACAGTTCCACGAAGACTCTCCTCCAACTTTTCTCTTCAGAAGCAATAAAAGGTCTAGAAGAAAGTAGTAGATGGGGAGGACCTTGAAGGATAGAAATAAACCACCAATTTACTATGAACATTACTCTGAATGGCAATTTGTTTGTGTCCTTGACAGTTTTATAGAAGTCTGAATGGAAGTAAAATCATGGATCTGAGATGGAATGAATTTGGTAAGAGCAGCTTTCAGGTGTCTACAAGGGCTCCAGTCACTAGAATGAATTAGCCCTAATAACTGGCTAGTAAAGCTGCTGATGGCACCCTTGAAGGGATAGAGAATAGGAAATCTTTATAGCCAAGCCTGTGTTTCAGACCTCAGGCAAGTCTCTAAAAACTATTGCTGCTTCAAAGTGGAGGCTGTTAGAGCAGTAGTTCATAGTAAATAGGCGAATTCACATATAGACCAGAGTGAATGAAGAAGTAGTTACCCAACACCACAGGATGGCAACCTCAGAGCAGTCCCAAATGCCTGGGAAAGTGCTTGTAGCATTATAGAAAGAGCAGAAATTCATTTCCAAGAGTTAAAACTAAAAATTTATATCAAGTCATTATAGCAATTCCTTCCTCTCACTGGATGGCCCCCGGTTATTTCTGGTGAGGCAGGTGCTACACTGCACCTCCTGGTTAGCAAGAGGACAGCTAGAGTTATTATGTGGAAGCCTTTCAAGGTATTGTTGTTGGCAGCACTTCCCCTTGAAGTTTTAATCCACTTCTGCAAATTCTGATCTCAAATGCTCAGAAGACATGCTTGGAAGCCTGTGTCAGGCAATTACACATAGAGGAATTTTCCTGTTTTATATATGACATTTTGAATATCTTTAAAAAAAAAGACCCAGAAGCACTTAAACTCTTTGCTTTAACCACTACAAGTGTCTAAGAAGTGTTTGCTGAACTCATAAAAATATGCTGGTCCTTATGAAGGTAATTTGTCTCTCTTCTTTCAGTGGAAGGTGGGAAGATGAGGTGAGAGATCAGAACCTCCTGCTAACTAAAGAAGAGTGTGACAAAGGCCACACAGAGACCAATGTATGAAAATTTTGGCTACACTAGCAGGAATGTTCTTATACTAAAAGGAGGTACAAGTCATGGCAAAAGACCTGGTCTTTTTTTTTTTTTGGTACCAGGGATTGAACTCAGGGGTACTCGACCACTGAGCCACATCTCCAGCCCTATTTTGTGTTTTATGTAGAGACAGGGTCTCACTGAATTGCTTAGCACCTCGAGGTTGCTGAGGCTGGCTTTGAACCCGTGATTCTCCTGTCTCAGCCTCCCACAGTGCTGGGATTACAAGCGTGAGCCACCACGCCCGGCTATGACCTGGTCTTTGAAAGAAAGGCTTTAACTCTCTGGAGGTGGACAAATGAGCACTTCTTACATGAATACCCTGGTTTTAATTCTGTGCTCTTACCTGCTAATCCTGAGTTAAAAACCACTGTGGGTGAAGATGTTCCAGGCAGCGGGGGTGCAGAGGGAGGAGGTGGTGGTGGCAGAGGAGGAGCTGGCACAGTCTCTGCTGCAGGACCCGGGAGAGGAGGAGGTGGAGGCGGCGGAGGAGGAGGAGGTGGTGGTGGTGGTGGCGGCGGAGGCGGAGGCATAGGTGGTGTTACTGGGCCATTTTGTACTAGAAGGAAAGAAACCAATCGACTTTGAAAACGGAAATGGTCTTCCTGCAACATGTTGTGCATATAGACAATATATAAACACTTAAAAAGATAAAGGTTTGCTTTCAAAAACCATAAACTTCCTTATCAACAAATGGGGGAATACTTTAATGTAAGTGAAATGAGAATTTATAACCTTAATCTCAAAACATAAATAGTTCTTAAAATCAGTTTAAAAAAAAATGTGCCCACAAAAGCAGTTAAAGGACAAAAATGGTTAACTGGTAAAAGAAGCAGCACAGATAACCTGATAGTGTCAGCTTAGTTCTCCCACATGGCTTCTTACCTGCTTCAGGTGTGTCTGACGACAGAGGTAGTGGTGGGGGAGGAGGGGGCAAAGGTCCTGAGGAGGCAGCCCCCAAAACTGGGCCCACATAGTTACCCGCTGCAGCATCTGACCCCATGGACATTGTACCAGAAGCCACAACTGGCAATATAGCAATGTCCCCATCCCCTTTCTTCTGAATTTTAATGGTCCCTTGTTTCTCCAGTTCATGAATCTTTTTTTCCAGGGTGGACTGTCTTTGAATGGCCTCTTCTTTTTCTTTGACCATTTTTCTTAATGTGTGAACTTGGGTATTTGCATCTTTGTAAATTTCCTGCAAAAGAGTTCATGGTCAAGAGTTTATCTGCACTTGACATTCACATTTATGACCATCAGATTGGCCAATTGAGGATAAAGGAATTAACTAAAAAGAGATAAAAAAGGACATTGATATATATAAAAATTCTACAAAACTCAGCCAGAACCTATATGGTCCCACTAATTATGAATTATACTACTGATACATGCAATATACTCCAGCAACTGTTACTGCTAATGAAAATCTTTCCATTTAATAAATCCTGCTAGCACAATTTTCCCTGCAGGTAGAAAGAAAAAGAGCAGAGATGAATTTTATTCCCAAAATCTGACTGTGAAATGTCCTGAGACGTTCTGCTGGTGTGGCATGTTTTCCTTTCACTAATTTTCAAATCCATTTGTCACTCTGATGTACGCATATCAGCTAACCATAAACAAAGGGCCCTAAATCAGACTTGGACAGAAGTCAGACTAGGATTAAAAATCCACAAAGCATGGACTAATCTATTCATGAGTAACCAGGGGCTGACTGTTCTTGAATGGGTTTTTCTGGCCCTCATAATGCCCCCTTGACCAATCTCAGGACAGCAATTGTTGTAACATTTTCCCTTTGCTAATGCAGTTAACAAAACAGGCCAGAGCTTCCCTCCACTAATTACTTATTTCTGTCTAGGTTTTTAGCAGAAAACAAAGAAGTTACAATTTTCAATTCAAAGGCTGCCCTGGTTCCTTTTATTAGGGGCCCGTAGAGGTTCCAGTGAAAGGAGTTTTATGGAACTGAACTTCCTTGCTCGGCCTCGCACATGTGCTCCCTCCACAAGCCTCCGGCAGGCAGGGAAACATTCTTCACACCCTGTCTATTATTAATAATCTAAGAGTCTGAACTTTGAATTGAGTCCATATGCTACAACTTTGTCTCGATGGTGTGCCAGAAAATAAATTTCCAAGAGTTAACTATAGGACATGTCAGAATATCAGGCAACACACACAGACATGATAACTATCACATAAAATGTGCTGCTGCATTAAATGGTGGTGTAAGGGCCAGCCATTTGCCCAAACACCGTCTAGGCATGGTCAATGCTTTTATGTTCTACACAATTCCAAGTATATGGATGGCACTCCATAAATACCTGACATGTAAGGTAAAACAACACTAAGGCCAAATGAAATAACTGGGATTATCTGATAATAAAATGAATTGGCTTTGTTTTTTTCTTTTTCTTTTTTCTTGATGAATGTCATTAGGTCTATCCCATGCTGTGATTCACAGTTTCCACAGCAACCACCAAACCCAGTTTTGAGTAGAAGCAAAGTAAAGGAATACAATGAAGTCCAAGTCCTAGTAAAAATAAATAAGTGGCATGAATTAAATCCATGCCGTGTTTTTATTTCCAACCAAATGGGTAAGCCACAGAATCAACCCAGCCGCCTCCAGATGGGAAAACATTGTTGCTCTCAAAATCTGTGATAAGGAAATCCTGAATCTCCAATATGTGAGTACACACACATGCATATACAGACCTTGACTATGTGTACTTTCCATTTAAGGATCACCTCTGAAATAGTTCTAATAAACATGCTGCATCAATGCATTGCTCTGAAGAATGCGCCCCACACTCAACCAGCCCAAAGCTGGAGCACATCTGCTGCTGTGCCACCTAGGGGACTGTCATCATCACACTTACTCGGACAACATCCAGTTCCTTGTTCCTTTGCATGAGCTGCTTTTCCAGTTCCACAATCTTGGACATGGCTTCATTCTCTGTGTCTTGCAGTTTCTCAGATAACTATAAAATGTTGAAAAGGAAACTGTGTCATGACACAGAATCATTCAGACCAAGTCATTAGTCCTTAACAAGTGTAGCTCTAAGACCTTTAGGGGCCCTTCTGAGTCCTACATGTGTTAGACCAATTGTTTTCTGATAAAGTTAATATTTATAATACTGGTTTGAAAACATATTTGTTTCTACCAAGAATAATTCATACACGATCTTTAATAAAAACCCACATGTGACTCTTTAGTGTTAAAATATACAGTGTGTCTCCTTCCATTCCTTTGGAACTAGCAAGGGTTGAGAACAGTAAGGTGAGGGAGGAGGGTCCACCTCCCCATCCCCAAGAAAGAGATACCAGGCAAAAGCTTTTGAAAACTGTTGATCCATCTTGGAAAAAAAAAACTACATTTGTTTCAACCCAAACTATTCAAATAATAGAAACTCTTTAGAGGGGCAGTTCAAATAAAGGTGCCCTGCTATAAAAGCAGATGCTATGGTCAGTTGATGCTGGCCGAGGCTGAGACAGAGAGAGAGAGAGAGGGAGAGGAGGGAGATAGGGAGGGGAGAGGGAGAGAGAAAGGAGGAGAGAGAACGCGTACCATTTATTAAAAAGCAGTTTTCTGCACACACCTATATGATTAAGCAACTTGTGATTTCTTATATCTCACTGAAAATGATCATATAAGTAATGGTAATTAGGGAGACAATGTAAAGAAGAAGAGTGGAGATTTACACCAATCAGGCTCAGAACAAAATACAAATCTTTTAAGGGGAGAGACATTGGGCCTGTAAACTATAGGGCAGATGCCAACTAGGTCACTGCTGTACTTACAAAAGGAGAGTTTTGGGCTCAGCAAGTTGTTTTAACCACAAGCCATGGAGATGCCCATTTTCAAAGTAATGGTAAAAGGCAAAGGAAATTACACACATATGGAGAGAGTACTTCAAACTAAAATGTGAGGGAAAATATGTGGGCTATTCAAAGGGCAAAATATTACTCCCCCAAATGGAGACAATTCGTTTCACAATCAAGAAAAGTGACAATCATGCAAAGAATTTGGTTCAAAATTCTTGGGTTTCTCTGTTTGTTCTTGTAATATCTGAAATATTTGTTTAATGAACAAACAACCTGATGACCTTTAGACTCTTATTCTACTTGGTCTGTGACAGGAGGATCACAAGTTCAAGGCCTGCCCCAGCAACTTGGTGAGAACCTGTCTCAAAATCAAAAGTAAAAAGATCTGGGGATGTAGCTGAGTGGTACAGTGCCCCTGGTCAATCCTCAGTACTAAAAAAAAAAAAAAAAAAGTATGTGTGTGTCAACAAAGAAGATATTTGGGAGAGCTTACTGATTTCATTGAAAATGTCTACTGCTAAAATGAAACTATTGAGAATATGAGTAAATGTAAGATAGGAATACTTAGGTAAGCATCAAGAGACACTAGCATATTCTCTCTATGGGACTATGTTGACATTTTGAGAAGGTGGCAGCCTATGTTCAGAAAATACTTATTCATCTCTTGCCAAATTCCCATATTTCATTCCCCTCTAATCCCTTAGGTAATACCAGCAAGTCAACTCTCCTGTGCCTGTAAGTGATTGTCAGGACAAGCAATTTTGCAGTCCTGAGAGGTAAACCAGCTGAGGCAAAGCAAGGGGTTCCACTTTGCTTTTAGTAACACATCTGCCTTCTTTGAAAGAACCCAGAATGGCTTCTGCTCGTTCTCTAACCCAGTCACAACTCATTTCTAGACTCTGTATCTTTTAAGTTACTGCCATAAAAGTGAATGTTAGTTCTACTTTGCGCCCAGATGAAACATGAGCAATTTTCCCCTTTCTGAGATGTAGTTACATGAGAGATGTTTTCTTCCAGTTCTTCCACCCTCTCCAAGGCTGCATTCTTGGTTTCTGCATCTTCCAGCAGAGCTCCTACGTCAAACACATTGTCCAAATAAGCCTGAATCTGTACTTGCAGCTTGTCACTCTCTGTGTGTTTCAGCTTCTAAAAAACAGAATGAGAGGTGACGTTAGCTTATCTTTGAAAACAGAACATACTTGCCCAACAGTCTACAAGGTTTGTTTCTTCCCAAAAGTCCAGCCTTTTCCGAAAGGGTTTAATACATCATCCTCCTTAAGAAAATTATGAAGTGACTACTAGTAGGTAGGATCAGATTAGTTTCTGCTAAATACCCCTCAAATATTTACATAGATACATAAATGCTTAATATATTTAATGTACATATAAATATATAAAACATACATGCTTACATGTGTGTTTACATACACACAATCTCCCCTCAATCCTTCCTACCCTATGTAGTTATACTCTAACCTAAAATAATTTGATATATGGGAAATCAAGAAAACAAAACACTAAAAGTAGCTTTGAAAGGGAACAGTCACAAGCAACATAAAACTTAAAGGGGTGTTGGGTAGTAGAGAAGATTTCGGGGGGTGACATCTTGCCTAGATAGTGATGGTGGATCCAGGTGGGGGACAGAATTATATAGGAGGTGGGCTGGACATTAACTTTAGGTTTATTTCAGTGCAAATTTCTAGAGCTTACTCTTCATTAATGCTACCCTAAGGCAGTATGCCACATCAATTGCTCAGAGTTTCCAAAGCACAGATCAGGAAGCTTTTCCCAGTTAAGTGCATCCAGTGACCAGAGATCCTGAAGGAATTCAGCCACCACGAAGATAAACTTACCTCTGAGATGACCACATAAAATCAGTGAAACTTCTCTACAAGAAATGTAAGTTATGAATTTTCCTGAGAATAAAGGAGTGGCTAGAATAATATCTAGCACATGGATAATGCCAATAGCATTTTTGAACAAATCAAAGTCTGCATGCAAAGCTGCTTCTGTAAACTAACATAGTATTTACATGTTATGTATTTATTATATTACTCTTCTAACTACCTCTATCTATTGGCGTACAGAACCAAGATGCTTACAAAGAAATAAGAGTTTTGATAAAATTTAAAAATTTTAAGAAGAATTCCACTTTATGTAAATTCTTGGGAAAATGGATTTTCTGCTAGGGTGTAACCTACAATTTAGCTTGTTCTGAAGAGAGTATTGTTCTGTCTCAGTTTAGGGCAAAGGCCAGAACAGAAAATGATAAAGAAGCTTCTTAGGACTTTTTACAAGATTCACAATGAATAAAAGGTGTTCACTGATAGGTTACCAACCTGCCATTATACATTGCAGTGTAAATCAAGATATCACAAAGCTAAACCCAGAACACCATTAGGAATTTATGTGCGCAATTTTTGTTCATATACTGTTGCTCTGATCATATGAGGAAAGAGGATAGATACACCTCAATATCAAAGCATAAAAATTCCTTTCAATACAATACTCCAACAATGATATCAGTGAGTCTTTAAAAATATAGAAAAATATGGGGCTGGGGTTGTAGCTCAGTGGTAGAGCGCTTGCCTTGCATGCATGAGGCACTGGGTTCCATCCTCAGCACCACATACAAGATGCATAAATAAATAATAAAATAAAGGTTTAAAAAAAAATATATATATATATATAAGCCGGGCGTGGTGGCTCAAGCCTGTAATCCCAGCACTTAGGGAGGCTGAGACAGGAGAATCGCGAGTTCAAAGCCAGCCTCAGCAATGGCGAGGTGCTAAGCAACTCAGTGAGACCCTGTCTCTACATAAAAAACACAAAAAATAGGGCTGGGGATGTGGCTCAGTGGTCGAGTGCCCTTGAGTTCAATCCCCAGTACCAAAAAAAAAAAATATATATATATATATATAAATAAAAATAATTCCAACAGGTCTTTAATGGAAATCCATCATGCCTCTCCCTGAGTACAGACTTTAGATAATATTAGGCAAGTCTACTCCTGGGTAGCCTGGCTGCTCTGGTAAGCAAGGCCCTCAGGTCAAGAGTAACCATCTCTGTGATTCTGCTTCCCAATACTGTGAAAAGACAGTGCTTGAAATCCCAACTTCATTCCTAAGGGAGATGGATAGCTAAACACCATGGTATCCAAGGGAAGATCTCCTATCATCAGCTAGAAACAGCTTGAAATTGAGGTCAGCAATTCCTGCCCAGTCCTCTCAAATTCAACTTGACCATTCCTGTACGGAAAGAAAAACCAAACTGCGCAGGAGTCAAAGACATGCTTTGTATACACAGATTCTCGTGTCCATTTATAATTTGAACATCAACTTTCAGTTTCTTAATTGAAGAACTTCAGGGAACTGGCTGAGTACTTCTGCAAGGAAACCTGGAAGAGAAACTAAAACTAAATTCTTCTCTCAAGACCCAAAAGTGGAACTTCTAAAGCCACAAACACTTGAAGCAGAAATTAACAGTTTGGGGAGGAAGTCTCTAGTATTCACTTCCTCATTATTTACGCTCTAGGCATTTCTCTTCATTCTACAGCATCTTGGTTTGATTTTCCCTGCCTAGATGGAGCCCTCAGAGTAAAGAAGAATGCAAACTGTGCAGCAGTCAGGTGAGGGATGCAATGAGACTTGACCCAGACTTGAGCTCAAAAACACAGGCAAGCTGTGGCCGGACTGCAAGAGGTCATCTGACTCCCTTACTAAAAGGCTGCTGGCAAAAGACGGCCAGAGGTCCCAGAAGGTCTGTAAGAATCTAGCTTCTCTGGCAGATTGCATCACTTGGATTGGTTCCCTTTAACTAGCATGACAGTAGTTGACTACGCGGAGCTTTAAGCATTCTTTAGCCACTAAAGAAGTGCACCATTGAGAGTAAGTAATAAATCAATCCTTACACTGAAGCCAAAGGTTATAGCTATACTCACATCCAAGTATTCATCCAGGCCTAATTTGGTGAATTCATATTGGAGGTGAACTCTGAAGTTCATATCTTCTACTGAATGGACTACAATATTAATAAACTGCATAGAGGCCACCTGAAATGAAATTGCCAAGAGGTTAGACAGACTTTAAACTTCTCATTGGATCATAAGCATATGCTTTTAATACACAAATTAGGCTCACTTACTGACTTCCTAGTCCTTCATTTCACTGGGTCTTTAATAATATTTTACAACATTTTTAATTTTAAAAAGTTACAGAGTTACCACAATAAGATACCACTTCACAGCCACTAAGATGACTAATAATAAAAAGAAATACAGTAAGAAGGGTTGTCCAGGACATAGAGAAATATAAAATCCTCATTCCTTGCTAGTGGGAACAGAAAATGATGCAGCTACTTTTCAAAATGTGACCGCTCCTCAAAATGTTAAAGTTACCATGTGATTCAAGTAGCTAAGAGAAACACATATACATCCACATAAAAATTTATACAAAAATGTTCATAGCAGTATTATTTATAACCAAATAGGAAGAACACCATGTCCACCAACTGATGGATAAACCAAATGTGGTATATCTATACAATGGAATATTGTGCAACAATAAAAAGGAATGAAATGACTGATACATGTTACAGCATGAACGAACTTGAATATACCATAGTAAGTAAAAAGAGCCAGTTGAAAAAGACCACAGACTTTAGAGTCTCTTGGAATGTTATACACTGGATATCTTTGGGAGATATACAAACTCTCTCTGTTACAAGGGGACTCTACTGAAATTTACCAAAAAAGTATTTCAGGGTCTATGTTTAAATGAACTTAAGAAAAATCATTTTGCCAGTTTTTTGTTTTCTTTTCTCCATAAAAACACAGAAAAGGGTCTTAAACTATATTTTTTAAAAAGTTGTATCATTTGGGAGATTGGGCAATGTAACTGCATTCCCAATTTATCAGAAGTTTATCAAAAGCTTCATTTTTTAGAGGGAAAATATGGTTCGATTTTGGCATCTTCTCATTCTCTTCTGAAAATACTTCTAAATGATGTACTGACTTTTATAATATACCTAAGAGACAACTATTTTTAGGTGACACATGAATCCAGCAATAGTACTTGGGGTTTGTTTTGGGGATTTTGTTTGTTTTTGTAGTACCATGGACTGGAACCCAGGGACACTTACCACTGTACCATATCCCCAGTCCTTTTTACTATTATTACTTTTTTTTTTTTTTGAGACAAGGTCTCAAAAGTTTATCAAAGCCTCATTTTTTAGAGGGAAAATGTGATCTGCCCCCTTTTATTGTGTGTTAACATCTGCATATCACAGAGAACATTCAGCCTGTGTTTTGGGGGGATTGGCTTATTTCACTTGTCATGATAGTCTGTAGTTCCATCCATTTACTGGCAAAATGTCATAATTTCATTCTTCTTTACAGCTAAGTAATATTCCATTGAGTATATATGTCACATTTGCTCTATCCATTGATCTGTTGAAGGGCACCTAGTTGGTTCCATAGCTTAAATATTTTGAACTGAGCTGCTATAAACATTGATGTGGCTAGGTATAGATGTTTTAATGGACTTATAATTTCAGCAAACTCAAATGACTTCAGCAGTTATCATACATGAGTAAGATGGGTCTTATGTAACACAATAAGGGAAAGTGTGGATTGTGACAAATTGGAGATAATATCTTTAAAGGAACAGGAGCCTAATGTTATCAGACTTTGAAAAAAAAAATCAAACATCTATGATTATGTTCAACAAGCCTGTAGTGTGGCTTCAGCATGGGGCTTCTAGTTTGCAACATCAGCTCTAATCAAACAAGTATGTTCTTCCTAACAAGGAACAGAAAAGAAACTGGTAATGTAAGCCAAGGCACAGACCTCCTCTTTACATATGCATTACCAGTGCCAGTGTTAGCCTAAACTTCTCCAGAAAATCCTAATAAGAATTTTAAAAGTACGCCTTGTTTCACATATATGTTTTTTCATTTTCAAAAGCAAATAACATGCTTTATGGAAAAGAACAGTTTCTCTATAAAGGATTTCATCTTCTCACTGATTTTGGAAGGAGATGAAGGCTAAGATGCATATAAAATTTGAGGTCCCGGGGAAAAAATATTTCACATAAAAGGGTCAGAAATCTGCAAAAGCTCTGCTTTACAATTCATAATCACTAAAGCAATTCAAAATAAAACTTTACATGGCATTCGAAGTATAGGCTTTGCAATGTAAGAACTGTTTGGGATACCTGCTCCAAGCTGGAATTGCTCTGGTACATTAAACTCAGTTAAGGATCTCCTGGACCCAGTAGCTCTCTAGAGCAAGTGGATTGGGTCAAAGGCTACAGAGGTGGGTGCACTCAAAACTCTTATGTCTCAGGAAATTCTCTATGGTAAATCCCATCTCAGTCCAGGAATAAGATTTGGGTGTATGGATTCAGAAGTGCCGAAATGCATTTTGCTGTTCTTCCCTGAAACAGCAGCACTGCTATGGAACCACATGTTCTGCATGTGAGCTAGCCTGCTATGGGGATTGCAGTATAGTATGATTATGCCCCCACAGAATTACTAAAGAAGGAAAGAGATTGAAGGGGGCAAAAATCACTGCTGAACAGTCAATTCTACAAAGCAAAGCATGTAGTTTTTGAGAATATAGTCTGGAGAAGGGCACTGACTAGAGTCTGCGAGAGTCAAAAACATCAAGATTACTTTTACCCTACAAATACTACGTAGTACTGTCAGTAGTTCAAATTGGCAATTTGTAGGCATTTGTACCAGGTCTCAATTTCCTTTTCCCCAGCTGTGTTGCTTCCCCCCTTTATTTGCTATACATAATCAGAATGTTTGGAGTATACTACATGTGTTTGAAATGAATAAAACTGTAAACAAATACCACAAAGGGAAAAATACAGATAAAGAGGAACATTCTAGAAAGGATCTACAGCATATTAAACTCATTTTCCTGTCTGTCCTGTGTAACATGTGTGAATCTATATGCACACATATATTTAGGAAAAAAGTGCTGAAATTGAGTTTGCTTTACTGAACATAGTATTAAATAACTCACCATAAAATCTATGTTATTGTCTTCATTCCTGAAATGTTCCATCAACTTCTCAAAACGCTGTTTCTCTCCACAAACCTGAAACATACATTTTCATTGCCACGTCACATTCCAAACACAAGCATTCCAAAATTAGATATGGAAATTTCAGCATTAATAATTACTTCCAGAATATCTTCGTTTTTCCTCTTTGTTCTCTATTTCACTATTTGTCTCCAAAGTTAGTTAACTCACAAGTAGCCATAGGAAATAGGATCAAAAGCTTATCCTTGGTTTCTTTTACATATTCTCTTGATAATTTAAAATTAATATCAAATGTGCTTTTAACTCATTGTTGTAGACCCACCAATATTTTAGAATGCTTCAGAATTCAAGAATTCATGGCAAAAACAAAAAATATATATGAATATGTGAATATATATTTATATATGACAACAGCTTTCCTTTTTACCAAAGTACTTTTAAGACAGACATACATATTAGAAGATTTGAATAATTTAGTTTTTAAATTCCTTGAAAGAATTCAAAATTTTCATGTATAATCAAATAATTTTAGTGCATAATTACAACATAAAAGTAAAGTAGGAACTTTGGAAAGCTAAATTAACCCATGTGAGGTGAATATAGAAATTTGTAGTAATTCTTGAAGTAGCAGCCCCAAGGCCTGAAACATAAGTATTCAGCTCAAATTAATACTTTCATTAAGCAGGCAAAATAAACAGATAAAATAGTGGGAACCCCAGGACCCCAAGATATTTTCCCATACATGGAAATACATATTTAAATACATGGAGCTAGCCGAGTGTGGTAGCGCATGCCTGTAATCCCAGCACTTTGGGAGGCTGAGACAGGAGAATCACAAGTTCAAAGCCACTTTCAGCAATGGTGAGGCACTAAGCAACTCAATGAGACCCTGTCTCTACAGAAAACACAAAATAGGACTGGGGATGTGGCTCAGTGGTCGAGTACCCCTGAGTTCAATCCCCAGTTCCAATCAATAAATACATACATACATACATACATGGAGCTAAAACACAATGTTAAAGAAAGACTTTACCATATAAGAGTCCCAAAATGAAAAGATGGAACTCCAAACTGACACTGTCCTTGGCTACCTTATCAGCAGCAAAGTTTTACACCCACTGCTTTACACATTCATTCTACTTTCAAAAAAATATTTACTTCAATTACCAATTGAAGTAACTGGTAATGACTCCATGTGGAATTAATAGAACACAGTCCCCAAGTTAGCATTTTGCAAATCAAATGTAGATTTCACAAGCTAAGCTCTAAATTTTGATTCCATTTATGATCTTAGGGATACCTAGGCAAGGCCAGTCCTGAAGAAGAATTCTAAAATAGTATTTCATAATACTACAATGCAGGCATTTAATTCAATCATGGTAAATTCCATGTGAACTTATATATGTACTGATAAAGAGAAAGTTCCATGAAGGCAGGAATTTTGTCTGTTTTACGTACTACTATATCTTCAACATTCAGATCAATGCTTATCACATTGTAAATACTCAATAACATTTGTGAATTGCCTTGAATATAAGATTTTTTTTTTTTTTTTTTTT
>CM053402.1:89885049-89937256 GCA_028644305.1 Xerus rutilus | reverse complement strand
AAAAGAAAAGAAAAGCAATGAAAACAAAAGCCATTCACACACTAATCAGGACATGAATTCACTCTCTTTCTCCTATGGGCTGTTGTCCCTGGACGTCCCCCTTTCCTGATGCTTTTCACCTGCTGGCCACATGGGCCTTCCTTTTAATTCCTCCATGTCTCTGTATATAGAAAAAATGGCCACATGTGAATAAAGAGGAATGCCTTGCACAGTTTACTGCCATGTTATATTTCATAGCAAATAACCAACAACAGCTTGAGTGTTCATCAATAGCGGAAGGCTGTGCAAACTAGACATGCCATGATGTCTACTGCATTTAATCCTTGCATATTCTACTGCTTCTGCAAGGCAGCAGCAGAACCTATCTGTGCTAATGTAATAAGGCCTACAGGATTTATTACTGAGTTCATAAAGCAAGTTACAGAAAGCTATGCACAAGTTGTATCATTTTATATCAAGTAAAAAACAATTAATGATATAAAAAAAAAAAGAAAGAAAGAAAACTTGAAACTTAATGGGTTAAATCAAAAAAGGTGAACCATGAATTCAGAACCCATGAAGACAAGGATTCATTATTTGACCTATCAAATACCTCAGGAAAACAACAGGCAAATGCCTTAAGTTTGTCCACCACTTGCTCCTACCTTTCATTTCACATCTCCTTTCTCTCCTGCACTCTTCTCCAAACTCACCCTAAAATCTACTCTGGGTCTCAATCAGGAGGAACTTGCTCTTAGCCAGCTAGAACCACTTCTACCCCAGCCCAAGATGACAGCAGGCAGCAGTTCTTAAAGTATAGTCCTTGAACACTAAGGATCCTTGAAGTCCTTTGACAGGGTCTGTGAGGCCAAGAGTATTTGTCTAATACTAAGATACTGCTTGCCTTCTTCAAAAGGTTGTGTTGCAAACATCAATGCAAAAAGCAATGTGGGTGAATAATGCTGATGCCTTAGCATGAATCAAGGCAGCAGCATGAAATTATACTAAGACTTACTGTATTTATCACAGCCATGCATCCTCAGTTCAAAAAAATAAAAAAGCTAGTTTCACTTAAAAATATCCTTGATGAAGAAGTATTAATTTTATTACATCTTGACCTTTGACTACACATCTTACTGTGTAAATACACACTTTATATGACAAAATGAGACATCTGCAGCAGGCACTTGTGCTGCACATTGAAGTTCAGTTGTCTTCAGAAAAAGCCCTTCTGTGATTATTCCACTTCCAAAATAAATACTACCTCACTCTTACTTGAAAGAATAACTGACTCAAACCTTAGTAATTTAGACTTATATACTTGGCAAACACCTTCTTGAAAATGAACAAAGTGAGCCTTTAAAATTGGTAATATTTGTTGTCAATGATAAAAAATAGTGCTCTCAAAGAAAAATGAGAATTTTGGAAAATCTGTATTCACCTCCCTGAACCAGACAGTTCCCTACTACTTCCAGACTTCTCTGATGAGGGTGATGGTGATAATAATGTGATTTTTTAAAAAATGTACTATGAAATGTGTCCATATTTAGAAGAGCTGGATAATTCAACAAATTAATGTTTTCCAAATGAACATTAAACATTGTTGCAAAATTATAAAGTAAAAAGCAAGTTAGGCAAGCAGATTCTAATGCAGAGTATTAGAAGCTCTTTGATATAGACTATCCACTAGTACCTGAAAATGCTGTTAAAATACTTCCTTTCCATTTATGTAGCTGTTTGGGGCTGGATTTTCTTCATCTACTTCAACAAAAACAACAGCACAGTGACTGTATGCAGAATTGGGTATCAGAATGCAGCTATCTTTTATTAAAGAAGACTTTAAAAGATTTATAAAAAATGCAAAGTAATGCCACTGCTATGGACTGAACTCTGTCCCCACAAAGTTCATAGGTTAAAGCTCTGACTCTCACTGTGACTATCTGGAGATAAAAATTTGAGGAGATAATTAAGAGTAAATCAGTTCACACAGGTGGGAACCTAATCCAGTAGGATTGGTGGCCTTATAAATAAGATGACACGGAGAGAGGTCTTTCCGTGCATACAACCAAGAAAAGGCCATGTGAGGACATAGTAAGAAGGTAGCTGTCTGCAAGCCAGGAAGACAGTGCTCACTAGGACCCAACTATGCTGGACCCAAGGGCTTCTAGCCTCTAGAACTGTGAGAAAATCAATTTCTGTTGTTTTAGGTACCCAACCTATGGTATTTGGTAATGGCAGCTTGAGATGGGTAAGACAGCAACTATTATCACTGATTTTCTTTTTATTCTTTGGAATGTAGTTCTTTTCATAGAAAACAATCACATTAAATATGTAATGAGTTTATTAAATCATCTTTAATGAAATAAATGTAACAAAATGGTCTTATAAATTCTAGTATGGTAAATACCAGTACCTAATCCACATAAACAAAAGTTCCTTGAGTTTCTTAGTACTCTTCAAGAGTATAAAAAGGGATCCAGGGGCTCGGGTTATGTAGCTCAGTGAGAGTGTGTCCCTAGCATGTGCCAGGCTCTGGGTTCAATATCCAAACTGCCACAGGTGAAAAGTTATGTGTGAAAAAAAATTAAAAATAACTCCCACACTACAAAGCAAAAAAAGAAAAAAGTAGGGAGCAGCGGAGATCTCAGAGGCCAAAGTTTCACTACTACTAGATTGGAACATAGCCTCTTTATCTCTACAAAGATGATGAATTCCTAAAACAAAAGCAAATAAATGGATATCTAATAGCAAAATTTCTTGCAAAATAATTCAAGAATCAACCATACCACATAAAGAACTCCTAAATCTGTCATCCATCTATAAAGATGAAGCCGTATCACTTAAACTGGTAGACTTCCTTACAGAGAAAGGGGCCTCCGCCACTTTACAAAGTAGGAAAAAAAGACTTTCCTTCAGTTCTTTTCTTTAACAAAACCAAGTACAATCCCTAGACTTCACCAAGTTGGACAGCAGCAACCCCTAACAATTCTCTGGTTATATATATCTGGGAGGTGCTCACCCTTGTCACACTGTCACAATGTGGACTCATTGCATGGCTAGACATCCTCTCCCAAAGCCAAGAGAATGTTAGAATCCACGCAAGAATGAGAGAAGCACAGCAACAGTTCTCTCCCACATTGGAGAGAAATTTAGTACAAGCATCCTCCAAAGTTCAGGGAATCAGACTCAATGAATCCAGACATAAACAGACTTGTCCTAGGATACCTGACATGCTCTGATATCAATCAAGAACGAATATGTGAGGAACAAAAGGAGTATTATCTTGTACTCACGCACTAAACATGTCCTTGACACCTACCACATAGAAAACACTACTTACTAGTTTTACATCTATTCCTGGAAACTACTTCAAAATGGAAAATTCAGTGTTGTTCTTGGTGGTGTACCAGTAAATCTGGGATACCACATGTGTTGCTGGTATGTTTATTGGTGGAAAAGGAGCCCTCATATCCCACAGTCAAAACCAAACTGCCAAAAACAGAGCAGAGCCTATAGCTCATGTTACCATGATTGGCCATTTCCACCCTCCAGTGACGCAGAGCTAAGGGGGAAATTCTGTCAGAGAACTCGACTGCATGATAAAGGGGGCCTGACAGTGATTGTTGGAACATAATCAGGAACCACCGACCATTTTCTTCTACTGAGTGTGTTTCAATTTTGAATGAAAACTAACTATGACCATATATCCTTGGCAGAGTGACATATAAAATGAAAGAGTTGGGCAGGAGCCACAAGCACCACTGTGGTAAAGGAATAAAGAATGAATGTTGAACTACAATGGGTAGAAAAGAGTACAGAGTGTGACAGGAAACTGAGAAATGAAAAGCTCAAATAACGACTCAAAAGCTCAGTCTTTGAGAAACTACACACACCAGGGATGCTTCCAGAGACAGGCCCTCACTAATGGCAAGTACCAACACCAAGACCAGAACATCCAGCACACCTTCTGGCTAGGGAAGCAATAAAGTCCTTAGACATGCTGTAGATTTTTTACATTTTTTCCAGAGACTGATACAACCCCTTTGAAGGGGGTCAAAAGGGAACTTGGGACTAATGTCAATGATACAGGCTGCTATAGTTTAGATGTTGAATGTGCCTCCAAAGGTCCATGTTTTAAAGGCTTGGTCCCCACGGTGGCATGATGGGAAGCGATTCTGTGGAACTTTAGGAAAGGGGGCCTAGTGGGAGGGAAAGTCCCTTGTTCATTGGGGCTTGCCCTTGAAGGGAATTGTGGGACTCTGACCCATTCCTGTCTTCATCTTTTCTTCCTGGCTCATGATGTAAATAGTTTGCTCCACTGTGCATTCCTTCCATGATGTGCTGTCCCCACAAGAGTCCCAAAGTAATGGGGTCATCTGATCTGCACTAGAATGTCCAGAACCATGAACAAAAGTAAATTTTTTCTCTTTATTAAGTTAATTAACTCAGTTATTTTGTTATAGTAACAGGAAGCTTACTGATAAACTTTCTAAAATCACAGCAATCTAAAATTTTGTTACTATTGTGAACTGGCCTTAGTCATATGAGTTTTTGTTCTCGTTTGTAAACAAAGACACCAACCATTTTTATTACCTAGGTACTTGGTTGTTATCTGCAGTCACAGAAGCACTTAAACTTTCTTAGATGAAACTATATGAATACATACACATGTGCGTTATGCATACAGGTATTTATAGAGACAATCTTAAGTAGACTCATAAAATTCTGGAATTGGAAGGGATGTAAGAACTATCTGACTAACTTCTCACCTAAAGCCAGAATGTGCACCACAAGATGCCAGACCTGCCAGGTATCCTCTCAACTTCTTGACCATCCCTTTGTACATGCAGCTCTCTACCAAGCATCCCTGCAGCCTATTCTAGCTTTGCCTCCTTACTGTTCTCTTTCTAGAAGAAAGTCCCTGTGGAAGAGGTCACCTTTCAGTTACAATCCTCTTCTATCTGGATTACGTACAAACGCACCCAGTCACCTCTGTTAAGCCTGTTCTCTCACTTGTTGTCTTTAGTGCACAACTAAGAATTTGACCTTGAGTATTTTACCATTTGTAAACCATCAAATTTAATAAAAACAAAGTTTATTTTCGCTCTTTGAAAAAAAAAAAAAGTACTTCCCAGACTGTCCATCATGGTTGGGCCACTTTCTTCTTAAAAAAAATGTATAATTTTTGAATAGATTCTCACTCTCCTTATACGTCCATTCCCCGATTCAGTGGATCATCCTATTTCCTATGGACTCTTCTTCAAATCCCTGGCTTCATATCCTTTGCCATGGGCATGAGCTTGGTCCAAATGTGTCCAATCTGATAACAGAACCACCTATCTTTGAACACCAGCATTTCTCCCCTCAAAGGTATTTTATGCAGAGCCACAATACTTACAAAGAATATCTGAACTACATAAAATATTTTATCAGATTTTCAGACTCAATCAGAATATGTATAAAACATTTCATAAACTATAAAGTACTGTCTGTACATTTCTTTCCTCCTCCTACTTTTTTCTATCTTCAATTTGAGATTTTGTTGTTGTTCTTGGGATTGAACTTGGGGTGCTTAACCACTAATCCACATCAGCAGCCCTTTTTATTTTTTTAGTAAAGGTCTCACAAAGTTGCTTAGGGCCTCACTAAGTTGTTGAGGCTGACTGGGAACTTGCCATCCTCTTGCCTCAGTCTCCCAAATTGCTGCGATTACAGGCATGTGTCATATCACACCAGGCTCTCAAGTTTTTCTTCTTCTTCTTTTCCTTTTCTCTGGTACCAGGGATTGAACCCAAGGGTGCTTAACCACTGAGCAGCATCCTCAATACTTTTTATTTTGAGACAGGGTCCGAGTTGCTTAGGGCCTCACTAACTTGCTGAGGCTGGCTTTGAATTTATGATCCTCCTGCCTCAGCCTTCCAAGGTTCGGGGATTATAGGCATGTGCCACTGCACCGGGCCTCAAATTTTCACATCTTTCCATGACTTTCCTCAGGACCTTAAATATGTCATGCTCTGTTGTGTAACACAAGACTCTAAGTTTTGTTTTGTTTTGTTTTGTTGGTCAACTAGCAAATGTATTCTGACTTAAGTTGCTTTTTTTTTTTTTTTTTCCTGGTGCTAGGGATTGAACTCAGGCTCATTCAACCACTGAACCACATCCCAACTCCTTTTTTGTTGTATTTTATTTAGAGGCAGGGTTTTACTGAGTTGCTTAGTGCCTCGCTATTGCTGAGGCTGGCTTTGAACTCGTGATCCTTCTGCCTCAGCCTCCCAAGCAGCTGGGATTACAGGCATGCGCCACCGTGCTGGTCACTTAAATTGCCATCTGAGGCAAACTTCAGGCCAATCCCTTTGTACCCAGACTTCTCCCTATCAGATCAGGTCTCTTCCCTCTTTATGACCCTACTCAGACCCACACCTCTCCATCTGGGCCCCCTTCTAATAGCCCAGTCTGCCCTGAATTTTAATGCTAATTTTAAGCACTCCAATTAATAACCCAATCTATATCCATTCCCATTAGGTTTGGGTTTTGGTGAAAAGTTGGGGAAAGCACATGAACACATATGGAAAGTGCTTGGAATGTGATGACATGTAAAGTTAAATGGACCTAAGTAAAAATCCATAACTGCCATTTACTAGAACATGTTAGTAGGTCCACTTACTCTGAGCCTCTCTCTCCTTATTCCTACTTATTAACAAAATGTACACTAGCCTGTTGGCAATAAGCAAACAATAAATTTAAATATTTACTAAATAAAAAGTAGTCACACTACTTCTACATATATATCCTTTTTATATATGTGACTTAAATTTACTGACGAATATCTGTAACACAGAAGAAAATGTAAAAGATTCATGAATATGCTCATGATTTCTTTCTGAATATGACTGTTTGCTAGTTTAAAAGAAAACAACCAAACAAAAACCCATATGTATTACCTGTGGACTCCACATATATAAAAACGTACTTAACACTTTACAAGTTTTTAAGTTTCAAATAGAATTTGAAATAGGAGTAAAGCTCAAAAAGCACATTCACTGTTGAGAGTACTTAAACCTTTGATTTAAATTATATTTGGCAATAAACATATAAATATAGTAGATTCTTAAATTTTTGAAATAATGTCCTTTTACTGTGACCTTAGTAAGCCGGGCACTGTGACGCAAGCCTGTAATCCCAGCACTTAAGGAGGCTGAGACAGGAGAATCACAAGTTCAAAGCCAGCCTCAGCAACGGCGAGGTGCTAAGCAACTCAGTGACACCCTGTCTCTACATAAAACACAAAATGGGGCTGGGGATGTGGCTCAGTGGTAGAATGTCCCTGAGTTCAATCTCCAGTACCAAAAAAAAAAGTATTGTGACCTTCGTGTACATTTGGTCTCTGATTACTTATTAAAGTCAGTTCTGTCTTTCTCAAAGCAATAGAAACTTTTGTGGGACAGAAATGATGTCTTTTACTTTGTTATGCTAAGAAATACGTATATATTAACTCAACAGCTTCCTAGAAGTTTCAAAAAACTTTGATTTTATTCAGTAGTTCTGGGCAAAGAAAAAAGGTGGTGATAATCAACAATATCCTTAGTTTTGGAGAAATATTACACAAAAGATAATTGAACTCTTGAGAAAAGAAAAATAATTAGCCACGTAAAACATTAGTAGGGGGAATATCTAACCCAGCATAATAGGGACATTCCAGCCATGTGAGGAATTATTACTTCTCAAATCTCTCAAGCAACAGAAATAAACACACAAAAATTATAGCATCACTGCCATTCCAAATCTTTTCCTTTGTTTCTTTGTGGAGCTTACTGCTATGCACATATACTTTTTAAAATACAATCGCTCATAATATCTATACACACATAGTATACACATGTATTACATATATGAGTTATTCTTCTTCATAATTAATACATCTAGCATCTCAGAACCATTTTAAAGGCTAGAATAAACCCAGATGCATATTTAATAAGATGATTAATCTACCCATATGTTTGGGGCTTAGCACTGGATTTAATGCTTGCTAAAATAACCTACAATCCAGAATTCTTTGACACTTAAAAACAAGTACTTCTATTTGCACTTAATATAAAGCTACTTTAAAAGGCAGCTAGAACAAAAATGGAATACTTGAATCCCAAGACATATACTTTTTTTTTTAATGTCTCTTTATAAGTCGGGGTGGAGTGAGGCAATAAGTGAATAGGAAGGCAGCTCTTTCAAACAGGAACAAGAAACCACAGTGTTCCTGAAAAAGACTTAACATTATACTGCAAAAATAAATGCTAGAATGGCAACAAAATTCTGACCAGGAACTGAAAATTTCTATTCTAATATCTTCCAGAGGAAGTGATGATATTGGCAAGCTATAATAGTTCTGACTCCAGTTTCTAATCAACGCACAGCACAGTGCTTCAAACTGTCCTTATGTCCCTTACCACCACAGAACACCTAACTACCAAACACTCCAAGTAAATGTTCCTTGTCTAGGGACCAGTGCTCACCTCTGTTCCAGATTCTGAGGGGTCATAAAGTAACCCCTCAGAATCTCATTGTTTTCTCTCAGGGTACTCCTCGTTATCTTCTAAGAATATGAAAAAAAAAAAAGAACACATGTGCCATCTGTTTTACAGTTGGCAAAGGGCATAAGTTTTAGAAGTGGTATTTTTATATAAATAAAAATGACAAGGAAGCAACCCCCTCCTCTTTCTTTTAAAATGCCTGCTACATTTAAAATAGAGAATGAGGCTCCCTGCTATATAAAATTGTCCTTAGACATCTAGAGAGAAGGGAGGGGTCTAACAAGAGTCTAAATGAGAAGCAAACCATCTCTACAACTGCTAACCAGGTCACAAGATAATCAGGTATGTCTCTGAGTACCATTATTTTTTCTTTAGTTGCTCCAGGCTTATAGGAAAAGGAACATCCTTTTCAGAAATAAAATGACTCCACAGTCACTGCCCTGTCAGAACTGTGTGCACTCTGTCTCATCTTTGGTTGTGGTAGTCTAGTAGTCAGTTTTCCTAATAATTTTATTAAAGTCCCATGAAAGATCAAAACTGTGTATATGGTAGTGGATATGATAAAAAAAATTGTGAATTTGGTAAAAGCTGATCATCATTTAAAAATATTGGTCCTTGATATCCTATAAAGGAAAATTTGCCTCCAAATTTGAAGCTGGAAAGTCACTGGAATGGTGAAAAAGAATCATAATACAAAGCTTTTTAGATTTTCAATACCTACATTAAGAACTGTATAAAAAAGTGAAATGTCTGTGTACTGATCCTCACTACAACCAACTAAATCTCAATTATGAAAGAAAAAAAGAGAATGGAGTGAGCAGCTGAGGAAGCAGATAACGGTTAATGGAGGAAGAGGCCCAAGGGACAAGAAATACGAATGGCAACGTTTCTGAAATGAATCTCAGACCCCAAGTCAAGCCTGCAGTGTCAAAATGCCTTCATGCTGAGCCCACAAGCAACTGACTTAAAGCAAACAGAAGAACAATTCTTTACTAAAAGTCTATCTAAACAGCCAATCCTTTTGGGGTCTTTTTATGCCACCAAATTTGTGGTCTTTTGTTAGAGCAACAATAAGAAATTACTACCTGGTTAATTCTTGTTCAACTTAAACTCAGCTCCTACCCTACCTGCCCTCTTCCCTTTCCCTTGCCTTGGCTAGCTGTTCTTCCTCTTTGCAAAGCACCTTGCATCTACCTTTACACAGCCAGTATTATAATTGTCAAAATGATTGACTCCTCAAATAGCCTGAGAGGCTTCCTTTTAAGGGTAGGCCTGTGTTTATTTTTTATTTCCATTGTTTATCAATGTTTCTGATACAGAGGATACTCAACATTTTTTCAGTAAATTAGCACAACTCACCCCTTAGTAATCAACAAGATACCAGTGTTTGTTTCCTTACTGGATGATAAAGACACTGATGACAAGTAGCTAGTTCGTTACCAGGAAATGAACTTGGAAGTGCTGTCAATGGCTCCTTTCTCCTTTAGCAAGGCCTTCACAATATCATTTGCCCATTTCAAGCACATTTGCTAAAAAGAAGTTTAACCATACTTTCTACCTCCAAACAAAATGTTTATAAAACTTTCAGTTATCCCAGCACTTTGGGAGGCTGAGACGGGAGAATTGCAAGTTCAAAGCCAGCCTCAGCAACGGCGAGGCGTGAGACCCTGTCTCTACTTAAAACAAAAAATAGGGCTGGGGATGTGGCTCAGTGGTTGAGTGCCCCTGAGTTCAATCCCCAGTACCAAAAAAAAAAAAAAACCCAACTTTCAATCATAAAGAAAAACTAAGTATCAGGCTGAAAGAAGAGAGAAAATAGAAGAAAAAAAATAGAAATATTTTCATGATTCTTGTAGTTACTGAGATGAAGTGTATTTTCAAAAGACAGCAACAGTTGTCCCTCTCATCTCATGTGATGTTTTACACTGTGACCCAAATACTCCAACAAACAAGAAATGCAGCCATTGCCTTCTCCTTGCACCTCAGTTGGCCTTAGGGCTTCACTGGTAACCAACAGAATGCAGCAAAAGTAACACTGCATGACTTACAAGACTATGTCAGAGGACATGCTGTCATTTCTGTCCCTTGGAGCACTTGCTCTCCAGATGCTCCTTTTTGGGGTACCCTCTCATGGAAGCCAGATGCCATGAGAAGCCCAAGCCACATGCAGTTCTTCAAGGACGAACTCTGGTTAATAGCCTTAGTCAAGCCCAGCCTTGGAGGCATCACCAACCCAAAACTAGATACCTGAGTGAAGAAGCCTCCTGACAAATCCCTGTCCCTAGTCAATGGTATCTTCCCTGAGAGATCCTACACACAACAGAGTAGTGACAACCCCTGCCATATCTGACTTCCTGATCTGCACAATCCATCAGTCTAGTAAAACTAAATTTGGGGTACTTCATTATCCAAGGCAAAAACTACAACAGTTAATAAACAGACAAAAATACTTAGCAGTGTTACTATCATTAAACTACGGCTTTGCTTCCTGACCTTAGGAAGATGGACCAGCCAGAAGTATCTTGGGAAAATAAATCAATCTGATTCTGGCATGAACAATACATATATACTCTAGGACTACAGATCCCATATACTTAGATTAGATAGAACAAAATAGTAAGTACTCTTCCTTTCACATCTAAAATTGTACCACTTTTGGAGTTTTCTCAATGATTTTGGGATTCGTAGTCCTATGCCCTCAAATGTCCAAGAGGTTAGATTAGATGGGATTAAATTCAGAAGGGTGCTGGAAGAATACCAGAATGTCTGCTCTTCTTCCTGTCCAGTTTGGAGCACTGTAAATAAAACTTGACAGACCTTCTTAAGTCAACTAAATAATGTGTAGCATAAGTACTTTCAAATACCCAGGCGCTAAAAACCACATTGACTTCCTTAGGAAGCCTTCTAGCAACAAGTTAAAAAAAAAAAAAAAAAGAAAGAAAGAGAAAGAAAAGGCAGCTACCGCCAAGAGTGTTGTGTACAGGAGAGGTAGTGGCCTTGAGTGACTCGTTTCACAAGACTAAGTATCTATACTGGAAGGTCAGAAGTGGGAGGCAGTGGGGCCTTTAAAATACAAACTCAAGCTATTTTGCTAAAGCCAGATGCTGCTTTCTGGAAGCAGATGAGAACACAGTTACAATCAGACTGAAATCCTGATGAATTCCAGGTTTACCTCCCAGCAGCCTGGGAGAGCTAGTGGTTCCAAGTCCTCAGAGGGTTTTGTCACGCTATTCCACTGTAGGGTCTATGCAGCCTCAGTCCTTTTCCTCTTTGATTTCAAACAGGAGCATTTTTGCCAGACTTTTGGGGACACTTTTTAAAGTAAAGCAATTTCTCAAATATATCAAAGAATATAAGGAAAAAAATAAAGGAAAAAGACTAAGAAAGGATTGAGAAGATGATCTAGGTTAAAGACCTCAACATTTCTATAGGAATCTGGATTAAATAGTGTTCATAAATCTGAAGTGGGAGCTGGTTGATTTCTTTCATCAATAGGTATAGTTTAATGACCCAGTGGATTGCTACCTGTGGTCCTTGTTGCTAAAGAGAGAAGAAAAAGCATGATAAGAACCTCCAACAGTGTTTGTAGGGGCTTAGCTTCAAGAGTGCTAGAGTCCAGCCACTTTTTTGAAATACCCATCCATTCTCCCAGCCTCCTTCTTGAGGCTCCTTGTCAACCTGTGCACTTCTCAACATCCTTCTAATCTATCTTTTCTTATCTGTTAGAGTATGTTTCTGCTCCTGACAAACAGGACCCTGAACCAATTCAAATACCAAAATAACCACATGTACTTTCAAAAGTGATGCCCTTCCAAATCCGGTAGACTTCATGCCTGCACGCTCCCCCCACCCCCACTCTCACACACACATACACACACCATGCAAAAAAGAAAGAAGAGAAAGAAACAACTTAGGGAAGATGGTTGTATGTCCTTCCACATGGCTAAATTAGCCAATAAAGAAAAACAGATTGTTCCTTGTTCTCACCCTGGTCCTCCTTTCAGGACTATAAATTTTCATGAGGAGATGTTTCAACACCCAAACCAGATGTGTTAATTTCCTTTATTTAAATTTTCTTACAAGAAAAGAATTCAAGGAACACAACGGTTGACTGTTAATGATCTAGACTTCATCAACTCCATACATTCATGTTTTGAGGCATGTCACAACCGACAAAAAGTGTAAGTTTACTGTCTGAATTCATGCAATTAAAACTTACTAATCATCACATACATGGAGGCAGCATATGTGCTTGCTCAGTGGCATCAGGCTTGGTCCCCAGCCCACCATAAGCAAGGCCTTGGGCTAACATTCTTCCCACCATCAGATACCATTAAATAAGGGTGCCAACTCTTCTCCTAAAACATGTACTTCTGATATTGCTTGACTCATAACAAGATTCTTTGTGGGGCGGGGCGGGGGACAGAAAACAAATTTGCTGGGATCCTCAATATTAACCAAAACATGAGAAAATGATGTAATCATATATAAAAATTTATTAAGAGCCAAAAGATACTTTCCTTTCACATTTGAATTAATTAATTAATGCTAGTCAAATTAGACGTGATGAATTTGTTAGCTCTAGATGAGGAGGGAATAAAATTCCTGCTAAGTACTTAAAATGAGTGGTCTCTAAACTTCCCTTTATATCTGGTTCTAAATGGAGGCAGTCTGTTCAACTGAGTTTTAACAGTGGTCAAAATCCAGAGGGTCTGGCTACTCTAAAGCATGTCACTTCATTCGCAAAACACATATACTGAAATCCCCTCCTCCACTCCCTGCAAAAACAGGGATAACCCCTTCTTTCTCCTCCTAGAAAGGGTTAAAAGCTTTGAAAATAATCTTCATAAAAGCCAATGCTCCTTTGGTCCTATGCCTGGTATGCTGTACCTGGTCTGGTACCCTCTGCCACAGATGACTCCAGGGTCTTACTCACTGACCAAAGTCCTATATGCACAGGTATCCCAGAATACAAGGATAGGCTCTAAGCCTCCTTGAAGCCAGAAGATTCTAGTGACATTTTGGCTGAAAGCATTAAAGAACACACCGTTCACTATGATTTATATTTTTTTTTGAAAAATCAACTCACATAAAGAGGGGAGGCCGGGCGCGGTGGCTCACGCCTGTAATCCCAGCACTTAGGGAGGCTGAGACAGGAGAATCGTGAGTTCAAAGCCAGCCTCAGCAACGGCGAGGCGCTAAGCAACTCAGTGAGACCTTGTCTCTACATAAAACACAAAATAGGGCTGGGGTTGTGGCTCAGAGGTCAAGTGCCCCTGAGTTCAATCCGCGGTACCAAAAAAAAAAAAAAAAAAAAAAAAAGAGGGGAGGATAAGAGAGGGAGTTAGAAGACTGAGCTGTGAATGCCATTACATTTTTTAAAAACAAGATCATCACAAACTAACACTTTTTCCACCCCAAGATAGGATAAATAGGTTGATGCTCCTTTGACCTATTCCTAAGAACAAAGTTTCCCAGGGGCACGTTCCTGCCTTGTCCTTGTCACATGGCAATCAGGACAATCCTGGGGCTTGGGCTGTCTACAAAAAGGCTATAGCTAGAGATAAATGCAGGACCAGAGCACACAGCTCTGGCCTTGACCTTTCTCCCACATAGCAAATGCCTATGCCAAGGACAAACAGAACTTAAACAGCAACATCACCCTTGAGTAATTATGGAAATGAGGCAAGTTTTGGTTTAAAGTTCTAAAAACTCAAACTGAAAGTTAGTTTGGATGACAACTAGTCAGCTATTAGATTTAGCAGAACTACTTTTTTCTTCAACTAAGTACTTATGTTACCCTAAATGACTAACCCATGGACAATTCTGATACCAGACAATTAAAACTCAATTGTGCAAGAAGTTGTATTCCTGCTATGCATAACAAGATATTATATTTGAGTAAAAATAAAACAAAACTAACATTAATCTCATGAGTTACTAGCTTTAATTCTAATTCCATAGAATTAAATCTTTAGGATATAATTTAACCAGCAGTACAATCAGATGATGGTCAAAATACTAGTAATAACAAGGGTCACTGATAACTGCACAGTAAATGCCTTCAGTGTAGAAAGTTCTTGACGTGATATTTCCAAATACGATCTAATCATAAATTTTTAGGTTATATTAGCAGTATATGCTATTTATGTTTCCTTGAAAAACTATCAACACAAACATACCTCCTTATTTATAAATATAAAATTTATATACTTAGATGTGATATTTTAAAACATTCACAGACAAGCTTTTCTTGTCTATAAAATCATTTGTTTTGGAAACCAGAATATGAATTTAAAGATTCACTATTCTTCTTCTTCATTCTTTTAGAACCTTTTTACTATCACTAGGGCCAAATAGATTAAAAGGAAAAAAAGTCTTTTTGGTTCTCTCCACAGTCAGCAGTAACAACATGGATAATGTCAAAATCTAAGCACCAACTGGGAGAAGGAAGGTGACACAAAGGGACAGGAGGAGTGTTTGCCCAGCCCACATGTTGGAAGCTCCCAACCTCGAGCGCAGGATCACAGTACCACCCTCCAGTACATATGGCAGCTGGGGTGGTAAGTCCAACTAGGGAGGTGAAGGTAGGGAGGTTGGCTCTGCATATCTAATGCAGTATTTCCCTTATTTCTCTCAGAAGTTCACACACAACTGAGCCCACACTTCAGCATGGTTTCATGGCAGTGTCTAGAATCAGTAACACCAAACCCTGAGCCTGGTTCTATGTGACCATGGGAAACCTTGGATTTGAATTTTAGTTTATTCTCCCATATAAAGGGAATATTAACAGCTATTCCAAAGATGCTAATAGAGAACCAAATGATTTCATGTGTGGGGCTGGTGCAACCCTGGAATATAGTAGGTGCTCAACAAATACTATTCATGTTCTCCTCCAGAGGCTTGCAGTAAAGACAACAGAAAGTATGGAAGTTGATGTGAGATCTGGATTGTAGCACATCGTAAGAGTTCATCCATAATCATTTGGAATTAAATGGGCCTGCCAGGGTAAGGCACGAATTGACTGAGTGTTCTCCTGTAACCTGGGGCTCCAAGGGCCGTTAACATTCTTCAAGGGCTACTCTTGACATCTTTTTCCCCAAAGTTGCACTGAATGTAGGCATATACTGAGGAATATGCCTACATATTCTTCTAGGTCATGTAACTGTCCATTACCCCTAAGGGAAACTGGCTATTATCTCAGCTGAGATGTCTTGATACCTTGGGGCAGAATTCTTGGTGTTATATTATCTATATGTAATGGTTTCTTTTTTTATACTCATTCTCTACTTTCAACCATGCATGTCCACTACTTTACAGTTCTGTGATATGACCACTTAATTAGTAAAATCACAAACTCTTAAACTAAGTGCCTATATTTATTTGACAGGTTTTTCATAGCATCCAACAAAGTAATGATAATAAAATACTATTTGGGAGAAGCAACTATGATGAAAGAGTTCATAAAATTTGTAGGATACTATCTACATATTTCAGCCCTAAAGAAAACCACATGCATGTAACAAAACTTGTTTTCAAACTGGCTATTTCATTTTCTCCAAATGAAAATATGGTACTGCAAATATTAAATTCTGGTAGAAATGAGACACCCCAAATTTAAGATATGTAGGCTAGCTTCACTCCTTTCCTCTCGGTGGTATCTTAGAAAATCAGCTATTATACTCATTGGGCCCTAGAACGAATGAAAAGGTAAAGTCATTCTGCTCGAGGATGTCCAAACATGAGCTTTTTGTGTGAGCAGGCTTATTAAAACTATAGTGCATCCTACCTCCTTGAAGTTATCAAAAGCAGATAAAATGATTTCGTGCCCTCCTCTGACAAGACAAACGGCTGCCAACAGTTCTAAGACAAGGGCTTTTGTTCTGTCAAAACAAGAAGAAAAAAGAAAAACACAGATCAGTGAAAGTGACATGATGAGTCAGCTGCTCCTGCTTCCAAGATGGGTATGAGAATAATCATCATTTTCCCTTGTGTTCTCTAAACCTTTACTCTGTTCCATAGTTACATGAAATCACATTTTGAAACCTTTACTGACTTTTCAATATGTGGTTTGTATAAAACAGTAAATGTGGAAGGCAAAGCTTCCTATTCCCAAAATTACAAATTTCACTAATGAACACTAATTCTTTGAGGTAACTCAGAGCAACAGAGCTGAAAAAAAAAAAATTCACTGGATGAGTTAAAAATAATAGGAAACATGAGAATACATACACAAAAAGTACCCACTGAATATTCTTCCTGGTTTTAGAATCCGAGCATAACATGAGAAAGCTCAAAATCAACTGAAATTTGTTTTACACTTCAAATCTGCTCACATGCAGATGGTTCCACTGAAATCCCATGTGGCAACACAAGTTTCTATCACTTCTTCCTCTGTAGGAGATCTGGGAGGATTTGGATTACAGCTGTACTAGTTCAAGAATATTTTCTCTGACTCAAGAAAATAAAACTTCATCTGAAATATTTTTGAAAGGAGAACCCAGAGATCATTCTAAGTTTGTAAATACAGTGTCAAGAAAGAAACGGCATTGTTTCTTCATCGTAAATTCACTTTAGTATTTCATCTTTGATCTGGAATAAAACCTATTGCCAACCTCTGAAACAAAGACTGTTCTGATACTCCACAATATCAACTGTCTTAAGAAAAATGAATAATGACTTTCCTGTAGTGGAAGGCAGAGACATGACTACTTAGAATTTTAGTAAATAAAGTAAGGAATCACAAAGTTGTAGATTTACTCAGGGGAAGTTTTAAAGAATACTATTCAATATTTAAGTAATTTTTACATATTGTATTGCATTCCCAGAAAGGCCTAATTTATAATTATATTTTTTAAGTGGAGTTAACAGTTCCCAAATATTCAGTTTATATAGTGTATCTGGGAGAAGGGAAGTATACATTTGAAACAGAATACCTCACCAGGTCAGAACACATATTAGGAAAACCAAAAGAAAACTGTTGATGACAGGCTTCTAGAAGTAACCTGTAAGGCAATTAATATATGTGTCTGGCCTTTACACAAAACAAATATTCAAGAAATCTGTACATTTGTTTGTTTCTTTTTCTATTTGTTAACTGAAACAACATATGTAAAGTTAAGAAGCAAAATGTGGATAAGGGATGGTGGTTCCAATTAGCTATTAGTATTTCAAGACTCTCCTGGTCCCCATGTCTAATCAAACTTGCAGCCTAATCCTCTCCACCAAATCTTGCAGCAAAGAGGCTTAAACCCAGGCCTAGAAAGGAATAAAAGCTTAAGGAGAAGAGTAAAGGGCTAAAGTTGTCACCAGGTGCTCAACTCTGCCCCATGTAAAGGTGTAACATGGCTGAAAGGAAAAAATCCACACAGCCAAGTAGTTTACAGTCAATCTTATTTCAGCAAACCACACTTGAAAGTTTCTAAATTTTAACTTTGGTTAAGTGTTGACTAGCTCTCTATTTTCCCTAGTTAGATTTAGACTTACAATGCAAAGGAAGCTTACCTGGGATTCTTGTTGTTCAAGCTTAGTGCAATCTCATTAACAGCATGTGGATGAGACATGACCATGTTGAAACCATACTGAAATGTGGGAGAAAAAACAAAAAGCAGTAGGAAACAAGTTAGGAGACTGCCAATATTAAACAAAAAAAAAAAAATCTGAAGGTTCTATCTCATATAACTATGATATACTATCATAAATGTAGTCATAAATGTGGTTGTGTCCACAGCACATTATTGTCAAAACATATTCCTCTATTGAAAATTTCAGGAGTGATGCCATCATCAAAGGCTTATCTTCCCACATATGAATAAGCTACACATTTTTCTTTATTAGAATGGTGAAAAGGCCAAGCACAGTGGCACACGCCTATAATCCCAATGCCTTGGGAGGCTGAAGTGAGAGCATTGCAAAGCCAGCCTCAGCAACAGCGAGGCGCTAAGCAACTCAGTGAGACTCTGTCTCTAAATAAAATACAAAATAGGGCTGGGGATGTGGCTCAGTGGCCAAGTGGCCCTCAGTTCAATCCTGGGTACCGCCCCCACCCAAAAAAATAATGAAAAGGCCCTATCCAAGGGACTCCCAAATCAGCCTGCTCATTAAATCATTTGAAAGACTAAACTAAATAAAGCACCAACTGATTCCCCAAGATCCACTCCTGGTTAATTTGGTCGGAATCTCAACGATAGAGCCCTGGAATCTGAAAATTTTTAAGCTTCTAGGGTGACTCCACTCAGCAGCTAGGAATCACTCCATTGAGTCCCTTCTCTGGGCAATGGCTAGCAGGACCAAGGGACTCAGAAAACCTGCCTTGCTCTGAGCTATGTCACATCACCCTTCTACACAAAGAACAGGCTCAAGAAATTTGATTCTGTTGACTTGACGAATTACCTTTCTCTTCTAAACTTGTTGTCAGCTATCTGAACTATTTCTTCTTACACTGAGAAAAATAGATGCAATCTGAAAATCTTTCCAAAAGCTCCAACCATATCACCTCACACACAAAGATCTATGGTTTACCGCCTCAACTTTTTCCACAAACTCATCCATGCTTCAATCTGAGGCCAGTCCTTCCTCTTAAGTCCTTGATTTCATTCCCTCTCACTTACTCAAAAACACTATATGCTACAGAAATTCCTCCACTCACCATCACTTTTTGCTGTCTACTAATTCATTACCAAGAGCATAAAAACATCATGTAAGTGCTCTCATCTTAAACAACTGCAACAAAACCCTCTGTCGATACCACAACCTCAGTCCAGCTACTGCCTCTCACATTTCTCTGATATCCTTAAAGCAAAATTCCTCCAAACACTCAGGATCTCTGATTCCTCTCTTGTTTGCTCTTGAAACCACTCCCAGGCATTTTAGCCCACCAGTCCAATTGTTATGGTTTGGATGTGAGGTGGTTCCCAAAAAAACTCATATTAGACAATGCAGGAATGTTAAACAAAACAATGAGATTATGGCAGCTGCAACACAATCATGGATTAATCTATTTGACAGATTATTAATTTGAATGGATCGTTGCATGGTAAATTTATGCATGGGACTTGGCTGGAGGAAGTAGGTCACTGGGGGTGTGTCCTTGGGGATGATATACTTGTTCCTGGCTCCTTGTGCTCCCTCTGCTTCCTGGCTGCCGTGAGCTGAGCAGCTTTCCTATGTCACGCCCTTCCACCAGATGTTCTGTCTCATCTCAGGCCCAGAGCAGTGGAGTTGGCCAACCATGTACTGAATCTATTAAACCGTGAGCCCAACCTAAACTTTTCCACCCCCTAAATTGTTCTTGTCTAGTCTTTTTGTCACAGTGATGAAAAGCTGTTGATACCACTGAAGCTGTTCTTGCCAATATCATCAATGACCTATACTTTGCTGGTCAATGGTTCACTCATGTTACATGACTCAGCAGCAACATTTTTCTTCCTTTAGTACAGGGGATCAAACCTGGGATATGGCATGTTCTAGGCAAGCACTCTACCACTGAGCTACATCCCCAGTTCCCTACCCCTTTTTTTTTTATTGGAGACAAGGTCTTACTAAGTTGCCAGGCTGGTCTGGAACTTGGGATTCACCTGCATCAGCCTCCCAAGTCACTGTATTATAGGAATGTGCCACCACACTCAGCTTAGGAGCATTAGACAAAGTGGAGGATTCCCTTCTCCTTGAAACATGGCCTTTAGTTGGCTCTACCTTCCTGGCTACTTCTCAGGCTCTCTAACTAGTTTTTCCTCATCTCTTACATATTTAAATGGACTGCCCCACGGTTTATATTTTGGACTTCTTTACTTCTCTGTCTCTGTAGATTTCATTCATATTCCTAGTTTCCTATACGATCTATGTGCTAACTACTCTCAAATCTGTATCTCCAGGTTAGACCTCTGTCTTGGAATCTAGACTGGCATACTCAAATACTCTAATGCACATGTTGAAGTTGAAATCCCCCAAATGGAACTCCTAATGATCTTTCTCCAATCTTAACATCCTGCAGCCTTCCCCATCTTAGTGAATGGCAACCCCATCTTACAAATACCCAGGGTGGAAGCCGTGGCACCACCTCGTCTTCCTCACCTTCTCCCTCACCACATACATAATGCTGCTGCTTTTACCATCAAAATAAAACCAGAGGGCTGGGGCTGTAGCGTAGTGGTGGAGCACTTGCCTTGCACATGTGAGGGACTAGGTTCAATTCTCAGCACCACATAAAAATAAACAAAGATACTGTGTCCAACTGTAACTAAAAAATACTTTAAAAAAATAAAACCAGAATCTGACCACCTCTCTCACCTCTACTCCTATAATCCTGAGTATACACTATCAATGCTCACCTAAATTACTGCCAATAGCCTCCTAAATGGTCTATATCCTCTTCCCTTTGCTCTCCAACGTCAATTCTAAGCAAGGCAGCCAAACTCTTCATATTAAATGCAAGCATCATATTTACTAGCTTTTCCCTCACAAGGCCAATGTCCTTTCTGTGACCTATGAAATCCTACATAGTCAGGCCTCTCTGTTACTTCTGTCTTCATCTCTACTCTTCGCCTTACTTATTCTGATCCAGCCAGTCTGGTCTCCTTTCTGTGCCTTGGGAAAGCCAGACTTTTCTATCCTCCCTGTTGACTAATTCAAGTTGTTATTAAATGTTACCTCCTCAGTGACACTTTCCTAGCTAGCTTATTTAAACCTGCACATACATCCTAGGCACTTCCTATCCTATTTCCTGATTATTTTTTGTAATACTTAGTAATGATTTTCTGGGTTCAAAGTCTGACTCTGCCACTTATTTGCTATATGATTTCTGGGAACATTACTTAACTTCTCTGTGTCTCAGTTTCCTTGTAAGTAAAATGGGAGAGTAATACTATCAATGATACTATCAATCATAAGGATGCTTTGAAGTTTACTTCAGTTCTTAAGTTCAAAAGCACTAGCCTGTAAAACCACATATCAGCTTTCATTTCACTTCGACATCGTTATTATGTGAAATGCCACATAGTTTATCAATTTATTTTGTTATCTGCTCACTTTCTCTTAAAAGTTAATTCCCTGGGGCACTTATTTACTTAATGCTATATTCTCAGTGACTAGAACAGAGGCTCTGTTTGACAAAGTACAAAAGATATCTATTAAGAGGAAGGAGCATGGGAATAGGAATGATAGAATGAATCAGACATTATTACCCTACATGTATATATGATTGCATGACCTGTGTAACTCTACGTCACGTACAACCAAAACGAGAAGTTATACTCCACTTATGTATGATGTTTCAAAATGCATTCTACTGTCATGTATAATAACTAATTCGAATATAGATAGATAGAGATATCTATTGATTTAGAGAAAGAACAAATGCATATTTCCCTTCTTAAATTCAAGTCAGCACCTTTATGTTGGGTTTTACCACTAATATGGATCTTCTAGCTATGTATTTTTTTTCTATTTCTACTACTTAGACTTACCTGTGGTATCCGTTATTTGATGGAAATCAAATTTCTTTTTATACTTGAACCCCACTGTTTCTAATGCATACCCTTGGTTTCCTTATCTACACATGTGACCCTGTCAGTTCATACCAGGTCTTCCAGGCTCTGACTTCCTCTGTACTGTTAGGATTAACCCAACCCACAGGCTGCACTGCTTCTGAGTGGCCTCAACCTGTTTCACGACCACCTGAAGGGGAAATCTGTACTTTCAACAAGGATCCTCCAGGTGCTTCATATAAAGATTAGGAACCACTAAGTCCTTGTAACTTCTTATTCACTTTTCACCCTTTGGGAAACACTGACCTATCCAATGTGGTAGGCGCTCATTCCTAAAGCTCTATAGCTCTTCCATTACTGTGTACAACCAGTGGTTTACTCTGTCTTCAGTGGTTACAAGCATTTACCAAGTCATCCAGGTAATTCTATCACTATTGGGGGAAATCATCTTTCCTTTAAAAAATTACAAATTATAGGCCAGGCTCAGTGGCGCACACCTGTGATCCCAGCAGCTCAGAAGGATGAGGCAAGAAGGATCATGAGTTCAAAGCCAGCCTCAGCAACTTAGAGAGGCCCTAGGCAACTTAGTGAGACACTGTCTCTAATTAAAAAAATAAAATGGTCTGGGTATGTGGGCCGGTGGTTAAGTGTCCCTGGGTTCGACCCCTGGTACCAAAAAACAGAAAATACAAATTAAAATATCACAGCAACAAGTTAAACCTTGAGCATTAGAACGAACCAGACCTTTCTTTTTCAATAGCCTCTCATCAAATCATATTTACTTCAGATAGAAAGAACACAGAGAAGTCAAAGAGAACAAGACCCAAGTCTGATCAATTCAGATTTTTTCAAAGGCCCAGAAGCACAAGCATACCTGGTAATTCATAATGGCACGTAAACACATGATGCAGACATGAACATCATCTTTCTTACTCACTAATCTTGAATTCTTCAGAGTTCTTCTGCTTGGCAAAGTATTATATCTATAAATAAAAACATAAACACAAAATGATAGGTTTCTTTCTTAGCACAGGCACACATACTATAAAAAATGGATACCACTCTCTTCCATAACCTGCACTTACACAAGGGCTGCGGATTAAGAACACCAACAACAAACCCATCACCACAAAACTATTTCCATAGACTGTGAGGCCCGCATGTTTCTGAAGACTGGTGATGAGCTTTTCATGCCAGATACCTAGAGACAATGAAAGACAACCTCTCTGACAGTAATAACAAATCAAATTGTATGTGAGATTTAGTAACAATCCCAGCTTCCTCTCTGCAGGCCACAGGAGGTTTGCAGGAGGAATCAGGCACCACACAAGCTGACTGCATCCACTATTAACAAGGGAGGGGGTGACACTTAGCTTAGACTTAGGCCCCCAATTATTTCCCCAGATGATAATCACACCAACTATTGTTCTCAGGTGTCCCTGCTTTGGGGATTACTCCTAAACACTGTCATATATTAGTGACTTTAATGTTGCCACTGTGATATTAGATTGACAAATTAACATGGTGGATGTAGAAAAGATGATAACATTGAGGACTTTAATACAAACTTTAAATTAATTAAAGGGGAGGAGGAGAAGAAGAAGGAAGAAAGCTCTATCAAAAGCGTGTCTGATATTGTTTAGCTGAACAGAAATTTCATTTCTATCCAAAAACTACCAAACAGCATAATTCTTTCAAATAAGCACTTCAATAAGTCACTTGCCTCAGTAAACCTGAATGTGTAAAATGTACTTTGCTCACACTAGTTTTAAGAAGGTAGCTCTATTTGAGGACTTTCTGCTTTATTCATAGTTGGAAATCTCAGCAATGGAAGTCGGCCTCACTCAGTTCTGAATACAAAAGCAAAGAAATTGAGATTAAGCAAATAATTTCAGGTTTTGGTGTTAGTAAACCCAATTTCAGCATCTAAATAAAATACAATTTTAAAATGTACTCATCCATAACCCAGCATGACTGTTGACACACGTCTTGGAGACTCACAAACAGTGGTGCAACTTCCAAAATGTCCATGCAGCCAGTACATTCTAAGCGTACATGATACTCTTAGATATTTCCTCTTCCCTACCTCAGTTATTTTAATCTCAGCTTTACATTTCTTTAATGGAATCACCTATTATGTACATGGTAATTTATTTGAGGGATAGTTTTCATTTTTAATTAAAAGCAACAGTCACTAAGCTAAAATGAAGTTACCTAAAATTTAAAAAGAAAAGGAGATTTCAATGGAATCATTTCCCTTTGCTAAATTACACTTATGCATGGTGATGATTACAAAAGATATACTGACCAAAGCAAATTACTCTCCAAGGAAGATTGGATTCCTCTACACCATTCCTTATCTCAGCCTCATTTCCAAAAACAAACAAACAAAAAATCTTGATAAAAGTAAAACAACCCTACACATTTCATTGTTTCCTCAAATGTGTGAAGTAACACACCACATTCATTTCTTGAGCCAGTTCTTGATGTATGCTGTACCAAGTCTCTAAGAAGCCACAATGACTTTGCAATTATTTTTCACAATGCAGAAACCAACAAAAATTAATTAGAATAATAAACTAAATACCACATATTTACAGAAAAGACTTCCATATGTTGTATTTTGTGGGTAACCTCAAATATATTTTTCTGGGTCAAGATTTAAAATATATTTAACATGCAGACTTATTCATATTTAAAGAATTTAGAAAATATACAAGACATCAATAAAAACAATGAGCATTTATTAATGATATTTAATGTTCAAAAACAATATAGCTAAACTTTTTCTAAAATGATCGTCTCATTTAAAACTTATTTTCTCTAATTTTTCAATTATAAGAAAATTGAATAGGAATAACAGGCAATATCTGAACTTGTGTGTTTAAAATCATAGCATTACAAACTTTTTGAAACCTAATGCCACAGCCAGTAACAACAGAATCATAGTACTGAAATCCAAACAAGATCCCAATCATTAACTCTGAACTTTTTCTCATACAGGTAAGAAAACTGAAGACCAAAGAAGTTACATCCACGTGGAAAATAAGAAGAGTTGAGACTAGACTCGACTCCAAGTCTCTCCACTAGGAGTCAGGACAATCACTTTCTACAAATTGCTTCTCATCAGCTTGACTCATCAACAATCTGCTAAGCTATCACATAAAAAAGCTACCGCCTACAGCCATCTGTGCAGGACAGCTTCTTCACCAACATTCGTATCCAGTCATCCTGACAGTTATTTTCTGCTTCAATCCTATGTAGATGTAATTCCCTGACTTGCCTAATTATTTTACCACAAAGGATTAAGACTTATATGATGCAAACAGATCTGATCATCTCCCGCAGAACACAGTGGCTGATCAACTCACTAAATAAGCAAGGTTTTCTTTTCAAATCTTAATTTCATATATCATTGATCACGAAAGTAAGGATATATTCTACATTGTTGAATTCTCATTATAAAAGAATTTCCTCTTGTTTAATAAAAGCATCCTGGAAAATGTCATAATTCTTTACCTCTAAAAATACAAAGTATTTTCTAGAAACACAATTGAGGATCACCTAAATAGATAAGGCTATATTTCATGGCTTAGCATGGCCATTAATCTATTCTTCAGCATATACATCTTAGGGAATTTGACAATCTTTGTAATTAGATATTTGGGTTTTGTGCTTTATTTTTTATTTTTTTTTTAAATATTTTTTTTTTGTTGTAGATGGACACAATGTCTTTATTTTATTGCTTTGTACGTGGTGCTGAGGATCGAACCCAGGGCCTCACGCATGCGAGGCAAGCGCTCTACCGCTGAGCCACAATCCCAGCCCGGGTTTTGTGCTTTAATTACCATCTTTGTAAAATATTCTTTTGGGGGTTGTGGGGCAAATTTAAACTTAGTTCCAATGCATGATGTTTATACTATTGAATCAACACTTCCTGATGGAGATAGTTTTAATAGATCTAAGTCACTAACAATTTACCGGTCACTTTACTACTTTATCACTATAAAGACAATTGGACAAGGTGAGCAATCTAAAGGAAATGGGCTCTAGTTCCTTTTACCAGCCACAAAAAGGCAACCCAAATCTCTTGTTTAAGCCTCTAAGTTGGTTTTATTAAACACCTGTTTATCCTAAACTCTGCTAAGTGCCAAAGAAAAATGAAAGATAAGGATATTATTTCTGTCCTCAAGGGCTCATCATGGAGTTTAGGGAAGAACAGTAAGTACATAGCTAGCCCCTGTATGGAGATATGCTCTGTCCACAGCCTGCCCATTTCATTGCATTTACAAATGCATTGATAATGTATAAAATGAATCCAATAATAAGCCTTATATACACACCTACACAGGACAATATGATGGAGTAATGGTAGTCACATCTTTTCAAGTGAGAACACTGTTTGCAAAGCATTGCCCTTAAAATCATTATATAGTCAACCATTTCTTAAGATAGAGTTGACTACATTAATATAGACCTACTCTTGGCAACTGTATTTAGGCATATAAAAGTTGTTTTTAAATGGAGCTGTCACTCAACTAAATATAAAAGGAATAGAGAAACTGAGTCGAGTCTCATAAAGTTGACTTGAAAATGGGCATAATACTGAAATATTACCAATGTAGATTTAAAATATCCCTGTCATATTCAATGGTAGAATAATAAGATACTTTGATTTGGGATTTTTATCTGTATTTTTAAAGGCTATAAAATGGATGTGCATTACTTTTCCACAAAAACAACAAAGTGCATTGAAAAACTCTTTTAGATGGTCTGGGTATAAGTCTACTTTTAGATAGACAGCTAACAAGCTACCACAATCATAGTATCCTTCCCACCCCAAGCACCCTTCAAGATGGCTCCTAGGGGACTCTGGGTAGGAAGTCCAATATACCCTCATGAGCAAATTTTCAGGTTTCTATGAAGAGACTAAAATCCACAACAACATATATGACAAACAAATCAAGTATCATTAGAAAAACCCAGCTTTGAAAATCTTTTCCCCTGGCATTGCAAATGTCTGCCTGGATGTTGATAGGCTGAATACAGTGAATAACAGTTTCTACAGAAAAAAGATGAGGGTAACCGATTAGTGCCACATAACTATCAAGTTTGAGTCACACTGATTCAGCTTAGGCAGAGCTAGAATATCACAGCAGTTATCTGTCACCAATTAAAAATTCCAACAGCTCAAAAGAAACCAACAGCCAAGTAATATATACAAAGTACTATTTCATAATCAAGTACATATGATTCAACACACTATCTCTGAAAGGACAGATAAGGTGGCCTGCATCCGGTCCTAAGTCACAGCCCTCGAGGCTAAACTATTAGTCTTCTCCTTTTACAAGCAATGAGCATTCTAGTGGAGATTATGGGGATTAAGTGGGTGGCTCAGTGGGAATATGGGGACTCTGTGGTAAACTAAGACCTTTTGTATGTGTTCAGTTACTTCATTACCAAAAGTGAAACTGATTACTATATTTTCTTCTGAAGTTATTGTGAATCTTCATTTAAAACAGAGACTATCTGAGCAGAATCAAATTGGAGATTGTCCCTCTGATTCATTATGGTTCATTTATAAAAGGCCCCAATGAGAAGCATCAGTTTCTCCACAGTCTCCTTGGATAATAGAGGTATATAAGATTTATTTAGAACTGTCCTTTGTAATATGTCTTGCATGATCCCAGACTCTGTCAACAGCTAATGGTACTCGTTCCCTTTTCTGAGATTTGAAATTGGCTTCTGAGACAATACAATCCCCTGGGTCCTCTTTCTCTTCACCAGTAGTTCTCAGATCTCACATACATCACAGCTTAATGGAGGTGGAGGAGGAGGCAGCAGAAGGGGAAGGGAGAAGGGAAAAAGGAAGAGTGAGAGGGGTTTTGAATGTGCTCCCACTCCATTCAGTTTCCTGCCAGGCTGTAGGTTTCCGTGGTAATGGCAGCTCCTGGCTTGCAAGGATACTGTGAGCTGGAGAGAGAAAGGGATGGGAATATGGCAAGTCAAAATACCATAAAATTTGATGTCCTGAGATTCCAGGGGTTTTTTGGTTTGTTTTGTTTTCCTTGAATAGATATTCCCCAATTTGCCTTAAGATTTACTTAATTTCTAGAGTTCTGAAAGAGTTTTTGTTTTGTTTTTTTGCCTGTTTCCTCAACATTTTTTTACAAGTGAGAGCATTTTCAAAGTCCTTCCCTCAGTCTTTTCATGGGCATCCTAATAGACATTTAGAGATTGTGTTCTGTCTGCCTGCTCATTCTGAAGTGTAACAATGCTTTCAAGTTGATAGGAGAAAGTGGAAGAGGTACAGGAACAACTAGGTCTCTGGTGACTTGGAGCAGGTCCCCTAGATGTGAGCACTGGTGAGAAAGTCCCAATTCCAAAGGGAATGAGATACTGATAGACAATCCCTGGACCACTAAGGTTGATTATCTAGTCATTCTGAAAGCCTTTCTTCTCCTAGGCTGGCAAACAGTATTTGGGAGGTCCATATACCTGTACACACACAAAAAAGGGGTTTTCCAGAAGCAGAAAATAGCCCTGAGTTTTATTTTTGGAGGTCCTACAATATGAAGGAAAAGTAATAGAGAAGACATAGTTAGGAATATTTCTATGGGGAAACTAACAGCATCAAAATTCTCAGGCTTCCTTCAGTATGAGCTTCAAGAATTGCCCACTATTTCCCAAAGCACTAAGCTAAAACCATACATGTCATCCCAGCATTCAAAGATGAGATCCTATCTTGGAAGAACTGCCATTTAGAATTCACAGAGTCTTATGAATGTGAAAATATAATAAAATTGATTGAAGAAAAAACCAAACTCAAACTATTCTAATCACTTAAAGTTTTAAACATATTTTAGCATGCACATATATATAACTAATTCACAGAGTAGTTAATTGTATGTGAAGTAATAATTAATGAAAAAGTGATAAGTCAATGCAAATGAGTAGGCATAAGAAACTGAGCAATTTTTTGTAAATAACTCTTATGCAGCCTATATAGAATATTTTCTGTTTAGTACTATGGTGGCATCTGCTACCTGCACTATGTACTTCATGGTTGACAATGAATCTGCCAAGAAGCACAGGAGTACACGCTGCAAGGAAGGAAGGTATTTGTTTTGAGAGTCTTTCAAAATGACGGATTAGTGAGCTCCCATCAGGCAAGCAAAACCTAAATTTTTGACTCAAGAAGACAAAAAGAAGTCCAGACCAGCCAAGAAACCCAGAGACATAGCTCTTTTGGATTTGCTTAAACCTATCAACGGAAAATAGTAACTGCTTTGGGGAAACAAGAAATGGTTTATTCTGAGCCAACAGGATGACCATGCCCCAGGAACATAATCTCAAGTTAACAAAGGACATGGTTCTCTCATAAAGAGGCTGTATACTTTTACAGTCCCAAAAAAGCAGTCGGGGTCATCAGGTAAATAAACTACAAAACCGTGGGAAAATTTTACACACGATTCACATGTTGCTTTCAATAAAACAGGGAACATGCCTACAGGATTCAGATGCCAGCTCATCTTATGACCAGCCTTAAGGTTGGGAGAGGTGAAGGTTCTGTCAAGCTTATCATACTATCCAGTGGTCACAAAAATGCTAGGTCAGACACAAATGCTAGGTCAGGCTAACAAAATGGCTTTCAAAAAGGACCAAAAATAAACCAATTCAACTTTGTCTTCCCAATTTACTCCATCTCTCCACAAGATCTAGACTCTTTAATCAGCAAAATTCAAACAACCTGGAAGCACAATACAAAAGCAGCCTTTTTGGAGTACTTCAGTTCACAGCTAAGGATTAGATACACAGAAATGTCTCTTGCCAGGTACAGGCTCATAGCCTGAATTACATATATACTCAATAAATTTCTGGTTAGAGCCATGTCTTGCTGTCCTTAAACCTCTCCCAATCAACAGGCAGTCCAGCAAAGGAAGTTTCAGTAACTTTGAGCTGTTCCCTCATGTTTAGGAATATAAAGCACATTGGTGATAAACACAAGCCTAAGTGATAAGCAGTGTGCATATGATAATCTGGGACCATGGTAGAAAGACCTCTTGAACAAAAAACTAGGTAAGAAACACTGGCTTTGTTAAGAGATCTAAATCTATAAAGCCCCACACACTTAGTAAACACCAAAAAAACTAAGTCATTCTTCACCCAGAGATGACCTAAGTCTGATTAATCCATCTGCTGTCTCAGAAACACATATGTATTTGTAGGCATTTAGGCAGATTCTAGTATGCAGTTATGTACACATCTGCCTCTTCTTCTGTACTTCTATTGTCCAAAGACCGCACATTACTGTAGAACCTTGAATAAATCTTTCCTGAACTGGCCTAATCATGCTCTCCCAGAGTCTGGCAAAAAAAAGTTTTCAAAAGCCTTCTACATAACTTACAAGCCAACATTTGTGAGATTCATATTATCTGGGTCATGATGGCAATTTTTAAAGAATAAGGTCCCCCCCTTGCAAAAAGTATTTCAGTCTTTTAAATTATTCAGATAATGATCTAATATCTACCTATAAATATAATAATTAGAGCTCCTTTGGAGGCTGATGGAAAGATTCAATCCAACTGGAAGGCAACACCAGTGGGGCATGTCACATAATTTGGCAGAACTGTACTAGTCATTTATGGTTCCAAGGTCTGGGCTAACAGTACTTGCACCAAGATTTGAGGTTTTAGGTTTCCCCTCACTTACCCTTCAGACATGACATCACTTGGGCATATTTTTTCTGTCAATTAAACTCATAAAATATATGATGCTTAAAAATGAGCCAAGTATTTTTCTGACAGTCCTTATAGCCAAAAGAAACAGAGTTGAAACAGTTCAATCCAGATAGTTCAAAGTAGGGGTAGAGAGAGACAGAAAGAGGCAAGGAGAGAGGGGAGAAACAAAACTCCTACCAAATGTTTCTATCAAGTATGAACATTTTCTGTTTGTCTAGATTTCCCAGTAAAGAACCAGATAACTGCTAGAATACTCTGTAATCAAAGGTCTCAAAGGTACATACTTTTAAAAAATGGATTAGGTGAAAGAACAGGCTGCCAATCCATCATGTGAAGGCAAAGTCATTATTAATGTGAATTTTCTGATTTGTCACCTTTGACAGTCACCTTTGTTAAAGGTGTTTATTGTTGGGTAACTAAGCATGATCTATCTCTGTACAAAAATTGTTCAAGGAATCCATCCTATGACCTTAAAAATCAAAATATTTCTATGTTCATCCTAAATTATCTCTTTTCATAAACTTTCTAAATCATTGCCAAATAAGCAACAATGATGAATTCACAATCTAGCCTTCAAATTGTATCATCTACTGGCTCTCAACTCCTCCCAGCAAGATACATCCATACATCATTTACTAAAGGAACCATACACATGCAGTCTTCCCACCAACCACTGCTCTTACCACTTTCCCAGCTTCTCCCTGTTGCCAGCCACACCGCCACCGCTTACTTCTCATTTCACATCCACACCAAGTCTTATCAATCACTCCACAAGTTTCGCCGATTACTCTAGCCTTTAAATTTCTACATCATTAGTTTGGGCATACTGAAATGATATTTAAAATTTAGTGTACACATTTTCTCAAGTTATAGATAAAGAGAGGAAAAGTCAGAAGACTTTGGTTATAAATTCTGAATATTGAACTTACCAGCAATTCACAACTTCTCAGAGCCCCAAATTCCTCATCCGTTAACTGGGCCTAAAATTCTTGATTAACTCCGAATAATTTCATGAAGAGATAATGATATGCAGGGCACGGTATCACGTGCCTACAATTCCAAGGCTGAGACAGGAGGATCCCAGCCTCAGCAAAAAAGTCCCTTATTAGCCACTAAATAAAAATATGATTCAACATATCCTCTGTATCCCTAGAACTTGGAAAGGTACCCTTCACATATTGAGTACATAGTGATGCACATGAAGGTACTAGACCGCAGCTGCAGGAATATGCTGAGTCATCTTCAGTATTTTTCTTGATAATGTATAACATTTATTAAATACTATCGTGCCAGGCTTTTTACACAAATTATAAATTTAATCTCACAACATGTGAGGCAGGTCCTAGACCCCATCATGTCCATAGTCTAAAGATCATGAGACAGATCTCCATCAATACATTGACCAGGTGACCTGTTTTTCCATTTCCATAGTCTCTCAATCAGTTTTCCATTGGAGAAAAGACCTACTGAAAATGTGGAACTGTTGGAGTCAAGCTTCCTCACAGTGGGAAATGTTTCACAAATTTGTCAGTATTGTGCACACACAAGCTATATAATTATAGCTGCCACCATTTTTGCTGGTAGGGTTATTAAAACAAGTTCCCAGGTGAAAAACAGGAATGTACTCTCCCCTCCCCCCCCCCCAGTACTAGGGGTTGCACCCAGGGGTATTCTACCAGTAAGCCACATCTCCAGTCCTCTCCTCTTTTGTTTTAGACAAGGTTTCACTAAGTTGCCTAGACTGGCCTCAAACTTTTGATCCTCCTGCCTCAAGTCTCCAAAGCTGCTGGGATTATAGGTATGCACTACTGCACCCATCTAGAATATACATTTTAACCCAACTACATTTTTCCCTTTTAACAACTTCAAAAAACAAAAAAAAAAATGCAAAACTCTGAAACACGACAGTACAACATTCTGATTGTTTCTGATTCCAAATGTACTGTTAAGAAAAATGAAAAGTTTCTAGTTGGATTTTTGTAAAGTCTGCCAAATTTAGAAAGACTTTAGTTTTTTCTTATTTTTCAGCATGCACCCGCATTTTTAATTATTAGTTCATATTAGTTTTATAAAATGGGCTATTTTGTGACATTTTCATACATGCATATAAAATACTTTGATCATATCTACCCTCCCCATTACCCTCACCTACTCTCTTCCCCTCTCCCTTTCCTAACAGTCCCCTTTCTACTTTCATATGGTCTTTCTGTTCCTCCTAGAGTCTACATATGCAAGAAAACATGTGAAACTTGTTTTTTGGGGTCTAACTTGTTTTACTTAACATGAAGATCTCTATAAAAAGACTTCATTTTTTAGATGATTATTGCAAATTCCACCATCTCAAATTTTCAAATCAATAATGCATCAGGTTAAGGAGCATCTCCAACCTGTCTTTCCCCTCAGAAATAAGATTCAGGTGTTTCCTACTCCTTATTTTTCTACTCCTTTACAGCATTTTCTCTCCTTTCAAATTAGTTCCAAGAATGCTACCTCACTGAGTGACAGTTATTGGGTGACAAGAAATTCAAGCATTGAGAATAATATTTTTAAAATATTTTTCTTTGTATCTTTTTCCCTTTTAAGTCAAATTATTCAATAAGTATCCTTCCAGGCAAAACATTTTGAATAAATGGAGACAAGAAGAAACACATGCAAAATAAAACATAGGTGACAACTCGTAAGGATGAAGACCATAAAATCAGAGCAAATGTTGTATAATTTGGGGGAAGAGTGAAAAGGACGGGAAGATGATGATGACCTCAGAACTCACATTCCTAACTTATGTAAACTGGAAAAGGAACAAAACTAAGTTCAACCTTACGATTGTAAATCAACATAAAAAGTGCTTCAATTTTGAGTTTTTAACTATATAATTCAAAGATCTTTTAATTTTTTTTTAGTTGTAGACGGACACAATACCTTTATTTTATTAACTTATTGTTACCTGGTGCTGAGGATAGAACCTAGTGCCTCACACATGCTAGGCAAGTGGTCTACCACTAAGCCACAATTACAGCCCATCAAAGATCTTTTTATGTGCTACCATAATGGTTAAAATTAAGAGTATAAGTATTTTTCCCCCAATGATTAAAATTGAAAATAAAATGCTACTTGTTGAAATAAAAGAACTTGGAAGAGCTTCAAAGAGATTAGTTCTTCTAAAATAACTTTTATGAAGCAAACTGGTAAAGAATTGGCATTCTCATATTCTTTAATAGGATAACTGTTAGAGAAATCATGAAAATACTTTTGGTGTGAAGAAAAGTGTTAATTGCAATAAAGGCCAATAAACCATATAAGCCATTAACCTAAACATAGAGACAGATTTGAAGGAAGCAGGTAATACACTGGAGAATAAAGTCTAGGAGTTAGACCTTGTCAACAAAGAGAGTGAGAGCTTGACCTAAGCAACATCTGAGGTTCCTTCCAGTTTCCAATTTTTCTATGTTTATTAGTACTTATATTTCTCTTCTAATCAATTATACATAACGCTTTCTTCTTTGCTTTACCTCTTTGACCACCAAGTCAGTTTTTGAATTTTCAAAAAATATTCTTTGCTGGACATTCTAAATTTCAGGAAACCATATAACTCAGATCCAAGCCTCAGTGACCTTGGCAATTTTTTCCTCTAACATTCAGTGAAGTCATCAGAACCCATATGCCTGAAAAGTCAGATCAAGCCATGTAGTTTCCCACTGAACTGTCTACATTATAAAAGCCAAACTCCAAAATCCAAGAATCTTTATTATCTGGCTTTTCCCTATCTGATCTATGGGCATATAGTCAATAAATCCATTCTAAAGCACCACAGAAACAAAAATGTGAAAAGCTTACACATAATCTTCAGCAAAAAGTCACAATTTCACTTACTAACCTTTCCTTTTGATGTCTTCACTTGTACAAAACAGGTAAAGCCAAAATTGTAAAAATATAGAATTTTTGTCCTAGTCCTGTCGTTTATTTAGGAAATATTTCTCACATTTACATAGACTTTATTTTTTATTACAATGAAATATTAGCATACTAATCAGGGTCTACACTAGTTCATATGACACCTGTGTGAACTAGAAAAAGTTGCAATATCTAGGAGGGGGTAGCCAAAGCTTTTCCTGTAGGGTACTATGGGCCCAGGGCTCAGCAAACAGAGGTCCCCTCTTAGGGAACAACCTATGCGAGAAATATGTGGACACACTAATAAACAAACAGTACACATATATTTTTCTTTTCCTGTGCGGGTTTGTCTCCTTAGTCATCGTTCAAAAGACTCTTGACAAGTTGTAGGGATATGCACGTCCAGACTCGAGGCCCATATTCTTCTCCAATGTTGTGGAATGGAACTGTACATCACAGGGCCGAACCTATGCTTCCATAGGTCACTTGGACAGAGCCCAAGGAGAGTGACTTCCAGGGAGTATTCACATTGGAGCAAACAGGATATTTACTTGTGGGTAGAGAGTGCTGTTATGCAGGCAAGATAGCATAGTAAGAGAACTGGAGTCAGGCCACCTGGATTCAAATTCTATCTTCTTCACTTACTGTTTGATCCACTAGGTCTAACTGTAGCTACCTCCAAGATGCCTCGAGAAATAAACCACAGGGGGCTCTTAGCACAGTGCCTGGCACACAGTAGTCATTCAATAAAGTGTTCGCCCAGTAAAAATCATATTAATGACATCTATATCTTTGTGTCATTTAAAAATACTTCAAAACGTTACTACCATAAAAATATTATGGTATTATAGAATTATGGAATGGGATTACTGAGTTTAAATATACAAATAAGGACCTAAATTTGAACTTTTTATCTTTTCACATAAAATCATTAAGTATATAGGTGATAAACAGTCATGAACTGCCATTTCGCATGTTATAGTCTTAGGAAATACAATGAAATTTCATGTGGAGGGGAATTTAACAAGAAACATTAGTTGTTAACATGTGAAAGGCAATGCAGTTTGTTGTTTGTTTTGTTTTTTTGGTACCAAGGATTAAACTCAGGGGTACTAGACCACTGAGCCACATCCCCAACCCTATTTTGTGTGGAGACAGGGTCTCACTGTTGCTGAGGCTGGCTTTGAACTGGCGATCTCATGTCTCAGCCTCCCAAAGTGCTGGGATGACAGGCGTGCACCACCATGCCTGGCTGGCATCGCAGCATTGAGGTCTTCACACAGCTTGTTGCCTAAAGGGACAGACTCTTCCCTTTCTCACACATGTCTCATCTCTGAAAAAAGTTTTGCTCATCTCATGCTCTTTCACCTCACCTCCACCTGAAGTAGGCTTGCCTCATCCTGAGGACCAACCCCAGCCATCTTCAAAAGACCTAGTTTGTATCTGTCCCTCCTCCAGGTCCCAAGTTAGTACTCCACCCATCCTTAAAAACTCAGAGCATTTATTATGTCATTTCAAGTTTAATGGCATCAACTGTCACATTCTAAAAAATTAAAAACTATTTTCTCTTACATATAAAATAATACAGCCTTGGTCTTCATAGATCCAAGATGCGCATATGTACATATAGTGCATCATTTAATTTAGCTAGGCCTATGGCCATATTGGCAGAAATCCATCTCAACCAGGATTTAGAGACAGTACAAATCAGGTTTCTACTGCATCAATATCAATATTTTCCTTCAAGCTGACAAATGTATGTTAATACAAAATTCAACAGCTGATACAACTCAGGGTGTGTGTTTAATAATCAATTCTAAATAGTTAAAGTCTGAATACAAGGAGGAAACTATGTGCTAACAAAGTTTATTCAAAAACTGTATGCTTTAAAGCACTTTTCCTTTTTTTCTTTAATTAAGCCTCATTTATGAAGTGTTTTAAATTTCCTGAAATCCCACTGATTTATAAATTTAACCAATCCTTTTTGCCAACTAACATTGGATAAGATTATAGCACATATGTTATTATCTGGCAATTAGGAAGAAGGGACTGAAATGCGTATTTGAATATATAGACATTACAAATTAAACAAAGTTACCAGAATAAATTATCTCTACAGAACATGAACATTCTTTTTTTCAAAAAAGGTCTATTATCTTAATAAAAATGCAATATACCTTAAAGTTTCTTAAAATGAGGAATCATAATATGATAACAGAGTGTGTGAATCTCTAACAGGCAGTGGGATTTATCCCAGGACAGTAGGTAGGTGCTAAGCCATAGGTTATCATATTATAACATGGGGAGCAGTTGTAAGACCCTGCCCCCATGCACTATCAGTACTCTTGGGTGTTACTTTCACCCATGACTTACAAGGTTTTCCGGTTTGAAGCCTCATCATCAGTGTGTAAAGTGAAGCTGCTCCAGAGGCAACAGGGGGAGAAGCAGCTCTGGTGGCATTTGAACTGAAGATACTCAGGCAGAGAAACCAATCTGGTGGTGGTGTAAGAGATGAACAGAACCGGAGGTTGAGGAGAGAGCAGGACAAGAAAGAATAAAGTAAAGAAGACAATCAGAAATGAGATGGCAGAATGAAAAAGAAGAAGAAAAACAAAGTCAAAAAGTGAAGGCAGTGTGCGCAGCAAAGGAGGAAAGGACAGAGGAGGAGGGGAGAGGAGGAGGAGAGAAAAAATGTAAACAATCTTTGGGTATATGAAAAGCAACATGCACCATATGCCTGTCCATCTGACTGCTGTTTCTGAAAGTCACAGACAATATGCAATGACCCCAAGCACAAATCCATGAACCACAAGAGCTGAGCTATCATACACTAAAAAGAAACAGAAGCTTAGGTTTTTGTTTTTGTTTCCAGCCAGTAAGTGGCATGAAAACTACTGCCATGTTGACTTCCTTGAGCTACTATAAATGATAAAACAGAGTCCAATGAAATTAATTTAATGTCCTTCCTGGAAAACTATTGAAACAAAACTGAAGAATGTGATGTTGGTTTCTTAGGTGAACATCTTCCAGCATACCTGCCAACCAGAAAAGTCATGTAGTTCTTGTGTTTCTCCAGATAGAATTTCCATGATGTCTAGCTCCACTTTTGATCTATATTTCCAATTAAAAATGAATGGTAGGGCTGGGATTGTGGCTCAGTGGTAGAGCGCTTGCCTCGCATGCGTGAGGCACTGGGTTCGATCCTCAGCACCACATAAAAATAAATCAATAAAGATATTGTGTCCACCTACAACTAAAAAATATTAAAAAAAAAAAAAAAAAAAATGAATGGTAGCAGGATATACCTTAAACAGCTCAGGCTAGGCTTTGATGTCACTGTTCTTAACCTTGGGGGATCCAGGGTCACATCCCTGCTTGGGCCTGGGACATTTCCTATATTTTCCTGATTCTTCCATACTACTGGAAAGTATATGTTCTTAAGTAAAAGTCTTCATAAAAATGTTTTTAGTAGTTTAATATATAATTAATCAGAAAAATGAATCCTTGTTAGGGTGGGAGCCAGATATATGATACTTTCTAAGTAAGGAATGATAGAAAACCAAATTAAAATGTTCTTTGGAAATTAAAGCCCTCACATATAATTACAGTTAAACTAAGTGGTAAGAATTTCCATTTCAGTACCAAGGTGATTATGAAATTCTTTAGGCAGAGTTGGCCTTTCTTTAACTTCCAAATCAGCCTGTATATTCTTCTGCCCACATCTGAAGTTGATGCAGACTAGCAGGTTATATTGCCCTTGGCCCATTGCAAGTACCAGGAGGTGAACTGAAACACTGCTCTTTAACAATTTTTAATCAATTCACACTGAATTATTGGTACTTTTGGCATTTCTTAACAGGAAAATTTCAAATGGTTTATTGGAGCCATCATAATCAAATGTCAAATCCTTCAGAAGAACTGAACTTCACTGTAGAGATTTTAACTTTCTATAATCAAAAACCAAGTCAAAGATACAAGTTAATTAAAAGGCAACCAAATGTGAAAGATATGAAAGTCGCGTCTTCGCTGACTGTAACATGACACTCAGACTCTACTACAATGACCCAAAAGTCATGCTGATGTTAAACCCTTAGAGAATTAATGTCCCTTTGCCATATCATGCCTAAAATAAGTGATAGTAAATATTCAAGCTACAAAGAATAAACAACATTTGTGAGTGAGGGTCTTATTAATAAGATTTTTTTTTATTAAACTCATGGACCATAGAAACTTTCATGAACTTGCTCTAGATGATATCTCTAACCTTCACAGGCAGGAGTGCTGATATACTCACAATATACAATTAACTCTGCAATGTCTGGCAAATTACAGAAGATCAAAAATATTTTTCAATTAGTGAATGATCATGAGTATTAGTGAATGAACAAGCTCAGTGACATTATGCCAATAATACATATATAGGTGATCAGCACCAATCCTGCCTCAGCATGGTGGTATTTCAGTGAGGAAGGATTTAAGAGAAAATCTTTAGGGGGAAATATAAGTTGACAACTAAAGCACATTTAACCAAAGGAACACTGCCTAAACATTTAAAATAATCATCATCATCGTCATCACCACCATCACTCAAGCGTTCTGCACCTATGATTAGAACACATCCCATAAAACACACACCTGAGCTCCACAGACCAGTGGAGGAAAACAGAGCCCCAGAAGAGTATGAAGAGCAACAAAGGGATCTTTAGATGCTCAGACCTCAAAGTGCTGCCTCTACCCTGGCAATGGCACCTACATCATGATGTCAACATCCACCCAGTTTCAGAAACTTACCTGCTATGAGACGACTCTCTTCTATCATTTGGCTGCAGAATCTTCTCACTTTCTGTGCTCAATCAAGGTATAGTATTTCCAGAAGATATTTAAGGCTAGAGAATACACGCTACAGGAAGAGCCCATGAACTCCTAACACTTTCATTTAGCATCACTGGAAATGAAAGTTCTATACTGTAAGATGCACTGTATCAGTTTGAAACAGTCTGGGCACTGTACCACTGCCCTGGATCAGCAGAGGAGGAAGGGACCCTGCTGCACCTGTGCATCCTACCAAAGTTGCTTCCTGATGAAAGTCACTTACCGCAGTGCGGAATGTCTTCCAGAACGGGATACACTGTTGCCCACGGGTGAGGGCAGGTTGCTCCCTCTGTGCAGGTCCTCGATTGACCTACTCCAGGGCTTCGATTTGTCCACTGAACTCTCCACAGTACTTTCCACACTTTCAAAGTCAAAACTAAAACAAAAGAGGAATGCCACTGAAGACTTAAAAATTCACTTTTGCACACATACACAGATGTACACAATTTGCTATTTCTAGAATACATCTACATCTTGGTATGTATTTGCAGACAAAACTTAAAAGGAAATACGAAAGAATTTCTATGGACTTAGAATTAGCTTTGAAAGCACAGATGACAAATACTAGGCCTGGCAAAAAGAATCATGGAACAACAAACAAAAAATCAAGTAGTGGTGTATTATATGTATTTTGCTATAGGACTTGTTAGCTTACCAATTGCTAACAATGCTATGATAGAAAAGAGGGTGGGAGATCCTACAGCTGTCTTCATTTTGCTTTAACAAGTCAATATGTTAGGCTTATGCTAATTTATTCCTACCCATCAATTTTCACTGAGCATTCTCTCCTAGTGTGTTGGCAAGTATATTTTTCCAACCATATGTGATACATTACTAGCGAAGTTATGGATTTGCTTTGATTTTGGAATCTTTTCCCAATGTGGTACTTTTAAAAGCAACACTGTTGTTTCTCTGACATTTTTTGAGGTTATTACTCATGCTAACCATGTTAGAATAAATGGCAAGTTAAGTTGCTCATTCTTGTATAGTTTTAGGAACAAAGTCTTTAAACAGACAGGCCTTTGTGTTCCATGAATCTTTTTTCCTCATAAAATCAGTAACTCTGCTTTCTCAAAACCAAAACAGCAGCAAAAACCACTCTATTAATTGTTTCTACCTACAATTCCACAACACCTGATTGGGAAGTAGAACATAAGGGAGCTATAATTAATATCCTCCAGAAGATTTTAGAAGATCTTGCAAAAGAAAAATAATACATATTGAAAATGATTGATGGTTTTTTTTAAATAAAAATATGACTGCCAAAATAAAATGTATCATTAGAATAGTCATCTGAAAACTAGGTGATATTTTTCCACCTTATTAAAACCTAATCAGCCAGTGCAGAGGTCTGATGAAAATGTTGTCATGCCTTTTGAAGCAAGAGAAATACTGAACAGAAAAGAGGCAGAACAGGGTGATCTAAGAAAACTTCAAGTACTAAAAGTAGAAGTCTATCATTAAGACTAGAGGAGGTAGGTCAAGGGGACACCACAGGATCACTCATGGCATCAACAAGCTTACCAGGTCCCCCTGCAGCCCTCATATCATTCAGCACACATACCATGCTCTCAACTCACTCCTACTCTCACGTGTCAGAAGGACACACGTACGCACCTTAGTGAATGCTTCTGTTTTAGAGATAGGATCTAAGCCTATTGTTTCACATTCTGTAGGCTGGGAAACTGACATATGCCAAGAAATACAAATTTTTTACTCCATTAATACCAAAGACCAATTGTACATGTAATTTATTATCTAATGAAAGCAAAACCAAACTAAAGGTAATACACAAAGAGATTAAACCTAACACGAAAACAAACAAAATCTAAAGTACAAGATTAGGAAAGAAGAACTCTGAGTTTTGAACTTTCATGGGCTACTGTCTTAGGCTGCAGACTACAAGAATTCCAGCACAGTACCACAACCTTTGCTCATTCATCCTATATGAGGGCACATCTCGGAAATCTGGTTTACAAGCTTCACTGTCATGTATGTAAAGCATTCGTTATAGCAAACATAGAATATACAGCATGGTATTCTTACTCATTATTCCTGATTTTTCTGAGCCCTCACTCAATTCCATAAATATTACCCTAGACTTCAAAATATACAACAGAAATTATTGTTCTGCTTAATCAAGTAATATGAAGCATAAAAAGGATTAGCAGATTTTGATGTCACAGAGGTAGGTAGGAAATACCCTTTGTTAGAACATGCAATAAAAACCAGGATTATATCTCAGAGAACAATTTCTCAGGGAGATATGAACTTATCCCCTGGCATTTATTCATTCATTCATTCATTCATTCATTCATTCTATTCCATCCAATATATGATAGGAAACAAAACAAACCCATGGAGCCAGTTTCAGTTAACATATTAGTTTCTGCTTCTGTAAGGTGAGAATAATTATATCCTTCTCATAAATTCTCAGGGAAGTGGTAGGGATTATATGATAACATCTGGTTAGGTTTAGGACTCTTTTAGAGTGAGGCAATATAAAAACACAAGTTATCATTTTCAAAACAACAGTGAGGGTGGGGGGAAGTACCACCTGGGCTGGAACATCTTTCAGTCAAATTAAAAATACAGTATTATTGCCTCAATCTATATATGCACAAGACATCCCGTGGATGCTAAATGTGTCTGGATTAAAGGAGAAAATGTGAAGAGACTGTTTCAAATGTGTGCATTTTAGTCCTACGGTAAACAATTCCAGAAGTCAAGAAAATGGGAGAATTTATGAAATAGTGCAATCAAGGATTCGTGATCTGCCTCAGTATTTATTCCCCCTTCAACTTTTGGGCAAAAGTTGAAGCACAAATACATATAAAGTAAAAAGCCTTTTTTTTTTTTTTTTTGGCCTTTTCCTCTAGGTCCACTGTCAGTGTAGATTTCTGCAATCATTTTCTATGCATTTACTAGCATAATAAATATACATATACACATCTTATCTCTTTGTTTTGGAGAGTGCTAGGGATCAAATCCAAGGCCTTGTGAATGTGAGATAAGTGCTCTATCACTAAGCTATACTCCAAACAACATTTTTAAAATTAAAGGATGGACCGAGCATGGTGGCACACACCTGTAAGAAACTAAGGCTAGAGGATTACAAGTTCAAGACCAACCTGGACAACTTAGTGAGACCCTGTCTCAAAATTAAAAAGATAAAATAAATGAAAAAGGCTGGGGATGTAGCTCAGCACTAAAGTATTCACAAGTTCAATCCCCAGTTCTTTAAAAAAAAAAAAAAAAAAAGGTTGTGGAAGTCATTCAGTGGTAGAAAGTACGCTTGGCATGCACAAGGCCCTACATTCAATCCCCAAAGCATCCCGAAATTAAATTTTAAAAAATAATTTTTTTAAGTTGTCAATGGACTTTTATTTATTTATTTACTTGCAGTGCTGAGAGTCGAACCCAGGGCTTCACACATGTACCACTAAGCTACAACCCTAGCCCCGAAATTAAATTTTAAAAAATTACAGTTTTCTGCATCTTGCTTTATTCACTCAAAACACTAGTTCATCTTTCAGTAACTTCTAGAGCATTCTACCAGATAGCTCTCTGTAACTTCATCCATCAACAAAGTACTTCTTTGGGGCTAGGGTGATGCTTCATGGTAGAATGCTTCTCTAGCATGCATGAGACCTTGGCTTCAATCCCCAGCACCACACGTATACACGAAGTACTTCTTTTTGAAAGCAAGGTTCCTCTGAGGGTGCTTTTTATTCACTTTTTTTTATTTCTGCCTTAAAGTTGTTTCTAATATTAATTTTGTGGTTTGTTTTTAGTTATTCAACAAAAACATACCACCTTAGGCCCTCTCACATCTCATTCTGGTTTTCTGCCCTGAGTGTGGCATATAATTTTACCATTAAACTGCATTTTCTGTGACCACATAAAATTCAAATGCAAACAAGCCAAATTTTACTTACGTTACTGCATACTGTGCGAATGATAGATATTCTACTAGAACATCAAGGCCTTTGTTTTCTTCATTCAAGAACTCTCTGACCCATCTGGTAAAGAGGAAAAAAATAATAATAATTGAAGAAGAAGTTGATCACATGATCTGCTGTAAAAAGGACACAGTGGAAATTTTAGCTTTTCTGTCCGAAACATACGATGTTTCAAAGGAAATTTAGAGGAAAACTTAGGCTATTCTACATGAGGTAGGGGCTTCTAGAAAACCACATTTCCACACACAAATATAAGGAGCAAAACCTGCCTGTGTGCCATCACTGTATTTTACTGCTTTAGGAGGCTAAAGATAACCTACAAAAGCACTTTCTAAAAAAAGGAACTTGCTAAATGTACTTTTTTCCACCACAACTGATCCACAGCCTGCTTGATGAAGGATCCAAGACTGCACAGAGAATGAGCAGACTGGGGACATGACGCCGTAACCACTGAAATCCAGGCATGGCTCCAAATCCACACTCAACTCCTTCTTGGCACACTAAGCTGTAGAAACCACTAAACTAGCCAATGAGAGGCCAGTGTTTACGGGCTTCTGGAAATTCAATAGGGATAATAATTTGCTTAATTTTTTCCATGAACGTTAAAACCTTTTAAAAGGCCGCAAGCACCGCAGGCCATCACCAAGGGCAACACGTGACAAATATTTTTTTTAAAGATTGATTTTTAGAAAATACCACCTTACATTTGAATGGTGCTTAACAGTTTACTGAAAATGTATACATTTTATTTGATCTTCACAACTCCAATCAGATGGTCAAATAGTATCTTCAGGTACTGAGGATAAACACCTGTTACCCATTGTACAGATTTCCTCCAGTGTAATAACCTTCAAAGAACATGTGGTACCTGATTAAATCTTACCTCAGTAAGAAACTCCAATATTAAGTAAAAAGTCCAGTGACTGTCACCAAAATGGTACTTGTGGGACCGAACATCTGCCAAATTCATTCCAAAGTGGTTGCTCTCCTCCATGAATGCAGTGCCAAAAAGTCTGACCAACTATGAACACTACAGCTACCATGGAAGCCAGTCTAATCAGCTATTAAAATAGTAGGACAATCCTCCCATGTGTCCTTACAGATAGATTAGCAACTACTAAAGATATTTGTCTTAAAGGAAGAAACAACTCTGGTGAACTCAGAATGCCTGTTTTTAAATTTTTAGTGTTCCTCCTTCTTGGGTGGGGGAAGGGTCTTCATTTGTCTAAGCATCAAGCTTATTATTTCTCCAAGCTCCTGTCACCTCCATGATGCAACTCAGATCTACGGGTACTTGTAGGAGGCAGAAAGATAGGAAATTAAGACAGCTTGACTTGTATATCCCCCAAGTGCCTTAGACGGGCTACCACAAAACGTATGCACTTCATACAGCTGTGTGTAAGCATACAACCTTTAAGAAAAACCCAGAGCGGCAACACTGGCAAAGAAAACAGCATCTGTTAGTTCTCACAAAGCAGCTTTGTTATAGACTTAAATGCAACTAACAGGGCTGCCTACTGTTAAGACTGAAGTTTCCAAAACAGCCACATACATGTTCTCACAGCATCCGCTTCTAGATACTTTATTTTAAATATTCCTTATGCTGCTAGGTTTCAGGAGACACTTAATAAATTTTTTAAATTTTTATTTATTTTATTTTATTTTTTTTTGCAGATGAACAGCATGCCTTTATTTTATTTGTTGACTTTTATGTGGTGCTGCTCAGGATCAAACCCAGTGCCTCACACATGCTAGGCAAGCGCTTTACCACTGAGCTACAGTCTTAGCCCCAATACTTAACAATTTTAAATGCTGATAATTAGAAGCTTAGAAAAGTAAAAGTAAATATTATTTTCTCTTTTTATGATTGGCAGGAGACTTAAAAACTGGAATTCTCCATAAAGATCAGAAAACTAGTCATTCATTGAATTCAGGCCCCTGAACTTCTCCATGGCCTTTCCACTGGTATAGCCTACGGGCTCTGACTGTACAATGTCAACTGGTCCACGGTGCTGGGTGTCTTTTTAATATGAAAAATAACTAAAAGTCCAGATTTAGGGAATAGTCTCACTTTCACATATTTTATCTCAGTTGCCCACTAATTCAGAAGAGGAGAAAAGCAGTTATTAAAGTTCTTTGTAGTTAATTCTGCAGACACTGCCTCTGAAGAGTACAGGTCCTCTAGGGTATCCTCTATACTTGCCATTGTCTTACCCACCAGCACCTCCATTTCACCTAAGAGGTTCTGCCAAATTTGACAGGAGGCAAATGACCCAGACATGCAAAAGTTAACCCCTGCCCTACATAAAAAAGTAGGAAATAGCCTAGCAAGGCCACAGGAAGTCTTCTTGACTCAACATGCAAACGTGTATATATTTTGATGCAGAAATAAAGATTAACTGGTTTTGTTTACTTCATTTCAACATGCTCATCGATGTTCCCATCTCCACATGCTAACATTGAGTACAAGTGCCTTAAAGATAATTTCCATAGTGAATTAATGGAAATTTCCATTAATTTCCTCTAATTTCAGGAGCCTGTTGCTTACTTGCTAAAAAGTTAGCTACAGCATAACATGTCCTGCTTCTGGCTTAATAATAAGCAATGAACCTGTGTTTCTAAGCTACAAGAGCCTCCCTGGGTTTCATCCATGACATCCCTAAGTGACATAGAAATGAGGGAAATAGAAATCATACAAGATTGGCTACTTTACCTCCTTCATCAATGACATCAGCTTAGCAAAGTCATTTTAGCAAGAAGGGTATGGATTATAAGAAAAGACAGCCTTTCCTCCTTCCTCTGTCCTCTCAGTTCCTACCCCTCCCCTATTTATGTTATTCTATGTGGAAAAGAATAATACCAACAGCAAACTTTGATGAAAATTGAAGAGTAAGGGCATGGAGTGGGTGAAGATGAAAAGGGATAATTTTTAAAGCAGAATCTTGACTTTACAGACATTCAAAGAAAATGGATGCCTCATTTTTGAAATTTACGTATTTGATCGTGTAATGATTGTGTCATATATTTAGGGTTCCCATAATAATGTATTTCCATTTTCATCTCCGTGCATGCTACACACGCTTTTTTGTATGTTGCCAATAGGCAAACAGTTTCAAATTGGGTGATTACAGGTTTTGGAAAGTGAAATTATTTCTGACTCTGACAGCACATATTACTTCCCAAGTGCCTCACAGATTCAAATGTAATTACCATATGTTCGAAATTTAAATTCAGGCAAATTCCAAGTCAGATGCTTAGAAGCTGGGAGAGACAGGGATAATGAAAAACTGGATTCAAAGAAAGGATGTAAGTGCAAATGCTAAGTCACTATTTTATTATAGATTGCTCAAAGCCTTATTTCAAAACTTTGTTCTCCCTGCCTCCTCAAATCTTAGAACTTCATTATCCTCATATGGAAAATTAAGTCTTAAGGGACCCTCTGGGCTTTCAATTTCCAAGATCAAACAAAGCAGCCAGAATATGTACAAGAGAAAAAGACAAATAATGAACTTCCTTTGCCATTCTCCTTTAGAGAGAGATCTTATAGACAGATGGCAGGAAATGAAGTAGCTGAAAAATCATGGAAAACAAGAGAAAAATAAGAACCACCCAGATTCAACACTGGTCATTAGGCCACTGATTCTCAACATGTAACCCACTCACCACAAGAGGTCTCTGAAACCCTCTCAGGATGACTATGAGGGTAAAACTATTTCCACAAAAATATTAAGATGTTATTTTTTTTTACTTTGTTAATTCCAACATTCATGGCACAAAAGAAGTAGTGGGTAAAACTGCTGCCCCCAAAGGATATACCTATTTATTGTATTCTTTACTGCATGTACTCAAGGAAGGGTGGGGAGTAAGCTCACCTGAGAATACCCTTAATAAAGCAACATGAATTACTGATTTTATTAATGCCTGATCCTTGAGTACATATCTTTTTAAATTTTGTGTGTGACAAAACAGGAAGCTCATGTAAAGCACTCCTGTTGGTTCAAGGAAAAGCACTTGAGTAGTTGTCTGAGTTGCAAGCTGAACTTGCCATTTATTTTTTCATGGAGTGCCAATTTACTGGTAAAAGTAACTAACAGGGCTGGGGTTGTGGCTCAGTGGTAGAGCACTCGCCTAGCATGTGTGAGGCACCAAGTTCAATTCTCAGCACCACATAAAAATAAATAAATAAAATGAAGGTATTGTGGCCATCTACCACTAAAAAAATAATTTTAAAAAAAGTAACTGACAAACTATGGTGATACAGTTTGGGGTATCTGCAAGCCGTTTACTCAAAATTAAATGAATTAAGTCTGTCTTTTTAGGGAAAACAACAAACAATATTTGTCATCAATGACAAAATTTGAGGTTTGAAGTAAAATTTTTGGAAAACCTGTATCCACCACCAGTTCAATAGTTTAATATTTAAAAGTATATTCTGATTAGACTGGTGATTATTGACAAATGTGATATTTTTAAAATATTGTAAATATTATAGAATAACATGTTTCGACAATTGAAAGAACCAAATAAACTCACTGAAACAATGCTTTCCAATGATTATTGTATGATGTTAAGAAATCACGTTACAAGCCGGGTGCAGTGGCACATGTCTCTAGTCACAGGCAGGAAAAGCCAGAGAGATACCAAGTTCAAAGCAGCCTGGACAACTCAACAAGATCCTGGCTCAAAATTTAAAGAGAAAAGAAGCTGGGCGCAGTGGTGCACACCTGTAATCCCAGCACTTTGGAAGGCTGAGACAGGAAAATCCCTGAGTTCAAACCCAGCCTCAGCAAAGGCGAGGCACTAAGCAACCCAGTGAGACTCTGTCTCTACATACAGCACAAAATAGGGCAGGGGATGTGGCTCAGTGGTCGTGTGCCCCTGAGTTCAATCCCTAGCACCAAAAAAAAAAAAAAAAAAAAAAAATTAAAGAGAAAAGAAAGGGAACTGGGGATGTAGTCCAATGGTAGAGAACTTAACTAGTATATGTGAAGCCCCAGGTTCAATCCCTCCATAATTGGGAGGGAGGAATGGAGAAATCATGTCACTGATTCATGGAAAAAAAGATCCATTCAAAGTGCAAGACCACACGGTGGATTTTAACATAATAGAGCATGATCTTTAGTAATTTCCACTTATGGAATTTTGGTATATTGCTTTTAAAAAAGGAATATCTGCCATTATCTAAAAAGAGCATTTAACAACTTTTCCTTTTTCCAAGAATGTATATGTGAAAGGCAAACTTTTCTTCATTATACAGCAACCAAAACAATGTCTCACAACCAACTGAACATACACTTAGGACAATCTAGCTTCTTTCTGTTATTCAGACACGGCAGAAATTTGCAAAAATGTTTAAAGAGAAAAGCTACTTGTCACTAATTTTTTAATTGGAAAATAGTTAATTTCATGAAGTGTTAATATTCATGCAAATATATTTATTCTTTATATATCTAGATTAATGCTTACTAAATATTAAATCTTATTAAATACATTCAAAATTTATGCTTTAATTTCTAAATGTGCTAAATATTAATAGATGCAACTCACATAAACAAAATCTTACTGGGGTTCAAAATATTAAAGAGCGTAAAAGGGTCGTGACACCAAAAAAAAGAACGGCTAGTATGGATAATGTGCTTAGATCTGGGCAAATCTACATTCAAAGTTCAGTGGTTCCAAGTGGTATGCAGTTCAGTAAAATATTTAATAGCTGACCTTCAGTATTCTCATCCATAAAACAGTGGTTCAGGGATAAAGATCAATAATAAGATTTTGTTAAGAAATAAATGAAACAGCACATTTAACATTCCAAAGATAGTGTTTAATAAAAGATAAAACAATTATTATGTTGATTTCCAAAAAAGTAGGAATGAATTAATCATATGGTAGTTTGATACACACCCCACATACATAGTGGATACATTTTTTTAAAAAAGGCCTGGTCACTCTCCTATCTTTCCTCATTTGGCATGGTCTAGCCAGCATGATTGACAAAGAAGCCTAATAGCCCAGGAGAAAAGACATTCACTAAGCAGTCCTTCAGCTCCTTCCCTTGTGTACAAACCTCTCCTCTTCCTTGCCAACTTACTACATTCCTCTTGCAATCTCATGCCTGTTCATTCAGCTACCCATAAGATAAAGTGAAAGAAGCATCTTCTGGAACTTATATGACCTTGCACACTGGAAGAGAAGTAATTTTCCATCATTACAGACAGTTTTCCTATAATAAATTACCTGCCAAGGAGATCACCAACACCTCAGTTCCACAGAGTAAAGCCAGTAAATCTATCCAGCTGACCCTCAGCACCACTTGAATCCTATCACCCTGACATCAGAAGCATGGTGACATCTGCCCGCTCATGCTGCTTGCCAGTGTGTTCTAATGGCACTTAGTTCATTTCAAGGGTATTTCAAGTAATTTCAGGGACTTGGATAAGTCATAATCCAATTCTCTATTGTGATAGCTCCTAACAGTGAGTGAATGGGATTATTCCTAGCCCATGTCTTATTTCAATTTGGCTCAAAGAAAATTAATTTTCTTTCTCAGAAGATTGCTCTATTTATAGAGTTTTAGCCTTATATCAAAACTCAGAACCTTTTGCTTGACAAAGCTGTAGCTTAGAATGTTATCTCAGCAAAGCCCAAGACTTTAACCTTGAAGTACAAGCATGTGCCAAGAATAATTTTTTCAGGACAAGTAGATCTTAAATGTAATTCCTCCTTTTAATTTCCGGAAACTGCAAACTTCACAAACGCCTAGGTGTCAGGGTCCTTTTAGATAGAATAACACTCTGAATGGAATTCCTTAGGGATATATTATATACTATTATTGAATTGTAAGTAGATATTATTTGCCACAAGCATAACAATAAATAATAGCTATCCCATATTGAGTCACTACCACATATCAGGATCCTCTAGCAGACCTTTTATAAATTATCTCATTTAGTCCTCAGAATATCCCTATGAGCTAAGTATTAGCATGCTCACTTTATTTGTTTGTTTATGGTGCTAGGGATTGAACCCAGGGCTTCAGGCATGATAGGCTGGCACTCTACCCCTGAGCTATATCCCCAGCTCAAACACTCATTTTACAGATAACTTAGCTCACATGATAAGTATGAAGGGCTTATGTAATATATCTAAGGTCAAATAACTAAAAGGGGGCATGGCAAAAGTTTGAATCAAGATCTCTTTTCATAAAACAAATATATACCAAGTTATCCATTATTTAACTTTAAGGATTATGATAAAACCTATTGATCCCTTATATAGCACCTTGCCTTCCAATAATCTCTCATGGTAATAATTGATTATTCTCATCATTATTAAGTAATTCTTCAGAAGATTTCCCAATCAAATGAAGTCAAGCCAGATAGTTTACATATGAAGAGTCCAGTTCATTTCCAGGTGTTCAGGATGGGGAAGACAGGTCAAAATCTTGGTTTTATTTTCCAGGTAAGTTTTATACCAGTAAATGGCTGCATACACCAAACAATGATGCATCTCTATGCATTTTTCTGTTGCTAAAGCAAAAGCTTTCGGTGTGTATTATATATGTGTTAGGCAAGGGAAAACTTTAGCAAGTGAAGATGGAAGAAATTTAAGAATCTTCCAGCATACCTATAGTATCCTAAACAAACCATTCCAATTGCTTGCAGATTTCACTGGCTTCAACCCAATTGGGACCCTTCTATTCTGCCAACTTTGTACTGGAAATGATTGTCTTGTTTGGTATTTGATGGTCAATTTCAAGTTATTTCATAAATGCCTGAAGAAATATTTTTTGACACTTGACAGAAATCCTGGCTGCAACTCATTCCACCATTTTTAGTCAAGAAGTGCCAAGATCTAGGGTTGGATCATACCAAATAAAAGCTCATTCCTGACCCATAAATATTGGAAAGTATTTCAACTTCTCAAGTTTGAATGCCTAACTGTATTAAAGTACCACCAACTTCACCCTCAATAGACAAGCCTCATTGCTTTGATCCGAGAGTGCTTATTATCTTAATTTCCTTTATAGAAAGAGCTGCCAGGGTAAGCAATTCAGAAAGACTTGAGCTTTGAGCCAAAGCACCTACGTCTACAACCATATACTTTGTGCTATTCACTGTCTATGGGCTTTAATTTTTTTCATCTGTAAAATGAGAGATTGGGCAAACCTTCTCTTCCAATTCTACAATAATGATTTTCTATGATTCATTTCCCTAAGTCCATTTTTGGAGATAAAGATCAGGCTCATTTCATTTTCTCAACACTTTGTTCTCAAAGTGACAAATCTGTCAGATTATCCTTTAGAAAATGAACATCCTTACCTGAGCCCTCTCATCTATAAATCACAATAGCATTTCTGCAATTTGAAAAACTTATTGGGGGGGGGGGGTTGTGGCAGTGCTAGGAATTGAATCCAAGGCTTCTCACATGGTATGCATGCACCTCACCACTAAGCTACTTCACCCAACCCCTTAAAAGAACTTATTCTGAAATAACTGTACTAATGAACCATTTGAATGACATACCAATAATGGTCTGAGATACAAGGAAACCACTTCTGATATAATACATCTATTTTACAGAATATTCTGGAAAACTCCTCCAAAAAATATCCTAGAGGATATGAGAGGAAAATGTCCTCTCATTGAAAGTCCAAAAAGTCAAACCTCAAAGGAGTTAAATACTTGCTTAATGTGAATGTTTACTTGGAGCAGAACTAAGGCTACAAAATCTGCTATCATTCTGCTTTGCAGACA
>CM053402.1:89845765-89884549 GCA_028644305.1 Xerus rutilus | reverse complement strand
TATAAAAACTATTCCACGTAGTATCTTTGAGTAAGTAGATTATTTTACCCTAACCTACATACATAATAATATTCACCAATACAGCTATGGGTCAGGGATTCCAAGACCATCCCATTTCAGTGATTCACTGGGAGGACTCACAGGACTCAGAACATAGTCATACTCACAGCTGTGATGTACTACAACAAAAGAAAGCAAAACTAAATTGGCAAAGCAAGAAGATGAAAGGGATGAAGTGTGTAGGATACCAGGTGCAAGCTTACAAGTCCCCTCCCTGAGGAATCACAAATGATAACAGGCATGAAGTTCACTGGAGACTCAGCGTCTAGGGTTTTCACTGGGGGTGGTCTCAAAGGCACTCTCTGCCTTGTTCATGGCAAAATTCCAAACTCCCCCCAGAAAAACAGGTATCCAGCATAAACCATGTTTTTTCAATAACAGTTTAGGCACAGTGAGCCATTCTTAGGGAATGGTGGGAACGCTTCCAAAATGCAGATGCCTTCCCAAAATACAGATTCCAGCCATGCAAGCAAGTTTTGCTCAGCACAGAAAAGTCTCAAGCCTGCTACATCAACTCTTCTCTGCTACACCTAATACATTCCAAAAATAAAAATTCAGCATTATCTCTGCCTCATAGTCCTCACTTAGGAGGTCCCTCCTATGAAACATCACACACACACACACACACACACACACACACACACACACGCGTGCGCGCAATATATCCTTCCTCATTCTCTTGCCTATCAAAATCCCACCTGTATTTCCAGGACTCCATTGGGTCTTCTTTCTTAATGAATCCTTCTTTGATAAAACATGTATATCTCTCTCTATCCTCTAAACCATCTCCAAGACACCAATGAGCTGCACTGCGCACTAGTTCTCTGGAACACAATTTCTTACAGAAACATCTATTTATAATGACCACAGTCTCAGGCCATGCTGCAAGAAGCAAAGTGATGTGCAACACCTTCTAAGCCGAGTTCCAGGCTATCTCAGCCATAGACCTGAGCCACCCGTAACATTACACTGTTTACAGAAAAAAGCTTTGTGAGCTAGAGCTCAGGATATGAAAGACCCTTCTCTGCTTCCACAAGTGCTGTGGAAACAAAGTCATCAGCCCCAAACCCTGATAATGGCTGTCATGGCCTCAGAGAAAGATGTCCAAAAACAGGAAGGAAAGGTGGGAGGTAAAAAATAAAGATTGAGTATGTGAAGTGGCAAGAGCCATGTCTCACACATGGGATCTGGTGGCCCAATGGAGACTTGGAAAATGGCTCAGCATAGGCAAGCTCCTCTCGCCCTCTTCTCTTCGGAAAGCCCTTTGCTTCCTTACAATTTCTCCATAACTGCCATTCCCAAAACATGCTAAAAAGATCTAATGTTTTGGGAATCCAGCTGTAATGGGATATAGTATATCCCTAACGCAATGAAAAAGAGAAGCATTCCCTTTCTCATTAAAAAAAAAAAAAAAAAAACTTAAGAAATGGTAGGACCATTGATGTTTGGAAGAGGAACGTCCAAGCCCAGATGCCTGGACCCCTTTCCAGCAATAAAGATGCTCAGTACAATACATGACAAGAAAGGGGAGCAAAGCAGAATGGTTGGCTAAAGGGTTTTCTCATTGTCTAAACACTTCCCTTGGAGATTAAAATCAGTAATTGAGTAGAAAGGAATCAATGGGTGAGGTGGGCAGTTATGCAGCTCAGATATAGAAGGAAAGAGAAAGGACACAAAACCTTCTTCATTTGCTAAAAGGAAAGTAGGACCTGTGGGGACACCACGCAGGCAGCCATTTCTAGGTGTGCTGCCCACTCCCTAGTAGCTATTCCTGTCTGAGTCCTAAGTCTTAGGCTGTCTGCATATGTGCCTTTAGAAAACACTGCAGCATTCCAAGCTGTGTGTTAGCCACAGTTCTGACTCACTCCCTGCAGTCTCTGCTGCTTCCCTAACTCTGCCTTATGCTTCCTCAAGGGAAGATTGTCCCTTACACATCATCAGCCACAAAGGTACAAGCTTATCACTGAGAGCATAAAGGAGTTTAAGAGGATTGAGTGAAGGGCTAAGATATATATATATATATATATATATATATCAAAACAAGCTAACTAAATCAAAACACTAGCTAATAGTCACAGCAGCAGCTAACATGTCGTAGGCACCGATCATCCTGGGCATTGTCCTGTAGCAGACACATGGTAATTGAGATAAATGGAACAGGACTTCATCCCCATACTGCACTGACTTGGGAACAGCTTGATTTTAGGCTGGATTCTAGACAACAGAGAAGCTTTGGAATCCCCCTGTCTGACACATGAACAAGGAGTGCTAACACTTTTCACTTGCAAAATGTATCCAGAATGCTTTAAAACACTTCAAAAGAGAAATCATGAGCCCATGGGGGGACCAGCCAGGAGGAGCCAGGTAGAATTCATTCCCTCTGTACCATTTTCCTTCTTTCTCTGGAAAAAGAGGGCTTGGGGATGAACCTAGGGCAGTAGCTGAGCCGGGAGTGAGCCACATAATAGGTTTCATTCCCCAAGTGCAGCTCCAGCAAAGGCCCAAACTCCTTTTCTCATGATCTACAGCCTTTTCCATGACAGACATGAACACATCCTCCCCACCACGCACAGGCTAATAAGTGCCTGGTATTAAACACCGAGGCTGATTTAGAGAGTTCTGGTCTCAGAGCTATCTAATTTAGGCTCTTCCTTCCCTGCCCTGGAGGGCTTCATTCAAAACTATTGAGAAGAAAATCTAAACAGAACATGCTTAAGAATTTAAAAAAAAAAAAACTAAGCATCTTCTGTTCAATTTGAACAAAAGATTAATGAATGAAGTACTCGAGGATTCCAGTTAACGGAAGATTGCTGAACCTAGACTGTCAGGGCTAACATTTAAAGCCCTGATTTGAAATCACCCCACCACCACCATACTAAGGCTGAGAATTTTAAGCTCATTTCAACTGCAAGCCATGCCTTATTCCAAACAAATCTCCTTTCTTTTTCCAGGTTTTAAGCATTACAACTATGTTGTGCAGAACGGATCCTCTCCTACTGCCAGCTCCTGACAGAAATCGTACTACAACAGAGGTAGTTAATCCGACCTCCAGTTTATTTTTTTCCGGACTTGCTCTTTGCCTCGTCCTTCAGGATCAAACCAGGGCATTCAGGTAGACACGCATGGTTCAGGGCAGAGGTGTTGTAAGCAAAGGTGCAAACAGGGATTTTTGGTCCTATTCCTCTTTGTTAAATGATTTGTAAAGGAGCAAAACACTTTCTGAGAAGCTCACTGGTTATGATTGTTTTGTTTTCTTTGTCTTACACCAGAAATAACTGATACAAAGGGAACAGAGACTGCACCACAGGAAGCCTACCTCTGCTCCCTGAGCATCTTCCCCATCACAGGCTTATGGCTGGGAGCCCACACAGCACTTGTGGGGAGTTTGCTTGTTTTCTGCTTTTCAGAATTTGAAAAAGGTAGAGAGAACTGTTCAGGCACAGAACATATTCTGCATGAGGGGAGGTCTCAATCTTGTGTGCAGACGTCAGCATTCCTGCCCTCCTCAGCTCAAGGTGTATGTGCCTACTGCCAGGGATTAAGCCATCCAGCCTGGAAATGACTAGTTTGGGGAATTATGAAAACCTTTAGAAAACTTTTTGAAATCCATTCTAAAGCAGAACCTGGCTACCCCTGTGCAAATAGTTCAGAAAAAACACCACTCACTGGGGGAGGGGGGGTGTTCTTTATTACTAACTAGATGAAAGTAAGGCTGCTATATTTTCAGCGAGTGAACCAACAAGAATTAAGCAGCTATCTCATGGAGTGAGGGGCTAAAAACACATCTTTTTTAGAATATGTGTGTGCCATACTCCTGTGGAGAAGTGCTATGACACTTCCGCAGAGACATTCATAGAAAGCAAGGCAGGCTCTGTCACGCTGAGGCTCAAACTAGGGAGCCAGCAGGGAAGAGCTGCGCTCATTTTCATTATCACTCCTAGACTTGATTCCCCTTGTCTGCATGCTAATCAGAGGACAAAGGCTCAGGAAACTTACAAAAGGAAAGAACAGCCGTTTTCCTTTGATTGACTTTTTTTTGGGGGGCGGAGGGTGTAATAAGGAAGGGTTAGAGTAGAGAGCAAAAAAGGAAAAAAGTTTTACTTTAAAAAATTCAAGAGCCAAGAGCCCTGAAAACTGGCTCACCAGAAAAAGTATGCCTTTCTTTTCTCATAAGTCACATGCCAAGACAACAGAGAGAATTCAGCTTGAGATATTTTCACTGGATCCTTGAAAGCAGGAGTTGTGGAAGGTCGAGGGAAAAACAAATGCTGTCTGGTGAACAGCTACTTCATCCATCCTGAGCAAGGGCAGCTCTGCCCTGAGACATCCCAGGACCCATCCAGGCCTGCAGGGCTGTGCCAGGCTCCATGCTTTACCACAAGGATCGGCTTAAACCAATTGTGTGGCTGTACAAAGCAAGGCTTGTTTGTAAAAGGAGAGTCGGTCGGGAATGGAAACAGCTATTCTCTCCTTACCTTCTTGGGACCAGGGGCAGGGTGTGGGGCCAGAGAACCTGCTAAAAGTATCAACACAAGATGTTGAGTGCACAGCTGGGATGACAAAGCCCCAGTGATTTTTCAAAATCTCTGGAAATGCACCAAAGCATGAAAGACAAGTATTCACTTTGCAAAGCCTGCTATTCCAGGGGCCTAGCCACCTCTGAGCTGGGCTGGACTCACTGCCCTGTGTAATTGGAAATAGCAGTGACTCCCATGGAGCAAAGTACTCTTAAACGCTTCCTTAAGCATGGAGGATGGTGGGGTACCCCCTTTTCTTCTCACGTTTTCAGTATCCAAAGGTGGTTTTCCTAGAGGCTTTGGCAGAGACAAATGCAAGGGAAAGAAAATATTTCCCAGTACAGAAAGATTCTGTCCACTAATGAGGAAGCACTAACACAGAATGGAAACAAATCCACCTTACCTTCCTGGTGACAGCTGGATCCAGATAGCCTTTGAGCTTTTGAATATATGTATGGGGAGGATTCTTCACCTGGAATCGTTCCTGCAGGAAGCACAAAAGCAAACAGCGTGAAAGGTATGAAGGCATGACATGGGCAGCCACGTCACACAGATTAGTGTCACTGCTCATGGCCAAAATGCATCTCCAGGAGAAATGTGGCCCTGCAAATGATCACTATACACTAATTGTTTTTGAATCTTTAGAGTAGATCATATGGTCTTCTCTTGGCACAGGAAGAAACTGACGCTTGGAGAAATGCAGTACTTGCCTTTGATGCTGAAGCTTGTCAGTGGTACAAGAGGATACGACCCCATGTCTGCTCAGCTCCAGAATAAAAATGCTTTCTCTGTAGGGCCTTTTGTCCTGACCTGTTTCAGGTCCTCCTTGGCAAGTCTGCAGTCTATCAGATATTACTTGGGATACCTTCAATGTTGGCAAATCTTTCAGACATTTATTTAGTTTTATCCAGTATTTTCAAAGACTTGACTCCAACTATATAAAACTTGTTTCAAAAATGAGTGATGAGTAGGTAGCCAAGAGACTGGAGTGTGAACACGGGTGTGTGTGTTGTCATTAATGGGTTCCTAAAGCAGCTCCAAGTTACCAGATCCAAAAATAGTTTTTAAAATATTTTTAGTTCTACATAGACATAATACCTTTACTTATTTTTATGTGGTGCTGAGGATCAAACCCAGTACTCACATGCTAAATAAGCACTCTACCACTGAGCCACAACCCTAGCCCCCCAAAAATATTTTGATCAAGTATATGCATGTACAGAGTTAGTGTGTGTACACGTGCACACCCACCTTTGTATGCACTTGGAGATGAACAACATAGAAGTTATAGATGAAGGGCCAAGGTGGGGAAGGATCATAATTAGAAAGGCAGAGACAGAATCACTCCTGAGAAGTGGCAAAGTGCTATTTTAGGACCTGCATTGTAATTACATGGGTGCTGGCTTTATTCTACTTAATCTTCTGGTACTCAGGTTTCACAACATTTTCTGTATATATTCTACAAGGAGGATGATTTAATCAGCTCTAAAAGAAAACCAAGGTAGGCACGGTGGTACACTCCTGTAATTCCTGCAGCTAGAGAGGCTGAGGTAGGAGGATCGCAAGTTCAAAGCCAGTCTCAGCAATTTAGCGAGGCACTTGGCAACTCAGTGAGACCTTGCCTCGAATAAAATATTTAAAAGGGGGTGGGGAGCCTGGGAATGTGGTTCAATAGTTAAGCACCCCTGGGTTCAACCCCCAGTATCAAAAAAATAAAGAAAACCAAGATGTCATGAAATGAGAATGGATTCTATCACTTTCTTCTCATGTTCTTTTCTACCTACAACTCAAAAGACGTTGTCCTCATCTTTCGTTTTAATCTGATTATTGCTTACTTCAGAATGGAATTTTTTGATATTGTGCAACACTGGCAACAGGCCAACCTGATTAAACATTTGTTTATCCCTTATAAACTTGTGTTTCACCAACACAAAAAACCACATTCTTCGTGATCCACTCAAGTCTTGCCTGATTACAGACTTAGAAAAGCTAAAGATCATCTGATATTGAAAAGAACTTCTTATTGTTGAAATTTATTGAAATAGCTATTACTGATATTTAATACTTTATAGCAGGGGAAGTAGTTTGTCATTAAATATCTATTAATATTTCCTCTATTTTAAAATGAGCAGGGTGAATTTTATAGTATATAAACTATCTTTTTTAAAAAAAATTTGTTCTAATTAGTTATACGTGACAGCAGAATGTGTTTCAATTCATGTACACAAATGGAGCACAACTTTTCATTTCTCTGGTTGTACATGATGTAGAGTCACACCATATGTGCAGTCATACATAGTCATACATGTACCTAGGGTAATGATGTTGATCTCATTCCACCATCTTTTCTGCCCCCATTGCTTCCCTGCCCCCACTTTGCCCAATCAAACTGTATATCAATAAAATTCTTTAAAAGAGATCAGTAGACTGTTGCTTATTATTCCCTCAAATTTTCAATCCTGAGAGCAATTTTCTGTCTTTTGGTACTAGAGATTGAACCCAGGGGCTCTTTACTACTGACCTATATCCTCAGTCCTATTCATTCAGAGACAGGATCTCCCTAAACTCAGAGGGAGCTTCAGTTGCTCAGGGTCTCTCTAAATTGCTGAGCATGGCCTAGAACCTTCCATAGTCTGGCCTCAGCCTCCTGAGTTGCTGGGATTACAGGCATGAACCACCACTCCCAGCCTGACAGCAATTTCTAAGTAACAATTCACTAGTATTCACCATGTTTACTGCCATTATTGTGTCTGTGCATGTGTTTTCCTTTTCAACATTAACACTTTACTAAGGGATTGCAGAGGATTCTACTGCCATAGGAATTTAGCAATGCCGTAGCTGAAGACTAAAATAATCACAAAAAGCTCTGGAAAATCAACCGATTAAACCATAATTGCCAATCTGTGTTTGCTAATAAAAGCTGATATCCGAGAGAGAGATTAGGACAGTAATAAAAAATGTGATTTTTAATAATACAATTCCAATTATTCAAAAATTTAAAAATCCAATGATGACACAAACAGTTCCTTCCTACCACAGCAAACACCACCTATCTCTAAATAAAAAGTTCCTAAAACTTGAGACTCAACAAATTGTAACTCTGGCAAATGCACTATCTGCTTCAAGACTTAAAATCTGAGTCTGTCAACAGTTGCTAAGAAACTTCTGTTTTCTTGCTCTTTTAGGCTATCTGTTCATAAGAGACGAGTCATATTTATTTCTTCGAAACAAGAAATGTTGGTGACTCAGAGGGGCTTTCTCAAATATACACAGTTACTGGTCCTGTTGACTTGATTATATTTCTTTTCTGAAGACATGAAATTATGAACAAGGTCTAAATTTAATAAACTTACACTTGTTCACATGTGTTTAGTATTTGCTACTTTGGTTTCAAGGCCTTTGAACAGTGGCTCTGGTGATAGGATCCAGTCAAACTTGTGTCCAAACTAAAAGACATTTGCTGCTGAGCTTGTGTTGTGTCTCTCACAGTTCTGCAAGTGTTGAATAGCTTTCATAATTACACATTCCTAATTACCTTGTCACCAGGAAGGTAAGCTGCCTATACACAGAATTGCTTGAAGACAAGGGAAAAGACAAAGCATTTATTGGACTTCACTTAAGGGTAAGGTTCAAGCCTACTGCAATAAGAATTGGAAAACACAGGCAATTCTTAAAGGAACTGAACAAAGGGGCTATGATATGTACTAAATAATTAGGTAAATTACAGTAAGTGGAACTCACTGGCTACACTACAACATGGCCTTTGCTATGAGATGCAAAAAGCAGCCTCTGGTTCTTTCAAACCTGGACTGTTTCTTTGGAAACAGTTCCCCTCCCCACTTACATGTAATAAAATTTCTCACTGAAAGCCTTTCTGTATAAAGATTTGGAACTGGATATTCCACTCATCTAGCAAAACAGTTCTACTCTTTTACATCTTCTCTATCCATCTATACTATTACACAAGAAATTAATTGTGGTTAATTTGGTGTAAGATCGACTTACAATAATCAAGTTATAAATATTTCCACTCCATAAATCATTTGGATAAGCAGCTCCAAAATCAAACAGAATCCTAGTCAACTTTATCTTCTACCTTAATATTCTGAGGTTTAATGAAAGAAATTACAGCAAGACTTTTGAAAAAAGAGGAAGTCTTTAGGAAATATATATCTCTCAGGGCACACACTTACTTCTAAGTTTCTCTCCCTGTCTTAGATGGTCACTGGGTCACTGGCTCTATTTCAGTAGTGTAACCACAGAGCTACACAGACAGCTTAAGCATCCTTAGGATGAATTAGATGTCACCATCATTATACCATTATTGTTTTTTACTCTGATTCTATAATAATTCACAAAGGATAGTGAAAATTCAAAGGGCTTTGCTTTTTTACACATAAGTTTACTACACCTGAATGCCCCATCCCACCCCCACCTTGAGAAGCTGGAAGTACCTGGGGTTGGGCATCCTTTCCAAAGTATGAGTAAGCAAACGGTAGTATCCAAATGAGCCATAATCACAACCAGAACCATTGCCATTGATGAGTACTAATTTGCAAGATTCAGCTTGGTGCTAAGTGCTCTTCAGAGTTAGATGAACAGAAATAATCTATGTCCTCGAGGAGTTTACCCTCTTAAATAGATAATGCTGACACAAGTAGATATGGGTAAGATGAGAATAAAATATTGCATTAATATTGTATATAGATAGAAAATATTTATAGAATATACGAAAAACCAAGAATAGTGCACCTGTATGGAGGAGGGGGGTGCCGAGAGCAATCCGGTTTTCTAAGCTGGAGACATCAAGGTAAGCCATAAAACATCAACCTTCATAGGGCAAATGATTTCACACAAATAAAAAATAACTGTCACAAGAGAGCTAGAGTCCCCCAAGAAATTGACAGCACCAAAGTCTCTAAGAAAGCATATACATGTTGTTGCCCCAAAATATTTTAATTTCAGAGAGGTTGCCAGATTTTTTCCATCTATAGAAAGTACAAATAGGAGTATGTGGAGACTGGTGAAAAAGGAGAGGATGATTTGGAGAAAATGAGGGAAAATGACTGCGGGGCTAGGTGGCACATACCTGTAAGGATCATAAGTTTAAGGCTATCCTGTGCAACTTGGTAAGGCCCTGTCTCAAAATAAAATAAAAAGGGCTGAGGGTCTAGTTCAGTAGTACAAACACTTGCTCAACATGTGTGAGGTCCTGAGTTCAATCCACAGTACTGGACATAAAAAGGCGGGGCAGGGGTAGGGGAGACTATTTATTGCAATAGATAGCCATGGCCAACCAGGCAAGTTCAGATGGGATTCTAATTTGCAAAACAACTACCAAAGGAAACCAGTGCCAGCAGTGCTACTGTTCAGGGGAGTCCCTGTGGTCACTAATGGATAAAGGCATTCTACTAAACAAGACGCTGCCCCTGAACATTTTGAATCATGCTGCCACATTTAGGACCCCTATTTCCAGGCACTGGCATGAATAATACCAAATTTTAGAAAAACGGTTTTTGTCATTTTGTTCTTTCACTCAGCCAGAACACATTATTCAAGACTCTGTGTAAAAAGCATAAAAAAGAAATAAATTCAATTCCAAAGCATTAAATCTCATCTGTGTGATACTACAGACATAGCTGTAACACAAAGTACAATATGATAAGAGCCATATGTGATCCTCTGGAAGTTCAAAGAAAGGTGAGCATCTCTCCAACTGAGATGATCAAAGCAATCTCTCGGGAGAAAGTGGCTTTTGAATTGAATTTTGAAGGACAGGCAGCATATAGATATCCCAGGACAGTGTGAGAGGAAGTAGACAAGAGTCTTCCAGATGATGGAACATAAGAAAAAAAGGCAGAGACACACAGGGTGTGTGTTAGTAACTTCGAGAGGTTTAGCGGGTTTCAAGAACACTATTTATAAACAGAAATAGCACAAGGAAGCCAAATGGTAAGTTGGAACAGACAAGAGTGCATGTCAAACAACAGGCCGCTCAGTATAGCACAGATAACTGGGAGTCAATCAGGAATTCTGACTAGTAGAAAAACATATGGATAATACTGTAGAACTCTCCTTTCTCTGTTCTCAACTTTAAAAGCTGGCCATTTCTGCACTAGACTAGACTTGAAAAATCAGCGTGTCATATTCCTTCCTAAGCCAGTTTCTTGGAGAGCTTCGAAGCATTCTTCAGCTCTGAATATGAAATCATTTTCCTAGTCAGGGAGAAGATGACTTTCCAAGTGTTCCATTACAGCTCCCAGACTGAAAATAACTTTTGATGAGACTTTTCCAAATTATTTCCTTTATTTAGACTAGCAAGAGTTTTTTTCTAGTTCAACAGGTCTTTCCTGATCAAAACATTCCATAACTCATTTTCTAATATGTAATATTAATTAGGCTTCTTTAATCCCACTCAGAGCTCACCATTTTAACCACTTTAAAAAGTGTTTTCATTGAATTTGTTGATCTTGTGATAAAGGAAGTCATACCAATAAGGTTTGTTTTCTATCTCATGTAGTTCAAAGCAAAATTTGAACCACACAGTGCTTGCCACACAGCAGGTGCTCAATAAGGAATAGCTGTTGTTATTACTGAGGATCTAAGAACCAGATAGAGTGATGAAATGTCCAACTGGTATGAGTATCTGTAGGATAATCTTTAAGACCTTTGCTCGCCCCTCTCTCAATAGCCAAAGATTTCCATTCTTTTAGGTTGGCTTTTTTTTTTTTTTTAATATAAACTACCAAAGATCTGACTCTAAAGCAATTAAGGATGCTTGTTAGACTGCAAGTTCTCTTCCAATCTATTAAGGAGCCAGGAATCTGCATTTTCTTAAATTCCTCAAGTAGTTCCCCGAATACTAATGCTTATTAATTATGGCTTTACACTGTACTTCCTTCTTTGAATTGTTGAATCCCCCTCTTTAATCTACAAAGAAAATGTGCATATGCTAGGCAAGCAAAGACTTAGGAATATTTTCAGTTCTGCGTAAAGAAACAGACTTACATTATAAAACCATAGTTACAGTCTGTTCCTTCATGAAAATTTTGCAAACTCTCTGGAAAATACTCTTCCCTTAAAAATACAAGGGGTAGAGCTGGAGGTTTAGCTCAGTGGTACAGCACTTGCCTGTATGAGGCTCTGGGTTCCATACCCAACACACACAAAAACAAAAACAAAAACAAAGGAAAAACCAAAAGGTATAAACACATCTTGTTTCTTTGCCTGAAGAATGTCAATATGAAACCCTCTCCCCCATATATGTTACATATCCTGAGAAACTTACTTGTGAATGCCTTCTGAATGAGAATAAATTACTGAAGATCTTTAAGTCATTAGAGATAATCACGTATCATAAAATAAAACACTGGTTGGTAGAGAGAATGTATAATATTTCTGATCCTGATCAGGGAAGAAAAAAAGAATAAGCCTTTTGTGAAATTAGATTTCCTATAGAAACCATTAGGTTTTTCACAATTTAGATGACAACACTAAAATTTTTCACTCAAGAATTTGAAAGCATGGTAAGCTTCTATTTTAAGAATTGCTTTCCAGGTTATAGTCATACTAACTAGCTTCTCTGAATCTTCATTTGCCCCAATTCAAACTGTGTGCAAATACTTGGGTACGATTCTCACAGTTTGAATAGGTGCTTCCTTGGAATATTTATTCAGGGCATAATTTATATCTGTGAAACTTTAAAGCAGATAGCATAGGAGGCAGCAAAGGAAGGTACCTTCCACTGAAGTCAATGTCTGACACATGTAAATAAAGACTTGTGAGCAGAACAATTGAAAATAGTGGCAAGTTAGTCTTTGTCAGATCTTAGTCTTGCCCTCACTACTGGCTTTCCTTTACTTAAGGCACAGATTTAAACATAAGAGCCAAGCTAAGAATACTAAGCTTTAACATTTCTTGAGGATTGTTGCTTATAGTACTGAAGCCATAATATAATGTTCAACCATGAAACTAGGTTTTAATGAATGCAATGATACAACATCTCTTTATCTTCACAAAGAGATAAATGAAGTAGTAAGACAGGCTGTTAAAAAAACAGAAGAAACTTATACTTCAAAAATATCACAATGTAATCCCAGCACTCAGGGAGGCTGAGACAGGAGAATCGTGAGTTCAAAACCAGCCTCAGCAACAGCGAGGTGCGGCGCTAAGCAACTCGGTGAGACCCTGTCTCTACATAAAACACACAAAAAAAATAGGGGTGGGGATGTGGCTCAGTGGTCAAGTGCCCCTGAGTTCAATCTCCAGCACCAAAAAAAAAAAAAAAAATCACTTAAAATAAGCACCAAAAATCATGAAATCCTTAAGGGTAAATTTAACAAAGTATGTGCAACAGCTACACATTGGACACTTCAAAACACTCATGCAAGACAATAAAGATCTATATAGAAATAGACTCTGTTCATAAATTAGAAGTTAATATATTTAAGATGTCAATTCTCCTTAAGTTGATCTACAAAGTCAGTGCTACTCCAAACAAAACCTTGGAGGCTTTATATAAATTTAAAAACTGATTTTAAAATTTATATAGAAATACAAAGAAACTACAATAGCCAAAATAATTCTGCAAGAGAGCACAGTTGGTTGGAGGACTCACAGCATTTATTCCTTTTGTTTGTCTGCTTGTTTGTTGTTGTAGTGTTGTGAATCAAATCCAGGAAACCTTGAATATGCTAGCCAAGTGCTACACCACTATACCTCCAGCCTCATGCCACCCAATCTTAGGACAGTCGTCAAACCAATGACACATTGGCATAATGATAAAAATACAGACCCATGAAACAAAATAAGAGTACAAACAGGACCATGTATATAGAGTCAACTGGTTTTCAAAGATACCAACAGTTCATGAAAAAAACTTAAAAAACAACAATCTCTTCAACAAATGGTACTGAAACAACTGAAGATACATATGGGGAGGGACATAACTCTACACTTACCTGATACCATGTTCCAAAACTAACTCAAAGTAGATTACAGACCTCAGTACAAGAAGTCAAACTACAAAATTTCTGGAAAACATGGCATAGAATCTCTGACCTAAGGTTAGGCAAAAATTTCTGAAGTAGGTCAGAAATTGATATTTAAAAGCTGTCCTACAAAAGATATTTGTTATGTATATGAAAAAGAGAAAATACTTGCAAATTATGTCCTGTAAATATTTATATACAGAATACTTTTTAACTACTTCTATAACTCAATAATAAGACAACCTGATTTTTAAAAATAGGGAAATTAGGATGTGGGAGTGAAATTAAAAAAAAATTCCAAAAAGGCAAAAAGATTTAAATAATACAGTTCCTTCCCAAAATAAGTCAATATGAAAGGCAAATAAGTACATTAAAAAATGTTCAACATTATTAGTCATTAAGGAAATACAAATTAAAACCACAGAGATGTCAAAAAGACACAAACTAAAAAGACTAACAATACCAAGGACTGGAGAGGATTTGGAGCAACTGGGACTCTATGACATTACTGGTGGGAATGCAAAATGGTCTAGCACTCACATTTGTAAGTTTTCTAAACACTTAAAATTGGTAAATTTTAGTGTACATAAATTTTAACTCAGTAAAAATGATTAAGACAATCTCAAAAGTATATTTATTTTTCTTTGTGCTATGCATAATTCTTTTTTAAAACATTTATCTTGATATTTTGATGGTTTCATTTGTCCTAATTAAAAAGAAATTCACCAGAGACAAGTCAAATAGTCAACTTTGTTTCATTTTTGTTTGACACAGTCTCAGTTTCCCAAGCTCTTCTTGAATTCCTGGGCTCAAATGATCCTCCTGCCTCAGGCTAGAGCAGCTTAGAGCCAGAACTACAGGGGCAAGCTACCACACCCATTTCAAACAGTCAATGATGTTAGAAGTACATTTGCAAGAAATAAAGCAGTCCAAATGGTCCTGTAAACCTCTTAGATTTCCTTTTTCCAAGTATCTACATGATATCATTTATAACTATTTAATAAAGAATTGAAAATTATGGGAACTATGTAACAATCTCTCATCCATCTTTAAATATATTTCTCTCAAACCAGTCTACATCTTAACTGTCATTTCATGAGCTTGCTTAATCCACTCTCTTTATCCAATCTTCCCTGCCTCAACCCAGCCGCAACATACATCTCATTATACTAGATACACATATAAATACACAATATCTTCTAAAACAGCAATAAAAGCCACATGTGCTAACAACCTCAGAACCTAAATCTTAAGCCCAAGTTCCAGTGGATATGGTATGCTTTCCTCTGAGATTTTCCATCTTAATTTTTCATTTAATTTAACACACACTCACACCTCTTCTAAATAGCTCAAGTCTTTCATTCCACTTTCAGACCACAAGAGTATGCAAACAATAGTTTCAATCTATCACTCACATGATCAAGATCAGTTATGAAACCAAGCACTCAGACTATCTGAGAAGGATAGGCTAAGAAAGCAGGCTGAAAGTAGGACCTTCTAAATGGGACACAGATGAGGACATTTGCTGGCTATGAAAGACATGCAAGCATCTCCCTGACCTATTAGGAACACCCATGCTATAGGGTTTTGGATGGACTTAGGAAGGTACTTTCTCTCTGAAAATATGAGTACATGCATCAACAACACAGCAGAGGTGTCCAGGTGACTGTGAAGAGAGCAAGCAGCAGCCTCTAGGGTAAGAACCACCTGCCTGATGATGGTATTTCTAATACCTGAAGATGCTGCTACAGTCCTGGATCTTGTCCACACTAGTATCCACCATGCTGATGTAGAATATATATTCTCTGTCCCCTATACATTGCTGTTTCAATCAAAACCCAAACCATATTTTGAATTAATTTTCCTCCCATCTTACTACATCTCCAACATCTACAGCATCATTAGAAATCAAAACCAACTTATTTTTGTTATTAAGTAAATTCACAATGCTGTTTTAGTATTTAAGCAAAAATGAAGACCACAGACATCTCAACTTCCTCAATGACTTCAGAAAAGGTGTTTTAAAAACACTTTTCCTCCTTGAAAGTTCATCAAGAATACTACAAGCAAAGCAGCCAACATTTTGGCCCTTGCCCTCTAAGGTCAGCCAGGACCCAGAGAATGATGGGACCCTTCTCTGGACCCTACAACTCTGGTGAGTCACTCAATCAGGGAAATCAAGAGGACCCAAAAGAACATGAAGCCAATCAGTGCATGTTCTGCACAGAAGAGGGTCACTGGCGAAGGAAATGTCCCTGATGCTTCCAAGACAAGCCACATATGGTCAGTGTTAGGTCAGTTCAGGGTGTGCAGTTAGGGGCGGCCAGGGCAGCCTCAGAACGGAGCAGCCAGCCAGACGCTGACGTCAGCAGTAGAGGCGCCTCCTGTCAATCAGCAGGCTTTTCCTGACTCATCCAGGAAGGACTCTGACCTCAGCAGGATCCTCTGACCACCTCTTCCTGCCTTAAGCCCTCCCCTTCCTGACTGGGCCCTTTAAATTTTCTGTACCACGGAACACGTGCGCCATTCTCCCGGACACACTTTGATGGATGGGAGAGTTCAGCCTGAGAACATGTATTTCCAATAAAGCCTTGCCCAATGGTTTTCATTCGCCTCCTTTTGGTCATCTGGCTTTACAGTCAGCAAGACCCTGACCCATTCTGGCAGATGGCACCACTGGTAAAGGAAAGCTAAAAGAGCCAAGAGGCTTTGCACGTGTCCCTAAGAGTGATCTCTGAGGATTGTCAGCTGACTCTGAAGAGTACACAGGAACAAGATCAGTTTTGACCAACTTGGTCTTAAACACTTGAGAGAGTACAGCCTAAGCACAGTCACACAGGTTACTTAAAAGGAAAAACAATGGGTTTTTTTTTTTTAATATAACTTAAGATGTACACTTGTGTCAGACCAAAAAAAGTAAGTAAAGCTGGAGGCTATAAAAGAAGTGTTCTTGTGTAGGAGTCCCAGCCTAATAGTAATGATCACAAAGGACTCTAGAGTAACAAGTTTGCCCTAAGCTAATTTAAGCCTGATCTCATAGACCTACAAATCTTCCTAACCTCTTACATTGATTAACTAGATCTGTTTTTCACTGATATTATTATAAGTTGCTGTCTTCATGGTTTTCAGAAACTGGCTGAAATACTAATTGCTTTTATACTAATTGTGTACAAAAAAGTAATGTTTTGCTGTCTTCTTTACTGTTGTCTTAGCATGATCCCTGCCCTATGTATGCCTTGTCCAATCACCTGCCATTTGCCACTGTGGACCTCTGGACTGCTCTGATGCTGAATACTCGCAACTGCGCAGGCCCCACCTGACTTAGAACAAAGACTTTGGTTACTTCCCCCAACTTCACCCTCTTTCAGTGGGAAGCAGCTTGGAAATGTCATCACCCATTTTTCCATAGAAGTGGAATATAGAAATTGACAGTGGGGAAATTTAACAGTGGTCCACTTTATGCTTTGAATATAGATCTTTCTGCTCTGCCACTGCAATTTATTTTTGAAGTGGACATGTTTCTTTCTCTTCCTCTCTCCCTGCTCTTCCCTAATCTCTCTCAGGGGAAACAGGATTATCTTTCTTTCCCCATTTTAGGCAGCTTTATCTGTCCCTTGAGCACACATCCACCATAGGAACAAAGCAATCCAGACTTTGGGGATGGTACCAAAGGATCTCAGAAATTTCCCAAATTAACAAGTGAATTAACAATTCCAAACAGAGAACACAAGGAATGTAGCCTTGGAATAACTTTTTTTTTGTACCCAGGATTAAACTCAGGAGTACTCAACCACTGACCCACATCCCCAGTCCTATTTTGTGTTTTATTTAGAGACAAGGTCTCACTGAGTTGCTTAGTGCCTCCCCATTGCTGAGACTGGCTTTGAACTTGCTTCTCCTGTCTCAGCCTCCCAAAGTGCTGGGAATACAGATGTGTGACACCACGCCCAGCTTGACTAACCTCTTTAAAAGACCCCTAGTCCTGCTGATGGGCAGAATCAGAGCCTCTGGGGATGGGAGTCCCCTGTGTTTCTCTTTTGCTAGCAAAGCAATAAAACTTTTTTTCTTTTGCTCAAACAAAAAAAAAAATGCTACAAGCAACTAGGAGAGAATACAGATATGGGCTGAGAGCTCTCCATTATATAGTCTTTCTATAGTTGGTTTTTTTAAAGCACGTCTTTTTTCTTCAACTCCCTATTTTGAAAGATTCAGTGTAATGTTTTCTGAAGCATGATGGTCATAGCATCTAGAACATCACTCTTCAGAGTGTGGCACAGTGAGTCATTTAATTAACTGATGGTGAAGAAGCCATACCACATGATCTAGGTCACCCACTGCCAATTGTTGTTGTTGCTTTTAATTTCCAAACCACTGTAATCTTTTTAAACATAAAAATTTTCAGAATCAGGCACCTGTAATAGTATCAGCTCAACTATTTGCTGGACAACAACAAAGCTATTTGACTTTGTTGGGGGTGGGAATGGGGTTAACAAAACCAGCCTTCCACAGTAAAGAGTGGGTTAAATATCCAAGCATTAAACAAAGTAAAGTAGTATTTGTATTACCTGCTAGAAATTCTTAGCTAGCATGCCTTAAGTTTATTATCAAGTGCTTTCTCAAAGATGATGTTGAAGGTCGATCTTGATTTAACCCACATCCATTCAATTGCTATATAATTCTCCATTTCCCATAACACTGTCCCTGAGTTTATAAAAGACACTTGTATAATAAAGTTTATTTCACACCACATGATCATGTAATCTAAGCCAGCTCAGGTAATTAACTTGCTTCAAAGAGTAGAAGAGTCTATAATTCCACTTGGATAACCAGACAGGAAGGAAGTCATTATGATGTTCACTATGGCAAAGGGAGCCTAAAACCTTCAGACCAGATCAGATCAGATTGAGTACTCGGCATTTAGCTCTGGCAATGGATGCCAAATTGCACTTCTGACAAGCAGCTGTATCAATTCGTCAAAGATGACAGTTTGGAAAGGAATAATTATTTCCCCTCCTCTTTGGGCCAACTTCTGAGCTCAGTCCCTGTGAGGTAGGCCAGCAACTTCCCACCCTGCTCTACAGGCTGTATGAAAAGGAAACCTCTGAAAGAGGAAAGATGTAAATTCATTCAATTTTCCAGGACTCCAGAGATACTAAAACCCAAAAAGCTCAACATTCAGGGAGCTGGCATCTGCTTCTTTGATCGCTATTCCAGTGCTAAAGGAACTGGAGGCTTGGAATGAGTCCTAATGGAAGAGGAACTACTTTCAGGAAGGAAACAAAAAGAAACTTGTCTTCTTTCCAGTAGTAGTTAAGTCAATACTCAGGTCTGGAGACCTTAAGAAAAGGAAAACAGTTTCTTCAAAATCTCAGGCAAAAAATAGACAAAAGACAAAAATCTTTTTTTTTTAAAGTTTGGCAAAAATAACTCTAAGATCCATAGTCATTCCTCACCTGGCACATTGCTGGAACTGAGTACAACTGGAACTAGAAATAATCTGGAGCCTTTTCTCAATTCAAAGTGTTATATGAGGTGGCCATTTTGGGAAAACGTTGGTCCACGTGCTCTCATTTCACTCTTTGCTCTCCTCAATGTATACAAGTAAGGGCCTATCCAATGAATAAATTAATGAATGCATAAATAAAAGTAAGTTTGAATATTAAGGTTTTAGGTGAATATACAACCTAAAAAAAAATGAACAAACCAAAATTGGTCATCATGGCAGAGACTAGCAACAGCAATTTGAAAACTTTCTTCTTCCTGGACCTTCAGCTAGTCTGCATTTCTCATCTTCCTGTATAGGCCGAGTCAACAGAATATAGGTGTGGGTAATGTATGTTCCACGCCTGGCCCAGATGACATCCCAGGTATGTACCTGCATGTTTTTTCTACCACTGATTGAAGACAGTCCCAGGGTAAAGACAAAGCTACATGTTGAAAATACCCTCACCTGGGTCCTTGACTGTAGAATTTCCACCCTTCAGGGCCAACAGTCTCCAATTTGGATTCTTACATAAATGAAAATCTTATGATGTGAATCATACATTTTGGCATCTACAGATGGTTAAACAGTGACTCCCTAAAATATAATGTTGATGTCCTAACCTCCAAACTAGCGAATATGACCATATTTGGAAAAAGGGGCTGGTCTTTGCAGATGTAATGAATTTAAGGATCTCATCCTGCATTATCCAGGCAAGCTTTAAATTCACAGTAAATGGCCTTACACAAGACAAAAGAAATAGACACAGAGATGAGAGGAGATGATCATGTAAAGATGGAGGCAAAGATTAAATTTATGTAACCACCAGCCAAGACATTACCTAGAGTCATCAGAAGCTGGAACTGACCAGTAAGGTTTCTCCTTTACAAGCCTTGGAAAGAACAGGGCTCAGCTAACACCCTGATTTCAGAATTCTGGTTTCCAAAACTGTGAGAAAACATATATCTATTCTTTTTTTTCTTCTAGTACTGAGATTGAACCCAGGGGGGCTCTACCACTCTACTACTCCTAGTCCTTTTTATTTTTAATTTTGAGATGGGTTCTTGCTAAATTGCCCAAGCTAGCCCAAAACTTTTCATCCTCCTGCCTAAGCCTCTTGAGTCACTGGGATAGTAAGGATATGCCACCATGCCCAGCACATCTCTGTTGCCTTTTTTTTTTTTTTTTTTGGTACTAGAGATTGAACTCAGGGGCACTCGACCACTGAGACACATCCCCAGCCCTATTTTGTGTTTTATGTAGAGACAGGGTCTCACTGAGTTGCTTAGCACCTCACCATTGCTGAGGCTGGCTTTGAACTCGCAATTCTCCTGTCTCAGTCTGCCTAAGTGCTGGGATTACAGGCTTGCACCACCACGCCTGGCTATCTCTGTTGCTTTCGTCTAGCAAAATAGATAATTCTGGAACACACAAAACCACAAAAAAACATTTTCATATGTCATTCAGCAATTTTAGTAGTGTTTCAGGTAGTAAAGATACTGGTATTATTATTTAAACTTTCTTATATTGTCAGAAAAGACGAGTCCACCAATATTAGGAATTATATTTTTATTTTTATACGCACGCGCGCGCGCGCGCACGCACACACACACACACACACACACACACACACACACACACATATATATTGCTGGGGATTGAACCCAGGGCCTTGTGCATGCAAGGCAAGCACTCTACCAACTGAGCTATATCCCCAGCCCAGGAATCATATTTCAATGTAAAAGAAATTTGTATAAAATCAGAGTAATAATAAAACTTGATTTGGAAAGATCAGTATGAACCAATAATGTATAATTTTTATGCTATCATATATTTGTTTTGGTGGCACTGGGGATGGAACCCAGAGCTTTACGCATAGTAGGCAAGCACTCTACCACTGAGCTATATCATCAGTCCATGAACTTATAATTTTAGTTATATATTTTCAGAGCATAAACTCTGTGAAGCAAATTTGTCCAGCAGCTATGATGGCCTGCTACTCTGACATTCTCATCTCTAATACTATCTCCCAATAAAAATAGGGCTCCTTGAAAAAATGACTTACTCTGGGTGTGGTGCAAGGAAAGCACAAATTAAACCCAAGAGATAATTTTGTAGTATAAAATGAGCTTTCAAGGATTAATATCAGAAAGACATAGAAGTCAACATGAAGGCATTCCCACAGGTCAAAGAAGTGATAATAAAACCTCAAAATTAATTTATTCATACAATGACTTTGAAAATCCATCAAATCCAGAGTGAAAGTCTAAGAAATCAGAAAACTCACTGATCACCTTTTAAGGCAACTATTCAAATAATGTGAAAAATGGCAACTGAAATAAGGAAATCTAGGAATAATTATATTCTAGGATAAACCAAGACCAGTTGAAAGCTTCAGTTGCTATCTTAATGCAGAAGAAAAAGAAAATTAGGAAATCATTGTTTTTGTACCTCCTAATGAAACACTCTAAAGATTATCAATTAGTGTTAAAATTATTAGGCACCAAGTTGATAGGTAATGGAACCAATAAAGTAATATATGTAATTGTATATGTAATATATGTAATGGAACCAATAAAGTAATAAAGTAATATATATATAGAACCAATAAAGTAACACTATACAGATTCCTTCAACATAAGAGGAAAACACGATATACAATGCAGTGAACAGATTTCCCCTAATGAATTGGATGATCTTACAGATAGGTGAAACCATCAGACATTACTGTCTTCTATGATATTCTTCACAAAGATGTTCAACATCCATCTATCCTGCCTTAAATTTAACTATTTAGCTAACAGAAAATTCAGGAGTTAGTTCACCCCTAGGACACAAATAGGTAAATGTAGAAAGTGAAAATGTCCTACAAGAGGGTTTGCCTGGCATCTCCATTACAAGAGCATCATGAACAAAATGTTGTCTCAATTAAAAAAGACTTAAACATCCAGATGCAATATGTGACTGATCCTGTGCAATTTTCTTATTTAAACAACCCAGGTGCAAAGAACATCATAAAGAAAACTGGGAAATATAACTAAGCAATATAATGTATTAAGAAATTATCATTCATTTTAATCATGACAACTTTATTTGGCTAGAAAATTCTTAATTTTAAGGTAATGAATTTGAAGGAAAAAAAGATAAACTAGAAAATAAAATACCAAAGGAAAAAAATCTAACTAATCCAATAGCCTAAAGAAAGATAATAAAGACCAGACAACAAAATAAGAGAAACACTCCAAGGATTGATAGATACACTTTGAACAGAATTAAACAGATCACACACACACACACACACACACACACACACACACACCCCATTAGTAATGAATATAAAACTAGACACAGTGGTGCACATCTATAATCCCAGCAACTCAGGAGGCTGAAGCAAGAGAATTTCAAGTTCCAGACCAGTCTGGGCAACCTACAGACCCTGTCTCAAAATAAAAAATAAAAAGGCTGGGGATGTAGCTTAGTGGTAGGGAGCCCCTAAATTCAATCCCCAGTAATGTGAGTAAATAAATAAATAAATAGCATTTCAGCATGCCCTGGAATTAAGAAAATATAGTAAAAATGTAAAACAATTTAACATCAAACAACATTATTGTCAAAATGTCAGTAGGCCAGAGAGTAGCAGGAGGGGGAGGAAGAGATGGCTATTGGCTATCCCAACAGCTGAGAGTTAAAAAAGAGAACAAAGTGTGGCTAAATGTAGAATCAAAGCCTGGAATTTGGGGATAGGGGCTAAAGGCAGATTAAGCTTGGCGTCTGGGAGCAGAAGAAGAAGGATTCTGCTCGCATCAGTATCTTTTCCTTTAACTTCTCCAACATCTCTGCTCTCCATATGCTTGCTGAAATGATTAATATAGCAACCACCAGTATATTAAATGATTAATATAGCACGAAAGGCCACTATAAAACCCCCACAGAATCACTACTCATTTGTTACCACTGGTGCTCCATGGATAGGCCCTCTTCACCTAGAATCTGATGCGCCCCAAGAACTAATTTATCAGTATCCAGCAATATTTGGTTACTTGACAGAGAAGAATTCTAAGTGGTTTGTGAAAACATGAACATAAAAAAAAAAACAATATTTGCTGTTTATTTTTTGGGAAATATTATTCTAGTGGCAAATATGCTTAACTATTGATTAAAGTTATTCAATAAGTAACTCCCTTTCAGAGAAATAACATAAAGAAACAAGTAAAGGGTTTGTAAAAAATGTTTTTCTAGCAGTGCTGAGAGTTGAAATGCAGGGCTGTGAAAATGCTAAACAAACACTCTACTTAACTATATGCCCAGCCCGCCATTTTTTTTCTTTTTTTAAACTGGGGATCGAATCCAGGGCCACTCTATCACTGAGCTACATTCCCAGACCTTTTTACATTTTATTTTGAGACAGGGTCTCACCCATATGATACTTCTGCCTCAGCCTCCCAAGTCACTGGGATAAAAGGCATGAGTCACTACACCTGGAAAAATTATTCTTAATGATTAAAAACTTTCACATGGTATGGATCAGTTGGATTGAAAAAGACAAGTGACCAGTTCTATCTTGGTGCCACCAGCCTGACTCAGCTATGGCTGAGTGACAGCAGAAGTCTTCCCCTGGATGAGCACCCATGCCAAGCCTTGAGGGCTGTAATCTGATCTCCCTGAAGTGCTTCACACAAGAACCTGAGTCTAAGTGGGTACAGTTCCTGAAAACTCTTCACTCTTTTCTTTAAAAAATCTTCCTCTCCCACATTACTCTGTACAAGTGAAGAAGATCAGATTCCCATCTCTTTACTCTCCCTCGAGTCCCTTCCCCAAAGGTACAATGCAAAGCAATACCTAGCCATTAAGAGGCAAGGTGGTCCATATCGAAGACACTCCCTAGCACCCACAGTCCCAGGGAGGAGCTTTCTAACTTAGCTTAGGTGTGGCACACCTAACAGTTTCTGGACTGCATTATACGTTCATGGACCTTACACACATCAGCAACAGTCATCTCAAATGTCCTGAATTCTCTAAGCCCTTACACTTGATCATTGAGCATAGGTATAGTTATGAACCAAGCTCCTTCTCCACAGGGAAGTGCTATAGTTCTCCCTCACTCCTCCCCAAATCACTTGAGAAACCACAGCATGAAACTTTGGTGACTTTCCCTTATCTTCAACATACATCTCTGCTTCAGTGAACTATTTCCAGGTCCCTGTTCTGTGAACAGCTTAAAGGGCTTGTGATTGGCTTTTGGAAGTAAGCACTCATCTCACCTTGGTGGGCCCTGACATTGACCTAATCATGCATGCTATGAATCACATTTTCATCACCTACCAAATAAGGGAGCTAGGGAACAGGTAGGTAGGAATCTCAAGAGGACTTTTACTTTACTTCACCTGCTCAAAGTTGTTTTTGTTTTAAACAAACATGTACTAACTTTTCCCAGTAGAAAAAATAAAAACAAAATGGGTTGAAATAAGTGACCTCTAATTAACCCTATCAGGTATAATGATCTGGAACTCTAAATTCATCCAGGATCTCTAAATTCCCTAAACATACCATTTACCCATAGTAAACACAGTGCCAAGAGCTCTAACCAAGGCCCCAAACTCAAAAGGTATAGCACAGGGTCTGCCCAGAAAATCAATGCATGAGTAATGACAAGTACTTCTTTCTTTCCACAGGCATGAATGTCATCGTAAGAGCCCTCTTACTGATGGGCAGCTTGTGGGGTTTTGCTTGAAGTAATCAAAGGAACTTAACATTTCCAGTTTTCTACTTTTACTCAGTCATCTCAGGCTACTATAATATTTACCTCAGTGTCCCCACAGAGTCCTTGAATTTAGGTCCTTATGGGAACTCTGCCCATTTTTTTTAGAGTCCATAGATAGATACTCAGGTGGTATCTCCCAAAATCCTGCAGGAAGATTCCCCCACTACAACTCCTTTTACCAAGAATTAGACTGTCTCCCATAGTCCTGTAACCCTTAAAATCCACTAGAAACTCAGATGGGTTTTTTTTTTTTTTTTTTTGGTACCAGGGATTGAACCAAAAGGCACTTAACCACTGAGCAACATCCCCAGCCCTTTTTGTATTTTATTTAGAGATGGGGTCTCACTAAGTAGCTAAGGGCCTCACTAAGTTACTGAAGGCTGGCTTTGAACTCAAGATCCTCCTGCCTCAAGCTCCTGAGCCACTGGGATTACAGACATGCGCCACCATGCCAGGCAAGCATCCAATATTCAATAACCAGTATCAAAGAAAACAATTGTTTGGGATTCCATCTTAATTAAACCTAGGATAGAATTTATGGAATCTATACCGATTAGAATAAGTCATCCTAAAACTTTTTATCTTCAATATGAATGTACTTAATACCACTAAATTATACACTTAAAAATGGTTACAACGGTAAACTTTATATTATGTATATGTTACCACAATTTTTAAAACACAAAATTTTTTATCTTGCTCCTGAAATCAGCCATAGAAGCAGCCCATAGAACCATTTCACACAGCCCACAGCCAGGCTTTTCAGTTGGCCAGGGGTAGGTGGAGAGAGAGCTCTCCTCCAAAAATACAAAATAAGTAGACTCCTTGATACCACACCAGGTACCCTTTCTTTCTTTAAATAACTTTGTAGAATCTAGCAATGGAGTTTAGTTTCACTTAGCACAAGCAAACTATACCAACAGGTAGAGGAGGGCGAGGGGGATAAAGAAAGAGCAAACATAGTCTCCCAAGCTACTTCCTAAACCTCTCCTCTTTCTTCTGCCACCTGTGCCAATAAAGCAAGTTTGCTTCTCCACTGCCTCCTGAATATATGTATCATTTAAGCATCATTTCTTTGGCTCAATATACCTTCAATAAGCATTGTTTGAGGCAGTAAGGAAGTTGTTGGAGGTACACAAATAAATGTCACACAACTCATACCCCTAAAGGAACTAACTCTTGAGAGAGAAGATATATTTTTAAAAAATACTTTCAAAACAAAGTAACAGTATAAAAAAGTTGGTATATTAAATTAAAGGATGAGCTGCAGATAACTCAATTGCTTTTCCTAAGTTAAAATCATGATAAATCCTTTTTATAAGGCAGTTATTTTCCACACCCCATGTTTGCTTTCTTAGGAAAGCTGAGCAGATTCAAACACTGATTCGCACAAGGTCAGCAGCATACAGAAAATTTTAGTTATGAAAGAAATATAATTTTTATTCAGCAGTAATGCTGACATATATCTTACATTTAGCTTGCTCAAAAAGATGACTTACACATGTTTACAACTTCATCCAAGATTTTTTTCAGTAAGGAAATCAATGTGAAAGGAAAATCTGGGCAGAAAAAATTAGATAAAGCCTTGAATGAGGTTGGTAAACAAACACATATCATTAAAATGCTGTAGAGTTGGTCAGGGTAAGCCACAAATTTGGCTCTAAGCATTCTAGCAGCTAAGGGAGAAAAGAAGTATAATTAGTTACATGATTCATAGTGTCTGTGTGATAATTTTTCATGGAAATAACATCTCAAATTTTCTCCATAGGTCCTCCAACACTAGTATTCACTTACTTCCTTTGGAAATAAGTTTCTTTAGTATTACCTCTTACTTTGTACACCTAGCCTAAAGCATGCATACTGTATGACAAATAAGATATCTAGATTATTTTCTTAAATAAAATTATTTTTTGTGCACAAAGCATCAGGTGCCAAAGGTGTTTCATATGTTAGATGTCAATGACAACACCCCACAGTCACTGTTTTAAAACTTCATGACCAAGACTTGCCCTGAAAATTTCTTTGATTGAAAATCTATAGCAAAGGCTTTTCTTGATGGTGTCAGACAACATGCACTGACACTATAAAGTACATTTGAGTAATAATGGATGATATAGTAAATGTTCCTGAATCTTTTGAGAACAAGTTGAAAATAAAAATAATGATCATAATATTTAATATTGGTAGCAGAAGCAGCCACATAATTTATGAAGCACCACTATATGCCAAGGATTATTCCATGGACTTTATGTCTATCACCTTCAATTCTCTAAGTAAGTTAAGGTTGTTAATATTAATTACATTTTATAGAGGAGAAAATAAAAATCCTTTTAAAAAGAAAATATATTAAGAAGCAAATACCTTTATTTCTTTAAATTTTACAGCTATAATGAATTTTCAAATATATACAGAAGTTGAAAGTATATTATAATATACCCCACATATCTCAAAAATCAAGATTTAACCATTAAAGACTTTTTCAGATTTCCTTTATGTATCCCTTTTTTGTTTCTCCTTTGAAGAAGTATTTTAAAGAAAGCCCTAGTCATAATTTTACCTTTACATCAGCATGCCTTTTTTAAAATATAAGAGCAGATTCTTAAATAATCACAAAGCTAAAATCAAACTCAGTAAAATCAAACAATAATTTCTTGGAATTCTCTCAGTCACTAATCAAATTTTCCTAATTTTCCCATAAAGTCTTTTTATGATTAGTTTGTTCCAATTGGGATCCAAAAAACCACACAAACATTTCATTATTTCTCTTAAGTTCCTTTCCTGTTTTTTGTTCCCTATCCCTGATTATGATAAAAGTAAATATCTTGATTTTAATTGAGATATAATTTACATTCCCTAAATTCACTTTAAAAGCATATAATTTAGTATGTTCACATAGCTATGCAACTATCACCACTATGTACTTGCAGAATTTTTGCATCAGACCAAAAAGAAAATGGACACTCATCAGCAATGGCTCCCCATGCTTCCGCCTAGTCCTCAGCAATGACTAATCTACTCTCCATATCTATGGATTATTCTAGACATATCATATAAATGGAATCATAACTACAAATGTCTTTTGAATGTCTATCAGTTAGATACTATAGACAGATCTACCTTAGGTACCAAAGATATAGTGAAATGGTTCATGTATTTAACAAATGAGGTGAATGGTAGGAAGATCCCTGCACCATAGTTGCCATATAAAGAATACATTATGAATGCTTTCAGCTCAAGGCTTTTGTCTTTTCTCTTATGAACATTATAGGGCTAATGATGGTCATGTGAGTGACACACTCACTGGGTTACCCATACGTGACAAAAAGTTCAATTTTCTGCTGGCCATAATTTTCACAATGACAGATGGTTAACCAAAAAATGATGGTTTATCATAGTGGTAATGTGGGTAGATAGGCTCAGCACCTGACATACAACTCCCTGCTTTCCCTCCTTCTCACAAAAACATGCCAGAATGCAAGACAGAGAAGGGAACTTTTATTTTTATTGATTCTTAGTATACCACTCACACACTGGCAGCTTATGAAGAGGGCAAAAGAGGGCAGGGTTGAGAGCACAGACCCCAAATCTGCTCATTCTCCAGAACCAGATGACCCGTGCACTTCACTACTATGTGACCTTTGTAAAATAATCTCCAAGTCTCAGTTTTCCCCTATGTCAAATGGAGATACAAATAAGTATGGCTGCCTTGAATACTGAACACAAAGACCTTAAGATAACTTGCTTACTAAATGCTGGCTACTGGCAATAAATAATTGTTGTTCTTTAACTATTATTAACAAATGATGCCTCAGAGCTGACAGAGTCACTTCAGTGTGGAGCTTCTAACATGTGACAGGACTGCCAAAGAGAAACAGATGAAGTAGAAAACTTCTCCGTGCCCTGGCATAGTGACATTTAAGGGCAATAACAATGTGAACTTTGAGAATTTGAAAACCAGAAGATACCCAATTGCTCCTTCCTTAGTCTCAAGAACCCCTAAAGTCCAGCATCAACCCTATGAAGATATATTTGGTCTGAGAGAAGAATGCAGCTGTTAAAAGCCTTCTATCATCAGCAGTCTTCCCTTCCTGGCACACTTGGTATGTAAAAATTAATAATACAATAAAGCTAGAGAGGAGCAGGTAAACGCTGTCCATGTGAAGGAGGCAGAGAAATGTCCAGCCCCTCCCAGGGCTCAAGATGACCACTCAGAAGAAGCCTACCTTTGCCATTATTCCTTTGCTCTCATAAGCTGCCACATTTGAGACTTTTTCACTCTCCCCTTATACTTCCCTCATTTATGTGGTTACATCTCTCCATATTAATTATCTCTATGATCTTTTTACCATTATAAAATCGCTCTCCTTGTAATGACACATTTGGATAACACTCAATAAATATTAAGTCTCAAAATTGAGCTAGGTGTCACAGATTGTTTCTTGTGCATCACCACCACATAAGCAGCATGCGTCTTCCTCTTCAGCTACTGTCTACTCTGGGTGCTCACATGCAGCATGGAGAGAAGAGAGCGATTTTATCACCATCCCTTTACTGGTTGGTTGGTGGTTGTTTTGATTTTAAGAACTAAGGTAAACCAAGTTCTCAGGAGTGCTTTAGAAGCTTTATGTGAACTGTAGGCATCTACTTTCTAGGGAAGAGGGACCCTCTGCCTATGACAGACAGAAAACCCCTCTCCTCCCTTGCCACACTTTATCCCCACAGCAAGAGGCTTACCCCCCTTTAGAAAGTGATCTTGTTTTTAAAAACAACCAAAATTAAAGGAGAAACTTCCAAGTTTTGCCAATGAGCCTCTAAAGGTGTAAAATTTGGAGGGCAAAGGGAAAGACAAAGGAAAAATTTCACATCCTATTTTATATCCCTCTGAAGAGTCCAAATTTGTTATAATGTGTTAATGATTAAGCAAGAATACCTGGAGAATGGCTAAAATATGAGATTGTCTTATCAGTCTAAACAATGTTTCTTTATAAACAATTCACCCTTTCACATCCATCAATTTTACAGAAATATGAAGGCCAATTAACTTAGAGGATATACATAATTCAAGTAGTATAAACTGTTATAGGAGGCAAACACAGAAGGAGATCATTTGAATTTGGTTTTCCACTTGACCAGGTTTCCCTGAAAAATCAAACTGCAAAATATTTAAATATAAATGAGAACTGGGTGCAGTGGCACACACCTGCAATCATTGTGACTCAGGAGGTTGATGCAGGAGGATGGCAAGTTTAAGGCCAGCCTCAGTAACTTAGAGAGACCCTGCCTCAAAATAAAAAATAAGTCCTGGTGAGGTAGCTTAATGGTAAGGCAACCCTGGGTTCAATTCCCAGTTCCAAAAGCAAATAAATGAGAGAATTAAAATAATGAAAAAAACAAGTCTTTTTTTTTTTTTTTAGCTTCTCCTTTGGTGATAAGAAACAGGAAGGCATGGAGTCACAAAACAGAAAGCCACACATCTCCTGAGAAAAGTCCAGGGCATACAGGGGAGAACTATGATCTTATTCCACTTTATTTTCTTGATAAAAGCATGACTGCTACTTACCTGGTCACAAATCAGTTCCCATTTTTTCTCATTGTCATACTGACGCAGTAACCTGGCTTTGTCAGGAGGTAGATTCATAGCATTCTGTAAAAAAAAGAAAAGAGATGTGTCAATATACAACAGGTAGGCAGAGAAAAGAATACAACTATGGCCCTCTGTGACAGACTTTCATTCTTAGTAGTATTCTGATTAGAGGTAGCAAGAGTGGAAGCAGAGAGGCCATGAAGCGGCTAGATGAGACATTCAAGTGAATGCTGGAGTCTTGGATGAGGCTGGGGGCACATCGAATAAAGAAAAAGGGATAGATGAGAGAAATATTACATAAAACTGACTTGTGAGACCTAAGGGTTAGAGAACATGTCAAGAATGGGTGCCTACTAATCTCCAGGATACATAAAGAACTCAAAAAACTTAACACCAAAAAAACAACCAGGTCAATCAATAAATGGCTAAAGAGCTGAACAGATACTTCTTAGAAGATATACAATTGATTAACAAATATATGAAGAAATGTTCAACATCTCCAGCAATTAGAGAAAGGCAAATCAAAACTACTCTAAGGTTTCATTTCACTCCAGTCAGAATGGCAGTTACCAAGAATACAAGCAACAATAAGTGCTGGCAAGGATGTGGGGGGAAAACACACTCAACCATTGTGGGTGGGACTACAAATTGGTGCAACCAATCTGGAAAGCAGTATGGAGATTCCTTTAAAAACGTGGAATGGAATCACCATTTGACCCAGCTATACTCCTCAGTCTATACCCAGAAGACTTAAAAACAGCACACTACAGTGATGCAGCCACTTCAATATTTATAGCAGCACAATTCACAATTGCTAAACTGTGGAAGCAACCTAGATGCCCTTCGATAGATAAATGGATAAACAAACTGTGGTGTATATACACAATGGAATATTACTCAGCAATAAAAGAAAATAAAATTATGACATTTGCAGGTTAATGGATGGAGTTGGAGAACATCATGCTAAGTGAAGTAAGACAATCCCAAAGAACCAAAGGCCAAATGTTTTCACTGATTAGTGGATGCTGATACATAATGCGGGTGGTGGTGGGGAGCATGGGAGAAACAGAGGAAATTTGGACAGATAGGGCAAAGGGGAGGTAGGGGAAGGAAGGAGGCATGGAGGGAGCAAAGATGGTGAAATGAGATGGACATCACTACCCTAGGTACATGTATGAAGACACAAATGGTGTGACCCTATCTTGTTTACAACCAGAGAAATGGAAAATAGTGCTCCATATGTGTACTATGGCCTGAAATGCATTCTTTTGTTTTAAAAAAATAAAATAAATTTTAAAATAATGAGTGCCTAGTAACATGTCCAGCTTGAGTTACTAAATACACAGGAGGCCATTTTATCAAAAGGATACCCAAGATAAGGCAGCATAAATCTTGACAAGGTGGGGAAGAACAAGATTTCCCAGTATCCCTGTCTGGGTCTGTAATGACGATAAGATGCCCAGGAGCATAATTAAGTAGGTAGGTAGATATATGATTGTGGGGGTCAAAAGAAAGGTCTGCATCTCTCTCTGAAGAAGAACCTTAGGAAGTATTTCTGAGCCTGATGACTGGTTATTTATTCCTGGAAAAATAGCTCAACATCAATACATCAGAACTAAAACGATAGTTGGTAATCATTCACCAAATGTCTAAAATAACTCCTTTCATGAGTCAATACTTTGAGCTGCTCAGGTATATCCTATACAGCTTATTAATTCTATAGGGACCAGGAGGAAGCAATTCTATTTAAAATCAGACACTCCACAGAGGCCTGTCTGAAGTTCAGAGATGTTGTGATGAGTTGGTGATAACTGCTCCAAAATTTCTTTAGAGTAAACTCATCCCTCTTGTGCTATAAAGGGCAGAACTCTGGAGTCCAAGCTAAATGTTTACGCAGGTAATGCACAAGAGTCTAAGTTATTTTCTGAGAAAAATATTGGCTCTGTCTCCAAATCCCTTTGCTCCCTGTATAAAAATGGGCTGCTCTTCTATTTGGCTGAAAATGTAAAACAATTTCCAAGTTTTCCTAACACAGTGACAACTCTACTTCACCTAAACTTAGTGATATCTGTGAGACAGGGTTCTCTTTTACTTCTTTTGATCTATTCACCCATCTAACATTTACTGGACTTTGACCATGTGCCAGAACATCTGCACTGTAGGCATATGAAAAAATTTAATCATAATGTTTTGCACGCAAGTCCTGCCAAAGTCCCACTGAAAATATACGATATTTGAGTTGAAAAGGTTAGTGGACACTAATTATCTATTTTCTAGATTGTACAAGTTCCTAGCTACAATAAATTAGATCATCTCAGAGTTCTGGAAGGAAAGTCCCTTTCTTTTCACTCTCAACCTATCAAATTTCGAGAATCAGCTCAAATATATCATCTACAAGAAGACACACTGTTTTGCTGGGCTCCAACAACACTGCATCCGTGTCTATTACAGTACCTACTGTACTATCCCCTGATAATCTGGTTACCTACCTAAATTCCCCACTGGACTAAAGACTTCAAAGGCAAGTTTTTTAATGACCAGCACAGTACAGCAAACAGAACACATTAAGCAAGTTACTGAACAAATGAAAAGCAAAGAAAAGCCATACTTTCCAGTCTAAAAATACCTTTGCTGACTTAAGTTTATGTTTTAGCTATTAACAAGATCTATACATGAAAGAGCATTTCTGATTCTTGTAAAATGTCAATGATGATGTCTATTACTTGTTACCTTCTGGACAAGAATTCATGGAGAAAAATTATTCAATTTTAGTGACATCTTCCTGAAAAGGAAAACAAATTTTAGGTATTCCTCTGCCACATATAAATAAACCATAGACTCTGAACTTTGTTTTGTTGTCATAAATTCAGTCTGGTATCAACTATATTAATCACTATGCACCAAGTAACAGTTACATTGATGGTCTCCATTCTGATTTTATCCCTCACCGTACAGCTTTACATTGCATCAGTGTGTTTTCTGCCTTGGAACCTTCTGAAGATGGAAGGTCTAAGTACTAAATAAAAATGGAACATCCTAATTTATGGGTACTTTATGAAGATTAATAATGGATAAAAAGAGTCTATGATAGTCTATTCATCTGAAGTTACATTTACAATAAATTATCATATACAAAACAGCAGAATGAAGGTGCCCAATTCATTCAAAACCAAATAAATCCATTTCTTAAGAAAAGAGTTTCTGACAGGAGAATTGCGAGTTCAAAGCCAGCCTCAGCAAGAGCGAGGCACTAAGCAATTCAATGAGACCCTATCTCTACATAAAACACAAAATAGGGCTGGGGATGTGGCTCAGTGGTCGAGTGCCCCTGAGTTCAATCTCCAGTACCAAAAAGAAAGAAAAGAGTTTCTGATACTGACTTACCCTGGGTTTGCATTAATACAAACCTGTAAAACAGTCTTCTATCCTCAAGGCTCATACTGAGAAACCCATAGTGGTAAGTAGGCTCACAGCAGTGAAAGTAAATAGTATCAAATACACCTTATGTAATATACCTTTCTCTTTATAATCTCACAATTTAAACTCACAACTATTAAGTCACCAGATTTTATAATAGGAAGTTTTCTATTATATAACCACCTACCTAGAAAAAAAGGAGGTGGACTTTACAAGTTCTGTTGCTTATGGATGCAGGGAAAAGTGTGTCACAAGAGGAATGGCTTAGACAATCTCCTAGAGCTCTTAAGTAATAAGGACACAAAAGTTCTCCAGGAACACAAAGAGTCATAATTTCATTTAAAGTTTTTTAATTGTAGGAGAAGACATACAAACTTACCCTTCTAACCATTTTTAAGTTTTTGTTGTGCAACAAGTCTCTAGAATTTTGTCATCTTGCAGAACTGAACAACTTATACTCAGTGAACAACTCCTAATTTCTTCCCCAGAACCATTATTTTTTTGCTACAGAAAGTAAGGAAATGTGATAAACTACACATGAACGGTTTGGCAGCAGAGTAAGAATAAAGATGAGATGACAGTATGGGGCAAGACGTCACTAGGTGGGCTCTGAAACTGGGCTCACTGGATTCCAATCCTGACTAGCACTTACTATGGTAATGATGAAACACACAATTTAAATCAAAAAGCCAATTTAATGAACAAATAATCCAGAGTCAAAAAGCTAGTATATATAATACAAATCTGAAGGTTGGAGAATCAGGTCAGAAGCAAACATAAGGCTCAAAATCAGTAAGACATACACACTAATTAATGATGGTCTGAGAGATCTCAGGCACTTAGGCTCTTTGCATGCATTATCCAATTTAATGTGCCTTATAATCCTGACAAGTAGGCATTATCATCTCCATTTAACAGAAAAGGAAAGTGAAGGTCAAGAAGGTTAAGTAACTCTTCTATGCATGGGATAGGTGGCAAGCAAGGTCTCAAAAGAGAGGTCGGATCAACCTCTTGCCATGGCACATGAGCTGAAACACTTCTAAAATATGACTTGTCTGAATTAAGCAATCTGACGATTAACCCTGAATGATCAGAGACAAAGTCATTAGCATGTAAAAGTGACAGCGTATGGTATTATTTAGGCAACTGACATTTTCAGATAAAATACTGACTTTTTTAAAAAATATTTTTTAGTTATACATGGACACAGTGTCTTTATTTTGTCTACTTATTTTTATGTGGTGCTGAAGATCTAACCCAGTGCCTCACACGTGCAAGGCAAGCGCTGTGCCCGAGCCACAACCTCAGCCCAAAATACTGACATTTTAATATAAACTTCTAAGAACTTAAAAAATGTAAATGACAACAAAAGTGGCCAGGCTAAAAGCAGACAGCAAGATGTGGCAGCAAGTCAGAAAACACTTAATAAGCCCTGACAACAATCAAATCAAGGTGGAGAAACAAATGTGAGTTAAACTCAGGCTTTGATAAAGACTCAATGAAGCAGGAGAGAAGATAAATACACCAATCCAAAACACAGCACGTAAGATGACAGCTTCAGAGGAAGGCAGTTACTTTTTTTTATGAAAAGTAAAGCATGTTTTGCACTTGGCCTGGGTATGTGCGGAGGAGAGCAAAGACGGGCACTGAACGGCACCAAGTGGCTTTTCATATTTGTGAGATGCAGTTATAAGTCTACCATCCATTAACAGCATGATCTTGGGTCACTTAATTTAAACTCAGTCTGCTTCTCAACTGGGGATATGAAGGTGTCTGTGATGGTGGTGATGGGGACAATGATAATGACACTACCTGCCTCATGGAGTTTGAGAAAAAATAAACTAGACAATGCATGTAAAAGCACAAAAGCAAGCACACAGAAATCAGTCATCACGTCAGATATTATTCATACTACTTTCATTATTGCAGATAAAGGTGTGAACAAAGGCATGAACACAGAAAAGAGAGGGCTGAGAACCCACATGATATAAGACCAAGTGAGGTGGCAGCAAACCAGAATTTAAGTTACCCTAGAGGCAGTGAGAAGTAACCTGCTAAGGAAATATCTAAGAAAAATAAGCCTTTCTAGGGGTCCTTAAAGCAACTAGGAGACATAGAAGAGGAGCGATCTTTACCAGCTGACAGGGGATTAATATCCAGAACATATACAGAACTCAAAAACCTTAATACCAAAACAGCAAATAAGACAAAAAATGGGCAAAAGACCTAAACAGACATTTCCCAAAAGAAGAAATGCAAATAACCAACAAATAGATGAAAAATGTTCAACGTCTCTAGCAATGAGGGAAATGCAAAACAAAACTACACTGAGATTAAGTCACTCCAGTCAATGGCAATTATCACGAGCACAAATAATGAACACTGGCAAGGATGTAGGGGGAAAGGGTACACCCATGCATAGTTGGTGAGGCTGCAAATTAGTACAACCATTCTGGAAAGCATTATGGAGATTCCTCAAAAAATTAGAAATGGAACCACCATATGACCAGGTATCCCATTCTTTGTTATATTTCCAAAACATCTAAAATTGGCATACTAATAGTGATATAGTCACCTTGATGTTTATAGCAGCACAAATCACAAGAGAGCCAAATTATGAAATTGCCCCATGTGCCTGCCATAGATTAATGGATCAAGAGAATGTGATATATATTTATATATACACATACATATACATACACACACAATGGACCATTACTCAGCCACAAAGAAGAATGAAATTATGGCATTTGCCAGTAAATGGATGGAACTGAAGAACATCATGCTAAATAAAATAAATAAGACTAAAAAAAAGAAACCAAGGGTCCAATGCTTTGTCTCATATGTGAAAAAACAAAAGGGAAAGGTGGGAGAAGGGGGATCAGATATCATAAATATACAGGGAATATCAGTGGAGTAGGAGGAAGAAATTGAGAGGGAGAGAGGAGGGATGGGAAAGGTGACGAAATATGGGATGACTTGAACAAAATCATGTTATATGCACATATGGATATACCACAGGGAATTCCACCTTTATGTAAAAGTACCAATCAAAAGGAAAATCAGTAGGAGGAGAATGGGGAATGAAGGGAGGAAGAGAAAAGGGGGAAATGGATTGAAATCAAGTTCCACGCACATATGATTTTGTCAAAATGAACCCAACTACTATGTGTAACTATATGCTCTAAAAAAAAAGACATCAGCTGGGTGTTGTGGCACATGCCTGTAATCCCAGCAGCTCAGGAGGCTGAGGCAGGAGGATCACAGGTTTACAGCTAGCCTCAGCAATGGAGAGGCACTAAGCAACTCAGTGAAACCCTGTCTCTAAATAAAACACAAAATAGTGCTGGGGATGTGGCTCAGTGACTGAGTACCCCTAAATTCAATCCCTGGCACCAAAATAAAAATAAAAATAAAAAAATCAAAGGGAGTAGAAGAAAAGGACCAGGAGAGGGAGAAGGGAAGGGAAAAGGCAAACAGTAGGAAATATTGGCCAAATTATATTGTTATATTGTGTGCATGGATGAATATGTAATAACAAATCTCATTATTGTGTACAACCATAATGCATGCACACACACAGAGCAACCAAACAAAACTTCCTGTTCTCTTCCCACATTGCTATGTTCAGCTTATACCATTATGGGCAGAATAGGTCAAGTCACTTGGTCCTGAGTGATGTACTCATTCTCCTGAGTTTCCTTTAAACTTGCACCAGAGGAGGCAGCAGGAGTGTGGCTGCCAGTCAACACATGCCCACCCTTCTGCTCACTCAGAGCTGTCACCTACCATGACCTACATTCATGATCTAGGCACCTACCTGGCATCTTAAGTTTTAACAACTTCCTGGCCTAAAGGATGCTGCTAAAATGTATTCAGTTTCTTTCCTGGCAGAGGACTCAGGCAGCCAGCCAAACGGTTCCCCAAAATGAATCACCACGGTCAGTCATCTTTCATTGTCACTGCTATTTTTATTAAATCATCAGGGGTATTAATATCATTCACTGTGGCCAGCAAACCCACAGAGGGAGAAATGAGTACCCTAATCTAGTTACATCTATAAAATTAAATCTGACTGGAAAGCTGTCATTTCTGGGGAACGAGACAGGCCCCCATCTCCCATTCACAATCTTAATTCCAGGCTATTTTCTTAGAAGGTTTTCTTTAAGTATTAAATGAGATACAAACTGACTCTTCTATATAACTTTTTTATAATCAAATATATAAATCTATACTTTTTGACCACATAATTTCTACATGATTATATAACTTCTATATGATGAAAAAGTGCAGAGCTGGAAGGTATGATTATTATATTTTAGTCCTATTCTTTTATAGGTGATTAGATAGATCCAAAATGGTGAAAGTATTTGTCCAGATTCATACATCTGGTTAATACAGTGGAAGAGCCAAGAATCCAGGCCCAGGGGGGAAATGAGATGGTGGTCAAAGGACACAAAGTGGTAATTAGGATAAGCTCTGGATCTAGTGTACACATGGTGACTAAACTTAATAAGACTGTACTGTCTACTTGAAATGTGTCAAGAGGGCAGACACTAAGTGTCCTCACACCCCAACCACACACACACAAGGAGGAGGGAAAGAAAGTGGTATCTGTGAAGGGTGATAAGTATGTTCATTAGCTTGACTGTGGTGATTATTTCACAATGCAACATAAGCCAAAATATTAAGTTATGCAGTTTAATACATACAACTTTTATTTGTTCAATTATACCTCAATAAAGTTGGAAAAAAATAGAATCCAGGAGGAAATGTCTACTACTTTCTCCATTATGAAAAAAGGCTCATTTACATGTGTCCAGGTGTATTCGCATGTGGGTGTAAGTGAACACACACACACAAATATATTTGAGAAAATCAAATCAGGTAATGTATGTAAAATAGTAGCACAAAGTCCCACAGTTAACATTCAACATATATTAGATATTACTGTAATTATTCTCACTTCGAGG
>CM053402.1:89800258-89845265 GCA_028644305.1 Xerus rutilus | reverse complement strand
ATTCTCATACTATAGTGGTATATTCTAAGCACAGAGTGGTACCCAAGCGTATGATATGGTTTTAGCCCAAAACAAAGTAGCGAGGTCACATCTGCACTCCAAACACCAAGCAAAGCAAGGTGGGTACGCACCTATATTCACAGACAACGAAGTCCTGAGGTTTAAATAGAAATAGTAGACCCCAGGATGTGCACTAGTCAATTTTAAGTGCTAGAGTTAACCATGAAGAGGAAAAAGGAACAAGAAAGCACACACACAAGAGAGATGAAGTGGGGCAGGGGTCACTTAACTGTATTGATTCTCAATGCTTCTCAGCTGAGTAAACCACAACAGTAGGCCTGGGGGACATGGCCCTGGCTGCTGAACTCAGCACACCCACTTGATGTGTTCTGGATGTAAACACTTTTGTTTCCTACAAAGCACTCTTATGCTTCTTCAAGAGAGTTAAGTATTTGGAGAAATGCCAAAATACTACAGTGGCCATTGAATCTTTGCATTCTTACATTCTATAACAATTCCACTCTCCTCACTCGAGAGATGAGCCATATCCAACTCAAGTGAACCAATCTAGGACATTGGGGATGATGCAATACAATTCTTCTAACAACCTAATGTTGCTTGCCACCCAAGAAGTTTGCCAACTTGTAGTATGCCTCTGACTCAGATCTGTCTTCTTCCTGAGAGGAATTCAACCCCAAGAACAAAATGAACCCCTGTTCAATATTACACATTAAAGAGAAGTAACAGGATTGAGAGACTTCCAATTTGTGACTTGAAAAACTACTTAATACTCTCCTTCTAAATGAGCCTTTGAAACCTGTGCACCCTTCCCCTCCCCCATGCCATCTCGGGGGTCTGCTGGCCTGGTGCTGCTGCACTGCTCCCTCCCAGCAGCCAGCAGGCCACTGACAAATGGATCCATTCATTCTCTCTCTGTCCCCTATACATATATTTATAAATGGTAAGCACAATATATTCTCTGTTACTCTGGTTGGGCAATAGGGACACTATTTAATAGAGAGGTGCCACACATACCATGCATGATTTCTAAATAAATAGGATTATCAAGTATATTAACACAAAACATAACTTTCTTTAATGATTCTGAAAGGACAAGGATTTTACAAAGTCTTCTGGTCATTACAATAAATTACAATTATAAGTTTGGCAGTTGGAATCCCTTAGACCTAGATTCAAATTCCAATTACTAGCAGTTCATTTTGGCAACTAACTAAATTTTTATGATTCTCAGTGTTTTTGTTTAAGAATGAGAAAACAAGCAAACAAACAAAATCTCACTGTCAGGATCACCATAAAATATGTAAAATGCTTCTCCCAGCAGGAGACAAATGCACTGGGTATAGTGCCTACAGAAGAAGCTGTGGCTGGAATCAAATGTTCTAGTCTCCAGAGTCAAAAAAAAAAAAACAAAAAAAAAAACACTTTATTTTACAATCTAGAGCTAAAATTATTTGTTGTCTGACTGACAAGTCACAATTTTGAACTTTAAATGAGGATACCAGCAACTCCAAGGAAATTTCTAGAGGAGCCTGATCAAAGAGGCTTTAGACATTTGAAAAAGAAAAATTAAACAAGCCAACACATGTGAAATGTCTCACTGAACTCAGTGCCTAAAGCAAGCATTTATTTTTATGTTGAGGTACTCGACCACTAAGCCACATCCCCAGCCCTATTTTGTGTTTTATGTAGAGACAGGGTCTCACTGAGTTGCTTAGCGCCTCGCCATTGCTGAGGCTGGCTTTGAACACTTGATTCTCCCATCTCAAGTCTACCCAAGTGCTGGGATTACAGGCCTGCACCACCGCGCCTGGCCTGAAGCAAGCATTTAATAAATTTTGGCTACTGAATCCTAGAATACATTACAACCAAATGGGAGAAAGGGATGGATGAAGAACTGGAGCATCTTGAATTCTTTAACAGTGCTTTGGGAACTTCACACATAAGAATAATACAGTGCATGTATAGCTACTAGTCAAATGATGAGCTTAATCAAAACACGTAGGTCTGTGGTTCCCAAACAAGACTGCCAAGGCACCCTAATGCTCTATAGCAACTTGTAGGATGGTTTTAAAATTTTTAGAACCTATCAGCCTGAGGTAGCTTCTACTTTATGTCACGCTACATTGCTTTCCATGGTGTCTTACCTTTGCAAAATTGGATTTAGGCAGTTGCTGCAACAAAAGGCAAGTAACAGAAGAAAATAAAAATTCAATAGGAAATGAGGATGATCCTAGGCAATCTGAATTCAAGATTTGAAAAGCTGTGTAGTGAGCAGATGTACATGTTATTTTTTAAGTAATTATAATATTTTTTTGGAGTGCTGGGGACCGAACCAAGGACACCTTGTGCGTGCAAGGTGCTCTACCAATGACCTACACTCCCAGTTGTTTGTGATTTTTGAAAGAATAAAATGAAAGGTTTTTTCCCCTCACAACTTATATGTATTTTTTCAAATGGCCACTAAGTTATTAAGGCAAATATTTATTAAGTTGTTTGGACATTTTTCAACTACATAAATGTACTTTTTTCCTAAAAATGAGATATTTCCCAGGGATTCCATGTAAATAACACTTCACTTACCTTGCACATAAATTTCAATTGAGATTCATTTTTTGCATAATTTCTAAAGAAATCTTTTAAACACAATTTCAAATCATTTGATAGAACTTAATTTTATGGTAGAGTTTTACTCTGTAATCCTGGCATAATTCTTAATTTTAACTGATTTTCTTCTCAGAAGTACTTCAAACTGGGTAACTAATAATATGGCCACACTAATTCACAAGCCACTTAACATGCCCATGAAAACAAGGTATGAACATCTGCTTGGAGCTGGGCAAGAATGAAATGTACAATCCTGAATTGCAATTTTAAAAAGAAAGTAGAAAAAAAAAAACCACAAGATCAGGCTCTCAAAGACAAAGTAGCCGGGGGTGGCACACACTTGTAATCCCAGCACTTTGGGAGGCTGAGACAGGAGAATCGCGAGTTCAAAGCCAGCCTCAGCAAGGGCGAGGCACTAAGCAATTCAGTGAGATCCTGTCTCTAATAAAACACAAAAAAATAGGGGTAGGGATGTGGCCCAGTGGTCGAGTATACCTGAGTTCAATCCCCGGTATAAAAAAAAAAAAAAGATCAGGCTCTCAAAGACAAAGTTGGAGCCAAATGACCTAATACACAACCCTGCAGTCTACCCTGTGACTACCAAGTCACAGGATGGACATGAATCAGCTTGTCTGGCCAACTTGGCTACGAATGAGTCAGTCTCTGTCACCAGTTTCACCAAGTCATTTCACCAAGTCAAGTCACCAATGGCATGTGAATAAGACAATTCATTCATAAATTTTAAACTTCTCATTTGCTCCAAGGTCTTTCCTATTTCATTTTAAAATAGCTACAACAGATTCTTTTCACTAAATCTAAGAGTTGTTGTTTTTTTCCCCCCTTTAAACCCCTCTAACTTCCCTTTGGCAAATTGTATTATCACTCTTCACCAAAAAAAATAATAATTTCCTATTCGTCAACACTGTATTTTCTTCCCAAACAACTTATGAATGACTAATTTTCAGTTTTTACATTGACTCTCTGCTATTCTTTTCTCTAAAAATGAAAAATAATTTTCCCCCAATCCTCTCATGCTTCACAGAAAGGAAAAAAAAAGAACTGACATAGTAAAATATAAGTTCCCAAAAAGTAAGCACATTCATGTCTAACTTACTATAATACCCACAAACAGAAATACTACAAATAACTTCAGGTCATTTCTGACTCAATTTCTGAAGAATTGTGCTTCAATAGTATTTCAAAACAAAATTAATTTGCCAGTTTCCCTTCCCCCCCGCCCTCCACACACTTTAGTATACTTTTTTTAAAATTTTATTTATTTTTTTAGTTGTAGTCGGACAGAATATCTTTATTTTATTCTTATGTGGTGCTGAGGATCGAACCCAGTGCCTCACGCGTGCTAGGCGAGCACGCTACCACCACGCCACAATCCCAGCCCCCACTTTAGTGTACTTAATTCTCACAATTTTGGACACAGATACATTTTTTAAAATACACACAAGCCAGGCACAATGAGGCACACCTAAAATCTCAGTGACTCAGGATGCTGAGGCAAGAGGATCTCAAGTTCGAAGTCAGCCTCAGAAACTTAGCAATTTAGCAAGATCCTGTCTCAAAATAAAAATAGGATTAGGCTATAACTCAGTGGGATTAGGCTATAACTCAAAGCAACCTTGGGTTCAATCCCCGGTGCAAAACACACATATATACACACATACACACACACACACATGAAATGAGAAACATCTATGAGGGAGACACACTGGATTAATTTTTAAGAAGCCTCCTCTGCACAGATTTTTAGGAAGTCTTTCTACATATGCGTGGGATGAGCTTTTGGAAAAGATGTGTGGATCGGCAATGGACCAACTGTTCTTCACTATAAAGAATGTATAGTCAGCTCACCAATCGAAACCAAGGGTAGAGACTCAGCTACAAGGGAGGATCTAGGCTGTCATTGTAGTATTTACCTACTACTACAACACCTTCCCAAGATCTGTCTGATCCTTAGTAAAGGACTTTCATCAGCTCATTCTTTTCTGCAGGTTCCTCCATACCCACTTAGAACCCATGGCCCAGTTAAAGAACGTTCAATACACTCTAGCTTCTTAGGGAACTACCTATCTTTTCCCTACAGCCATCTGACAAAACCCCAAACCCAGACAAAGTCACCTGTGGTAAAGGTGCTTTGCTTCACCCAATTTTAGTCAGGTTTGTGAGGGTTCTCTCATGCCCAAGTCTGTGCTCCCTCATAAAATCCAGTTTCAGCAAGAACCCCACTGTGTCACTTTAGCCAGAATTCCCAACCCTTTCTGTGTGATCACCCTCCATTACTTATGGAGTTCCTCATCCTCCACCATCCCCCATGCAGTGCCCTATCTTCAGCAAAAATTCTGTTAGGTCAGTTTAACCACAATCCCCTCCCCTCACTCCTGATGTTCCTTCTTAATTTTTTACCCACTGACCCCCACCCTTCTCCTTGACTCTAAATTCTTACTTCCCCACACTGTGCTTGGAGTTGACTCTGACTATGAAGTCCATTTGCAGTGGTCCTGTATCTACTGTGATGTTCCTAAAAAAAACTGTCTTACTATCTTTCACAAGTGCCAAGAATAATTTTTCTTCAGTACCATCCCTGTCTGATAAGCAAGCATCGGATCATAACAGAGAGCAGTATGCATCAAGCAGTTCAGCTCATCAAAGAGCAACAATTAACACTCTCAAATGTCCCTCAACACTATCAATTAACACGTGCCTTTTTCTGGTCACCTTTTACAAGCTTTTCAACTTCCAGTCTCTGTCCTCTCTCAATAAAGCCTCTACCTCTCTATCTCATGAAGAAAACAAACCCTTATACCAGAACGCCCACCTCCTCCTGCTACAGAATGTACACACCTACAACACTTCTCCCCTCCTCTCCACTCTCCTCACAATAAAATAAAGGAGATATCACTTCCTGTCTTTGGAGACCAGCCCTCTTGTATTCTTTTTCTCCTTGAGCTGTTGTAAAAATAAATGTTTTGGTCTGTGTATTGCAAAGCAGTGTCTAGCACATTAAAAAGTATCCAGCAAAGAGTAGCTCTTTTTATTCTTAAGGTTTTACAATAGAGCTGTGTCCAGTGTGCACTCTAAGGACAAAACATCAATCCTATATTTGAGTAGGAAAAGAATCAATAAGCATGGGCTTTCAACAAAGCTCCCACTGCTACCACCTTCCCCCAAACCTGGGAAATAACCCAACTATTTATCTCCACAAGAAAATCCCCATAGCCTAGTGTGACAAACAGTGGCAAGGAGTTAAGGCACCAACATTTGCTTGCCTTTGCTGATTTTAAATCCACTCAGGCCTACTTTTAAATGGGACACAAAACTGCATCCCTTTCCATACTTGCTAAGATATGGTCTGTTACCAATTTCTCTTTCAGGAAACTATAACTTATAAAATTTAAATGGACTAGAACATTTGAATCACAAAGTATATACTATACGTTGCTACAATATCTAAATCATGAGGGATGCACAGGACTCCACTAGAGAAGCAGTACAATAGGCACATCCCCAATACCCAATCTTGTAGCTATCTTCCTCTTAGATGAAGGAAACTTGGCAATTAATTTCTCCAAATTTAAAGGGGGAAAAAGCTTAACAAATTTATATTGAATGAAATCAAATATTCTACTTTCTAAAACAGGAACACAACCAGGCTCTTTGCTCCCATCTGTATAAATATTCCTAAGACCTTCCCACCTAAGCCATGGCTGCCCAGGCATCAGGGCAAGTTGGCTGGTTCAATCTGGAGCATGTGAACTGGCTGCTCATTCAAGACAAAGTTTTGTTGTTGTTTTTTAAATGGAGCCTTGGTTACTGATCTTATCAACCTGTCTGGGGCTCTCAATATCAGCTCACAAAAAAATCAGCTTTTTAAGTTAGAAGATATGTCTTTCAAGAAAAGCTGGAAATATATGTTCTAAGTCATCTTTTAGGAAGGTCATCGTCCAAGTTTCACCGAACACAGGAAGACACCAACCCCCTGCCAAGTCATTTGGTAAGAGCAACTACATGCTTAAGCATCAACAATATAGTATGGATAAAAATCTTAGCAAGAAAAGCCAGTTCTTATAGAATTTTAGCTTTAAGAAGAGTATGTTATGTTGAAGACCCTTATTTAGGAACTGTTAGCCTATGAGGTTTGATTAGAGAGGTACCAAAGACATAAGTTGTTTTTATTGCCTACAAAACTTTTTGTACTGTCAAATGTCATGAGAAGTGTGGAAGATGATTTCACACAAGAACGCAAATTTTCATCTTCTTATGAAAATTTGGAAGGCCTCACAATACTGGCCTGTCCTGCCAATGTGGGCTAAAGCTGAGTGGCGCCCGACTCACTCAGAGAATTTACTGCCCAGCCTGCCAAGGCCCCATCACTCCCATTTGTCTCAAATCCAGGCAGATTTTACTAATTTAAGGGACTTACTTTACCCCTGTAGACATCTGGGTTTTGATCCCTATTTTAAGACATTCTGGGATCCTTAGTATGGCAGAGGACAGGGGATGTGTCTGAAGCAGTCTGTAGCTGTTGATTGTTCAACTGAACCAATCTCAGGTGGTTTCTGAGAAAATGTTTTAAGGGGGTAGAAGGTGGGGTTTATTTAACCAGGTGCTAGGGGTCTGAGTGAAGGAGATGAATAGAAGAATAGTACATTTTACCCACCAATAAATTTTGCCTGGAATCAGTCCCGCTTTTCTTTTTGATAAAAGCTAGGTTGTCAAACAAAGAATCACTGATCTTCTTAACGTAAGTTTGTTTGAAAGGACAATTCCATGCTCACCCTCCTGCTCTCTAGGTGGGTCAGAAATACCCAACAATTCTTATCTTAGTTTGTTAATTTTCCTCTGGGTGTTGCCTGTAACAACATGTTCTCAGAAGAGATTCCCCCACCCAAGTTGTCCTGCTCTGAAGTCAGCACTAATTCGCTATTTTGCTTTCATTACCATCGGGTGAGCTCTAATAAAGTAAACCCAACATTGCTTCAGAGGTCAACATTCTATCTCCCAACTGTGCAAAAGAGAAAGCAGACAGACTTCCTCTCCAAGCTGGAGGAACATGAGACTGAAACTCCGATGAATTCTTCAGGGCATCTGGAGTTGGGTTTTGGCCAACACAGTACAACTCAATTCTCCAAGAACCAGTGTCAGAAAACCAAAAGAACCAAATTACCAAAATAACAAAAACAACAACTGAATACACTGCTAGCTAATATATACACAAATGAATATATTATGTGAATCACACTTATTCTTGGCTTGTGCAGCAGAATAGACTCTTGTTATAATCACAAGCCTAGAAGGGTGATGGTCAAGTCTGCCAACCATCTGCTGGGAGAAACCTATTGGCACACAAGCTTTCTCAGATGGTTTAGGACCAATTTAGTTTTAAAAGACACACACCTTGAAAAAAGTCTGTACTACTCCTGAGGGACTAATAACAGAGCTAGGAAATTCTTTAAAAAGTCAGGCCCTTTACTCATTCTCTCCATTCTAATCATTTCTTTTTCAGTTGGGTGACCCTGAACTGTTAACTCAGAGTCCTGAATACAAGTTCTACAGCTGTTATATAAAATGTTAGATATCAGGAACCCCACCACCCTAATATTCAGCTACCTTCCAAAGTACAAACCAACAGCCTGCAGAGAGGAAAGGGCGCCAGGGCAGGAGTTCTCAGGACACTTACCTGACCAGCGTTGGGGAAATCCTATCAAAACAAATTCTGAAGACACAATAGTGTGAATCTATCTTGTTTACAACCAGAGAAATGGAAAATTGTGCTCCATATGTGTACTATAACTTGAAATACATTCTTTTGTTTTAAAAAATATAAATAAATTTCAAAAATTAAATCATGATTTCCTTCTCTGAAAAAAAAAAAAATTCTGATTCATTCGTTCATTTGCATGTTTCCTTTTTCTGGAGCCTCAATAGCTTTTTACCTATGAAGTGAAATGAACTCAAAAGTATTCTGATTATACTGGTTTTCTAGGATCCATATTCTCATCAATACTTTACCATTGGACAGACTTTCACTCCCCAATCAGGCTTAACAGGAAAGCCTGTTAAGCTTACCAAGTTCCCAGAGCAGAAAAGCTCTTTATTAACTCTCAGTTCTACTTTAAAAATACCATTGACTCTTCCCTTCTTCTTTAGGTTACAAAGAACCAAAGGCCAACTTGACCTACATGCTTACTGACTTACAAAGACATATTCATCATCTAGGCCCTTTATGTTTAAAAGATGCCAAATCCATTCACTAATTTCTGAAGTAGTGCCCATGTGCCGTATTTTCAATAATACGCATGGATGGAAAAGTCTTCAAACGTTCAAGTAATTTTACCTGTTAGTTCAATTTTATTTCCTTTGGTCCGCAAAAGTTGGTATTCTCAGGATTTTTTTTTCCTTAAAAAAAGAGGCAGGGACACTCCTGCCATAAGAAAGCAATAATGTATTTTCACAGAATTATATGAAAAATTAGAAACAGCCCACACAAAAATCATACATTCCTTAAAAGCTGAAGACAATGAAATACAGATCTGCAAGACTGATATATTGCGTTGTAGGATGTGACAATACAGAAATAATACAACTGCAAATAGTGAAGGGAGAAGAAGACAGCAAAGGAGAATAAGCTCATTGATCAACATATAGGAAATGGATAAGACTTGAGTATAGTTAAACTGTCAAATTCAGGTAATGCAAGGTTAAATAAGAAACTAGAGTTTAGGGAATTTTTTTTAAGTAGTTAAAGTACAAAGGTAACTTCTAGAACAAAAATTAAAACTTGTTTTTGTCAATAAGATTAAAGAGAAAAGACTATATATCTCATAGAGAAGAGGCATAGCAAATTTTATAATGCCTTTTTTCATAATACTTTACCATGATATGTAAAGTACAAAATACACATAGTATGCTACTTTGTAAAAGCAAGATTCTAACAGAGCCTCCAAGATGCCTGTTCTGTGGTATAAATGTCCTACATATTTATACCATTGATCTACTCCTATGTAGATATTTATCTACTCCTATTTATACCATTTGTCTACTCCTAAGTGTGAACAGGATTTATACTATGGTAGGATTTTACTCCCTATGGTTACATTATATAGTAAAGCTGAAGGGAGATTATCTGGATGGGATTCCTCTCATCAAGGGTTCATCGAGCTTTTTGAAAAGAGTCTACAGTCAGAAAAGAATGTAGTCAGAAAAACTGAAAACAGCAGACACTCCTGTTGGTGTTGAAGAAGCAAGCTGCACGTTGTGGACAGGGCCCATGGCAGAGAAGGTGCTAAGAGATAAGAACCTGAGTCCCAAAATCAAAGTGAACTGAATTCTGCCAACAATCAGCGTGGAATAAGACCTCCAAGCCTCAAACAAGACACAGCCCTTCAAACACCAGGCAATACTTAATATAGGCAGAAAATCAACAGATGCTAAAACTTCTGAGCAAAAGTGTAAAAAGGATACTTATGGATTCAACAAGTATCTCCCCACGAGATATCTATTAACTACAAAGGAAAAAGCAGTAGCTTTTATAGTGGAGAAACTGAAAGACATCACCTTAATCAAGCGATCAAGTTAGAAAGTAACAAAATATTCAGATTCACAAGCAGACTGAGAAGATGCACTGATATGTGCTCAAAATCATTTATGTGATACTTCTGCCAAAAATGCATAACCCAAAATGAATCCACATAAGCCCAAACTAAGGAACATTGTGCAAAATAACTGGCAATAATCTTCAAAATGATCAACATCATGCAAAGCAAAGACTGAGGAACTGATCAGAAAAAAACAAGGAGACATGACAATTAAATATAATGTGGGGATTTGGATTGGATCCTGGACCAGGAAAAGGGCAATAGTGGACCATCTATTAATAGGATTTTAGCCCTGTTTATTTTCTTAGTTTGGATCATTGCAATATGGTTATGTCAGATGTCATCATTTGAGGGAGGTGGGTCAAGGTTACACAGAGACTTTATAGTAGTTTGCAACTTGAAGTCTGAAATGCTTTCAAAATCACTTTTTAAATAAATTTAACCACATGCCACCTGTAAGGTATGGGCTGATAAAAGATCCACACAAAAGGTTTGGTCATATCTTTAGAAGTTTGTGGTTAGGTTCTATTATATGGCAAAGTTGAAGGGAGATGATTAAGTAAGGGCAATTTTAAGTAAGGGCAATATTACCAACTTAATGAAGTGGGCAGGTAAGAGGTTAAAAGTACTAACATAACTTCAGAATAGCAATCTACATCAGTCCCTAGTGTATAGCACTGAGCAAGGAATCACAGTCAACTGCCATTAAGCACAGTTGCCCACAGTATCTGTGGGTTCCATATATGCAGAGCCAACCATCTATGGATCAGAAATTGTTGGGGGGAAAATATCAAATGTTCCAAAGAGCAAAACTTGAATTTGCCTCATGCCAAGCACTGCACTGAGTCCCTATGAATGAAGTGATATGTAGGCATGACCTTCAGTAACCTCTAACTATCTCACAGATCCTTCTCTCTCTTCCGCACCGTTCACCTCACCTCTTCAAGTAGCTATGTAGTATGTATGACAGTTGCATCTGTACTGAACAAGTTATAGGGCCCTCCATCATTATTTCCTAAAAAATGCAATACAATTCACATAATATTTACATTAGTCATTATAAGTAACTTAGAGATGATTAAAAGTATATGGAAGGAGCTGGGGTTGTGGCTCAGTGGTAGAGCGCTTCCCTGGCATGTGTGAGGCATTGGGTTTGATCCTCAGCACCACATAAAAACAAATAAATGAAAATATTGTGTCCATTTACAACTAAAAATATTTTTAATTTTTTTTAAAGTACATGGAAGATGTACATGTTATATGCAAATACTAAGCCATTTCATGTAAAGGCCTTGAACATCAACAAATTTTGGTGTCTATTGGGGGTACAAGTGGGATGTCCTGAAACCAATGCCCCATAGTTGCAGAGGACAATTTGGTATTTGTTTCTGTAGGAGTGTGTGTGTGTGTTTGTGTGTGTGTGTGTTTTCTATTATTCCAATGATGAGGTAAAGGCCTTGGGGGCATATATGTCCTGTCTTTGCATTCCTTAGGGCTCATAATGTGCTCTACACAGAATTAGAGCCCAATACAATTTGTAGATGATTTGTGCCTATTACTCCAAAGGAATTATCTGAAATAACAGTGTAACTCAAAGAGTTCTTGTGACTTCCGAAATGACTTCCGTTTCCTCTTGGTATTATTTTTAGTAAAAGCTTTTCCTAAAAGATCTTCCAATTTCCCTTTATACATCCAGGCTTTGTCAAGTATAGAATAATAGGAATAGTGAGACAAATAGGGCATTCCGCTATAGAATTCCCAGGAATTATATATTTTTTTCCTTCTGGTAATTAAATTGAACTAAGCCAAAGGAGATGATTTTATGGCGGGACTACTGGGCTCCACCTGTGCTAAAGGGCCCATTTTCTTCCAGTGGACTCCACTTGCCTTCACACAATGTGCTCTAGCACATAATAGGCACAATTAAGTTTCTTCCAAACGAATAAAACCTTCATGGTAACGATGATATGCTTTCAGAGCCAAGAGTCCAAAGTATCTCACGTCACTTTCCCAAAAGGCTGATAAACCTAGGGCTTTCTTTGATAATAGCCAAAGGATATGGCAATGAGCCACTAAATAAAACTTCTTATTCTGTATCAAATTTAAAGAGCAACTTGAAATTAGCATGAAATTTTTGAGACAAAAATTCACCACAATGATTTCAACATCTTTGAAATAATCATTAATTAAACCAAAATAACAATTCTTGGATCAAATTAATAAGTTCTCAATGTGGAAGGGAAGAAACTAGCAGCAATTTAAGAAATCTTAATTTAAGGGCTGGAGTTGTGGCTCAGTGGTACATGAGCATGTGTGAAGTGGTACATGAGCATTGCCTAGCGTGTGTGAAGCACTGGGTACCATTCTCAGCACCACATATAAATAAAGTTCATTGACAACTAAAAAAATATTTAAAAAGAAATCTTGATTTAATACCCATTTTTCTTAGACCAAACAAACACTACTGACAAGAAAAAATTACCTATCGGCTCTGAAAATACTGCAACATTATTCTAGTGGTCAATTCCCTACCAATTTTGCTCCCATCTTACTTTGCACAGTTTATAATCTTTCCTTTACAATCAGGCTCCTTCTGAATTTGAAGGCTTTTGGTAAGCTTTGTCTGTATCTACTAAAAAGATTCTTGTTATTTTGAGTCAGATCCTGAGGGTTAAATATGAAGTATAACAACATAAAGGTCAAAGCCTTTTATAATTTTGATCCAACAAAACTCTCACCATACAAAAGAAAGGGCTGACACAATCCTAAAGATGGTCTTCCCTTCCTCTTGCCTCACACTGGGGTGACCCTCATTTGTCATTCCATTTCCAGAACTGCCTCGTCTGCTGTGTTCAGTGCTGCACACATTCTTGGGGTGGACAGTCACAAGCCTCCACCAGGAAATGCTGTTAGCGTATTACAAACAAGCAGTATATACGTTCTTTTGTTTTTAAACAAATCTGTGTACTCATCAAGCAAATAAGATATGTAAGTCAAATGGTTTGGTAATATCTCAAATGAGTCTTTATGGTATCATAAGAAAAATCACAAGATCCTAAAGGCTGGCTATCTACAAGGCCCAGGTAAAGATGGCCAAGGCCCTGAACTTAATCAGCAGCTTGGTTTGCTCCTTTCCAAAATACCACAACCTTCTACAAAGTTAGGAAGCTGAGTTTTAAAAAAGACTCTTAATATCATTCCTTTTAGAAAGTAGATCATTTCAGAATTCTGAAGTTCATTTTGTAAAGATATTAAGTTGGAAGTAGAATCTAAAATGAGAACAAGTTTTGGTGAAAAAACAAGTGAACTCCCTGCTCAAGTTCCTCCTCCTCCAGGACATTTTCCATAAATGCCTAACAATCTCTTGCTTCTTTAGATCCCTACAGCTCTTACAGCTGCACCAACTAGAACTCAATCCTACAGGCCAATGTAACCATTCATTACTTCATGAGGTACCTCCAGGGGTCTAACTAGATTACATGGTCTTTAGGGCTAGAAAACAGATATATGCTACAATTATGGCTGGCATTGCACTGAGCAGTAGCAAGTATACAATTCCTATTGATCACTTCCATGAAAATTGTTACAAGCTGAGCATAGTGGCACATACCTATAATCCTAGATACTCAGGAAACGAAAGCAAGAGGATTGCAAGGTCAGTCAAGGCAACTCAGACCTATCACAAAATTTTCTAAAAAGGACTATGGATGTAGCTCAGTGGTAGAATGCCTCTAGGTTCAACCCCCAGTGAAAAGACAGTCAGCAGGGTGGGGCAGGAAGGAAGGAGGAAAAAAAAATGTTTTTTAAATGTTAAAGGTGACAAAATAATCTTAAGAAGATATGGAAGGAAAAACAGAACTACTAATATGTCAATTATTTTCTTTTTCTCATCAACCCGTGAAAACTTCTCGGTTCAAATAAATTTCAGTCAAAAAGTTCAATAGAGCCAAGTAAAGGAACACTATCTGATCTGCTTATTTTCTGTGAAAAACAGTGTCAAAAGGAACAAAGAGTAACTCAGCAAAATGTGTGTGTATACGTACGTGTGTGTGTGTGTATGTGGATATCAGATCTTTTAAAATGTTAGCTCCTTCTTAGAATCAAGGGTAATTAATTCAACACAAATATGGGAAATGGTGGCACATAAGAGGATTCTCCTGGTTCCACTACACTCAAACATCCCACTGACAAAAGCAATTGATTAAAATGAAAGAAAAAAATTTCAAAGCATTTAACAGAAAATCATTCTCCAGCTGATAAAAGCCAAAACTATAATGACAATAGAGCATATTTACTATTGAGAACTGAGATGACAAAGCCAAAAATACTGAACTAATTTTCTTTGTCGAAAAGCATTACAGAAATATTTCTGATACTAACTATGCTATTTGAGAAAATGATCTTAAAAAAACTCTTCCCCTGAAATGAAGTTCTTGTTTTTATAGGCTGTCCATGAGCTTTGATTTAATCTATCCCAGTCACTTTTGAAGGTAGAGATTACTCTAAGAAGAAATTACATAGAGTAAGAAAAATGTTCTGGGGGCAGAGGGTGGAGGATGGAATGATGAGATGCCATTATACAATGACCATGAGTTTAATAGACAGGACTATTAAACTCATACCTGACCCAGGACTTACCAAAAGTCTATGACCCACAAAATTCTTCAATTCTTCAAGAGGAACAATGTTAAGTCTGCGTTAGTAATTTTTTAACATAAGCAATATATTGTTTTTCACTGTACATAAGCGATTAAGTAAAAAAATGCATACTTCAGTTCCGTATCATTCTGTTCTATTATACAGTTTGTTTTTAAAACCACCTTCAGTAGTCATTTAAAAACAACAAAAATATACTGCAACATGTTTTAAGTAACTTTAAGGAAAGGAGATAATTAAGGCAAAATCTGAGGGGTTTAGCAGCTGGGGTTTAGGAGACTGAAATTACTCATGGCCAATCTAGTTCAACTGGTTGATGATCAGAGAACAAGACCTCCCAGCTAACAATTCATGCCCATTGTCCTTTCACAAAACTGAGTCAGGAGAACAGCAGCACCCTGGCAGGACAATGGCCTTTCAGGTGATAGAGTGTTTATCTGGCCTAGGCAGTAACCCCAGCCCCCTGAACCCTGAATAACTATGTAGCAAAATTTGTCTCCTCAGGGTCTCCAGTTTCTCCAGTTTATTCTTGAGTAAAAAGAGAGATCATAAATTCAGCAAACTTCCTCCTTAAATCAGGACAGTTTCTTTGCCAGATGTTCATTTTTTACTGGCTTTTTCAACAAAACGGTGGAGTGAGGTGGAGGAGAACAGAACACATCAACTAAACCAGCAATTTTCAAATTGCAACACCAAGACAGTCTGAGGAAAGCACAGCTATGGCCAAACTTCCCTGGGCTCCCTCACAAACAGCACACTGGAGAGAGCAAAGCTGGTGAGGGAAATACCACCACCAGCTGCACCAGTAGCATTAGGTGAGGCTGACAGAAGCAAGCAAGCAAGATGCACAGAATAAACAATGCAACTGATGGAAATGCCCCCACTACCCCATTTTTTGACAGAGCCACAGACTACTTTAACTAGCTACATAGCACATTTGCCTTTCTATCACCACCCATCTGTATTTTTTTCTTTTCTCAATCAGATGTCCTGTTCATATACTGGTTCATAAACAACTTGCTTGGAGTGTGGTCACTTTCCTATTGTGTGTTTTCAAATCTGTAAACTATATCCTGAAAACAGAGTGTTGGCCAGTATGTAAAGCACGGCTGAACATGATTCCCAAACACAGACCATGCTTCACCACCATGATGTGGAATTGATAGACTTTGTAAGTTTCTCTGCCCCGCCACCCCCACACACACATACACTTTGGATGGCAAAAGCTGAGAAGCAGCACGTGCAGCTTGTGCACGCATCATAGATGTTAAATTCTTGGCTCTCTCACAACAGCCAAGAAGTCAGCTCAGAGGCCAAAAACTTCCAGGAAAGTTTATGACCAGGTATATCATAAACTGTAGCAGGAAACTTGGATCTTGGTGCTTGAGCATGGTGCTGTAAGTTCTTGGTTTTCAAAGACAAAAGTGAATACTCTGCATATGATTCTTCTTTTCTTTGTCCTCCCAATCCCTAACCGTCTCCCATCTCTCACTCCTCATTTTGAACTCATTCCTCATTGCTAGCTTTATGCATACTTCTACTATTCCCAGTACTCCTCTTCCCTTTTTTCAAGTTTCTGCATCACCTCTACTATGGCAAAATTAACATTAAGATTTTAGTGCAATTTTTAAATCTATCTCAGTAACAGGCAAAACTAGACCTAATACCTATTCTTCTGAATTAGGGAGTACTGCAAAGGTATGCTACACATTTCCTTTGCTCACATGACACTAATTAAAAATCTTTATCTTTTATATCACTGAGGTAACGCTTTTAGTTCAGTTAATATGACTAAGAAACTTTCCATGTATTCTGGCTGACAACTTTTTAGAAACAAAACCATCAGTCATTCTGATTTTCTGACATGGAACCGAGGGCAGGTCGTCTTCCCGATACCAACTTGATACCATCTCCTAAGCTCAAGATGCAAACCACTCATCATTTTTAAACTTCAGTATACAATCTTCACTATAATCAATGAAATAAGATCAACATATATGAGTAGGAAGTCCACATTCCACCTCCCATATCCACCTGATGCCAAGAAAAACACTGCTAACTGCAGCTTGCAGCCTCCTCCAAGCCTTTTACTCTGCCCTTTTGATTACTATAGTGCAATGTATATGTAGTAAGCACAAGGACCATCAGCCATCCTGGTGACTCCAGAGCAGCTATCCTGCTTATCTTGATCCTTCCTTCATGCAGCCATTCATTTTCCTCAAACATCAGACAACATTTTTGAGATGTTCACATCTCTTACTGGGACAGACAGCCAGCGAGGGTTTCCTCCACTGCAGCGTAAGCCATTTCTGCACCAGGCTCGTCCCTCAGCGGGTAAGTCTGAAGTATAGACTCTTACATGCCATGTGAAGGACATGAAGAAAAAGATGCCAGGCAAGCTGGGGCCAGAAATGCAAATAAAGAAAGCTTTACTCCAAATAGGCATGTCCTTCCACTTGGGGGCTTTGCCTTTCCCTTTCAGTAGCCAGGAATCATTGTTGTTAGGTCCTTCCCTGAACCTTCAGTTCTTCCCCACTACAGGGAAGGCCCCTGCTACTCTTCCCTACAGAGCTTCCCTTTCTTTGGAGAGTTCTTTCTCAAGGTGTTAGCCTGTGAGCACAGAACCACAAGCAGCTCTTCACACTGAGGTGTAGGAAGGGTGGCCACCGGATTCCATAGTTGACCCCTATTTCATCCCAGTGCATGATAACACCCACTCCCTGTCCAGTGGACTCTGAACTCAGTGTTCAGAGCTCTAGGCTACTTCCCCCTAGGCTACTTCTCCCTTCTCTGGTGGCCTCATCTTCTTTTTATGAGAAGGATTATCACAACAGCATTCCTCTGACCCCAATTGCCAACTCTTTGAGAAATTGCTCAGTTATTTCTTGCTCACTAGCGATGGTTTTTCTATTTCCTGTGAATTTATTCCTTTTCTGTCATTTCAAAGGAAGAAAGAGCTAAATAAATGTATGCACTGTAAAATGTACTTACCATATAAACACTGCTACAACATCCACACCCCCTCATCTCATGCCCCAACAGACCCCAAAATCATTTGCCAGGATGTGACAGATTGCTTCAAGCCAATCTAACTTAACTCATAAGCATTACTGTAGCTACTACTGTTGGAGGCAAATTACAAGGAAGGTAAGTACATACTGTGAAAATATACAAATGTATGTGAATACATGATTTTGTGTATAAATGTACATATATAGACAGATACACAATTTGGATCCAACATGGATATACAATGAGCAAATTCTTTGTTATCTCAGTATACTTTTCTTTTTTTAAATTTTTGAGCTATAGATGGATACAATATCTTTGATTTTGTTTATTTTTATGTGGTACTAAGGACTGGACCCAGTGCTTCACATGTGCTAGGCAACTGCTGTACCACTGAGCCACAACCTCAGCCCATCATTATACTTAATTTCTCTTACATGACCAATATGTCTTAGAAAAAAAATACTTTTGATTAACAAGTATTACTGCTGTGACCAAGGCTCAATGCCAATAAAACACGTAGGCTCGAGCAGTTAAAAGAATCTTTGCCAATTTGCTAGCTCTAAGGGTTCCACAATAGCCTGACCTCTCTCTTGCCCTCAATTGTCAAATATAAGATGACACTTGCTACTACCACTCATAGGTGAGCTGTTTATAAAGACCTGATAGCAGTAGATTGCTTTATCTTCAAAGTGTGAAATTTACTTTAACATCTATCAATCACAAACCTCAACAAGACTCAGCATAGGGTCCATTCATTTCACAGTGCTAAAATGAAACACTTCCACAGATATGTAGAAAATAAATTTCTAAAAGAAATAATTCATCTAAAAGTGTTTCATTATACTAAAATGCACATAATAGAAATATAATGCATTACCCCCACAAGCAGATCCACTTATCAAATATTAACCTTTCCCACAGTTTCTTCAGATTTTTCATATATAGTTTTTAAGGTTTTTTTTAATAGTCATGATATGGGTAGATCAAGAACAAAGAGGAGAAACCATTATGGAAATAGATTCTATTTTACTTAAGCCAAAAATGTACAATATGGGGCTGGGGTTGTGGCTCAGTGGTTGAGCGTTTGCCTAGCATGAGTGAAACACTGGGTTTGATTCTCAGCACCACATATAAATAAATAAAATAAAGGTCTATTGACAACTAAAAAAATATTTTAAAAAAATGTACAATATGAACTACTATATTTGCTTATTCTTAATATTTTTCACTGTGTTATTCATAAATAATGATGTAAACACTATCTTTGTAAACACTCAATCTTTTTGGGGGTGGGTGGGGAACTGGGGATCTAACCCAGGGGTGCTTTACCACTGAGCTACCTCCTCAGCCCTTTTTTATTTTTTATTTTGAGATAGGGTCTAATTAAGGTCCTGGGGGTCTCATTAAGTTGCTGAGGCTGACCTTGAACTTTTGATCCTCCTGCTCAGCCTCCCAAATTGCTGGGATTATAGGCCCATGACACTATGCCTGGTGGAGACACTAAATTCTTAATGATAAATTTGAAAGTCAGAATTAAAAATTAACTTAGATGAAATTTAAGTAATCCTTTTACCTAAGTTCCCTACTTAACATTCAGGAAAATTTTCTGTATTCTGGGATATCTATTGTTAATGATTAACGAAAAAAAAAGTGTTTTAACTTCTAAAATTATTTATTTTTAAGTACAGAGTACAAAAGAAAAAAGTTGGAAAGCTTACAAAAATTTTCAACTCTAATTTCAAACAAAGAAATAAAAACTGCTATGACCACAAAGTCCCAGGGACAAGTTTCTGCTGAGTTTAGAAAATAAGACTTATGCAAAGGTCATCAGAGGTTGATACATTTATGCTGTGACATCATTAGCAGATACTAAAACTGCTGAAAGTGGTATATAAAGAGGCCAGAATAGGTGCTCAGTAAATATTTGTTAGATGCATTTATTGTCTATATTATGCAAAAGAGCCCGCCCAATAACCTGTTAATGTAAAAATAATTTGTCTTTAACATGCACTTAAGAAAAATCTACATATTAAGTTATGCAGTTTACTAATGACTCATTTCTGTTACATTTTGCTAGAATATCTATAAACCTTCATATAGTAGGATTATATAAATACCTAGGCTTACTGGTGCTAGGCATGAAATAGTGTTTTCATTCTCAATCTCAGAAATATGCAAGAAAACAAAATAACACACAAAGGGATTTATTTCCTTCAAAAAAAAGAAAGAAAGAAAAGAAAAGCCAAAATTCTGAGCACCCTGCAGAACGTAAGGCTTGAATAACAAGATTCACAACTCATAATGAAGTTCTGGTGTACAGTTACAGGCCAACTAAAAGAAACATTGACTTATTTTCAAAATACTGACATTAGAATTGCCAAAGCCAAACAACAGAAGTTAATAAGAAGGACTGAGAAAAGGTAAAGTGTTTAACCTTCAACTCAAAAGAAAATTCGATTTACCAGAAACTGCACTTTCTCCAAGTAATCCTAGTTAATTAAGGTTTTATTTTATACGACAGTTCATAATAACCCCCCAAATTTATTTCCAAGTCACAATGATTCCAGCCCAACCCCAGCTCTCTATTAACTAGCCCCAGCTATGTAAATAGCTCCTGAAAGAATTGAATATTGTTAAGAGAATGAAAAGTTCCCCTTTAATAGCGGGTGGCAGGAAGCTGGAGTCTTGTGACATGCACAAGCCTGCAGTGTGGCAGGGGAACATCCTGTAAATCATATTAATTTTACATCAATTTATTTAGCGGATTGAAGAAAGAGAGCAAATACCAAAGAGCAGAAGGTGATAAGAATATCCTGACACAGGCTTGTTCAGGGTAACCAGCCACTTGAGCCCAGATCCTGGTAACCATGGGGACCAGCAGGATCCCTTGCCATCTATTACTTTTAGGCCTCAAGATATCCATGTTCTCATCCTTTCCATGAAATCAAGCCATTATACCCAGAGATGAGGAGTTTTCCAATTATACAATAAAATCCTACCTCTAATTTTTTTTTCAAAAATGGAACACTCCTCTCATGTACCTACACAGCCAGAAGTGTAGTTGAATAAATAAATGGTTTTTTTAAAAAAGACTTCTTTTAGCAGCAAGTTCACTAAGTATCCTTGTAAATTATTCTCTGCCTATAAGATGGGGAATCTGGTCACTTTTCTGCAATACCTGTTAGGTGAAATGAGCTAAGGCAAAAGAGAACAATGGCTTTACTCAGAGATAGCCACCAGCTTTCACTTTCATGAAGTACTTTTACTATATATGTTTTTATGTATTTTTTAAAAAACAAGTGATTTTTAACATAACACTGTGTACACAGGACACAATTTCAGTTTTCAAACAACCATCAAATACATCATAACCATTTGTAGTTGAAAATGGCCCATATCAGAATTTTAAATATTTTAAAAATTAAATATTTTAAAACATTATTTCAAAAATAAAAGTCAAAAATAGACATCAAATACCACATACTCTTCTACCATTCATGAGTAACCTTGAAAATGACCACACTGCATATATAAGAGCTATTGTGAACACCCAGGACATTGCTACATCTGGCTTTTTGTGAAGACAGGAAACCTTAAGGCACCAGACATTCCCAAGTCCCCAAGAGCATCTTTTCTCCTTCAGTCAAGAAAATGTCAAAAATAAATAAATTTTAAAAAAGAAAAGAAAATCTCTCCTATGTCACTGTGTACACTTAAATCCTAAAGCCACTGATCTTTTTAACTAGGCTTTTTCATTCAGAACATGACAATATAGACTTTTTAAATTATTTAAGTGGTGGGGGGTGTAAGGTGCCAAGACATTGCATGGAGGCAATTATTTAAAGTCATTTTGTAAATTTTAGGTATCTGATGGAAAAGCTGAGAAGATGTAGAACTGCACACTGGTGGCACTGTTTTAATTGGGCATATGAGAGAAGGAAAGGCCAAAATAAACCACATGTGAAGTGACCAAAGCCACTGCCTATGAAAACTACTTTTTTGAGCTTCTAACAGCAGCTTGACTCAATATAACTGACCAGTCTAGCAGACCCATGGTCTGGCCCATCTATACAGATACATTAAGCCCCAGCAACTAACACCTGCATCCTGTACAAATTCATCTTTAGAGTCCTGCTCACGCAAACTCCATCTTCCTTACACAAAAACAGGATCCTAGATTGTGGGTCGGTATGTTTTTTTGGTTTTGTTCTTGTTCCTCCCCCCACCCCTTTTTTTCTCTCTATGGAAACTGTGTGTGCATTTTGAGTTCCCAAGAGTCATCAAATGCTATTAGCTATAAATAACTTCAAGAGGTGAGCAATTCCTATAAGTTGCCTGAGAACATGTGTGTGCAGTTATAGTGCTGGAGCCCTGGCAGGCTCGCTGCTAGCAAAGGAGAGCTGGAGAGCATGGATACAGTAGTGAGCTTGTAACATCAACACTGAATCCTTTCCTGGGCTCAGTCTCAGGAGGGAGAGGGGAAGGAGAGCATCAGGAATCCAGATAAAAATACAATGCTATTACCTTGCCTTTCACAAGGGAAAGAGTTCTGAGTTTCTATCACCAGTCCTAGAACTCCTGCCATCCACAGGGCATGTGCCAAGCCCAGAACATAATCCAACTGTAGTTGGCTGAACTGAATAGAAAACCTCTTGAACCCACAAGCACAAGGTAGTAGAGCACTTTCAGGTTTTTTTGTTATTGTTGTTTGTTTGTTTTGTTTTTAACATGTCTGTAGTTCTGGCAATGGAAATAGTTGATTCTAATTTTAACCAACACCTACTACTGTTTCAGCACATTCTTTTGGTTAAAAGAAATGATGACTTTCCAGGCAGAGACTACAGTGACACAGACATGAACTTGGACATTTAAGCTTCCAATTTTCAGACACTCCAGATTTTTAAAATCGATGTATCATGAAAACACAATGTCCAGTCTTTACCGAATTTCTGTGGCAATAGGATTGTCCCCTGTGATTCACATTAGTAGGCTCACATATTCAATACAGTGGATGCACAAAACAATTTGCATCAGGGATGGGGAGAAATTTTTTTAAGGGAGAATAAAACTTGCTCTCAGTAAGCCTATAACCACAAAGATAACTCTTTAAATAAAAAAACAGAAGACCCCCAAAAAAGAGCTCAGAAGTCCTATGCAAAGAAAGTTGATCCCTTTCCTTAAAATAGAAGTTGAGTGGATTAGACAAAGGGAAATTGAAGGGAAGGGAGAGAGGACAGAAAAAAGGACAGTGAAATGAATCTGACATAACTTTCCCATGTATGTATATATATGAATACACCACAGTGAATCTCACCATCCTGTACATCCACAAGACTGGGGTCCTAATTAGAATAAGATACTTCATGCTTATATAATTATACCAAAATGGAGTCTACTCTCATGTATCATTAAAAAGAAATAATAAAAAATAAAAAATAATTATTTACCAATGACCTCAGTTCCTCTGAGTTTTATAATATTGTAAAAGAATAATAACTCTTCCAAGTTGTAGTTATACTAGTCCTAACAGTGTTGAGCAGCAGCAGTCAACATTGGTAGAAAGCCAGAAACAATTTTAACATCCTGAAACGTGATTTAATCCTTACTACCACCCGATGAGGTAGGCAACAATCAATATTCCCATTCTGTAGATGAAGAAACATGGTTTAGAAAAGTTAAAAAAGAAAAAAAACTAGCTAACTCAATTATTTTAAGTGAAATAGTCCAAAAAGTTTAAATCCAGAACCTATAGTCTGAAGCACACTGCTTCACACTCAAAGCCCATCAAATCTAGTCTTTTTTGGGGGGGAGGGGGTGCATTTCAAAATATATTTTTAAACTAATGCAAACAAAATTGTGCATATTAACGAGGTACCTTGTAATACTTCAATACACATATACATTGTATAATGTGTAAATCAGGTTTTAAAAAAAAACGAGCCTCAAAGATTGTCATTTTTCTGTTGACAAATTCCAAAGTCCCTTCTTTTAGCTTTTTGAAATGTACAGTATACCATTGTTATCTACAGTCACCCTACTGTGCAATACAGCACATCAAAATTTCTTGCTCCTATCTAACTATAACTTAGTACCCTTGATCAACCTTTCCCATCTTTCCCTCCCCCTATTTTCCCCAGCCTATCGTAACCACTATTCTACTCTCCACTTCTGTAGAATCAACTTTTTTGATTCCACATGAGTGAGATCATGTAGGACCATATGTTTCTGTGCTTGGCTTAAGTCACTTAACATAATGATCAGTTCCATCCACATTGTCATCAATAACAGGATTTTGTTCTATTTTGAGGATTGAATAGTACTCCATTGTGTGTATGTGCCATTTTCTTGATCCATTTATAATTGATGAATACTTAGGTTGTTTACATTTCATGGCTGCAATGAACCTTAGAGTACAGCTGTCTCTCCAACAAACTGATTTCATTTCCTTAGGATATAAACCAGTAGTAGGATTACTGGACCATATGGAAAGTCAGTCTTAAGAAAATGATCATAGACTTCCCCACAAGCTGATGCAGATCTGAGAAAAGCAAGAATGAATCAAAAAGACTCACTGCACCACATTGTCTAATTACAGAACGGGAGTCTGTCTGGCTAATGAATTAGGACAAATGCATAGCTTCAGATATGAATGGAAAGGAACTCATGCAAATGCATTTAGGCTACACATCCAAAACATAAATATTTAATAACAGAAGAGAAAGAAAATCCTCTCCTTAAAAAAAATTTATATAGTTAAAGAAAATACACAGTTCCCATTCTATAGATGTTTTTTTTCTTTTTAAGTACACATGCTTTGGCTTTGAATTCCTTTTAAAACTTAGTAGTCACTTATGTATTTGAATCTTTTATTGTGACCTGTCATTGACTACTTACATAGATTGGCATGCGGGGGGGGGGGGGGAGGCTGCTGACTCCTGGATCCCCAACAAGGCTCTACTGTGCTCAGTGTAACTGAGGTCACCTGAACAAGTCTCCTGTCCATGGGGGAAAGTTCACCACTATTTAAATCAGTTTCCATAAAGTTGACTGAGACAGCGTGATTTAAGAGGCATCTTTGAGCACTACCTAAATGGCTGGAGTCATCAAAGTGGTTATCCCCAGGATAGCAGTAAGGTTTTATTGATACAACCAATTTTCCCCATCAGTCTACCAAGAACAGTCCAAAAGCAGACTACAAATAAGAAATAATAACTGCAAACATGACACCAGTTTCCTAGAAGATCAAAACACTGATCTGAACACTAGAGATGACCTAACTGGATAATCCTACCTATACAATAGATGTTTAACCTGAACTGCTTAGTTTTAATAATACAGTTTGCAGGCAAGCTATAGGTGTACGAAAAGCTGTCAAGTCCAACTACATGACAGAATATCCTGGGAAGCTGTAAAAAAAAATAACAAACACCCAGACCAATTAAATCAGAATCTCAGGGAAGAAGCCTGAGCATCACTATTTTTTAAAGCTCCCCACATGAGTGTTATGTGAAACCACTCTAGAGAAGTAATAAAAAAAGCCAAAACCTCATCTTTTCACTGTTGAAAGTGCTACCTCAAAGGCAATGATCAAGTTAATCACAGGAAAATAAATGGATGGCAATGAAAGAAAGGAAAGCAGGTTAAAATTTGACCGAATAAACATATTTTAGGAAGATACAGTACGAACTGGATACTTTCAATTAAATAATCTACTTTGGGGATCTAAATCTCATAACCTGGGGAAGCAGTAGATAAATGCAGACAAATATATGTCATCTCAAACTCTTCTGAAATTTTTTTAAAATATAATTTTTAAATATAAATAGTTTACTTTCCCTTATAGAACATTAAAAGATCATGCAATAAATTTATTTAAACAGAGGCAGACTGACTATGCACAAACACCCACATACACTTAAAATCTGCAGACTACCATGGGAGGTGCTTGAGCATATATGTTCACGTAAGTTACAAAATTCAATGAATGTGCAGAGACTTTGAAACTATGCCTAAAACAAAGGCCAAAATTTTGTTCCTAGTGTAAAAAATGAGTCATCGAAGAAGAAAACACCAGGCTTCTATTCATAGGCCCTTTGGAGGTCTCACTGGAAAAATGAACACTGCACGCAAGGCTGGTAATACATTTTTTACTGCATGCATCTGGTTTTCATGTACGCTGTATTCCTGAAAACGCATACTGTCAAGAAACCTATGTTACTGCAGAGCCTTTGGTAGAGGTCAGTATCTCCAAAGTTTTGTTTTGTTTGTGGTGCAGGGGATTGAACTCAGGATTGAACCTTGTGTATGCAAGGCAGGCACTTTACCAACTGAGCTATATCCTCAGCCCTCCAAAGTTATTTTTGAACTAGAAATTATTTAAATTATCTTGAATGCAACTTCTGGTTATGCTAATCCAGAAAAACAACAGAAATTCTATTAAATGTGTGAGTTGCAATAGTCAGATTAGATCTACTAGACCAATAAGGATTTATTGAATGATGTAGCTTAAAGATCTGCAGACTGTCTGCTGAAGACAAGGATCAGGTCTACTACACCACCTGACTCATTCTGAGATCCAGGCTGAAGAGGCAGTATCTAATCCCGGCAATTTTTCTGAGTCACAGAAGCACAAAAGCCCAAAAACCATTAAGGCATCCAATTGTATCATATTCATTTCTATTTTACTGCTCAAATAGATGTTGGTCAAGCCCAACATCAGTAGAGCAGGAAATACACTCTATGCAAATCAAGTCACATGGCAAAAGGAGAAAGAAAATAATCCACAACATCTATGAACTCATCTTCCAGCTATACATTAAAAAACCAATGTACTTATGATTTCTCTTTCCAAATTATTATTTTTGACATCACATAGATAATTTAAAATTTAAAACACCAAAGCCAGAGGGTAAATATGAAAGCAATACCATACAGACTCAAAAAGTACCATATTAACAAACTTAGATGGAAATGAAGATGATGTGCTATGGAACTATAAAAACAGCCAAAAGGTAGTTCCAATGATGAAACAGCTGAAGATGAAGCAATCAATGAGTTTAAATGAAACTGCTTTATGAAAATACAAAATTTTCTAAATTGACATGTTTTATATTATTTTCTACACGTAACTCAATTGAACATACTTCCAGTTATTTCATCTATATTCTAATTTAAATATTCAAATCTCATTTTTAGATATTCTTCTTAAAAATATAGAATATTGCCTTATTAGGGGGTTGCCTAATATTCAGGCATGTCTACAGAAGTTTGGTTTTTTTATATGTATTTTTTATTTGTAGGTGCACAGAATATCTTTACTTTTATGTGGTGCTGAGGATCGAACCGAGTGCCTCACGCGTGCTAGGTAAGCACTGTACCACTGAGGCATAACCTCAGCCCCTCTACAGAAGTTTTGAATATATTACTTTGAAATTCATCATGCTACAACTTTTAACCTTTAGTTTACTTATCTTGATCCATATTGGCTTTTTTAGAAAAATTCATCTTTGTCTTCCCAATACTTTTTTCATGAATAGAAGGCAATAATATACTTTCCTGAAATTCAACTCTCACATGACATCAGTCCTTATGAAGTGGACATTTGAGATCATCCAACTTTAAACACAAATGCTTTCCTAAATACAGAACTAGTCCCACTATACCTAAAAAACACTATGATACTTATGTGGTATTTTATGATTTTGTTATTTGGTATATTTTACCTCTTTATCATGATACTTGAAAGATTTTTCCATCAGAATTTTTCAAATAATGTAAATGAAGTCCCAAGGGCCCCTGGAGGTCCCAAGGGAGCCGAGGCAAACTGAACTGCCTAGATTTTAATTGGTTTATATATTGAGGTTCTGTCCAAGTTCTTATCTGGCAAACAAAGATTCTATTTTTAAAAAATTTTAGCCATGACCTGTGAATTATCCATGTATTTTAGGTGAAATTAAACAAGGGCTCAAGGCTCTTGAAGTTTGGTTTAGAAGGCCACGCTGACTCATTAAAAATCACATGCAGTATGAAGTAACAGTGGAACATTAAATTTAGCAGCTGCTATGTTTACATGCATATAGTTTGAGAGAGAGAGAGAGAGAGAGAGAGAGAGAGAGAGCGTGTGTGTGTGTGTGTGTGTGTGTGTGTGTTTATATATATATAACCACATACTGCCTTGTTTAACCAAAGACACCTTTACTGGAAACATGTCAGACCATAATTATGAAGAATCCAAAACATTTTTATATTGTTGCTGTCCAACCTGTACTCAATGCCCCTCTTTGGCTCCCCTCCACTGTTTTGTTTTGTTCTAATGTGACAGTGCAAAATTATATAAGAACTTCACCTATTTGGATTGGTGAGGACCTGAGAGGCTCCAAATAGACTAAAAACCTAAACAATCTTCAACAGACTTGAGCCTCTCTCTTGTTTGCCACTTAGGCAAGATGGATTTGTCACTATCTCCAACCCCAAGCAAGAGAGCTGGAAGGAATCAAGAAAGAAGAAACAAGTTCAGGACAGGGAACATTTTTCAAAGGTCATCTTATCCCAAGCCCCTCATTTTATAGATGAAGAAACTGAAAACACGCGAAGTTAAAACAAACTTTCCCTGTGTGTACAGGCTCCTTTAACTTCTACCCATCCCAGAATTTATTAATGAAAATTCTAGTTGCAAAAGCGAAGGCAGATGATGAGAAGGCTCTTCTCCACTGAGTTATTGTGGATTTAAGGAGTTAGCTACCCCCCTTGGTTTAATGTACTATAATTCCAGGTAACCCAAAAGAAGACTAAGGTTTTCTTTGTGCAAGGTCTACATAATAGGCTTTCTAAATAGGGATGTTTCAAGTTACTTGTGATATCTTTTCAGGAAAGTAAAGCATTCCCATACTTTTTGTTTCTAAACAGGGACATTTTTATGCTTTTAGAAACAAAAAGTGTTCATAATCATGTTTTGAAGCTTGAGAATCTGGTAAAAAAGATGTTACAGAAATGATCATTCTAACTCCCTAGATAGGAATTTCCACCCCCAAATTAATCAGACAACACTTTGCAGCCCACAACTCTTCCTATACTATTTCTCACAGGTAAAGATGGTTCAGTCAGCATATTCTTTTTTAAACCCTAGAAACGTCAGTCAGACACCAAATTTATAGAGGCTGTTCAGCCTACTGTGAGACTAGTATTTAGTAGCTATGTGACCTTTGTGCAAGTCAATTAAAATCTGCCTCCCATCTACAAAATGTTGGTACTACCTCTTTTTCCTCTGTGGAACAATAAATAGAAAGTAAACACAAATGGCTAATAAAAATGTATCATCAAATAGTACATAGAGTTGCTGTTATAAGCAGAGCCATTCCTAGAATGATTCATTCCTAGAATGGGGCATCTTGACCAGTTGCCACCAGAGACTCTTTGAAAGATGGTCGTACTGTTTATATCATTCACAGGCTCCTCAGGATTCCATCAAGACAAAATAATTTGAAATGAGTTATCATTTTGTTATAAAAGAAAAAGTGGAGTGCATTAAGAGAATACTGCCCAAACACCCTGCTCAAGGGATGGTGGTCTTAGTAGAAATACGTAATCACAACTGCCCACAGTGACACACATCTGTAATCTTAGTAACTCGGGAGGCTGAGGCAGGAGGATCACAAGTTCCAGGCCAGCATCAGCAACTGAAAGAGGCCCTAAACAACTGAGACTTGGTTTCAAAATATTAAAAAGGGCTCAGAATGTGATTCAGTGGTAAATCACCTCTGGGTTAAATCCCAGTACTAGGGGAAAGAAAAAGAAATATGTAATTGCTTAAGGTGCTAAATCTAAAATCAAGTTCCATTTTTCTTTTTTTAATAGACAAATAATTATGTTTCTGGGACACAATGTGATGTTTTGAATTATGTTTACATTGTAAAGATATTAAATCAAGCTAATTAATATATCCATCATTTTACTAACATCATTTTTTGTGGCGAGAACATTCAAAAATGTATTCTTCAAGCAATTCTGAAATATACATTCTTAAAGTGAGTTCTGTACATACATTTTCCTCACTTTATAGCTAAGCAGTCAGATTTCAGAAGATTAAATGACTTGTACAGAGTCACTTAGAGCTTGGAAAGTAAGCTAGCTACACAAGGCTGAAACTCCTACTTTTTAATCCTATCCACTGTTATACAGCCTTTCAAAAGACAATTCCTGCAATCAATTTAGTGACTTAAATAAGATAACAATGGCACTTCTTTACAAAACTCTGTTTTCCTCTTCCCATTCATCAGAACAAGAGTGGTTAAGTATATCTCCCTGGCTCCATAGGTGCATGTAGACCCAACTCATGATTATCATCTTCAACAGTTCTTCAAGCTCAGTCGATGCATGCCTATGAAATTAACTGCTGACTGAGCCGGGCGCAGTGGCGCAAGCCTGTAATCCCAGCACTTAGGGAGGCTGAGACAGGAGAATCGCGAGTTCAAAGCCAGCCTCAGCAACTGCGAGGTGCTAAGCAACTCAGTGAGACCCTGTCTCTACACAAAAAAATAGGGCTGGAGATGTGGCTCAGCGGTCGCGTGCCCCTGAGTTCAAGCTCTAGTACAGAAAAGAAAAGAAAGAGAAGAGAAGAGAAGAGAGAAAAGAAAAAAGAAAAGAAATTAACTGCTGACCGTTCTTAATTACATAAAGCTACTTACACTCATTTTCCATTTAGTCAAAATTCTTTACATTTAGAAGGAAAATGTCTTCAGGCAACACTCAAAAGGCAATTGTGAATCATAGAGCTAATGGTCTTTCCTGGTGTCAGAGCAGTGCAGGGATAAGGTCACTGGCTAACATTCTGGTTTAGGAAAGCAAAATAGAAAAAGAGCAGAGTATTTCCTTGGTTTGTTTTCAGATACATCTGGCATATCATTAAAGAAAAATCATAAGGGACAGAAAATCCAAAATGTGATAAACTACACAAATATTCTATGGTCCAAGAAATTCACTACATCTTCTCTTATAGTAAAAGTTCTCTAAAAGAAGGATATTATCAATATTTTCTATAGAGACCTTTCACTATCGGGTCTGCAATATGAAATAAAGAGTGAACTTGACTATTTAGATCATATGAATCAAAACAAAGTCTTGGCCTTGATTTTCTGGGTTGTATAAGCCAAAGGAACTTCTGACTCAAATCATCCCTATAATTTTCTCAGTTTTAAGAATCACTATGTGTGTCCTATGAATAGAAGACCATTTCAGCACACTGAAAGTAAGCAGATCATTAGAAGCCGTGTGGGGACTATGCTTGATGGAAAGAACAAACATTTTACCATTAATAAAAATCTACTCCTTAGCTGGGCATGGTGGCGCACGCCTGTAATCCCAGCAGCTTGGGAGGCTGAGAAAAGAGGATCACAAGTTTAAAGCCAGCCTCAGCAAAAGCAAAGTGCTAAGCAACTCAGTGAGACCCTGTCTCTAAATAAAATACAAAATAGGGCTGGGGATGTAGCTCAGTGGTCAAGCGTCCCTGAGTTCAATCTCCAATACCTAAAAAAAAAAAATCTACTCCTTAGTATTCCTTTGGTTTGCCATTCCCACAAAGCAAGGATCATGACTCACAACACACATATACAAATGTGCTAGTATTAAAAAATTCACAGATAAAAGCAGTTTCACTTGGTGCAGTACACCAATATTTTTATTCTATTACTGTATTTTTTTCTATATAAGTGGTCACAGGGCCACACCTACTAAATAGATTTCAAATCCAATCTTGGCCTACAGTTCAAAAAACACTTTATTGTAAGTCACTATAATACACAAAGGACCTCCACCTATAAGGAACTCATAGTTAAGAATGTGCTGTGTGCCCTTATAGTTCCCAAAGGAATAACTTTTGATCTTTGCAACTTCCTTAAACCTCTATTTTCAAAATGCTCTATGTATATCATTTCTCTATGTATATCATTAAGGCAGGTACATCATCTGCAACATTTTACAGATGGAAAATTAAGGCTCAAACAGGTCAAGTAACTTGCCCAAGGTTACACAGTGACAGAGCTGGAATACAGATAATGATGGGCTTGCCAATGGGATCTCAGAACTGGCAAGATGACAACACAGGTCCACAATCCCTTATCTGAGTTCCTTAGAACAAGATGTCTTTCAGAATTCACAGTTCTTTTGGAATTTCGAAAGGTAATAAACATACTGCCTCTTTAACACTCATGATGTTATCTGGGAAGCGATACATGTGAAAACATTGGAATTTCTGTCCCAAAACACAAATGTTCACACTAAGTGGGATAAATGAAATGCTGCTAAGTAGCTTCCTATTGGCTGAGCTGTCAGGAGCTCAGGTCTTGAATAGGCTCTGCCAACCTAATAAGTTATTTTAAAAGAATTTTTTTTTGAAGTTTTTCAATTGGAAATACTAATACAGGGGTTGTGGACTTCCATGAAAAAGCACAAATTGAGACATAAGTGATGGAAGTAGTTTCACATACACTAATTGGACTTCTAGAACCCATTGATCTTTTATTAACAGTAATTAGAAAGTTCTGCCTCAAGGTACTCAAAGACTTCAGGACACCACTGGGAGGCTTCTATTTCCATCAAGGAAAATTATGATATGCTTGGTTCATAAAACCTCTGCTATTTTAATGTAGAAAGAGTAGATTAAATGGAGCAATGAAATCACTCTGCTTGACAGCACTATCATAACCTATCATAACAAGAACATTCCTAGGACACGGTCATTTTGCATTTGAAGTAGAAGCTTATGTACTGCTCCTTTTGAAAAAGAAAAAGCACAATCCAGACTTAGAGCAGATGTCATCACCTGTCTCAGGGCTGCCTGGTTGCTTGAATCATGGTAGGATGGCAAGGGGCAGGGGGGTGAAGACATGCTGCCACCCAGGTCCCACGCCCAAGAATATGATTTGGTCAGTAAGGGGACAGTCTGGTATTCAGAACTTTCAGAAACTCTCTGGCGAGTTTCTATTATGCAGCCAAGTTTAAGAAACGCTAGGTTAAAATACACACTAAGGTGGGCTTGGGGGCTCAGAGTCATCATCACTCAGAGCCCCAAACTGGCTCACAACAGGCCCCCAAGTGATCTAGTATATGAAAAGGTTCCTATTTATAAAGCTCAGGGAGTGTGAGAAGGCAGGGTTAAAAGTTTCTAAATCTAACCACAGGGAAACAAATGTTGGCCCGGGCTCAGGAGTGGGTCTGCCACAGAACCATGCCCAGGCGCCGACTCCCACCCCCACGTGGATTAGACTGAGAGCTCATTCTTTTGCTTATTTTTGGTCCCTTACTTTTTTTAAGGCACCCTGCAGTCCAGTGCTAGGTACAGGAAACTAAAGAGCTTTCTGGTAAATAATTTGGCTTTCTCTGTCAAGAAGAATAAATATATCTTACTTGCTCAATCTAAACAGCCTCTCACTCCTCAGGGGGATCAAAATGAGGGGCTGAACAGCCTTGTTTTGTTTTGTTTAAAAATATATACATATTGGTTTTTAACTGCATTTTTTCAAATGACAAATTGGTCTCAAATTGCCAAGGGAGTTAAACTAATATTCCTTTGCTATTCAAACAGTACAAAGGGCAAAACATAAGACCAATTCAGATAAAATTAAGAAAACAGCCTACGAGACTTTTTTGCCTGTGTGTATGTGTGTATGTGTGTGTGTGTGTGTGTGTGTGTGTGACAACTTTGAAAACTGAATCTTCTAAACAACTCAAAATTACATTCCTTGCCTCTTTAGACACGAAAGGGAGGTCTCTCATGTGAAGCCAAACATTCTCTAACACTTCCACAGAACAGGGCTTGGTTACACCATGAGAAACCAAGAGCAAGGACAGTTAACTCTTAGTAAGAGACAAGACTTCATTTTTAAAAAACAAAATGATAGCCTTTATTAAAAGAGCATACAACTATGAAGTTCCTGCTCTGCTCCCACTTTCAACTGAGAAATGTATTTACAGGCTCTGTTAGTTACAGCTTATCTGACTAGACATCAAATTAGCTTCCTGAACGCTTGGGTCTCCCATTCATTTAAAAACAGAAGCATACAGTTCATTCCTTCCTGAAACTGGGTATCTCCATTATAACAACTCTGATTCCATGACACAAATCAAATCCTGCATATGATCTGGAATGAAACCTACAAATGCCACCATAGAAGTGTCACTGTGAGAAGACTATATTAAGAGCCTTCATTGGTGGGACTACATACTAATTAGGATCGTAAAGGGAAAATGGGTTGATTGGGCTTTTTTTTTTTTCTTATGGAGTATATCATCTACAGTTTCTAACCCAGAAGAAAGGAATTTTCTATGTCCCTCTATAGATGAGCCTTTTGTCTTTAGCAGCTCTTCAGTACTTTTCTAAGACCTATGGCCATGTCTGACAAATCAGACAATTTTCAAATATTATCATCTGAATCTGTAGGTGATGTTCCAAATATATAGCCAATAACAATGCCTTTTATTGAGCAATTCTTATACAAGTCCTGTCTGTGCTAACGGAGAGCTATACCATCTGAGATTAAGGGGCTTGCTCAGTTCACATCACCACTGAATAGGCACATATGGATCTTCTCACATTCTAAAGACTATGCCCTGAGTATTGCATTATTTTGTCTCAGGTATCACCTACCTCTAAAATAATGACCTCTGAAGTGGGGGAGGGGAGACCTTTTCAGTTAAAAATTATTCAAATCAGTTGGAAACTTTTAAGGCGGTAATATAGACACAAGGCTAGGAGAGTTAGGGTAAGAAAAAGGAAATAAAGACACTTAAATTAGACATTTTTTTAAAGCTTTGAAGTGAATAATTTCCCTCCAGAGTACATCCAGTGTTTATGTTTATTGTACTATTTCAAATCCAATGACAGGTAACTAATTTGAAATGCAGTGCAAAGCCAACTGTGGTATAGCAGAGATTTACTGTGTTTCTCTATGAAGGCATAATGCTTCTTTAGGATATCCTCAGTATGCAAATACTGTTCTCCTTTTACAAAGAGAGAAACTAAAGGACAAAGACATAAAAGGGAGGGTGAGGAATAACTGGGGGGAAAAGTATCAGAAAAAGATTAGAAAATGGATTTCCTGATTCTTAATTACAAGATCAATTAAGCACAGATTTTGTTTTTTCTTTTGGTACTGAGGATTGAACCCAGGGGAACTCTACCACTAAGCTACATCCTCACCCCTTTTTACTTTTTTGTTTCGAGACAAGGTCTTGCTAAATTGCTGAGGCTGGTGTTGAACTTGAAATCCTCATGCCTCAGCCTCCAAAGTCACTGAGATTACAGGCATGTGACACCATGTCAGACTTAAGCATGGAATTTTAAACTGTTGGGCCCTCCAAGGGGAGTATAAGGACACTTCAGATTCAGCATTTCCACCTCACTTTGATCAGCCACTGGCAATCCCATGCAACAGGTTGCAGCAAGTAATGAGAATGTACAGTAATGCTCAGGGAACATGCACAAATATAGATGACAAAGTGACATAAGGAAGAAGAAAGCTCCCCTAGGAACATACAAATATTTAAGGATAGTATTGAAAAAGAAATATAGTAGTCCTTCCTTTTTCTAAGGTTTTTGTTTTCCACAGTTACCCACTGTCAACTACAATCTAAAAATATTAAATATAAAATTCTAGAAATAATTCCAAAGTTTTAAATTGCATACCATTCTGAGCAGTGTGTTGAAATATCATGCTGTCACATTCCATTCTGCCCAGGATGTAGATCTTGCCTTTGTCCAAAGTATCCATGCTGTATACATTATCCACTTGTTAGTCACTTAGTATCCCTCTCAGATACTAGATCCACTGTTGTATAATCTAAGTACCTGTGTTCAAGTAACCCTTATTTTATTTTTAACCCCAGAACACAAGAATAGCAATGCTGATAATTTTATTACAGTATATTTTTATAATTGTTCTATTTTATTAGTAGTTATTGTTAACTCAACAATATCTTACCTAACTTACAAATCAAACTTCATCATATTTGTGTGTGTGTGTATATATATATACACATATACATATATACATATGAACACATGTATATATGTATATATACACATATATACATAAAAGAACATGGTATATATAGAGTTTGGAATCATTCCTGGTTTTTGGCATCTATCAGAGTCACCACTGTGGATAAGGTAGTACTACTGTACTAGCCAAGGAGCCTCAAGAAAAGTAGTTAGAGGTGGATGGGAAATGAGGAGAGGAAAGGTGGTAACAATAGTTGTGTGTCACTCTGTGGGACATGTGGTGTTGGGGCAAAGCAAAACAACATATATGTATAGGATTCTCAGACCATGAGAAAGTCTGTGCAGCAGGTAAGAAGGCAATAAAGGTCACTGGCAGGAGGCAGTCCTGGGAGGCTCCATAAACTTATTTCTCAAATCAAGTGCATCACTGTAATCTAACTCATTGCAGAAACACCAAATATCTTGACCAAGAGAGTAAATGGCTCAAAATAATTTCCTTTCCTTTAATTTTACCATATGATAAGTGGTAATGTATTGAAACAGCTATAAAGGATTGTGTATGTGATGTCAAGTCTACCATGTATCATTATTACTTCATTCTCAGTTCTAAAATAAGTACCAATTTTGACGAAAGCAATCAGTTCCCTAGCCAGCTCCCACCTCAAAAACACCTATTCAATAATTATCTTCTAAACACTTCCTTTAGAAAAATTCTGTATTCACATCTATGCTCCAGGACAGCACAGTCAAAAAAAATTATAATGTGAGTCACATGTGGAATTACATTTTCTAGAAACCACAGTTAAAAAGTGAAAATGATTTCAGTAATATTTTAGAAATATTGCTTAAATAAGGTCTCTCATTTTTAACATACACCCAATATGAAATTAGTAATGACATAATAGGAAAAAAATGCCATGTTTTCAAAATCCTGTCCATTTTATATGTACATTCCAACTCACATGCTCAATTTCATCAGCTATACTTTATACATAGAATTTATAAAATACACAGTCGAAAATGAGTTCATATGTGCATTGATCCAAATGTAAAGGTATTTCAATAACTGGACTATTTTTAACTTTAAATTAAAACGAATTAAAATACCTATAGCCACCCTTCAAATGCTCTGCATCCACACGAGGCTCTGGCTCCTGTGTCAGCTAGTGTCACCCTAGATCTGCTCATGCTCACTCTTCAGGAAACAGGGCAAGAATCTAACTATCAAGGAAAACTCTTTTAATCAAAGGCCCTGAGGGATGGAATGGTCAGCATTCTTCACAGTCCCTCAAGTAAAGACCTCACTATACACTGAAGCCAGGAGAACCACTTATGCTTTCTACTTTGTGGGGTAAACCAATTCCTGGGGTGATACTGTGGCTTAGCAAGTCTGGATCCGCTGATCACTAGCAAGTTAACAACTCTGGGACTAAGTTCCTTGCTTATAAAATGGAATGATGATAGTAGTATCTCCCTGAACAGATTATTTTAACAACTAAATGAACTAAAACTGATAAAGATTAGCACAGTGCCTGGCACACATTAAGAAGTGAATAAATGAATGTTACTGGCTTCATTAACAGTTGACCAGGCTTGCTCTCAGAAGAAAGAAGTACTTTCAAAAGCAAAAACAAAAGAAAAAAAATTATGTGTTAACATTTACATGCCCTGCACACACTGGAAAAGTCCACAGGTAGCTCACTATGAAGATGTCAAGTGGAATTCACCTATACTATTAGCACCGTCACAAGCAAAAACAAAACAATACATGCATAGACAGTTCTTTCATCAGTGTACCCTATCAGAAGAGGGCAAATGGCATTAATAAAGAATGCAGTGTAACTAGAGGCATACGCCATTGGCAGAGTGATCAGCCTTCCATTTGTAAGAAATGGGGACCCAGGGAAGAGGCAGGGGAGTAGAGAGAAGTACCACTTACCAAATAGAAGAAACAAAATTCCTAGTGTAAGCACACATGGTATTTATTAAGTATAAAGAGTCTGGTTACATCTATTTTGAGATTTTTGTTTTATTTCAGTTTGCCAAAAGAATGACAATCCTTCAGAAATTACTGATGAGCAGGTTCAGCACATGGAGGAATATGTTGGCACTTCCAGGAAAGGAGAATGAGGTGGTGGTGTAGATGGAATGACAAGATTCACGATTGCAGCTTTTGGAGGAAAAAGAGAGAAAAGAGGGACAAAAGATTAGCAACAAGGCGATTGTTGCTGGGAACTGGGCTCAATCAGGAGTTAAGGTAAAGCGATGTCAGTCCAGGGAAGAAAGAGTGGGGTGAAGCCAAGAACAGCAAGCCCAGCCTCACTGTAGGAGCAGCCCTGCCTCCCTCAGCCCCTGTGGCCATAAATGAGACTTCCCAGGCTATGGGAAGCAGGAAAAAGAATGAAAGAATAATTCTTCACAGCATCAAAACTTCAAGACACAATCTGCGCAGCCTGTTACTCAGGAAGAGGCACAGCAGCTCAGAGTACCAACCCAAATCCCCAGGAGTTGCGACTATCACTGCCAGCCTCCCGCTTACTGCACTCCAGGGGCACTGAGGCGGCTGCTGAGTTTCACTCCCTAGAGGCAGAAGACGAGTTCCTCTATGAAGTACAAAGGGGGAAACCTACTCTAGAAGAATCTATAATACTTTAGAGGTAATAAGCTCTGGAATACCACAATTAAAGGACTATCTACACCACTATCTTCTCTGCCTCAAGAAGAAGAGAAACCTGAGGGGTTTTACAAAGGAGAGAGACAAAAGAAGTCCAGTGTTAACAGAATAGTTCACATTTCATGAAATGATTTCAGCTCAGCTCATCTTCTAACCCAGTCACTAGCCAGACTCTCATTTTGATAACTCAAATCCAAAGTGGCCCAATGGTATCTGCTATCAATTAGGGATGCTGAAACGGTGACTGGGAAATAGAAAGCTATAAAGAATCAAGAGAGGAAGAAGGGAATTCCAGACACTTGTTTGAAATCATCTCAAATTTAAGAAAACCTTAAAGACAAAATGACCCCTCCTTCCCAAAATGAAGTTTTACTAGTAATGAAAAATATTTTCTTCAAAGAAGCATGGTTTGCAGAATTATAATGTGTCCTCTAAAGGCAGGTTGAGTCAGAACCATCAGGAGTGTCCCTCCCCCACAATAGGCAGGAGGACACACGTCCACATGGCAGTGCCCAGTGACAGGGTTTGGACAAAATCCTTAAAATTCTTAAGTACGATAAGGCTTACCAGGCCCATGACTGTTCTCTCGAGCCTCTCAACATTATTTTCTTTATTTGCCTATTAGGAAGGCTTAGGGAGATTGAGGTCATCTTGTAGTTAGGGGACGACCAGAATTAGATTGACCTCAGTTTCCCAAATCCCTGTCCAATGTTCTTCACAACACAAAATTATTTCTTGAGAATAACAAACATAATTCTCCACTTTGCAACTTTTCCAGCAATCATTTCTGGTCTCTGTCACAAACCCATCTCCACCATAAACTGATGCCTTCGTAGAGACAGTTTCACTATCATGTCTGAAAAATTCACAAAACAGAAATTGTAGGGAACCCCTTTTCTCTTGCTCCAGGTACAAGGCACTGGTGTCCTGCAGTCAGGACAGGAGTGTTGACATGATTTTCCCATGGAAGAAATCCGATCTCTCTAAAGAAAAGCAAGTACTTCCAGTCAACAATTCTGAGCCTTCTGTTCCCTCCTCATGCCAACTGTTTCATTTGAGCAGAAGGGAGGGTAGATCCACTGCCATAATCTGGAATAATTACTGAGGTTGAAGCACAATATATCCTTAAAGAAACAGTAACAAAAATTATCAAAACACAGCACTGAGTACTTGAACTCATATCCAAAAATCTCATTCTAGATACTAAATGTGACTTACCTCTACGGATTCCTTCCCATCCCTATGCCTTCGTCCCATTCTGCCCAGGCATTCCACTGACCTAAAAAACAACTCAGCAGAGTATTCCCAAATCTGGCTACTTTGAACCTACTGCCTACAACATATAAAACAGCACTTAATTTAGGTTTCACACTGCTCTTGAGGTACATTCCTCAACACACCAGGCTGTCACACACCTCACTGCCTTTGCACAGGGGGTTTTGCCTACAAAAAATGCCCTGCTCCACTAGTCTAAAGGGAAACCTTTTCAAATTCCACTCTGCTCCATCTCAGGAAGCCTCTCTGACTTAACTGGGAGAGTTAAGTCACTCACTCTGGGCTCTCACCATTTCTTGTTGATGCTTCTGTGGCAATAATGATCACATGATATTACAAGCCATGACCAAGTTCCCTGCTAAGCTATAAGCAAGAAGTAGCATTCATGGCTCTTTGTAATCTGTGTACCCTTGCACCCAGCAGAGTTGAACTAGGTGAATGTCCAGCAAATAAGGTCACCTTCCCAACTCTTACGAAAGCCTCCCGAGGCCAGGAATCAGGGCAATGTTTGAGGATTCCCCTACAGAACCCCTCACTTTGCCAGACCCCAGTATCAAAGGCATAAACCGGAATGACATATACACAGTAGTTTATTTCTCTTAGAAATAGGACAAGCATTCCCAGAAAGGCTCTGAGAGAAATGCTTTCAACTCTCCCAAACTAGAAGACTCAGTGGCTGAATCTCCTCCTCATGAACTGATCTGTTTTTCCACTTCATTTGTGCTAACTCATTTTACACTCAATCAAGTTACACTAAGATCCAAGGCTATCCTCTGGGGCAAGGACGGTAAAAGAGAAATTATAAAGGCTCATTAACCAATAAATGCCAAAAGAAACCTTCTTAAAAATGTATTCTATTCCCCTTTTCCCCCATTTCACTGGAATGGACAAAGTCCAATTCATCGAGGGCATGCATTCCCAGGGAGCTATAGAACCCCTGAAAATTATCACACCCTGGAGTATGGGAGCCAAACAAGAAATGCCTGCCCTGGGCTTCCACAAAAGTAAGGCTTTAAAAATAAAAAAAAGAAGAATACATTTAAAACTTGACAAAGCAGTTCAGAAAAACAAAAGGACCCACCATCTTTTTTGTTGACACTCACAGAAAAGCAAAGAAAAGGAAGCATATACTTGAAAATGAGCCATTGAACAAGGCAAATACCTTTTCTACATTTAAAATACTTTCTCCAAGCAGGAGGGTCCAGGAAGAATAAAAAAATTTTTAAAAAAACATTAAAATTAGTTAATAACCAATTCAACGTGATTCTGGTTGAATAATACTGGTATTTCCAGGAAGCCTATTTGAAAAAACTTGGGGGGTGGGGAATGCTGGGGGTATAGGGTAATGGTTAGAGTGCTCACTGAGGCCCCAGGCCTAAGGTTTGACTTCAGCACCATTAAAAAAAAAGAAGAAAAGAAAAAGAACAGTTTGGGGAAGGGAGCTGTTTAAAATTGCCTTTGCACAAGCTTATTGCTCTTCAGTTTGAGCCATATGAATGGCAATATTTTCTAAAAGTGCTTTTATTTTACCTAAGACTGAGTACTTATCTGCCATCCACAGTAAGTCTACACAGGGAACTAAACAGTCACTAATGAACTTTTGCCACCCCTGGGTACCATAATGCAGAACACAGAAACGGACTATTAAAGGCAAACTGCACTTAGGCCTTATGGGTATGATTTAGTTTTCTGAATCATGTAATTCCAAGGACCTTGGAGCAAAACCACCTTGGTTCCCATCCCAGCTTTGTTTCTAATAAGACATGTGACCTTCGGAAAGTCACTGAACCTTAATTTCTTCCTCGGTAAGACAGGAGTAATAAAACCTCTCTCAGGACTGTTGTGAAGGTTGAGTTACTTCACATCTGGCACATGAAAAGTGCTTTATTTTTAAGTTATTATTTAAAGAGGGACAAGGAAAAATTTGACTTTCAAAAGTATTTCAGGAGCAAGTATAATTTACAGGAGTATAAACGTTGGTCTCCATTCCACTCCACCCCCAAACAATCCTTTAAGTTACAGAACAGGCAGGTTTGATAACTCCTGTTCTAACTAGAAATCTGATGTGCCCGCTGGCAAACAAAAGGTCAGCAAGATCGCATGTTGTACCAGAAAAAGAGCAGAGATCTCCCAACACCCAGCACAGTGCTCTTTAGAGGACCATGAATCTACTGGACTACAAACATCCAATTGTTAATGAGATTTTTTTTCCTAAATATCAAAAGAAACATTCTTTATAAATCCAAGCACAAGGGCTCTATTATGAAGAGAGAGAAAACAAGCCACAAATTGGAGGAGGCTGGACACTCTATATTTCTCTGTTTATGCGGTGGCAGAAACACGAGATTCAGGTTCAAGACCAGACTCCAGCTCCCCCAACACTGTGATCTATAGCAACTCAACCAACCTGAGTCCCTTTTTATTGGTCAAGCAGATCATTTCTGCTGCATCTAATGTACATCATACACTCAAACAAAAGAATATCTTCAACAGTCATAGGAACCTAGACAAGGTACTGATCTGGTTCCTTCTTTACTTTGTGTTTGCTCCTAGCAAAGTCATGTATAATATGAATAGGGAGAAAACAGATTTGTAGAGAATTTATACTATCACGAAACTGTTCCCAAATTTGCTATATAGTGGAATCACTTGAAGACTTGAGGAGCTTTGTAAACTCCTAATGCCTAGTTCACCCCTACCAATTAAAAGAGAATGTCTGCAATGGCAGTCAAGCAAAGTCTTCTCCAAAAATTCCCCTGTAATTCCAAAGCGTATTGATGTTTAGAAACCACTGGACTATGCCATTCAGCATTCAATAATAATGTCTTATCCTCTCACTGCCCATACTAATTCAAGTTACAACTCCTTCATTAGCATTTGGTCCTGCATCATAGTCACTGGCCCCATGTTGCCATTTAAATTTGAATTAAAATAAAATTAAAATTTAGTTCTTAGTTGCACGTTTCAAGGGTTCAAAGACTACATGGGATTAGCAGCCACTTTATTGAACTTTATTTCTAATGTAGAACGTTTTCATCACAGCAAGTTCATCTGGACGGTATTGCTCTAGCCAACACCTCTCTTCATTATCCCATTCAAATACACAGGAACTTTATAATTATATACCACCTTGAATTCTTTAAATATAAAGGTACAAAAAGTCTAGTCAACATCCAAATTCACATTGTTCATATAGCAGCAACCAGCCACATGGAGTTTTTTAAAGGCACTTTAAATATAATGAATTTTTAATATTATTAGTTTTAACTGATTTTAAATTCAAATTTAAAAATAGGTGCTTAAATCAGCAACTGAAGAAAGTTTATGTATGTTTGGAGCAAATTTGGTATTTGAATCTACTTTTTCAACTTTACATTTTACAGTCTAAAATGATTAATGAAAATTCAGCAACAAACAGATATGATTCAGGAGAAAATCACATACCAGATTTCAAAAACAATACACTAAAAAGAATGTAAAGTATCTCAGTAGTAATCTTTATAACAATTACACATGGAAATGATAATATTTTGGTATACTGGGTTAAATAAATATACTGTGAAAAATAATTTTAAAACTAACTTTTTCTGTGTGTACCAGGAAACTAAAAGTTACGTGGTTCACATAATATTTCAACCATACAGGTCTATTCTAAATGATCAATTCTTTGAGGCAATGATCAAAATATTCTTCTCATCCTATAAAAGAAGGCAGCTATGGGCAAGAAAGATATTAAACAAATGTTGGCCAAAATACCTTGATAGCTCCAAAGTTTTGCTACACTATAGTAAATTTTAACTGTAAACATTGTAACCAATTGCAGACTTCCATATATAAAGTATGCAGTAAGAACTTGAATGGCGGCTTCCCTCAGCCTGTCACTGCACCACATAATGGCTGCGAAACATATTAAACATTAGGCATCAAGTAAGTACATTAATTATCAATATTTCAGTTTAGCTGTGCATGCACAGAACATGCTGTTCTTTGCCACTGTTGGTCCTATTTGGATGGGATATCATAGACACTTACCACAAGCTTAAGATAACATGATCAGCAAGTATACAAATAAGCCCCCACTGAAAAAGAACTGAATTTTCACAGCTTACTTGATATATAGAAATTTTATATTTAATAGACAATAGGAGAACTGGTTTAAATTTAATTCAAGACTGCAATTAAAGGGCCTAGCACAATTTATCTTATAATAACTCCTTATTCAGCCGGGCGCGGTGGCTCACGCTTGTAATCCCAGCACTTAGGGAGGCTGAGACAAGAGAATCGCGAGTTCAAAGCCAGCCTCAGCAATGGCGAGGCGCTAAGCAACTCAGTGAGACCCTGTCTCTACATAAAACACAAAATAGGGCTGGGGATGTGGCTCAGGGGTCGAGTGCCCCCGAGTTCAATCCCCGGTACCAAAAAATAAATAAAATAAAATAAAATAACTCCTTATTCAACAAAAGATAATATGAAATAATACGTCTGTGTTTGATGACTAGCAAATCAGAAAGAAATTTCGGTGATTTCCAATTCAAGTGTATCAACACTGTGACAACTTCCAGTTCAGAGAAACATCTGTTGTTGTTAATACCTTCTCCCTGGTCCACGTTAAATTCCCTTATTTAAAATAGGTAGGACTTTTTTAGGAATTCTAGAATAGCTGCTTAAAGATCTCTCAATGAAAAGAAATTCATCCCCTTCTACCATAAAGTTGATAGGAAAAGTAATAAGTATAAATTAAAAGAAACAATGTATACTTCATAAGTCTATCAATAAAGTTTTATCTTATGCTTTAAGATCCAAAAAAAAACAGGGCAAGGAAAAGGGGAATCAAACTGACCAAGTTATGTTGTTTTATTGCATGCATGTCCGAATATATAACAATGAATATCACCACGTATTACAAGGCATCAATTAAAAAATCTGTATATAAATGTGAGAAGAAATATATAAATTTATATATATAAATCTGTATAAATATGTGAGAAGAAAAAAATCAATTATGTAAAATAAATCTGATAATTTGGACTTGAATTCTCCAGAGGATCTAGAAAATAATGTAAAATAACAAAGACTCCATTGCAATCTTAACAAAAGCAGAAATCAAAATCATAGCATATTCATGAAAGGCCTCATTCCAAAAATGCTTGATTCAGTGGGAAT
>CM053402.1:89681028-89800158 GCA_028644305.1 Xerus rutilus | reverse complement strand
CTCCATCCCAGACCTGCAACCAGTGTCTCTGAGGATGAACCTCAGGACTCTGACTGTATAACAAGCACTTCATGATGGCTAGTCAAATGTCATGCCAAATGTCTTTATATGAAAGTTAAATAGTACTAGATAAATATGATAAATTCTAAATGTGGAGTGAAGATGATCAGTGACAGGACTTCATAGAAAGGATGTGCAGAAACAGAAGACAGTGTTCTACTTTAGGAGAAACAACTCAGACAGACTCATGGAGTCAGGGATGTACACAATGGAAAAGGAAAGAGGATAGTGGTGAGTAAACAGTTGTGATTCAGTCTAGGATGAGAAGGGGTTACTTAGGAAAAGAAAAGAAATGCCTCCCCTTCTACCACAAAGTTGATAGGAACAGTAGTAAATATAAAATTAAAAGAAACAATGTATACTTATAACTTCTATTCAACAAAAGATAATGTGAAAAAATATGTCTATGTTTGATGACTAGGAAATCAGAAGGAAAGGGTAATTTTAAGTTAAAGAATGAAATATCAGGAGCTGAGGCTGTAGCTCAGTGGTACAACGCTTGCCTAGCACATGTGAGGCGCTGGGTTTGGTCCTCAGCACCGCATATAAATATACGAATAAAATAAAGATTCATCAGCAACTAAAAAAGAAATTTTTTAAAAATTAAAAAAAAAGAATGATATATCAAAAGGGGTCTATCTAGCAATTATAGCAGTGGTATAAGTTTGAAGAAAAATTAATTGAGAGCCATGGTCACAGCAGAAAGGACCAAGCCCTCCTTTTCTGGTACACAAAATGATGGCCCCCAAAGATGTTCACCTCCTAATCTCCAGACCTGTGAATCTGTTACATGACTAAAGGGCTTGGCAGATGTGATTCAAGTTAAGGACCCTGAAATGAAGAGATTGTCCTGGATTATTGGGGTAAGCCCAAACTAATTACATGAGACCTCACAGGTGAACCTTTTGAGGCCAGAGCCAAAGAATCAGGGATATGGAAGCATGAGAAGGATTTGGCCTGACATTACTTGTTTTGAATATGGAGGAAGGGGGCTATGAGCCAAGGAATGCAAGTGGTTTCTAGAAGCTGGTAAAGAAATGGAAACATTCTCCCTACAGCCTCCAGAAGGAAGGCAGCTTTATAAGCCCTAGTGTTAGCCCAGTGAGACTCATGTTGAACTTCTGACCCATAAAATTATAAAATAACTTTTTTTTTCCTTTTTGGTTATTACAGTGCCAGGACTCAAACTCAAGACCCATACATGGTTGGCAAGCACTCTACCACTGAGCTACATCCCAAGCTGGGTCCTGTTTTCTTACTGAGGCTTCTCCACTGTATGCCATGCTCTCAGACCTGCATCTACCCACCACGAAGAGTTACAGACAGATCTCTCAAGTTGAACACAGACCCCCAACTCTTATATGGTAATGTTACTTCCTTTAGAGATTTAAAGTCCCCAGTGTTAAAGAGAAGTAGTTAGGCACCAGTCTCATTAGACCACCTTCATCTCTCAACAGGTTCAGAGATCCCATCCTCATTTGTCTCTAACAGCAATGAGAAGTCTTGGAGTAACTTTGTATCACCAAAATTACAACAATGATTAAGAGCTGTTTATGTTTGTTATTACATTATGAGTTTCATAGAGAATTGTTTTGTACTTTATTCTCCTAGATCCTAGCACTCTATAGTAAATGCTCAAATAAACGATTTTTAATTTCTCCAAGTTTCCATTTTTCCCACTCCCTCTGAGCTCTCCAAATTCCTCACCCAATTCTCACAGTGCCCACAACTCTATTTCAGCTATCTAGCAGACTCCACTTAACAGCCAACTCCATTCATTCAGAACTACAAGCTATGCATTATCACAACTAGATACGGTAGCAAGTATATGGTGTCATTCAAAAGATATTTTAATAATGAAACTTCCTCAGGTTGTATTTCCTACTAGCAAACACTTTCAATATATTCTACTTCTCTAAATTATTTGTAACAAAGAAGAGCAAACTGAGGAGTATGCTATAAATGGGATCTTCAATCAATCAACACATCACATTCTTCAGAAGCAAGAAGTCATAATTTAGTTGACAGACATGTACTAAATTCAACATTCTGGTACTGTTCTTGTTTCTGACTCAATGAACAGGTAAGTTAAACAGGGAACTCATTTATTCATGATTCTAAGAAATTAGGTGAACCCTTTACACTGTTGCTGGGATTTTAAATTAGTACAACCACTATGGAAATCAGTAATGGAGTCCTCAAAAGAGTAGGTATGGAACCATATGACCCAGGTATACTACCCTTCAGTATTTATCCTGAAGAATTAAAGTCATCATATTACAATGAAACATGCAGACCCATGTTTACAGCAGCACAGTTCACAATAGCCAAACTGTGGAACCAGCACAGGTGTCTTATCAATGGATGAATGAATATAGAAAATATGGTATATATACACAACAGTGTTTTATTCAGCCCTAAGAAAAATGAAATTATGTCATTTTCAGGAAAATGAATAGAACTTGAAAGCATTACATTAAGCAAAATTAAGTCAAATTCTGGTCAAGGGTTGTACGTTTTCTTTCATATGTGCAAGCTAGAAGGGGAAAAAAGAAAATTGGGGGGGGGGGGAATCTCATGAAAATCGGCAGAGGCAAGGGTCCAGGAGGTTGAAAGAGGGGAGTGAGGGGCTAAGTGTTAGGGAGTGATATTGGGAGTTATGTTAGGGAGTGATACAAATTATATTGTTGTATTGTGTACATGTACAAATACATAGCAACACATTCCATCATCATATACAACTATAATGTGCCAATTTTAAAAAGTCGAGGAAAAATAAGGAGTACAAGAACTTCCAGATGCAAAAAAATAAGTTGAACCAAGTCTTCCTCTTACTGTTTACTAGATAGTTAGATTTTTTTTTTAATTAAAATAAGAGTTTACCAATGAAACCTACATCTTCAGGGTGTTTAGACAGAATGCCTGACTCTAAGACGTTTCGTATCTCCAAACCTTCTTGGGTTTACTTAATGTTGTTTTTGCATTCAAAGGCATTCATCAATACATGTTGCACTAGAACTTTGTGGGCATCATCCAATCAAGAAAATCCTAACATGGAATAACAAGCTTTAGTGGCCCAGCCTCAATACTAGCATCCTTCAAACAACCATTCCTCACTCCTGGACACTTGGGGAACTTGCGTGGAACTACACAGTGCTTTCCCTCATTCTCTGTTGATTTCTTCATCTTCTTGTTAACACCATCCTTTCCCTAAAAGGTCTTCTGATTTTATACTACTTGCGTATTTGCTTTGAGGCTGTTCCCATCCCCACCCCTTTTAAGCACACTTTCTTTCCCTTCTGCTTCATTTTCCCTTTTCTGTCTGCTTTCTGCTGCTGGCTTTCCCTGGCCCTTCCTTCCTGACCTCCCTTCTCAGCCTTCTGTACAAAAGGAGAGCTGCTTCCCTGTTCCAGGGCTCCCCTTGTCAAGAGAAAACCTGAGACAGGCTATGAACACTTCTGGGTCTTCTCGGTGGAAGAGGTCCTTCCTCAGTGCAGGGACTCCCCTCAAAGGCCTGGGGACTTTCCCAAACATGATCTCTGCCACAAAGGAAGGTATCTAGATAGGGTTTTGCCTGCCTGCCCCTGGAGGTGGCATACCATGCGGAATCCTACTCCACGGATTTCTCTCTCCTCCAGGGAAGCTGGGAGTACCAGAGTGGAGGTAGGGAGTGGTTCCTTGTGCCCACCCCCTTCTCTGGGCCTTTCTCTGACTATTTCATTGGCATAACAGCCACCGGAGGCCCCATTCTCTGGTATGTGGATGAAAGCTCCAGTCACTCAATGGATCTGGAAGATAAGGAGCTTGAGCTTAATAAAGAGCTCCTGGAGTCTCCTAATGCCACATTCTTTCACAGCAAGCCAGCAATGAAGAATACATTTAAGGAGGGCTTCAGGGACAGCACAAAGTTTTAACCTGATGAGCTCAAAAACTCAAGTCAAAGATGAGTTTTTCCTGTGCCTTTTGCACCCTATATGTTATCTGTGATCTGGCAGGATTTTAACAGCTCTTTCTCAAGGTGAAACATTACACCTACCCAAAGAGAGAGAGATTTTCAACTGCATGTGTGAAGATTTTCACTTTAGTGTCTCCAAAAATTAGCAGTAAGTCTACAGTCTTAAATTTGATAGAGGAGATAAAAAAGGTTAAGAAAATAATGCAAACTAAAATCCTTCTTTATGACCTCAGTGCATATCCCAGCTGAAACACATGCATACACACACACGCACACACACGCACACACACCCCTCTATTAACTTTTTCATTTCCTCTGCCATACAGAGCTTTCTAAAGTGATTTTTCCTGAGCTTTCTAAAGTGTCTTTCATTTTATTATCCTCATTTTTCATATTTTTTTTCATATTTATTTATTTGTTCTATTTAGGCTTACATGATAACAGAGTGCAATTTGATTCATTGTACATAGAGGATGACATCAATTCTCTAGTTGTAAGTTGTCATTTTTCATATTTTGAAACCATGTTCTCCTACATAAGAGCACACTTTGGGCATGCCTGGATTCCAGTTAGGCCTCAAAGTCTCTTCCTTCTTCCATCTGTTACACCAAATCTCCCTTTCCACTTTCTGCTCATAATGGCTACCCAGGCAAAGACAGCAAACAGGGCGCAGACAGATGTATAAACTAAACTAATCGACAGCCCAGACAGCTTAACTCATTACCCTCTCCACTCCTAACTCCCCCAGCTAACCTTCCAAAAAAGCTGCTAACCAAGAAGCAAAACCAGGAGTTAAATTTTAGTTCCTTTTGTTTTCTCTTCTAACAAAGAGACTAATAAGCAGTGAACCAGCCAGAAGGCTGGACAGCAGGGAAGGAAAAGAACAAAACAAGCACCAGGGCAATCCTCAAGCTGGATCATCTGTCCCCTCCGCTAACACTACAGGCTGAGGATTCAACACTCCTCCCCACCCATGGTAATGATGTCCAATAATTCACATTTCGAGCATGATACAGAATGTGCCTTTAAACACAAGTATGAAGGGTATTTCTTGACCTGTGGCTCCTAATTAAGTAGACTACTAATCATCACAGAGTCAGCCAGTCCTAGAATCCACTCCTGACCTTTCTTTCAGCCATATTTACACCAAGGCTAAACTCTGGTTTACACTTGGACTGAGAAGCTAAAGAACCAAATCCTGCTGCTTCCACTACAGGAGATTAACCACTAATTGCAGCTCACCTGGCACAACTCCCCTCCCCATCTGGCCCTAGGACAAAGTGAGGCAAAGAAAGCTCTGGGCCCACATAGCCTCCTCTTCAGTACAGTGTTGCTCATGGTCTTCTCCCACATACTTCAACTGGGCTCCCTTACGAGAGGGAAGGAGAAGAAAGGACTGGAGTGAGAAGAAAAGAGATAATATAAATATATTCCAAAAGGCCTTTATGGGAACTATCTGGGCCATCACATTTGTCTCATCACAAAAGTGTTTTTATAAAGACTTTGGGGGTGGGAGCATATTCCTACTACCCACATTTATTTGTGTTTGCAAAGAAGTTATTGCTCCTTCAACCCACTGTGGAGAAAGTGGTTTTTGCCCACAAAAGTAAGGTGGCATCCCTGAGTAACATTCCAGTGGTGCCGCCCAAGGACAAAACTTGTATATGTAAAGACACAGGCAAGCTTCTGTTGTTCTGAAATGCTACCAAAGGTACAAGGGCTATGTGAGGCAGGGAGCTACCTTCTGGATAGTCTCTCATGGTTACATAAGTCATGTTCCTAAAGATCCAATTGAAATGATTCAGAGAATTTTCATCTGGAACTAGCCCACAATTCCCTCTAGTCTTTCGAGAACAGGGAGAGGAAAGAGAGTCTAACACCTTGAGTGACCAAAGCAACAACAAATGTATTCACTTAGGAGTGAAAAGAATAAACAGGAACCACACAATTAGGCCAGAGTGACTGTGGACATTGTCCTGACATCAAAACTAAATAGGCATAAAAATGAACTACTTCAAAGACCTAAGGTCAAAGTCAGAGAACCCACTGGCCAGGGTCCTTTAGAGTTTGAGGGAAAATGGCTCATTTTCTCTCTGTACTTTGGGATCTATTCTCTCCTGCTCCAATTCTTCTCCCTCTACCCACTCCTAACTTGCCCCATTATTGAGTTTGTAATAATGTGAGGGCACATTCCACCAAAACTGTTAAGTTCAGCCCATAAAGAAAAGTGTCCGATGGTTTTAGGCTTCCTCTATTCAAGCCCTTAAAAGCTACCTAATTCTATTATTCATGCATAAAATGTTCCAAAAGTTTAGTGTTTAAGCATATGGACTCTGTAGCAAGTGGTTAACCTCAGAATCCTGGCTCTACCACTTCCTAACTACAGAACCTTAGGTAAGGATTCTAGTCCCCTGCCTCAGTCTCCTTGTCCATGAAATGGTTCTAATAAAAGTAGCCACATTAATCAGGTACAGATCAAATAAATTAATATTCATAAAAATGCTGATCATAATAAGTACTCCATAAGCATGGCCCACAAACTGGAGACCTGTGAGAGATTCGAGCATAGACACACCCCCAGTATATTTGGGAACAATATAAAAATTTCCTAAAAACAGAAGATCAGAAGTTCAAAGCTAGCACTTCCAGCAGAACACAGAGGAACATGGCATTTTAGCAGTTACATGATCTCATAGTTTTCGAACTTTTTTTTAAAAAAAAGCCCTGGAATATTTTGTTCAATATAATCTTATTCCAAACTTATAAGGCAGAATAAAAGAAGAGCACCTCCAAAGTAGGATGGGAAGGGGAAGCAACCTGGAGACCAAGTGGCCAGTCACATTCCAAAAACACCTCTGAAAACCACCACATGGGCAGCAGAAACAAAGCACATACACCGTCTCGTGATTTTGTCCTGTTTTTAAAGGGCTTGAGAAATCTTACACTGTTAATTAATTTTGCCGGAATATATAGTAGAAAAGTAAATGATAAAAGTAAAAGATAATGGTAAATCAGTGGGAAGGATGGAGTAGAAGGCCAGATGCAGAAGACAGGCTGGAGACAAGATTTTTTTTTTTTTTAGTTGTAGATGGACACAATAACGTTATTTTATTTATTTTTTTTATGTTGTGCTGAGGATCGAACCCAGTGCCTCAGGCATGCAAGGCAAGTGCTCTACCACTGAGCCACAATCCTAGCCCCATGGAGACAAGATTTTTTGTGAAAACTTAGGCAGGAGAATGAGGTGGAAAGTTAGGTAATAAGAGATGCAGGACTGAGTAAGAAGGGAGGAGAGGGAGCTGGAGATGACCTCTGCTGGCCTCCAACTATAGGAACTCTTACATGTGCGTGATGTGAGGTGTTGTGGATAAGGAACACTGACCAAGCACTTTTAACAGAAAAATTGTAGGGGAATATTTTTTAGACAAATTAATCTAGTTCAAATCAAAAAAACATTTGGCTTTTAATCCTTAAAACTATAGTTTTTAGGTATCATAAATACAAAAATTTTTGAAATCTTCAATATACGAAAAGCTTATAGTACTTAAGATAGTGACCTCAATACTGTCATATACTACAGAAGAAAAAAAATTAAGTTTACATTACTCAGAAAGAAGGTTGTATTGATTTGTGAAATACTTTATTTCAGCTTCTCTTGTGTTTTGCCTCTTTTTAATGTAAAGCAAAGAAAAAAATATGGCTTACCTGTAAGTTCTAATTAATGCAAGTTGGGTTATATGTATTAGGTCTTGAAATGTATAAGATTTCCACAATACATTGGTATATTTGTCTAATTATTTTACCAATGCAAATATTTAGTTTTTATTCTTTAAGCAGTCTCAGTGATTACAACTCCTTGTCATACATTTTTCAAAAAAATGAGATTATTTCTGCATGGGTGACTGAGAATGAGCTATAGCCAGAGGCCTTAAAAGTGGAAATGGCACTTAAAAAGGAAAGTAGCAATGAGTAAATTTGGAATACAATATGACTGTTACCCTTGAAATCTGTTTGAATGAGGAAAAATTTATACCAGAGTGGAATAAACAAAGTTGGTGATAATTCATTTGGCCACTCCAGGAAAATGCAGGAAGTTTATGTGGTCTGTTAAATATGTGACCACGTTAATGCTTTAGCAAATATGTTTAACACTGAATCAGAGAAAAAATTTCTATAAGCAAATTTCATTTTTAAAGACTTGGGAATTTTTAAATGACTGTCTTTATTTTAAAAAGCCACAACTCTTAGATAAGTTTATGTGCACTAGGTAGCTGAGCAATGAAAACAAGGCTTTAAGTAGATACATTTAGTCCACTGGACTCCAAAGTTCCTCTCAATGATATGGACCTAAAGGGAAGGGATTCCCAAAGCTAAAAGCAAGCCGGGCACAGTGGCGCACGCCTGTAATCCCAGCACTTAGGGAGGCTGAGACAGGAGAATCACGAGTTCAAAGCCAGCCTCAGCAAAGGCAAGGCACTAAGCAACTCAGTGAGACCCTGTCTCTACATAAAACACAAAATAGGGCTGGGGATGTGGCTCAGTGGTTGAGTGCCCCTGAGTTCAATCTCCAGTACCTAAAAAAAGATGCTAAAAGCAAGTAATTTTTAAACCTCTCAAAGAGGCGTTTACCATGAAAATCTTGATGGGTCCTTCCCTGCAGGGGGTGGGAGCCCCACAGTACTCTCATAAAAAAAGATTTTGGAGGAGGATGGGGGGAAGGAGTCTTGAGAAATATTACACTGTTAATTAATTTTGCAGGAATATATAGAAGTGAAACAACAAAAAAACTTGTATCCTAAGACCTGCAGAAGAAAAAAAGAGTTCCAGAGTCTTTTCCCTACAGCTATAATTGCAGATAAGCAAAAATATCACACATCCTTCATGTTATTCAAAAATCCTACCTTTCAGGAAGGAGAAACTAAAGAAAAAACTGAGTAGGGGTTGGTAAGGGAAGGAGGAGGAAAGAAGTTTGTCTCTAAAATAGACATCATCTAGTCCTTTCTAGTAACTAAGAGACACCAAAGTCCTTATACAAAGAGAAACACTTAAGGCCCCTATGGTGCTCTTAGTGAGTTTAGTATTCTTGGTCTTGACTATGGGCTACCAGCCTACTGAGTGACATCAGAGGCCTCAACATGACTCTGCCAGGCACAGGTTTTTCCATTTTTTTCTTCACAAAGCTAAAGTATGTGGCTTAAAAGCACTAAACAATTCTGTATTACAGAGCTTCTTAAGGGACAAGATCATGAGAAACAGGAAATCCAGATACATGTATTTAATCAGCTATGTGCAGGAAAGCTTACAGATCTTATCAAAGAGAATTCTCCAAGGATTTTTTTTTTTCCGGTTTTTTTTCTTACTTCAATGTGGTCACTGACCTACTTTTAAATTCATTACTTTACAAAGGTGTAAGGCTTGAAGAGAATTGCAGAGCCTAATGCCTAGGTGCTCAACAAATGCTTTGATAAATGCATCCAGGTTCAGAAAGTATTCAGGTTTTAAAATGTCTCCTTTTATACCTTACTAACAATCCAAAAAAAGAGAATACCCCCAAGAGTTTTAGTCCACACAGAGCTGTCGTTCCATGGTCAAAGAAGAGAATGTCATGAGCAAGTTCTTTAGTCTTGTCACTTTGAATTAAGGGATAATCTAAGATAGCCCTGACAATCAACATTTCAGGTCACTGGAACATTCCTTTGGGTTACTTTCGTATAAACATTATTAAAACTCCATTCAAGAGTCAAAAGTACCATGTCCTTTACACACCCATGCTGCATACACTCTCTTAGAATCAGCTCCAGAAAAGGAAACTATAAACTAATAAATTATCCAAAAATTTGAAATCAAACAATAAATACTTAAAGCAACTGCTGGAACAAACATCAAACACAGAAGAATCCATATGTTATTGTCTTTATTTTTTCAAGCCCTAAATGCTAGGTGAAAAAACCTATGCTGGGGCTGGGGATATAGCTCAGTTGGTAGAGTGTTTGCCTCGCATGCACAAGGCCCTGGGTTCAATCACCAGCACCACAAAAAACAACAAAACAAAAAACAAAAAAAATTATGCTGCCAAAATATTTCTTTAAGCCACTCCCTTACAGATACCCAGGTACATTCCAATGAATTCAGTGGGTGTATGGGGGTGGGAAGTCTGGAAGCACATCTACAACCAAGTGCACAACCTGCATGCAGATGTGGTTAATGTCTTATACTGATGAAGATGGCACCTTTGAAACATTTGTTTGCTGTAGAATTACAGGTGAGTAAAAACCAAAGAAACTGCAGGTCTTGTCAAATTTCACAAATGTTTTCAACCAGATACCAGCAGTGTTAAGGATTGCAAAAAGTATCACACAGTAATACATGGGTATACTTTCTATGTACATGGCAAAAGTGATACAAATGGAAGAAAAAGTGAATGCTAAACTATGTAGTACAAGAAGAGAAGGTAGTCAAAGAAAAGTAAAATCATTAGGGAGAATGGAAGGGAAAAATATAATACATAAGGGCAGAATGCCCAGGGAAGGAATTTATTTACGGAAGTCGTCTAGGCAAAGGGTGATAAAGACTAAATCAGAGTGCAGGTGATGAGGAACAGAAATGAGATAAAAATACATAGGACATTTCAAAGTAGACAAAAATGGGTAACGAAATGGCTACAGTAAAAGGAAAAATTGGGGCTGGAGAGGTAACTCATTGGGAGAGCACTTGCCTAGTGTACACAAGGCCATGGGTTCAATCCCCAGCACAGGAGGGAAAAAACAGGGAGAGGGGACTGCGTTACACACTATGTTGCCATAAAGCTTACTGCTATTTAATAAAATCACCTTATTATCACCTGTAATTATCAAGTAAATTTAAAATATTCAACTTCCATCATCTAAAGAAAATCTGAGATTTATTTCCTAAATCAAAATTTTGAATTTTTTTCATATAGCTTATAGAAGGTTATGAAAAGTCTTTTTTTATTGTCGTCTTCTCTCTCAGCGTAAACATTGTCACTTATACTAGAAAAATTTAAACTCAGCTATCAAGGAGAGTTTAGCTGCCTATTAACTCTAACGATATGACTTGCCACAACCTTCTCTTCTCATTGCCTCCTTTTACTGAACTTCTTAAAGTTTTTCATTTCTCCAAATCAAGAACAACTTTGATAGCTCAAATGAGTACCAGCTGTGTTGAGAGCATGTCTGTATGAAGAGATATCTATAACTGTGCAGAAAAAGTAGCCAGGGTATATTTCCCTCTACTTAAATACTACACATGCATAAGAAGTGACCAGCATATCTACAGACTCTTCCTCAATGACTGTTTGCAACCCATTACATTTAAACAATTGCTATCTTCTTCCATTTCCTTTAAATCGTTGTTTAAATTAAAACCTTTATCTGTTGAATTCCCCAGAGCAAAACCAACACTTTCCATTGCCAGCTTCAACTATTCACCTGGTAGCCCACCAAGATGTTGTATGTAGTTTCTCTAAGCATGCTTTTTAAAAATACTTATAAATTTCCAATCACAGCGAAAATAGTATTCTGTACTCCATGCACCCTTCTCCATCATCCATTTTACCAATCTTGCTTCATCTGCCCTCCTCCATTCAGTACTTTAAAGACAATCTTAGACATGTCACTCCACCTGTAAACATTTCAATATACTTCTGAAAAAGAACTTACAAGCAATCACGCATAAGTCAATGCCTTGTTTTCTAGAAACACTTTTTTAAATTGAATGGTCTTCCTGAGTATTAAAATGACTTCACCATTTGCTTGAAGACTGCTAGTTTAAAAATTATTTTTAGAGATGGTCCATCTGAGCCTAGTCTATCCAGCATGGATACAGAAATCATTCAATATAATGCCAAGTATGAACTTGGCAAAGATAAAATTACATACACCACACACATGGTCCAATTTCTTATAGGGCTAGAGAACAAACTAAGAAAGTTGGAATGAAAACCAAAATCTGTTCAAGGTTGGAATTTCCCCTAGAAGGCCACTGTTTCAGCTACTGTAGCTGCTCAGAAAGTGCCATGAGTCAGCTTTAAAGAAGAGCTGTGATGAGTTGGAATTAAGGCCCTGTGTGAGCTGGGGAGGAAAGAGCAGACATGCGAATACCAGACTGCTTGTCAACCAGCTCGCCAGGTGCCAGAAGGCTGGCTGATGACATATCTGTACTGATTAGCATATTAATTTAATACTAGAACTAGGTCTACAAAGGTGGTTATCAAAGTATATTCTCTCCTAGACCAGCAACATCACCCAGGAACTTGTTAGAAAAACAAATTTTCAAGCCTTAACCCAGACCTACTGAGCCAGTAACTTTGGAGGTAGGGTCTGTGCTTAAACAAGCTCTCCAGGTGATTCTGGTGCACAGTGATATATAGAACCACTGGTCTAGAGCTAACTAACCACATGTGATTATAGAACTTAAATTAAAATTACAAAACATTAAGATTCTTTTTCTCACTGGCCATAGCCATATTTCAATGCTCACTAGGTTAACAGCTAGTAGCTACCATATTGATCAGCACAGATTGTAGAACATTTCTATCATTGCAGAAAGCTTCACTGGGCAGAGTGTTTAATCTTACAGAATACAAAGTTTCTCTAATTCTGAACAACCCAAAAGTGGGATCCTGATTTTGGCTGGATCTCAAGAGCCTGAAGGCCCCTGTGTGTCCACTGCATGGCTCTTGCCATAGGGAGATGCATGAGATAATTGGAGAAGAGGGTGAAAAGGGAGGTTGAGGATTACTGCCCACCTTGGCCACACAGGCCAGCACTGGTTCCATGCAAAACAGATGAGTTTACAGACAGTTGCTAAAGGTACTGTTTTCCCCCCGGGAACTTTGAGAGACACAGCTGGGAACAGGAAATCATCTCATTTAACAGAGAGATGAAGTTGATGCAATCAGGACTCATGGTATCAGAACAAACTGGCTCTCTGAATGTTTTGCAGCTTGGAAGTCAATGAGACTGCTGGGAAGATGCTCTCCACCCTCACAGAGGGCTCTGGTAGCAGTGGGGAGATGTCTCCCTCAAATGGTTTTGCCAGAGGAGGAGAAGAACAGAACTGGTATAAGCCATGTGTGATGCTCTCTGATGCTCAGGAGAGCCATGAAGGGAACTGAGTACCACCTACCACTGGGCACAGTGTGCCAGCAGCATTTTAGTATTAAATGGTAACATGACTTCATTTGTACCCTCACATAGTAGTGGAGGAGGAGACACTAAGTTACCCACATGCTTGCTGAACATTCCACAGAACCTATCAGATTGTAATACCATCATTGGATTGACCTAGAGGAGAGGACTCTCCTCTAGGTCAAAGCGTGAAAGCGTGTAATATTTCACAAGGCCATTTACCTCTACTGAACCAGAGGTTAAACTAGGCAGGAAAGAATCTTCAAGATGCCATCTCTTCCTTCTGAGCATCTCAGCAATCAAGATGAGGGACAGCTGAGATCTCCCTTGCTCAGTAGAGTCTACTTCTGTGATGTGTTGTCTCTCCCATGAATATCCTCTATAGCTCTCAAGGAGGGCAGTCCAAAGCATAAATTTTCAATGCTGGAAATGGAGGCTTGTGGCACACGAGTGAGGAAAGCCTAAATGGGCCTTTATGCACCCTCAAATCAGTGTTCACTTGATCTAAACTGAGTTGCCTCTGCAGGATAGGGAGGAGGGTCTAGGCTGTGATCTCTCATATCTATCAAAATTTTACCTCCCTTCTAAATCTTCAACCTCGTTAAGCCTTCCTACTCTATTTAAACATATTCTTCCATCACAGCAAGAAAAAAGCTCTCCAGCCCCATGCTGCCCACTCCACTCTTACTTCTACCTATTTCCCTCTATCAATAATCAGCCAACCTTCTGTAATACACTATGTAAATAGTTCTGTCCTGATCCTCAGAAATCCACTACTGTCTGGCTTCTGCTTCTTCCAAGCCATTGAAATCCCTCCATCATAGCTGAACTCTCAGCATCTAGCACAAACTCCTGGCCCAAATAAGGCTGAGTCAGCACTGAGTGAATGCACAGTGGACTCCCACAACACAATCAGATGAACCCTCCTCAGCACTGACACAAATCCTTTGTCCTCCGTGATGATACTGCACACTCCTGCCATTTTTCCCACAGGTCAACTCTGACCTTATGCTGATTATTTCCAAAGTAGCATCAACAATCTCTTATCTCTGAGTTTAAGGCAAGCATTATGGTTTGAATCTTGAATGTCCCTCAAAAGGCCCATATGCCAAAGGTTTGGTTGCCTACCTGTGAGGCTATTGAGAGGTGATGGAACTTTGAGGAAGTGGGGCTACTGGAAGGAAGCTCAGTTATTGGGGTTGTGCCTTTGGAGGAGGTATTGAGAACCTGTCTCCCAAGAAGTGAGTAGCTTTACTCCACCACATGCTTCCCACCATGATGGTTTGCCTAGCCACAGAACCAAAACCAATAGAACCAACCAGTCAGGGACTAAAGCTTCTGAAACCAAGAGCCAAAATAAACTGTTTCTCCTTTTAAGTTGATTTCCTGAAATATTCTGTCATAGTGATAGACAGCTGAGACATCCAGTGTACCAAAAACTGAGTTAGACGTCTCACTAGCACACAATCTCATCATCATCCTACTCCTTGGCCCCTGGCCAAAATATATATATAGTCACTGTGTGTCCTCTATTTTAGTGAATGGCATCACCATCTAACTGGTAGCCTATGCAAGAAACGTGAACTTCACTTCTCCCTCTATTTCTCATGTCCAATCAATCATAATTAGTTCTTGAAAGACCTACTTCTCTCCATCCCATATCATCATTTCTCACCTGAAATAGGGCTTCTTTGTCATTTGTCCTGACCACACACCCAGCCATCTCATTCATTGCCACTGCAGTTTGAGAGGTCCCTCTAAATGATCCAGTTCTCCAAACATGATCCTCAGATCAGCAACAGCAATACAAGGGATCTTGCTAGAGATGCAATTTCTCAGGCTCCACCACAGATCCACAAAATCACAAGCCCTGGGAGTAGAACCCATCACTTTGTGTTTTAACAAGCCCCCCAGATGACTGTAAACAAAATAAGGTTTGAGAACCAATGCTTTAAAATATCTGCTCACATCACTGCTAACTGAAGGTACTCACTATTGTGTCATTTTTCTACATGAAGGTTCAAATACTTAAGTATCATTCACTTACTATAAAAACTACCCTAAAATGAGAATTCTAAAATGAGTGGTGAATGGGGCTTAAAGAAATGAACAGATAATGGGTCAGCATATGGTAGAGGTATGGAACACGTATTGGCAGATGGAATAGTGTATGAGAACTGTGATTCACTGAGGGAACTGATAAAATTTAGAATGACCCACAGATGAGAACATTAGCAAATGATACTTTCTTTCCTTCCTTTTCTCAGAAGTTAAAATTTTATCAGTTTCTCTTATCATTCTATCTCCCTCTGCCAACCAAAAAATATTCCACAACACAGATTAACACACAAAATTCTCTAACGACCACTTCTTTAGGCAAGGTAGGAAGGATATAAGTGGTAAGAACTTATTTTCTCAATCTGATCCTATAAATTATACACATTTCAAACTAGACTTTAAGGTTCCCACCAATTAATTACTCATTCTTATGGTAGTTCTCTTTTTTTTATTATTATTAATTTATTTAGATGCATTTCAAGTCATGGTACATATAGAAAGCTCAATTTCCATCTCTCTGGTTGCAAATAAGAGAGAGTTACACCATTTGCGTCTTCATACATGCACCTAGGGTAGTGATGTCCATCTCATTCAACCATTTTTGCTACTCCTATTCTCCCTCCCCTTCGCCACTTCCCCTCTTCCCCATCCAAAGTTCCTCCATTTCTCCCATGCTCCCCGGCAGTTCTCTTCTTTAACTCTACTGCTCCAAGTCCCTCACCTTTTACTAAAATTGGTTCAAATCACACCTCCCACAAAATATAACACTATAAGCTAGCAAACTCTTATTCCATAGATCCTCCCTATGTAAATGTGTTGCATGTTCATGTAAATCTCACTCTACATAATAATCGTGAAGATGTACAGATTTTTGCCTCTGTTGAATAGTTTAACTTCCTCAAGGACAAAATTGCTTCTTAGTTGCCTCATTTTCAAAATAAACGAACTAAATAAACTGACAAAGTCCATTGCTACTCTAAAATGTCATTATCTATGGTCTCACTTACTGCTCTGCATATATGATGGATTCTGTGAATGTTGTTAAGACTCTCGAACTCACACTTCCAAAGGCTCATGAAGAGACTCTTGCCTTCCCTACATTTCCCTCTTTGGAAATGGCAATGTGAAGGCAGTTTTTCTTTGATTCCCACCGTTTTGTAAAGGTTCACATTTCAACCACATCATGCAGGCTAATAAGACTTAGCTGTATTTTGGGCTTAAATAAATAAGAATTTAACAATTTTTCAATAGTAGCATTCTTTTCACTCCTATAAAACTGTCCCCTCATTTTGGTGCGGAAGGGTAAAGGAAAACTCTTGGAAGAAAAAGAATGTCAACTGGCCTGTTTTCTGCATGCAGATTTCTAATAACGACTCTCAGTGCATACAAGAATGTGTTCTCCACATGGCTATCAGAGACAACATACTCTTCTTTTTTTTTTTAACCACAGTTAGTCACTAATGTGAACCACAGATACAAATCAAGGAGGACTTCCGACACTAACTGAAACTAACTCGTGCCATGGGAACTGAATCCAGTGAAGACAGCTTCAACTTCATATTCCAAGAAAACACTACTTTCACTCTAAGGCAAAGAATTCTGACCCAAACAAAGGCCAGCGTTCTGTTTCCCATGGCCTCATTAACAATGTGTTTATCAAGAAGCAGAAGGACACACTAGCACTTATGACCTACTGACAATCATTAAGATTTTGCATTTTTTAAAGTATACAGTCCCAGCATGCATATTTATCAAACTTTTCTTTTTTTTCCATGTCTTCCCACCAGCAAGCAAATTCACCACTGAAGCCCCAGCTCTTACACTTGGTAAGAACAGGTAGATCCAAGGGTCTTTTAAGTCCACTTCCCATTTGATGGCTTGTCATTAGATGGTCTTGGTAGAGAGGCCAACTGGCAGCATACGCAAGAGGTTGCTTGTTCGTTACTAGTGGTTAAGACACTGGCTTTTCTGTCCAATTCTACAACTGCAACTTGGAAAAAAAAAATTAATAGTAAATCCACTCTAAGCACCGGCTACCTCCCATAATATGGAGTGAGTGTAAGAAAAGAGCTAAGTGCTACCTGAGAACATCATCATGACACAGTTGAGCAAACTAATTCCAACAAACCACAAAAGAAAAGTGGCCCAAGCTGTATTCATTCAAAGGCTACAATCAGTAGGGTCGCCTCTTTAGTAGTCAGTGCTCCGGCACCTTCAACCCCAAAGAAGCTTGAAGAAAGGAACAAGTCCATTATTACATGCCAGGTACTGTGACAGACAAGTTATACAGCTACTCATTCGATGCTCAGGAACCATCTGCAAGATAGGGAAAACTGCGCCCAATTTATAAGTGTAGGTTCAGAGAGAATAGGTAACAAAGATCATCTTCAGGTTTCAAAACAGAGTTTTTTTTAAAAAATGCTTAAAGCTCTTTTCTTATTTAATTACCTATGCTCCTTATGTAAAGGTACGAAAATGAAGCTTGGCTGGATTAAAAATACACAAGACTGGGCTTCTATTGGGAAAAAGAAATCAAACCTTATATATATTTAGTTCATAACTATTTTTCAGGGTGTAAGTTTGTTAGATTTACAAATATTAAACTAGCAGGGTTTTTCAATTTGACACATAAAAATTGTACTATTTATGGGGTACCATATAGTATGCTCATATAAGTATATGGTATGTAATGTTCAAATCAGGATAAACATATCTCCACAAACATATATCATTTCTTTGTAATGAAAACATTCAAAATCCTTTCTCCTAGGTCTTCTGAAATACAAACTAGCAGTTTTTAAATAAACATGCAACACTGTTAACAGTTTCTCCTTCTAATTATATTCCATCTTTGTCAATTCCCACATATTACATACCATCTTTTTTTCTGTACCAAGTAACTTTTCCCCTAAAAGCCAAAACTCCAAAAAAGATAGGTCCATTAAATCTACACTTAAATTAGCTCTGGTAACTTACACAAACACATACACACACAGAGAGACAAACACAAAAAATAAATTGAATTTCTTCAATTTTATAAGCCAGCCAAGAATCTGAATTCTTTATTTTCAGTAACCAAAGAGATTTTAAAATTGGCTATACTTTCAGTCCCAAATAAATCATCTTTGTTGATTTTCTAATCTCAATTACTAGAATGAGGAGTGTGGGCAACTGATGATTATGACATTTTTATGACATAAATAAAATTTCAGTTTATGAAAGAGTAACAACAGCAGGCTCTCCTTCTAACCACTTCAGCCTTGTAAGAGATTCAAAATGACCCTAGCCCCCTAATGCCAAGACTGCAAAATCTTAGCCTATTTACCTGGAGAGCCCTTCTAGTCTATTCCATGCCCTGAGGCAAGTATGCCTTCTATTGCTGATAAAATAGAGGTCACACACAGGTGGCTCCCAACACAAACCAACAGACAATTTTTACTGACCTGCACAGTATTTCAAAACACTTGAGCTAAAGTTAAATTTAAAAAAAAAAAAAATCATCATTTACAGTTTCCCTTTTAAAAAAAAAAAACAGTCCCACATGTGTATACCAAGCTTCAAAGTCTACTTTCTCCTCCTTCCCCCAGGGACCTGATATGTCCATTTGTTGCTCTAATTTAGAGCCTGCATCAACAACTTGAGCTTACCTGCATGGCCTTCAGGGGCATCTGAATTTATGATCCTTTTCTAGTTACAAGGGGAAACTGACAAAATACTTTCAATTCTGGAATGACTGTTCCTACAATGTGCATGAGTAAACAACGCATGACACCACTTCCTATTTACTTTCTATTAAGCCCAGTGTTGAACAGGCCTTCTTATTTTTCTCTAATGCCCAGGTAGGTCTAATTTGAACACGTTCCTCACCTTCTATCCAAATTTTCCTTTTCTGAGCAGGCCAAATGCTAGCCTTTGGTCATTCTGCCTTCTCATTTTGGCATTAAGATAGGCATTAAGGACAAATTTCACTAAAACCACTTTACAAAGTTTCCATGTCTCTTATTTAACATGGCCAAATTTAAGGCAAACAACTCATTTCAAGAACACATTTCATAAACATTCTATTTTCTCTTCCCCACATATATGAATGTTTTTTAAGACAGATGAGAGAGACAGGGAACTGAGCAAGTGGCTTCAACTGGCCTCTCTCAGTAGATAAATCCAAGAAACAGCCAAAAGGCAATAATATTCAAGGACTAACTGTATAATTCTTTTAAGATGTTTGAAAATGTCCAGTAGCAGACTACTATGTCACTTCTGTCTCTGTGGTTGAGTCTGGAATTCTTTTAAAAGAACCATGGTATCCTAGCTATGAGCATCACTGGAATTACAGATATAGTCAGTTTCAGGCAAACTGGTAAACAATTTTAAAAAAAGAAAAATGCATGAGGGCAGAAGGCATAATAATCAGGACTATTTTTTTAAAACTGCATTAAATCAGTCCAGTAATTTGGTACAGGTCAGGAATAGTTTCTCAAGTCCATATATTATTGCCGGACTAAAGCATCTTTTTTTATTATAAAAAGAGTATATAAGTATTCCACCACTGCTTTGCACTAAATTTCTCTTCTCAGTATACTCTCACATTCTCTCCTCATTGATCTGAACAATGTCTTCTATAAACACGCATGTCAGGTGGTGCCATAGTCCAAAAGATTTATATCTTCCCCATGTTAGGTACATAGTGTCCAATCTAATGCTTAGCCCCATGGTATCCAAATATCATTGGCTATAGGCTGCATGTTTGCATCCTCTACCCCCAGATTCATATATTAAATCTAAATCTCCAATGCAGTGGTATATTTTGAGGTGGGGCTTGGGGGAAATAATTAAGTTTTGAGGGTGAGGTTCTCATTAAGTGGTATTTGTGCTCTTACAGGGGATGAAGAGACCAGAACTCTCCCTCTACCATATGAGACCATGAGAAGACAGCTGTCTGCAAACTAGGAAGGGTGCCTTCACCAGACACTGAATCTGCTGATCCCTTGATCTTGAACATCCCAGCTTCCAGAACTATGAGAGACAAATGTTAGTTATTTCCGTAACTCAGTCTACGGTATTTTTGTTAGGGGAGTCAAACTGAGTAAGATACTGTCCAATCTAGATTCTTAGAATATATGAATGTGTGGGCAAAGGGAACTAGCTGTTCACCAAAATCTCTACTCTCCCTTCAAACTGTGTATTTGTCACTGAGAAGTGGTTTACCACCAAGGACTGTATTTCTGAGGCCTTTGTATCTAGGTGGAATGCTGGAACTATTTCTCACTGCCAAAAATACCAAAGGACATGATGTACATTATTTCCAGTCAAATATAGAAGTGTCGCGTCTTTACCCTGTTTTCCATATGCTAACTAGCTTCAGATGATTCCATAGTCCCTGAAAGATACAAGGAGAGAGAAACATGGCATCCTGCTCACCAACCAAGAATACCTACTCTGAGCTAGAATGTGATCAAGACTCAAAAAAAACTACTGAAATTTTGAGATTTGTTATAATGGATAACATTTAGTTCCTAACTTTATTCTAAATATATCAAATTTATATAAATTTATCAACCATGGGATTGATATTCTGAATGAGGCATCTTCAGTGACAAATAAGATGGAAAAAACCAAACAAGTGATCTGGAGGTAGGGATAACATTTTATGTGCACATTTATAGCTCTTAACTGTATGCATGGGAGAGTAAATATGATATGAACAATCTTGGGCCTCTAAACCGCAGATCAATCCAGGTCAAGAAAGCACTGTGGTGGCAGCAGCCTCTTCAAGTCTCTGCACCCTGGCATATTTCTAGAAACACATAGTCAGAGTCCCTCCTGCTCCAATAAATACCTGTGTGTTTGTATGTGTGTGTGTGTGTGTGTCTGTGTCTGTGTCTCTCTCTCTCACACACATACACAGTTTGCTAAGCTACCTTTCTCTCTCACTTTCTGATAACACAACTAGCCATCTCTCTCAGTCCTACCTTAAAATTTTAAAGTGATAGAATCTCCATATTCAAGAGGGATACTCTAGAAAAGCCTTTCATCTCTTTTTGCCAAGACAGAACCAATAAGGAATATCTAAGTATAATTACTTTAGATGCATTCAGAACTTAAATCCCAGAAGATTTCTATGTAGCCCATGCCACTTACTCACATACTTAAACAAGTATGTGAGAAAAGCAAAGCAAAGGTGTACATGCACATACAGGAATCCAGGCACATGATTCCAATGCCTCCAGAGAGACATTAAATATCTGACTGTCCCTCTACTCGAGACTTGGACAAATGCTCCAAAACTTTTTTGGCCATAAAATACACAACTGGATGGTAAATGCTACAGCTTGTTGGACATTACTGGGCATGTATTTTGTGGATACTGGATATGAAAAACAAACATGCAGGAGCATTCTCTGAGGGGCTGTCCCAGGGATTAGTCTCACATTAATGTTAATCCTGCAGCTGAGCTGGCCAAAGAATTCCCACCCAAGTCCAGGCCCCCGGAACTCTGAATAAGCAGCTTACGCTTTCCCAAAATGGCATGAATAATGAAAGGAGCTAAGCCTACCTGCCTAATTACGACCAGTAACAAAAAAATCGGGCCCCTAAAAGCCAACTCCCAGACCACTGAGGCAAGTAGGAGGTAGTCTAGTTAATGAACCCTCTGCTGTGTTCTGCAGGGGTGCTTCATTCTGGAGGCAAGACCCGGATGCTACAGCACCCTGCCTTCACCACAGTGCCACCTAATCGATTAGTTCACAAAGACTAAAATTAAAGGGCCAGCTGAGATCCAGATTGTGACAAAGCTAAGGAAGCACTGGAGTTTCCGTGTACTGGATGTAATGCATGAGATCAAATGTCCAATTCTTATAATATTCTTAGTTTGATTCAAAGGGATTAAAATCTCAAATTCAGTTTTAGCTAAAACTAGAAACACGAACCTCGCCATGCAGATTTCAAAGGGCCACCAGATCATGTACAATCCTAACGCCCCCATCTGCCTCCACACGCCCTGACATTTGTAAATTTGAGAAGGGCCTGATCTCATGTGGAAATTCACTGTGCACATTTCCCTGCCATAGGACACAGACCACACCAAGTTTCTATCTCTGACTCCCTTCTCCACAGTTCTAGGTCAGAGTGTATTTTGCAAATGGCTAATTACTAGTCAGCTTCCAACAGTTTGAAGAATCCTTCTAAAAAACTCAATGGAATAATTATAGTTAAATTTCCTAGTACTCAGTTTTGCCATTGCCAGCCCACTTTCCTGCATAAACGTCCTTCTGTTTCTCCTCAAAATGGGCTTTCTCCTTACATGACATTAATAGTACCAGTTTCCTCTACCATGCTAGTAATAATTCATTGTTTGGCCCTGCATTTGAGATTTTCAAAGCTTGGGGAAAAGCAGGGCGGGACACAAATTTTCTTCAGACTACATCAGACTAATTTTCTCCCACTGCTGTCTGTACTGCTTATTCTTTAGAAGGGTGGGGCCCATTATGGGGGTGAGGGCTACAAGAAAACACCAACAGAAGGAAAGGAGATGCTGGCGTTGTCATATCCACCACCCTCTAATCACAGCTCACTTAAGTAAATAGTCACAGCCAACCCAACGAGGTGACAAACTGTCTTCAAGCACCTTCAGGCCATTATTCTCCTTATCACCTCATGTACTTTCTCCAGTTTTCTTGTGTCATCTTTCAACTAAGCATAGGGCCCAGGAACAATGAATTTCATGGTTAGAACAAGCCCCATACCCAAAGAACAATACATGGAGAGTCAATTCACTACACAAAAGACAAGGCTTTCCATTCTCAAGCTGAGCCTGGTGGTGGTAGGAGAAGAGTTGTGTTTATTTTCTATCCTCCAGTATAACTATTTAATTTCTTCTTTTGCATTTAAGAGTTTTGGTCTATGAATATATAATAGCCAGTATGACTTCTCCCATGAAATGATTTGCCACAAACAAGGGTGCACTACATCTTTAACACAATCCACATTCTCTGTATTATCATATTGTAATAACTGAAAAGCACACAGATAACGAATTACACAGTACGTGGTAAAGGTACTAATGAAATTATTTTGATTCATATTCTGATTCTCTGCTTGGTGGCACATAACTCCCCTTTCATTAGTTTCAAAGCATCCTGTCCTTGACTAGAGATTTAAGAATGAGCTCCTACGACAGAAAATTAGTGATATTTATTGAGCACCTATTAATGAGGTCCGGGATCAAGAGATGACCTAATTTTAAAATAATACATAATTAGTAAGTTATACATGCTACCCTAATTTTGGACCTCATTTAATGTTAACAGCCCCATTCAGATCAGCTCTGCTGGTGTACAGCAAAGACAACTCAAACCCAGGTCTGCCTGACTCCAGAGTCCAGGCCTGTACCTGCTTTGCAACCTGAAAACTTCTTTCAAATCCAGACCTCTACATAGACATCCTGTGGATTCTTCTGTATTATCTCAGACATCAAAACTCAAGAACTTTGGTGGGAATATATCCAGAGTTGTCTCACCTTTAAAATCTGTTATAATCCCAAGAAAGGATACTGTTAATGAACAGTCCTGTATTTAAACCTCAGAAGCAATATCCAATGACTTGAATTTATTTATAACAAATGACAAAAGGTCTACTTGCAATGGCCTGGAAGTTTATTCTCAGAAAAGATTTGCCTTTCTCCAGGCTAAAGGTCATGCAAGGTACAAATTTAGAGCTTTGGAAAGCCATCTGCTGATGCATCTGGAAACAAAGGGAGGAGACAGGAAAGGAATAAGAGGCAGCCAAATCCCTCAGATATCTCGTGTATATGTGTGTGTGTGTGTGTGTGTGTGTGTGTGTGTGTGTGTGTGTGTTTCCTAGTGCATCTGTAGATCAATACTGTAAATTAGGATGGGTGTGTTGGACCTTAAGAAAATGCTTCCACTCCATTTTGATTTATTGCAAAATCAGAAGGATTGAATCATGATGTCAAGCTTTAACATGCTCAATTAACACAGTCAACACCAGCATGAGAGAAAACTGGAGCTGAAGACTGAATCATCTGAGACTCTTCAAAAAATGCAGCCAACAGTCCCTATTTATGAGGAGAAAACATTCAGCATTTGAGAATCCCATTTTCCTTTTACACGGACATGAGCCAATTACTGATAATAGCATAAACCATGTCTCATAAAATTTTGTGTTTATACATACACACAGATACAGAGAAACAATCTTTTCTCAAAAATATTCAGAATACTCCTCAGATTTACTCTTTTAAACAAATACACAGCACATTCATTTCTCCTATTTAGCCAAGGTACTCCAAGTTTCACATGATAGCAACCCAAATTTAGAACACCTGAATTTAAAAATGATAGTTTCAAAAATATGTTGCTTGTTTACCAAAGCAGTTAGAATGGAATGTGTCTCATATCATCTGATCCATAAAGAAATTATCCATTTGCTGAAAAAATTGAGTCTTCTGAAATAACTGTGGATATGCAACAAGTCGGTAGACATTTTAAACCTTTGCTTATAGAGACATTGGTAGGTAATCCTAGATTAACTCAATTTCTCCTAAGTGTAATTTCTCAGTTTTCACTCCAGTATCCCAAACTTTATAATGACCCTATGAGGGTAGGGATTATTTTCTCCCTTTTTCTGAAGGAAGCTATGGAGAATTAACATTCAAAGATGATTCAGAGTAATGGTTCCTAAAGACAATTTCTCTTTTATTTAAGTAATAAGGAAAATAACTGATCTTAATCATTATTTTCCAGATCCTGCCTGACTAAAAAGCTGGGGGGGGGGGGTGACACAATAGGGGTCAGCTCAGCATTTGGTCCCAGAAGTCACTTTGCTCTCTGCACACAAGCAGCCAAAACAGAGGCCATATGGGAATGGCAGAAAGGTCCACTTTTAACCATCAATAGGGGAAGGGAGGTTTGTACTTCCAAGATTTACTGAAATAAATTTTGAATCAAACCTTTAAATAAAGATAAGGAATTCATGCAAGTGATAGTTGGTATGTGGAAACTACTTGTTGTACAGTGAGCACCATGCCTCAGATTTGGGCTCAAAAAGCACCCAGAAGGCTGGTAAAAAGTGGTACTTTGCTTTCACCCCAGCTAAATGAATTAAGTAGAATACACTTAGCATAATGTTCATTTTGCCTAAAACAGAACATTAACAAATGTAAAACAGTGAGTACATACATGAGTGTATGTTTGTGACAGGTAACATTTGCTAAGGAAGAGACAGAATCACATGGTACCCACTTCTAAAATGGACTTATGTGAGAACTTGCTTCCTAAATGCAAGCACATCACAATCTCTTACCTTCCACATTGAAAATAGCACTTTACTTGTCGGTGAGTAGATACCTGGTCATTGTTTGATAAAACTAGTGTTATAAAAATCCCACATGACCAACTGCTCACAGCATACATCTGTTGACATCATTTTCCTTCTTAGATTCAAGACAGATGTGTAAACATGATATATGCATGGAACTGTCAAGCTGAATGAAAAAGATGTCAGTGATTCCTTATCACATGACCTTCATTTTACAAGAGAAAAAAATGGCACAAAAATTTCAACTTGCTTAGTATAACAGTAATGGTACTCAGGGGGAAAATCAGGTATTATAGCCTCATCATACTGGGTCAAATCAGACCAAATCTGAGAGCCCTTATTTCTCAAAACTCAGAATTTTTAGCTGGGCCTGGTGACGCATGCCTGTAATCCAGGTGACTCAGGAGGCTGAGGCATGCAGATCACAAGTTCAAGCCAGCAACTCAGCAAGGCCCTAAGCAACTTAGGGACACCCTATCTCAAAATAAAAAATAAAAAGGGCCGGGGATGTGTCTCAGTGGTTAAGCACCCCTGAGTTCAATCCTTAGTGAAAACAAAACAAAAACCACTTCAAGATTTTAAATGAAAGAATTCCATCCGCAAAATTGAAGACAGGTTAAAGAGAGGTACCAGAGAAAGCTCTGAAAGGAAAGAAACAAGATACACAGGTCATGGCTCTGTCAAGAAGTACCAATCACATCAATATGGCAACAGCACTTTGCTTCATGTAGAGAATAACTAGCAAATTAAAATACTAAGCTTTTAGACTGTATAAATTTCAATAAAACCTCTATCTCTGAAAGAGTGCAGAAAAGAAAAATGAATCGCTAGAGGCAGAAAGTTATTACCAGCTCATGCTCCAGTTCCCACAGCCCTTAACTAGACTGTAGGAAAGGATCAGGAGTTAAACACAATGTAAGGCAAGGGCATCTGCCAGGCAGGCAGCTCTGCATGGACAAATTTGGATGGACACTGCATGCTATCTTCAGCTTTAGGTCAATCTCTAGATAGACCAGAAAAAAACAGGAATACTTTCTACCTCACAACTTGACCTACTTCTATCCAAAGTCCCTAGTGACTTAAGACCAACTGCCATGTCACAAAATTTTAAAACATGGTTTAATTACAACACAGAGTTTTCTATAAATTCTTGTTTCGAAGTGATCAACCCTCAGTATCCGTGAGAGGTTGGTTCCAGGACCTCCCATGGAGTATTGGCATATAATCTACACTTGCTTATTCCTCAATCTTAAATCATCTCTGGATTATTTATAATATTTGATACAATGTCAATACTATATAAATAACTTATTCTGTATTATTTAGGATTAAGAAAAAACTCTGTACATGTTCACTTACAGACACAATTTTTTTTTACCATTTTCTATTGTGGTTGGTTGAATCACCATATGTGGAATCTATGAATATGGAAGGCCAAGAAAATTACACACACACACACACACACACACACACACACACACAGAGTTGGTACCTACAATGTTTCCTTCTTCAAAAGGAAAAAAATTCTTGAATTACATGTAAGATTACTTAGAAGACCCAAGAAGAAAAGCCAGACATGGTGGCACAGGCCTGGGGACAATCTCAGTAGCTAGGGAGACTAAGGCAGGAGGAATGCAAGTTCAAAGCTAGCCTCAGAAACTTAGCTTAAGCCCTAAGCAACTTGGCAAAACCCTGTCTCAAAATAAAAAAAAAGGGGGGCGGGGGGCTGGAGATGTAGCTCAGTGGTAGAGCATCCCTGGGTTCAACCCCAATACCACCCCCAAAGAAAAAGAAAGAAAAAGAAAAACACCCAAGAAGAAATAAAAAGTATATTACAAATAATAAATATTGTATCAACATAAGAAGTAGGCATATTTCTGTAGCATTTTAAATTTCAAATTAATCCACAATGGATTACAACTGTCCCTTTGTTTCCATGATAAATTTATACATAAATAATAGTAAATTGTGATTTGTTTACTTGGTTTTTGTTCCTGGCTGCCACTAAAGCATACACTTCTAGAAAAGTGATTCATCATTGTCTTCCAGCATAAAGTACAGAGCCCAGTACACAAAAAACACTCAAAATATCTTTGGAATACACATTTTTCCAAACAATCAGGAAACATTTTTCTAATTTGATAAAATGCAAAGTTGGAAAGAATGAGGAGAAACAGATACTCTCAAGCCCTGTTGGTCATAAAAATCAGAGCTACCTTTTAAGGGCAAAATTTGGTAATTATATAATACCCTCTGAAAGCAAAAGCAAAGCTTCCATTTCATACTATTAAGTGAAAAAGACAAGGTATAGCACAATAGATTGTGATGTGTTTTTGTTTTGTTTCAAATGCAATGTATGTTCTACATATACAGCAACCACACCTGGCAGGAGGAGTTAGGATAGACTCCGCAACTCTAGAGGAAGTCATTCCTAAGGTAATCTAAACATCATCCGCCTCACCAATGCTAGAAGCCCTGCTTGAATGCACATCCCATGCTAGAAGGATTTACAAGAAACCTCAGAGAGGTTACCTCAAACAGTAATACTGGGTACAGAACTGGCATGAAGAGGAAGCAGTCTCATACTCCCTACTTTTACTCTTTTGAAATATTTTTGCTTTACACATTATCTTGCAACTTTGAAAGTTTCAGTCTTTATTGTTATTTTTGTACTGATGCTTGAACCCAGGGGTACTTTACCACTGAGCTACATTTCTAGCCCTTTTCATTTTTTGAGATGGGGTCTCGCTAAGTTGCTTAGGGCCTCACTAAATTGCTGAAGCTGGCCTTGAACTTGCGATCCTCCTGTCTTGGCCTCCCAAATCACTGGGATTATAGGTGTGCACTATCACACCAAGCTTTTTAGTCTCCTTTTTGGCGTGGGGGTGGGGGAGATAGGTACTGGGGATTGAATCAGGGGCACTCAACCACTGAGCCACATCCCCAGTGCTATTTTGTATTTTATTTAGAGACAGGGTCTGAGTTGCTTAGAGCCTTGCTTTTGCTGAGGCTGGCTCTGAACTCATGATCCTCCTGCCTCAGCCTCCCGAGCCACTGGCATTATAGGTATGCGCCACTGCACCTGGCTTTTAGTCTCCTTTTAAAGAGATATGTTACTTAAAGTAATTTTGTAAAGTAAAACAACAAAAAATTATTTTAAAACATAACTTTTCTCTGCTTTCTCTTCTGACTTCCCTCTTCCACATAATATCTTTCAGGAGTTAGTGGTTAGAGTGCTGGTTTTCATTTTCTGCTTGTTTGGGGCCTACTATGAATCATTTCCTGGTCTCAACTATTCCAACACCAGAGTCGGAGAAACAAACCAAGTTGACACAATGCTCCCCTAGCAGGAGTAAGAAGAGGATGTTGTAATACAAAACTCCAGACTTGCTATTTCAGGCCTCCTGATCCAGCCAGGCAGAGACTGGGAGGTAAGGCAGAAAAATGCCTTCTGAGCTGTGAGTGCTCAGTGTTTTCTTTCTTCCAATCAGTCAGGTGTGCCTAAAATTTACTATTCTCACAAATAGCTTCCAGGTTTCTTAGAAACTATTATCTAATGTGAACAGGTGATGAACCTGAACTTTTAAGTACATGTCCTGATGGTAGTTCAAGGTAACAATAGGAACAGGCTATAAACAGCTCTTCTAAAACTATCGACTATTACACAAATATAAAATATCTTGTTTTATTGTTTAAGAAAAATATATCTCAATTGTAGCTGCCCACCAGAATCATCTGGGGAGAGCTTTTAAAAAACCCTAATACCTGGGCCCCACTTGACCAATTACTTCATAACCACTATGCCTTCACTGATGATCAACAGAAGGCATTTCACATTAAGGCTGACTGTGCGTTCATCCTGTGATTTGATGAAGTGAAATGAATTTTCAAGAACCACACACACAATACCACACACTGAGAGTGTGTGGTAACCCAACTTCTGTCTTGCAACCACACACTAATGGGAGACGGAGTAAAACAAGTAGTACCAGGCACCAAGGGCTAAGGTAACCGTCATCAAGGACTACTGTCTTACCTTTGCTACCCGTGCTTACACAAGTCTTCAAAACGCTCAAGTACCTGCCAGACTGTCATTCCTAAAGTGTTCAGCTATGTTGGAGGATGTTTCAGTAGTTAACTACAAAAGGAGCCTCTCAGTTCAAAGTCCATTGTCACCTATGAACCCTGAACTTCTTTTCCTCACTCCCTTCTTCCCATCCATTTACTCAGATACCACCACCCTAAAATATTTTTACCTGACAGCAATGAGGTAGATGAAAAAACACCTTTGTTGACGTCTCAGGTTATGCCCCTACCACAAATCTGCCACATGCTAATAAGGGTATGTTCAATCTGTGAAGTCAGAGAACTCCTGGCATTGCTAAAAGGCCCTACAACCCTCTCTGTGTGATCTGGCTGAAATTAATAAATTTGCTTCTTGGAGCTTTTATACCAGAGAGCTTGAGGGTGAGAGGCGTCATCTGGGGAATTGCCAGGAAATATTGATTGGAAACACACTGGAAATCCACAGAAGCATTACACCTTGACTTACTTTATCTAAGGATGGTTCATCTCTCTTCCCAGTGTTACAAATACAATATCATTATAACTTCATCCAGACGTGACAGGGGGGCAACCACAATAAAATACCACATGTAAATGTGACATTTAACTCTAACTGGTTCTAGTGTATTGGAAATAGACTTATTTCTACTACTTATAAAAATAGAGTATAAGTAGTACAACTATAAGAACTACCATTTATTTTTACTTATTAATTATTTGACATATAAGCTCTGTTGTTTGGAAATTAGGCCAAAGAATTTAAGAATAGAATAATCAGAATACTAGTATGTAGTAAATAACACATTCCTGTAACTATTACCTACAGAAATTTGACCAGCATTTTCATCACAGGCATTGAGAATCCCTCAGTGTGATTTAGTATTGATCAGCAGCACAGAATAGAGGGCAACTATAAGGCTCCCTGGTACTTATTTAACCTTAAGTATCTCTCTCTCCAATCCCATTACTGAAGCTATAACCAATCTCTTACCTAGAGAGTAAGATCTCACAGACCTTTGCCCTCAGCTTTATATAGAAAAAAAGGCCCAAGTTGGCTCTGCAGAAGGAAAAAGCACCAGAAAATTAAGGCAAAAAACTGAACTGCATATTTCAGTTCAGGTTAAAAACCCCTTGCAGATTAAAAAACTGTAAGGGGTTAATGGACTTGATTGAACTTCTAGGTTACAAGTGAGCAGGCTGTTTCTAAAAGCTTGCTCAAGTTTCTTCCAGCTCCAAAAATGCCTTCCAACTTACAACTAGAAAAGAAAAATGACACTCTGAAAGGTGAAAAGTGAATAAACATTACAGACTTGGCACCCTCACACCAATGCTGTCATTTGATCAATGTTTCTATGGGTATCTGATGTGCTAAACCAAACACTGTGAGAGAAAAAAAGGAATGACTAGATTCCTGATCTCCACAATACTGGGAAGCAAATTTATAGACATAAAAATTTGCACACATGCCCATGCAGGAGTTGAGTTATAGAATAAGGCAGTATAAGATTAAGTGACAGAATGGAATTTATAGACAAAGACATATGAATGCGAAACAAGAAATAGAAAGGTCAGTGAATAGTCTGAGGTTGAAATTCAGCAGGAAATATTTATGAGACTGTGAAGTCCCAGAAACTATAACCAGTGCTTTAGTTCCACCTAATTTAAACCGCACAGTAATCAGGTGGCTCTTGTGCAAGTAAGAACTTGACAGCTCCTTGCATTAAACATGGTCAACAGTGCTCACAGAGCTGAGAAGGAAAGCCCACCCAAAGGAAGGAGGAGTTGAACTTAACTCTAGATATTGGTTTTTTGCATTTCTAAAACTCATATATGAGGGGTGAATGCCCAAAAAAATCTCAAACTGAGAATGTCCCCAAATAAATGAGACAAAAACCCAAGGAACTATTTCATGGGGAAACTCAAAAGGTCCAATCTGGAGCCTCAGTCCTAAGTCTCCAGAGCTTCCATGGCCCAGTCCCACTATGCCCATGAAAAGCACCTTTCATGACCCCATATACTCTAATAGAAACAAACCTCTGGCGTGACAAGGCAGTTACACAGCACATCATCCCCATCTTTTCAGGTAAGGAAGCTCAGAGAGGTTGACAATCCTGACTCCAAAGCCACACTGCCACTAAGCCAATTCCACGGAACTGTAAGCTCCTGGAAGAGAAATACTACAGAAATAGGAGGAAGGACCTCTCCACCAAGTCATGTCATCAGTGTTTCCTAAACTCCACCAATGAAATGTGGCCGAGCTAGATGTTCAGTTCAGAAGGCCAATGGAAAGTAGCCAACTGATAGAGAAGCTGGACTGTAACTTCCTTGGAAAAAGCTCTGGAGTGTTTCAAGTATCCTCAGTACCTGGCACCCACAAAGGTGTCCAAGTGCTATTGCTATTGCTGTATTCCTAAAACTGACCAACACAAATATTTAAGCCACTCTCTCTCTTTTGAATCTCAGTCAATAAAGAATCTGATGTCCAAATTTTACTTTTAACATCTATGGCCCCAAACTCACAAACCAGTACAAAGAAATAAGGCAGTGGAATGGCACGTCTAGAAGTTTTCCAATTTTTAATATATTCTGAAAGTTCTGACAGATGATTGCATTCCACATACTAACTCTGATTCTCTCTTAGGCAACTCTTTGTGACCTTCAGTAAGTTTTAAATCTTTGAAATGGATGGAAATCTTCTGGAAGCAAGATGGTCATAACCCATCAGAATAAAAAGATAGTACCTACCCCCCTCAAAAAAAAATCAAAAATCAAATAAATGAATTAATGAATTGCAAGTACATCACAAATTAAGTATGAAGAGCCAAAGATTGCGTGCCCAAGAATGCACTAATTAATATTTATTAGATATAAGTGTGGGTACACATCTAGCACAGGCTCTCCTCATTTGCACCACTCCATCTTCCACAGCCTTTTGGTACCCTAAGGACAGAAAAATGTTAAACAAAAATGAAGAAGTAATTTTCCCCGAGAAGCCAAGGGGCAATTAACATCATGACTGCCATCTTCCAAATTCCCATTTCCAAACAGAATTTAGTGGGCAGCTGAATTCAATCACTATACCACCCTCCTCAGCTTGCCTCCCCAGAATCCCAGCATCCTAGCAGAACAGAAGACCGTATCAATAAACAAAAATGTTCCAGGCTGCAAAGTACACCACACTGATGGGCCAACGTACAATCTTAACACACCATTTGCTAAAGAAGAGGTCTAAGGATGAGCTGAGGACAGGACACAGGACAATGGGCCCACAGGTCTTCCAGGCCAGGTTTCTCAGAACCTTGCCAAGGATCTTTCGACCAGAATACAAATCCCCTGTCCCCAGTGCACACCCCTTCAGGTAAGGGACCTCCAGCACAACAATCTAGCCCTTTGGTATCCAGTATGAAAGACAAAAGCCCATCAAGCATGTTTCACCTATAACACTAAGGCAAAGGAAGAGTGAACACAGAGGTAAATAATGATGGATTTACTGAATCTTATTTAATAGCACATGAAGGCACCTAAGACTAGGGCTGTCAGAAAGCCAAGACTTTCCTGGAGGTTGCTGGCTTGCTCTTGCTGAGGCCTACCACCCACCTGGTTAACTAATGCTTCCCCATTCTTTCTGGTCTCATCAGGTGCTTAAGAATGCTTCGAATAACTTTTTTTTTGTTTTTGTTTTTTTTAGTTGTAGGTGGACAGAATATCTTTATTTTATTTTTATGTGGTGCTGAGGATCGAACCCAGTGCCTCACGCATGCTAGGCGAGCACACTACCACTGCGCCATAACCCCAGCCCTCGAATAACATGTTTTGATTTCTGACTCCAATGTACTATCTCAGTGACACTGGCTGAGCTATTTAACTTTTCTGTCTTTGTTTCCTCATCTGCAAAATATAAATAAGAGCACCTGCCTAGAAGCTGGGAGTGTAGTTCAAGGCAGGGTGCTTGCCTCATAGGCAGAAGGCCTTGGGTTCAATTCTCAGAACTACCCCCAAAAAGTACCTGTCTCAAACAGTAGTTGAGGAATCAATGAGTTAATTCATAAGGCACTTAGAACAGGGCCTGACATGTGGTGAATGCTGTATTATTTGACTGGAATTAAAAGATAACTTTTTAAAACAATTTGTTCCTCTAGGCAACTAGAAAACTGGATAGCAAATCAGGAGAGTGCCATAAAAGTTTAAAAACAAACAACTGTGGCAAAGTTTAGAAACAATGGAAATGATCTAAAATGAGACTGTGGTGATGGTAACAACTCTGTAAATCTAAAAATCATTCAAGTTTACACTTTAAGATGGGTGAATTTTATGACATATGAAGTATACCTCAATAAAGGAGTTTTCTTTTATTTCCTTTTTGGTACAGGGGATTGAACTCGGGGGTACTTAACCACTGAGCCACATCCCTAGCCCTTTTTTGTATTTTGTTTTGAGACAGGGTCTCATGAATTGCTTAGCACCTTGCTCAGTTGCTCAGGCTGGTTTGTACTCAATCCTTTTGCCTCAGCCTCCTCAGACGCTGGGATTAAAGCAGTTTTCTTTAAAAAGGTGGTGGGGGGGGTATTAGTAGAGAAAAGGGATCAAGGGGTAAGAGGCGAGGAGGGAGGTGGGAAGTGCTGGGGAGTGATATTGGTCAAATTATATTGTTATATTGTGTGCACGTACGAATATTTAACAAGTCCCATCAATATGTACAACTACAATGCATCAATTAAAAAATGTGGGGAGGGAGAATTAAACAGAAAGAAAAGGGACAACCATATGATTTAAATCAACTACTTAGTTATAATAATGAAAACTAAAATTCTACATTTGGCTGCATCAGAATCCAGGATGTCAATCCCTATTCCTGGAACCTTTCAAGGCAACAGCGTGACAGTGGCATTCACCAGGCATTATGAACATACGTGATTCTCTTCACACTGGGTATCCTTGACTCAAACAGCAGAACACAGGAACAAGACAAACCCTTAAAGCTTCCAGGAAGAATGTTTCATACAACCACAAAACAAGTAAACACTCTGTCACTAAGAAAACATGCCGCAACAGGAAAACACTCTCTCTGATTTTCTTAAGCCTGGCACTCTAAACATGAGAGACAGCAGAGTAAGACCATCCCAAAGAGCTTAGGCCACGTGAGATCCACAAAGGAGATTTCAAATCTAGCATGCATGGCCTAGAACAGTTTATTTTGACCTATGCAAGCTAGTTTCCTCATCAATGAAACCATCTGGCTTGTAAATGCTGCTAAGGATTGGAGATAATAAATGCAAAGTGCCCAGTGCTTGACACATGGTAGGCACTCCAACCCAGTAGCACAGTAAGAGTAACGACTTTATAATTTTACGTAAGCATAATAAATGCACACTAAGATCATCATGTAAAATAACAAGGAAACCAGACCTTTTCATTTATCTACACTTACACCACCCCTGTAACACCAATGCCTGATAATACTTCTGTGACTCCACTCGACTCACTGCAAAAGGAAATGAGCTCCATGGTAGCCAAGACTACCATGTAAGAGGAAGGCATGCTGACAACAGAATTCAATCATCTCACATTTATATAAGTTCCTTGGTGAATTCAGTTACCTTTCACAAGTATCAGGAGGGAGGCACATGGAAGAGTTCGAGGACTCTGAATGCACAATCTACTCTTAACCATGACTGTACATTTCACATAGTAAGCAGACACTCATAAATCTCCCCTTTAACGGGGCCTGTGGACATACAATTATATGTCAGAATTGCAGTTTAGTTTCCCCAGACATGTTAGCATTGATTTGTTGTCCCCACGTGGCTGCATGTTATTAACTGTCCCAAAGCAAAATCGTAATGCAGAGGTGTTTGTGTTGTATCTACACCCCCTAACAATGTCACAAATAAAGTAAGAGAATTAATTTCTGGTTGGTTCCATATCGCATAGTATCAGACTTTGAGATTAGGCAAATCATCATCGGATCTATAATAAACCAACAACTTATTTTTCAAACCCTGAAGTCATTCATTCAACTGACCTCCTCAGAGCCAAAGACCTTGACGGAAGCTTTGCACTACTGACAAAAAAAACCCTACGTGATGCCAAGAGGAAATTAACAGATGGGAGGGGGGTTTGGAGGTGGCCATTATTCTTTTCATTTCAGTCTCATTATATGACCTACTAATAAGAATGCTTACAGTATTGTGTTTCCAAAAGGTTCCCACATACATGATGCATCTGACAGCTGCCCATAAAACTTACAAAAAACAACCAATACTAGACATTTCAGGCTAATAACACAAATTTGATTCTGGAACCCATCTTCCTATCCCTAGTCCTGTGTTCAACCTCATATTGCCTCCACAACTAATATTATACAGTGGAACCTAATCAGGTTCTTTCCATTGTTAGGTTTCTAAGCAACTTTACAGTGGTATTGTTGTCATTAATTCCAGAGACATGGATAAATTCCTGTTCAATTCATTCTTCCCTTTGTTCTAGTCTGCAAATCTCCGCATAACCAATCAGGATGACCTGGCAGCTCAGAGATGAGTCTGTCTGGGAATTTTTGGACTCAGATGTGGTTGATCAGCGCCATCCTGAAACAAAGATGAGCTCACCATTGATAGCAATGCCCCGAGTACCATCCCTGTCAACCTGTGCCTTAGGAGACAAACGTGCTCCAACAGAGCCTTTGGGAAGAGTTGGGGTTTTCAAATCATACTCAGAATTGGATGCTTCTTTCTGAAAACTTTAGGCTAAAAACTAGTCAGTAGGAAAGGGGTGTGGGTCTGGTCTTACTGACATTTAAATAATGTTTAGCGTTAGTATTAGAAATCATGTTTGCAAACAAAAGCTTCACCGTAAACATGTTTGAACTCAGTTCTATAAATATGATTTTCTTACAAGCAAAAGGAAATTCTGAAATTCTGAAATTGTGATTTTTGGCAACCAAATTAGTCTTTTTGAAAAGCTTTCATTTTTGTTTCATTTTTTTTCCTTTAAATTCTCTGGTATTTAGTAACCATACCCTGTAATCTGTTAATATAGCATTTTAAGATGTGTTTTCAAACATTTTTTGCTTAATCACTGCCTTAGCCTTTTGGTAAAACCAGCTTTTAGCACACAGGCCTGCAGGGGACAAGTTTTTAAATTATTCTGAAGCTTGCCTTTTCCCTTGGAAGTTTTTCCAAACTATTTAAAAATGTCTCCGCCTTGGGGAAAGAATGATAAATTGGATGATCTTACTGTCTGATGCCTGGTCTAATCCATTTTGTGTCACCAGAAACTTGCCTCTTACTACTGGACTCTCTTATATTTGCAGTGCCCTGCAAGTATGTTCACTGTAAAGTCCCTACAGTGTTCTCTTGGGGTGTTCTCAGGGGTGACAACACACCATTTTACCCTGTTCTTTTCCCTTTCCATTTGCATTTCTGGTTCAAATTCTGTTTCTTCAGAGAAATGGTAACTTCAAGACATATCCCAAAAGAAGTAATTAAAAATAATCATTTTTTTTTAAATATTTTTTTTAGTTGTTGATGGATTTTTATTTTATTCATTTGTTATTTATATGTGGTGCTGAGGATCGAACCCAGTGCCTCACGCATGCTAGGCAAGCACTCTACCACTGAGCTACAGCCCCAGCCCTAAAAATAATCATTTTAAGGGCAAAAAGAGAACATGAAAAATATTAATTGATCAGGATGGAAAAAGTCCCATACACTGTTTTGCTTTTTGTTTTGTCTTGGGGTGGAGGCTGTTTTATTTTTTTGTGTGTACACTGTTTTAACTTTTGTTTTTGATTTCTGGTACCAAGGATTGAACCTAGGGGAGCCTAACCACTGAGCCACGTCCCCGGCACTTTGTATTTCATTTAGAGACAGGGTCTCACCGAGTTTGCTGAGGCTGGCTTTGAACTCAGAATCCTCCTGACTCAGCCTCGTGAGCCATTGGGATTACAGTTGTGTGCCACCACACCCAGCTATTTTAACAGTGTTCTAAATTTATGCACAAATTCAAATCAAAACCACAATGAAATGCCATTTTGTGCCATTAAAATGGTTATTACTTAAAAAGAAAAAAAATGCACTCATAAGAATGTAGAAGAACTGAAACCCTCATCACTAGTGGGAATGTAAGATGGTATAGCACTGCAGGAAACCATATGATGCCTCCTCCAAAAGTTAAACATATGATTCAGCAATTCCAGTTCTAGTTATACCCAAAAGTATTAAAAACAGATATTCAATCGACATTTGTGTGCCACTGTTCATGTTGGTATGTACAATGGCCAAAAGTGAAAACAACCCCAGTGTCCATCAGCAGATGAAAAGATAAACCAACATGGTATAGCCTGACGGTAAAATATCATTCATTCAACGTGGATGAACCTTGAAAACAATGTACTAAGAGAAATAAACCATACACAAAAGGATATACATTGTATGATTTCACCTGTGTGAGTTACCTAAGAGTAGATAAATTTATAGAGATGGAGAAAAAATATATATATAGGTTACCAGAAGTTTGTGGGGAAGGAGAAATGAGGAACCAACGTTCAATGGGTACAGAGTTTGGGTAGAATATAAAATTTGGAGAATGGATGGTAGTGATGGTTGCACAACCATATGAAAGAACTTAATGCTATTGAATTGCATACCTAAAAATGGCTAAAATGGTTAAACTTGATACCATATTTTACCAGCATTACAAAATGACAAAACACATGGCAAAAAAAGAAAAAGTCACAAAACAGGCAATGAAATGATGGATGACTCCCCTAGGCTCCAATGCTTCCAGAGGAGCTGCTAAAAAAAAAGAAATTTAAATGCATTTACTCACACTCACTGGTGCTCAAAGACAGACAGGACAGGTCAAAACAACAGTTCAGGTTCAGTGGGATTCTCAGCACTGACAAAATGAGGCACATGAAAGGTGAATCTGTATGTCAGAGTAGCAGCAAGCTAACACAGATGGGAGCAGAAGAAAAGAGGAGATGCACCATGTGTGGGGCATGTTTTCTTGCTTCTAGTATTCTGCCTTGAAAACTAGCCTCTCAGTCCTGGGCACTCCAAGGCCCTGATGATCCTAGATATGCATGCACAGATCATGGGAACAACTCTGTATACACACATCCAACAGCTCCAGTGCCCTGGATCACTGCTTAACACTCTCATAGTCTAACTGGCAGCAAGGATGACTCCCTACTCAACACTCAGCTGGCAAAAAAAAAAAAAAGGACGCTCTGTATACATTGACATTATTCAACAAATTCAGGAACTCTTCTAGTTAAGCTAGATTCTTGAATTCTGTATCTGGAGATTCCAAGCTAAGTTCAAGACAACCCTCTCAATCTCAGTCACCTCTCCATCACTGGCCCCAAGGAGAAGAGGGGCAGGATTCATCCAGACTCACAAATAGACTCACATTATTTTCTCTTCACCTTAAGGGACCTGGCACTACCTTATATTTGCTCAGACAACTGTGTGTTCCCTAATGAGACTGATGATATATGGCAGTGTAGAAGACAAAACAGAATAATAATTCACAAAAGACACCCACAGAGGACCACCTGCACCTGAACCACCAAGATCTGCAAATTAAAATATAATCTCATTGTTTCAAGTCTGCCTTGGAAACACATTGCCCTTTTGGGAGACACAGGCTACTCTAGACCAGTGAAACTTTCACACTACTGAATAACTATAGGCTGCCCTAATTAATTACCTGAGATGCAACTGGTAGATTCTTGAATTTGTTATGTTGTTTTCTTTTCAATTCTATTAGCCTACTTGACCCACATCTTCATGCCCTTGGCTGTAACACTTGGAAAATTAAAACTTCTCCCAATAGAGCATAATTAAAAGTTAAATATAGCAGCTAAAATCTAATCTCATAGTCTCCTCTAAATCACAGAACTACCATAGTGTTGGCTGGGCTTCAAGTCAGCATGGATAACTCTGGATTCAGGCACTTCCATCTGCAATGTATTTGTAAGGCTTCCGCTCAGCCATGGAAAGAAGTCCACATCCAAAAGATTCTATTATAGCTTTGGTCTTTCATTTCAACTATTAGACAAACTGGGATTTCACAGACTTAGCCAAACATCTAGCCAGCCCTCTCTATTGAGTGCTAAGCTTTGTTGCAGTTTATTATAGAAGTTAGAAAACAGACTCATTCGTAAAAATTGAAGACTCAAACTAGTCATTAGTTACTGTCATTATCCACTAACCTTGCTGAAATGAAAAAAGTGAACCTCACTCTCAAGCCAATGCTTTAAGTGTGATAAATATACCAACCCCTCTACTGCACCTAAGAGGTATCCTATCCTCCAGCATCCACCTTCAGCTCCCACCAGTATCCTGGTAAGATGAGTGCCACCTCTCCTTTTATGGTTATGGGGGAAACAACTCTAATAGTGCCTCTGGGGACTAAGCAGGATGTCTATAAAACTATCCCTCCACTCCCAGTCTCAACATGCGGTTTGCATTGTAATCCTGAAAAGCCCTCCTTCATCCATGCTTGGCAGATGCTACAATAAATGAGGACTCTCCAATTCCCCATCAGGCCAACACTGACCACTCATTGCCTATATGCCAAACTTCACGCTAGCTGGCAGCCCTAGGCCATCTGAAATCAGTTCTTGCACTTGCCTGGATACAGACTGGTGCTACTGTCGCCCCTAGTGACCACATTCACTTTGGCAGAAGTAGTTGTGGTTGATATTTCTCTGGAGAGTCAATTCACATAGATTGGGTGCCATTTGTTTAAGAAAACAACTTCTTGCTAATGTATCTTAAAAAAACTTCTCTGAAAATTTACAATGCTTAAAGGTGGCATTATCTCCCCTGACTTCCACTACATGACACTTGAAACTGGCTCATTTGGAACAAACTTAATATACCTGGAATAGATAGCAAGTATAACATGAGTAAGAGAGGAAAAGCCAGACGCGGTGACGCAAGCCTGTAATCCCAGCACTTAGGGAGGCTGAGACAGGAGAATCGCAAGTTCAAAGCCAGTCTCAGCAACAGCGAGGCGCTAAGCAACTCAGTGAGACCCTGTCTCTACATAAAACACAAGACGGCTAGAGATGTGGTTCAGTGGTTGGGTACCCCTGGGTTCAATCCCCAATACCAAAAAAAGGGGGGCGGGGAAGATTCTCTCAAACTCAGTATTTTCCACCTCAAAAATAAATATTAGCATGTATGACTGTACATATGGTGCGACTCTACATCGTGTACAACCAGAGAAATGAAAAGTTGTGTTCCATTTGTGTACAATTTATCAAAATGCATTCTGCTGTCATGTATATCTAATTAGAATAAATCAATAAATGTTAGTAAGCCCTTCTTAAGGAATGCCTATCCTAAGGGGCTCAAATGGGAATGTCTGGCAGGAGGAAACAGAATGCACAGGGACTCACATTTTTCACATGTTTAGGAACCAGTATGACTTTATCCCTACAACAAGCCTGTGAGGTAAGTTGTTCTCATGCCCACTGCACAGATATGGCTGAAGAAGTAGCATAGTCAACCCACAGGTACCAAAAGCAGCAGAGCAGGATGAGGAATTTTAGGTCTTGACACAAATAAGCTGCTTCCGATTGGACTATGCTGCCTCTAAGAAAAGAACTGGAGTGATCCAAATGTTCCTCCATCATTGAGAAGTGGGTGTTAAGATAAATCTCTGGGGTTGTTTAAAAAACACACATACAACATAACAGAACTAACAGAACGCCACAGGGACAAGCTTCACACTTCTGCTGTTGGTTTTCTTGTAGTTCAAAATGGCCTAAACATGAGTGGCTCACAGAGCAGCTCAATCTATGCTAAGATATTTTATACTGGCATTTTATGGTATTTCACATGCCTCAGGCACACAAAGCTCAAGAAGTCCAAGCGGAACTCAAGGATCTTTCCACAATATTTCCATGCATATTCCTTATGTTTCCCTGAAAAACAATGACAGTACTAGATACTTAGGGGTTTTGCACTTGATAAGGTTTTTGTAACAAAATTACAGGTAGCAACCAGTGAGTGACCAGGTACATATAGTTACAGCTGACAGTTAAGGTGAAAGTGCATGAGACTGATAGCAAAGTGAGGAAAAGAATCGTCATCTTCATTAAACAATCAGCTAACAGGACTGAGAGAAGCTGCAGTTTTAAAGACTGGAGCTTACCTAAAATAGGCTAAAACTCTCCAGCTCTTGCCCTGAGGTGTGTTCCAGTATCTGGTTTAGATAAGCCTGGTCATTCAAACCTCCATTTAGAAGCTACTGTGCACCAGGTTAGCTTGCTGGAAGGGGGCAGGATAGATGTTGCTGTGAGCAATTGATTCAAGGGGAGACTAAAAAGCTTCCAGCCTTATTCTAGGTAGCTAACAAGTCTTCAGCAGGGATGTCTACTTCTGACTGGGGTGTCTCCAAGGGCAGGTGACACGGGGCAGCAGCTTTGATAAAAGGTATAAGTAAGAGCTTATGTGGGAGGGAATCACATAGGAAACAAGGATAAAATTATTCCACTGGGAGCTGGGTGCTGTGGCGCACACCTGTAATCCCAGCGGCTCAGAAGGCTGAGACAGGAAGATCTCAAGTTTAAAGCCAGCCTCAGCAAAAGCGAGGTACTAAGCAACTCAATGAGATCCTGTCTCTAAAAAAAAAAAAAAATATTAAAAAGGGCTGGAAATGTGGCTCAGTGGTCAAGTGCACCTGAGTTCAATCCCTGGTATCAAAAAAAAAAAAATTATTCCACTGCCAGTGAAGGTCACTAAGAATGATGTGCTTTTCCAAATGAAAGAGTATGCAAAAACAAAGATAACAGAAGTCTGAAATTAGACTACAGTAAGTCAAGCATGCATCCGATAACCTGTGGGATAACCAATAAAAGAGAGGTAAAGAACATGTAGTTAATAGGTTCATAGACAGCAGGGGGTGAGGGGTAAGGATGGAATAATTTTTTCTTAATATAAAAGGATTCAAGGAGCAAACAGAAAACAGGCAAATTAAATTGCAAGATAGATGATACAAACTCATCTACATCAGTAATCACATTAAAAGTAAACAGATAAACTACTCCATTTCAAATTTTTTAAAAAGGTGGGGGCTAAAAGGGAAAAAGTAAAGGTAGAAAAGAAGAACCCAAGTATCTTACAAGAAGCATGAACGAAGGTAAAAGCTGTCACTTGGGACTACCTTGTGCCTGCAATGAGAACCCTGCCAAGCTGATTCTAAATCTGCATCCATCAGAATCCATATCTTTCAAAACTCATTTGTTCGCCTCCATGCACTGTTAGGAAAGCAAATCACTTTATTGGAAAAGGCCATAGAAAACTCAGCCGTCTTGTTGATTCTTTATTGAGAAAGCCCTTGTTTCTCCTTGCTAGAAATAATTCGTTTAGTGCATCCTTGCATATGCACATTGGACCCTGCATTGTATCTAGATTATCACAGTTTTAATGGAAACTGCCTAACTACTTTTCTGGAGGACATCACTAATCATGGAAAGGGACCCACTTATCCTGCCCACATTCCTTGCCCTATCCTCTCCTTTTCTCCCATACCCCAGACTCCAAGTACCAGGCTCCATTAGTACAGTAATAAAACCACTACTGTTTGGTTAGCAGTAATGAGTTCTAAGAGTATCAATGGAGTGTTTCATGGAGAAGGGCTATTGTTAGGTGCAGCAAACTTTCCCTGCATCAATCAACTACAGTAGATTGTAGTAGGTTTTTTTTTTAAGCATGTCAGGAATGCAATGAAAAACAACACAATTCATGCTTCTTAAAAACAATCCAATGTAGCTCAGGCAACTAAACAAAATTTTCAGTGTAGAAATACACTCATTTCTATGATTGGCTCAACTGTATCCTTGTCTTAAAATTCGGGTGTAGTTGTTGACAGTGTTTGTTACCCTCTTCTCACCCCACAAAATATCAGCCACTTTGACTTGTTGATCTACAAAGACAGCCTCTATTACTTTGTATATGTAAGAAAGAAAAAAAATGAAAAGGCAGGAGGATGGTAAGGAGATGAATGAAAAAAGGTAGAATCTAAAAATAGTTTTGTCTTTGTTTTCTGACTACTGGGTTCAAGGACAGAAAATAAGGTGGAAAGATTAGCCTTCTTGGGACTTAATTTCCTTATCAGGTTCCATGGGTTGAACCATGAAGTCACTCATTTTCAACTATTTTTGACCAATAACTGCAGCCTAATGGCAATAAAAACACTTGAGTAACTGGTTAAGAAAGGAGATATAAAAAAAAGTTTCCATTTCAGTTCAGCTCTCTGGTCATCTTTTGGAATGATAAATTTCTCCACTGTGAAGAAAAATCAAAGCCGGGCACTGTGGTGCATGTCTATAATCCTAGAGGCTCCGGAGGCTGAGGCAGGAGGATTGCAAGTTCAAAGCTAGCCTCCGCAATTTAACAAGGCCCTAAGCAACTTAGTGAGAACTGTCTCAAAATAAAAAGAGCTGGGGATGTATCTCACTGGTAAAGTGCCCCTGGGTTCAGTCCCCGGTATAAAAAATAAGGAAGAGAAAATAAGATTGAAAGGAAGAAAAGACAGAATTAGTAAATACTCTCCTCTAACGGCCACTCAGATAAAACTCATATAAAAACTGTAAATTTTTATCCACCCTTTCCCTCTATCCTGGGGAGAAAGTCTTATCTTTTGACATTCTTTCTGTCCCTTATTAAGCTTATAAAAACAATACACAAGGACAGCCACCATAGGGCTCCAAATGCCACCTGCCTAAAAAAGACAGTACTAAGGAGCAAGACCCAGTCTCATTCATATAAGCCAAACAGAGAAGACTTTTTTGGGGAGTGGGAGGGAAGCATGGTGCTAAAGATAGAACCCAAGGCCTTATATACGCTAGACAAGTGCTCTGTTACTGAGTTACACCCCTAGCCCTAGGGAAGACTTTAATGAGTAATAACACAGTACAGGAATAAGTTTACAGTAAGCCTTGTTCAAGTTCATGAAATACCAGGAGTACAGAATCTAAGGAAGAGGGAGATTGGCCTAAAATAAGTAACTGACCTAGCATTTGACTTCTAAATGACACTTGGGGTGCTTTTATGATCTCAATTGTAGGGCTGTCATAATGGGGTCACCTCCCCACATAATAAAAGCTACACACTAGGGCTAACATATATCCCTGCTCACTTAGAATGTTCATTGGGGAATTTGCTACAATCTCAGATGAAAGCTAAGAAGTCCAAAGGGTACTAAGGTCACCTTAGACAACAAAGAAAAGGGTACCATGTGCTCGATTCCCCAGGAATTTGGCCACATGGAAGTCATTCGAGTAAAACACACTGTTCAGAGTACTAGGAATTTGATGAGATTTAATGGAAATGAAAAGAAAATGGAGATGGAAACAAACAACCGTAGACCCTAGCTATTACAAATGACCCAAACTTGTTCCCAATACAGTTCTGCATCATCTTCACAATTCTGAGAACTGTGTTACTAGACAATTTTGTCCTTGTGCAAACATCATAGAGGGTAACTAGACAAACCTATTTGGTCAAGCACTGAACACAGCCTCTTGATGCAATCAAGGGACATGATAAATACCAGATGTATGAAGCTGTTGCCAGGGTCACATGGCATGCTATTTTAAAGTACTTTCTTTGGTAGAGGTGGTGCACTTTAAAATAATAAAAAGTATAGATAGTGAATACACAACCAATTAACAGTCATTTATTATCACTATCAAGTATTATGTACTTTACATAATTGCATGTGCCATACTTTCACCTGACTGGCAGTGCAGTAGGTTTGTTTACACTAGCATCACCACAAGCACATGAGCAATACATTGTGCTATGACAATGGCGTATCAGCTACATCACTAGATAGGAATTCTGCAGCTCTGTGGTTATCTTAAAGGAGTACTGTCATATAGGTAGTCTATCATGTGGCAGGTAACCCTACCTGAGCTCAGTTGCAATCCTACTTAAGATGGAGAAAAAATAGCTGGCTCCTTACTTAGCCCAAGATGCATCAAACTCCTCTTAGGGAAAGGGAAGTGAGTTTTAGGATCAGCTTGTATACCCTTCCTTCTTCCAGAAAAGTATTATCAAGGAAATGCAAAGATAATTGAGCCAAAATGGTCCAGGGGCAGATTCCTAAGGGAATGAGTGTATTTCTTGTCTTAAGCAAATATCTACTTTTCGTTCACAAGCATTTCCCCCAACTGGTGGTACATAGAATACATGCCACTACCCTGATACACATCCCAAAAATACACAGTTAATCAAGCCATTATTTGCTCAGGCTTTTATTAGGGTATATAATTTCACTTTCCATTCTCAGAATTTCTCTTTCCTCAACTCTTATCACAAATCTCATCTGCTTCTATTCAATTCCCTCAGGACAGCATATTTGGCTGCCTGTCCCTTAGGATAAGAATTGAAAACTAACCAATGGCTTCTTATGATTCTTCTAATGAGAAATGTTTACTAGGGACAAGGAGTGAGAAAAGAAAATGTTTTTTTAAAGAGTATGGCTCTAAGTAATCCAGAGACCAGGTGGCTATCTCTTTAACTAGAGCTAATTAACAGCTACCACTGTATTTAGTGCTTTTGTAGTAAGGAGGTAGAGGAAATAATTTTAGGCAATGGGACCTAGGAGGGGTCCCACAACTAACCTCAGACCGTCAGCAAGCTGTCCACCAAGGCCACATGGCTCATAACATTAAAATAAGCCTCCCCTTAGAAGAGTGGAGAATCAAGGAGAATGATTCACTTTTTCACCCAGAAAAATAAGAAGCTAACAAGAAGGGAATAAAACCATTTAAATGTTCACTATGAATCTGTTGGGGCCCAAAAAATAATACCCCAAAATAAAAGCCTTAAAGGCAGCCTCAAAAGTGAAGTCATCTCTAACCTTCTCCAGCCCTATTTCTTACCTTTCTCCCCTAGGGCAAGTCACAGAAACTAGAATTCCTCTTCCCCAAGGCAGGTCCTAGAAACCAGAATCTCTTTTCCCCAAAGCCTACCATAAAACCTAAAAATATTACCGCAACTTTCCCGATAAGAGTTGGCCATAAAAAAATTAAGACCTTCATTCCAGAAAGTTCTTGCTCCATGCCTGAGAAGAAGAAATGCTACAATTAAGAGGCTGAAAAGAATCTGAACAGACAGGACTTGCTGGGTTTTCCCTAACAGATCACACCCTCTTGGTCCAATCATATTTCTGCATAGCTATCCATGCTTTAGTGAACCCAAGCATAAAAATGGATATTCATCCTAGATTTGGGGTCCTCATTCTGAAGGCTTCCCTGACATGTAAAACTATGACAAAATAAGTTCATTATGCTTTTCTCTTGTTAACCTGCCTTTTGTTATGGGGTGTCAACCATTACTCTTTACAATGGGCAGGAAAGGGATCACCCCCTTTCTACCCCAGCAAATTCAAAAAAGCATGGACAGATACTGAGAATGGAATGCTATCAACCAAGCTTGGACCCTTGGCCCATACACAACTGAAGTCACAGCACCAAATTCAAGATTTAGCTAGCATTCTTCCTGAGCCCATTAGGAATCTGATCGGCTACATGTTGCTTAGTCAGGGTCTGAGAATCTGGGACCTTAGCATTTTAAATGCCATCTCCATTCCTTCTGCTCTCTGACCAAGAGCTGCTTCTCCTTGAGGTTCTAAAAGGTTGACCTGGAGAATCCAGAAAAAATACAGTCCTTCCCAAAGAGGACTTGCCTATAATGACGGTCACTGTTCTGCTGCAAAGAGCAGTCAGCCATCTCTAGCTGCATAAGAGGACAATGTGATGGTGTAATGTGTGAATTTGAGCTCCACTGAAAGTTGGTACTGGCTGCTGCTAGACTTAATACCCATGTGTGTGGCAGAGCTGGCAAAAAGCACTGTGCTCACGAACAGCATTGCACATCAACAGAAAGCACTTGGGGTAACAGCTGCTTTCTGAAGGCTGAAAGATGAAATGAACATTGATTAAAGGCTACTGGCTGTACTCTGGGAAGAAGAGCCCATGAACATGACTGAGATGCAGTCTATGTTTATTATCACTACCCCTATTGCTTCTTCTCCAGAAATGTAACTTTCAAATCAACATTTTTCATCTAGGAGGTGAGGTGTTGCATCATGGTTTCAAAATCCCAGTCCCACTCCTAAGTAATATGGCTCCAGGCAAGTTATTTACTCCTCTAGGCTACCATCCAAAAATGATCACTATGAGGGTTAAGTGAAGAAACACAAGTACCAAGTATTTGACAAAGCTCTATCATCATCTTCCTCAGTATTAATCAGGTCCCAATTGTTACATAATTGAACTAACACACTAAATCAATCCTCTAGGACCTGAACTATCACCAGGAGCCATGTTGATATCAACTTTATGTAATGCTCTCAATTATATCCCACATGAAATGAGAAACTTATCCCACAGACTGAAAAACACTCGGCTTTTCCCATGACTTCAATCATGTAACTTCCTCCAGTGAAGAAAATTGACCTCTTTTTTATACTTCTAAAAAGGGCTTCTGTACTATAGTTTAGCTCAAAGCAGGGGCCATGATTTTACTGTTCTTCTATACATCTTCACCCAAGCAATACTACTATAAAAAAATTAATAAATAAGGGATATTTTATCACCTTTATATTAAAGGCAGTTTTGGTGGCTGCCATTTTTCTCTCTCTCTTTTTTTTTTTTGGTACTGAGGATTGAACTCAGGGGCACATGACCACTGAGCCACATCTCTGGCACTATTTTGTATCTTATTTAGAAACAGAGTCTCACTGAGTTGTTTAGCGCCTCACTTTTGCTGAGGCTGGCTTTGAACTTGTGATCCTCCTGCCTCAGCCTCCCAAGCCATTGGGATTATAGGCATCTGCCACCATGCCCGGCCATTTTTCTAATTTTAATGCCGAATTTTTTTCAAATCTTGGCACATGGCAGTCAGACACGGGCGGAGCTCGGCTAATCATCTGGAGTTACATATCCTTGAAGCACCTGAGTGTCTTGCTACACAAATGAGGTAAGGGGTGAGGACAGAAAGGATGTGCCTATTAACACTTCATTAAAGGTTCTTTACTCACGACTTTAAAAGCACAAGAGGAAATTTATGAAGCCATTTCAAATCCCTTCTTCTCTCTTAACCAGCCAACTAATCGTCTGTGGTTGGTTTTTGGGCATCTACTCAGGAGTGACTTCAGAAACCAATGTAGAGGAAGTATTTCACCCAGATCTGACAGTCCAAACTATTTTAAGGAAGAAAAAAAAAAAAAAAAACCCTCACACAATTCCTAAATTCTATTTAATCTGATTGTTAGTTTATACCTTGAATTTAAAAAAAAGATTTTAAGCCAGCAGGTTTACAAATGCAAGGCTCATAGAAAGATACTGTCATTTCAATTCTCACTCCCCAGAGGCTTAAAATCCATAAATGTTTTATAAACCAATAGGCAAAGCTTACTCACTCTTTCTAAGCAGTATAATACAACAAAGACTCAAAGAAAACATTAAGCTATGATGAAGAATAACACTCTTTAAAACTGTTTTTTAAAAGGACTGGGAGTACAGCTCAGTGGGAGAGTACTTGCCTAGCACGGACACATAAGACTCTGGGTTTGAACCCCAGTACATACATATACATACATAAAGAGAGGGAGAGAGAGGGAAAACAATAAGTTCTTTGAAAATAAAAATGACCCATGTGCTACAAATATATCATAACTATTGAGTATCTGTCAATTACTCTGCAGGCAGAAGTTCGTCCAAGGCTCTACATTAAGTAATTTTCAAATATGTGACTTATTTTGAGTTGGGAGCTACATTTGTCTGTCTACCCAGATAAACTCTCTAACCCCTATTCCCTCTTCCTTCTTCCTTTCAGTCCCTCCATGGCACTCAGCAAGATGGCAAAGTGATTTGCTTAAGTTACTTAAGCTAATTCTCATCCTGTACAGATCCCTCAGTCTCCTAAAATAGTGGGCACCTCAGTAGAACTACAGGGACTGTAGTCATTTCCAGTTTCTTTCATCTCTTGAGAGTCTATCATGTGCCAGGTACTACACTAGTAACTGTTGTGGTGTGTTTTGTTTTTGTTTGTGGGTTGTTTTTTTTTTTAATTAGTCACCCCTGCAATATATTTGCTCTGCTGAGAAAACTCACTTCTCCCAAGAAGTTGAAGAAAAATAAAGGTTTGTTTCTAAGAAAGATGAAACAGATGAACAAGCCTATTCCAGCTTATGAAAAATGTGCTCTTGCTCTCTTAGAAACACAGAGAAGAGATGGTACAGCAGCAGCAGGCACCAGGTGACTCTGTAGCAGACTAAACTTCAAATGCCATATGCTCAAGAATAAGAAAAGAAACATGGTTCCCCTCCTTTTAATGCCCTAGCCATTTTCTGGCTACTGTGCCATAGACAGCAGACAGAAACACTTGGGGGCCTTTCCAGTGAGCTGAGAAACATGAGTGGGAAAAGAAGGTATGGAGACAGGGGACTGACTGCCATGCACAGATGGAAACACTTGGGGGCCTTTCCAGTGAGCTGAGAAACATGAGTGGGAAAAGAAGGTATGGAGACAGGGGACTGACTGCCACGCACACCCTGTTCAGATCCTGAAGGAAGGTGCTGCCAAAAAGCAGGGTGAAGGATCAGAGCTGAGGTTGCAGGTGCCTGGGGCTGGGGAAGTTTCTCCTGATGAATCCAAAGGAAAAAAAAAATCTGATAATAGTAAAGCCTCATATTCCATGATGTTGTGTTCAGTCTATTACTGAGAACTCCCTAAGATTGCAGGCATTTCAGAGAAATAACACACTTTCACCTTAGGGGAGAAAGAAAGGAAAGGAAATACATTTCTTTCTGATGTTAATTTAGTATTAAAACAAATATAAAGGCAATCACTCACTGATTGCTTTTTATGTGCTAAAGTTTTAATATACTCCATTTCTAATTATCATAGCCCAGTGCAGAAAATAATATTTTTCTGGCCTTTTTTTGGAAGGGTGGGGCAGTGAGAAAATGCTTAGAGAAATTAATGTTCCCCCCAAAAGGTTACAAAGTAACAGAACCAGGATAAGTAAGTCTGAGTAACTCAGAACCAACCCCCCATCCCCCACGATTCATTCACTGCCTTTAAATCATTAATACAAATGTTTCTTTTCCGGTCCTATGCCAGGCACCCAGAAAAAACATAAAGAGAACAATGAGTTTCCTAATCAGTAAGAAAGTAATGTGAATGAGGGCTGGGGTTATGGCTCAGTGGCAGAGCGCTTGTCTAGCATGTGTGTAAGGCACTGGGTTCAATTCTCAGCACCGCATATAAATAAAGTCCATTGACAACTAAAAAAATTTTTAAAAAAAGAAAGAAGAGGAAGTAATGTGAATGAAACATCTCAAAGTGGAGGCAGTATGTGGTGTGGTTAAGAATATGACCTCTGGGGCTAGGGACCGAGCTCAGTGGGACAGCGTTACTTAGCAAAGACAAGGCCCTGGGTTCAATCCTGAGCACCAGTGGCAGGGCAAAGGATACAAACGCTGAAGTCAGAAAGATCTGGGTTTGAGATCCCTATGCCAGTGATATGATTTGGGACAAGTAACCTTAATTTTTGAAGACTAAATTTTCTCATCTGTGAAACAGAGGTAATAATGACAAAAGCAATGATTCAATTCAGATAAAAATTATATTTAGCATTGAGACACCATTTGTCAAAAATGATTACTACCATCATGAAAATGAGAGCCTAAGAGGCAAAAATGGCCACAGGAAGAAAGGAGGCTACCACCTTGACAGACTGTCTCATACCTTCCACCACAGCACTTCTTAAGACACATAAAAGCAAAAAACTAGCATACCAGTTTCTTTCCTCTTCAACACCCATTCTAACTTCACAGAGCAGGAATGATTGCTTAAGGACAGGCTTATTCTATACCTCTGCTCACTCAGAACACAGAACTAAGGTAGCTCCCTCTTCAAGAAAAACGACACCAATGTAGTTAACATGAAACCCATGTTCTATCATACTGGGATTAAAGGATAAGAATTTACACATTAAAGACATCTGGCATCACTGTGAAGAAAATGTGTAGCATGCATTAGTAGAAATAAGAAATCATGAAATTTCAGAGCCTATATTTTTAAAAAGTCTAATCCAGCCCTCTCCTGATTAAAGTCCTAAGAAATAACACTTGCCCAAAATCTATCTAAATGCTAAATTGCAACAATGCCCTAAGCATCAGAATTCTTACTCTTTTACATTCCCTTAGCTTCTGATCAACAATTCATTGTACGTCATGTGTTTTTTTATGTTTTCCAAAGTGTAGTTGGAAACATCCACTGGTATCAGAATCATTCTATAATAGAATTTCTAATTACACACAAGATGAAAGGTTCTGAATCCTCCTACAAACCATAAAGTCAAAGACACAGAACTCAGAAGACTCAGGTACTAATTAGTTCTGATTATCACTGACCAGTTCCTGGACCTCAAATCACTTTACTTCAGCATTTACTTCTAAAACCATACAGAGTTGGACCAGTTGGTCTCCAAGGTCCTTTCCAGACATAGCTAAAGCACTCTAATTCTCAGTCATCTGACACACAGTAGACACAGGAAAACCAACACCCATTTTAAAAGTCACAAGAAAAAAAATCACAAGGTATCATTTAAGGAAAACTGTGTGTGGGAGCAATGCTTACTTTGGGATTTTTCCATAGAGGTAAGTTCTGTGATTTCCAAAAGCAAACAGTTCTCTTTCTCTAGAACAAGGACAGGATGTTGGGGACATGACTCATTCTGTTGACATTCTAGGTACTGGTCAGTTGGAGGACAGGAACCAGATCAGCTTCCTAGAGAGGACAGATGAAAAACTGACTTCGGAAGAGACCAGAGGATCTTTGCTTCCCAAACCCTTCCTAATCTAGCCTCTGTTTAATGGTAATGCCCATACTCATTTTGGCAAAAGGAGGAAAAAGACTTATTTCTAGACCCCTCAAACTCCATGCAAGCAGCTAGACGCTAGGGACTAAACAGCTTCCCAATTCTAACAAGACCACCAATAACTTACAGCCTCAACATTGTTAACAAGCACACATCCTTTCTCCCCCAGCATCTCAGAATACAAATGTGCCTTTACAAACCATTTTCTTTCAGATGCAGGAATTAGCAAAGACCAGTAAAAACCTCTGACAGTTTTAAAATCGGAGGAGGAAGACAAACTGCAGTACTCAGCACTCTAGGCCTGTGTGCAGAGGGCCTTGCTTATCTTGTCATTTCAAAATTCAACTTTTAAAGAAACATCAACATGTGATGTTCTCCATTTCACATTATTTTTAGAATATGTATCAGAAAATGCCACATCTGACCACTTCATTCTCCTTCAAAAAGAAAGACATATGTGCCATTTCCACTCCTGCTATATAGAACAGTGCCTGACAGCATCCTAACCCTTCTCTCTTGGTAGAAACTCAGCTCCACTCTGCCTTTGCTGTGTTCAATGGCACTATCACAGTTTCATTTAGGACCTTACTGGAGAACTCCACAAATTATCTATAAGACAATCTTTCTGAATCCCCTACTTGCATCAAAATTCCATATAGTTCTCATGATGCATTCACTCATTCATCCATCCATCATCGGTAATCTCACGATGCAAGAACTCCATTTTAAGTAATGGGGTCATTTTAAGGATTTAGGTAGTAGGAAGAAAGAGAAAATGACATTATCCTCAAAGTTTATTTATGTTCAGCTTAGTGTTCCCTTTCTCCATTACTTGTTTCTCAGAAGATGTAACCACATGTGAGCCACTGCTCTCCAAGTGATATGAGGAGATGCAAAATAAGACCCCCCCACAAAAAAAAAATGTTTAGGAAAGGCTTCTTCATTAATAAATCTTAAAACTGACAAACTGAGGACCTGCAATTGGAAAATTTATCAGTTTCAGAAAGTTACTTTACAAAAGTCCCTAGGCAGTCCTTAGAGAGTTTCTGAAAAAGTCATTAATTTAAATGTGTCACACCAAAGAAAACAGATACATGTCCTACTAAAGTTCCCTAAAAGTTCACATTGAACACTTTATGCCTCCAAATGTATCTACTGAATAAGCATTGGTGCCGTCCATAAACATGTACCAGAAAACAGAATTCAGATGTGCTTCAAAATCCAAAAACTGGCATGGATTGATGACTGGTATGTATAAAGCCCTGTTAAAGTTAAGATGTTTACAACTGTCAGCTAAACACACATAGTGTATTTTAGAGACAACAGAGTCACAATGGTGAGTGAATGGGTCAGTTGAGCTGAGAGCAAAATGTCAGCCTCCAGGCCACCAGATATGTGGTCTGTCACTACTCCACACAGAGAAGAAAGCATTATGAAGGCACATAAAAAGTCCAAGAGGTATTTTGTAGCGTCAGAAAGTAAAAAAGTGATTTAGAAAACAAGACACCATAATGGTATGCTATTAAAGGGACACAGAAGTCAAGTGAATGACTCCCAATGGCCAAAGCTGGAACAATTTGAACAAAATTAAATGGGAGTTTATTATAGCCCACAGTATAAAATAAACCACCAATGAATCCACATTGATATAAATATTTTAATAAATGAAAATACAAATCTCCCATACAGAAGAATTCCAAATAATTTATGTAGATACTCTACACCTAAGGAGGTTGAGGCTGGGTGTCGTGGTGCTCATCTGTAAGCCCAGCGATGCTGGAGGCTGAGGGATGGGGATCACAAGTACAAGGCCAGTCTGGGCAACTTACAAGACTGTCTCAAAATAAAAAGTAAAAAAGGTTGAGGTGTAAGCTCAGTGGTAAAGTGTCCCTTGTGCAATCCTCAATATCAAAAAAGAAAAAAAAAATAGCCGGGCGCGGTGGCACAAGCCTGTAATCCAAGCACTTAGGGAGGCTGAGACAGGAGAGTCGTGAGTTCAAAGCCACCCTTACCAACGGCGAGGCACTAAGCAACTCAGTTGAGACCCTGTCTCTACATAAAACACAAAATAGGGCTGGGGATGTGGCTCAGTGGTCGAGTGCCTCTGAGTTCAATCTCCAGTACCAAAAAAAAAAAAAAAAAGAAAAGCAGGTTGAGGGCTCCCTACTCTGTAAGTGTGGGCTGCACATAGTGACTTCTTTCCAGAGTACAGTATGCTAAGTAGAAAGGGTTGTTTGGGGGGGTTTAACAGTTTTTTAGTTTATGTGGAGAAACCTGGCAAACACTACCTCAGCCAGATAATTAAGGTCAATTATACCTATAACCTCAACCTAATCATCAGAGAAAGACACAGACAAATCTCAGTTTAGAGCTGTACTCCAAAATACTGAACCAGTACTCCTCCAAACTGTCAAGGTCATCAAAAACAAGGAAAGTCTGAGAAATTATCGCAACCAAAAACAGCCTAAGGATATCAGACAACTAAATATGCTATAGCACTCCAGATGGGGTCTGGGAACAGAAAAAGGACATTAAATAACAAGTGAGGAAATATGAATATAGACATCAGTTAATAATACTGTATCAGTATTGCCTCATCAATTATGACAAGTGTACCATTCTAACACAAGATGATAATAATTAAAAGGGAAACCGGGTGCAGGGTGCATGACAACTCTGTACTATCTTAATTTTTCCATAAATCTAAAACTGTCCTAACAATAGTAAAAGAGGAGACAGTGAGAGCTACATGCAAGGGAGAGCAGATGGATGAACTTGGCCAAATTCCCCTTGGCAGAAACCATCCCCATGCCTTTCTACCCCTCACCATTCCATCTCTGTGGATAAGTAAATTTCATCCAAGGTCTCAAGGCAAAACTCAGTTGGGGGTCTTGTTTTTCACTCCTGTTAGGTGGACCACACTCAAGGGATAGTCTAGATTTTATTCAGCAACCAGAGGTTCAATTTAGAGGGATCTCTTTACAAAAAGAGAAAAGATCCTAGAGCCTAATCCCAAAACTCTACTTGGAATGAAGAACTCTGCCTGGCCTGCTAAGGAAAGACATTCCCCATGGGCTCGCCTATGTCCACCCTGATCTCTGCCTTAGAGCATATCCCTTCACATCTTTGTTTTTGTTTCTCCACTATTTATAAAACATAACAACTCTTAGTTATTTCAGGCCTTTAAAAGATTAAATACAATGTCTGACAACTACTTCAACGTGTCTATTTTTCCTTAGCATCTCTTTCTTCAGTCAAGTTCGCAAGTCTTATGAATACTGCATTAACCCAAACTGATCAAAATAACCACTTCATCAAGCACCTGTCAGAAATCAAGGCTCAAAGACAGGAGAAACACCTGGAGAACTCTAATGAAGGGAAGAAAAACCCCCAAACTGCAGCAACATCCTCCCCTCTACTGACCTAACAAGCACACCAAATCCAGGGCCATTCTCAAAATAGAGATTTCAAACAGAAATGTGAACATTGCTGACAAAGTCATGAACCTGTTCTCTGATAACTTGCACAGATTTAAGCTAAGGCTTTTTGCCTTCGAGCACTTATCCTTCTTCCCCTTTCAAGATCAAAAGGGAAAAACTCCTCAAGCGTAACTGACAACCAGTATTTCAATTCATCTCAGATAATTCATGAGTACATATTAGCCGGAAAGGTAGCATGTGAGGTACACAGAAACCACTACAGCTGTGTAGTCCTCGAAAGTCAATTCGTTTGGAAAAGTGAGGTGCTTGATGTGAACTTTCAGGCAACTTTATTAGAACATGCTTCTATTTTTGTTTGACATGACATATTTAAATTATCAGCTACTTCTAAAACTCCTGAAGAACTTAGGGGGACTTCTGCAAAATAACACTTTTGAAACTGATAAATTCCCCAAACTTCCAGAGCCGACGTTCCTCCCACTTCATCACATCAATGACCATAAATGCTGCCACTTCACAGGCCCAGGCCTGTTGGAGTTCAAATGAATCTTGCAAAGTCTACCTTTCCCCTAGCCCAGGAAGCTTTCACAGTAAAATCTCCAGCATCTTTCTTTCCCTAACTTTTAAAACTGAGTCACAAAATGCTTGCAGCCAATTGAAAGGTTTAACCCTTCTGTTTAAGCTAAAAGCATAATCCCTAAATCAGTAGATCTCAACTATGGGAAATTGTGTCCCTCGGGCACATTCAGCAATATCTGAAGACATTTTTGATTACCACAACTGGGAGGAAGGAGTACTGCCCAATGCACCCACTAGCACAGAGGTACAGCCAAGGACACTGCAGGATACATCCTACAATGCATGGAACAGCTTCTCATAACATCAGTTACCTGGCCCAAAATGCCAGGATATAGTTGAGATTAAGGAATCTTGTTCCAGAACTGAGTAAGAAAACACGTAAGTAGAAAAATGTAAGTTATACTGATTTCTCCTCAGTCCTCTTTGCTGCATCTTCCTGCTGCCCCCTAAAACGTACGCTTTGTTCATCAGGCCCTGTTCTCTGCCTCCTTCCCTTGGATCTCTACAGATCTTTTCTGATCCTCTTCCAAATGCTACTTATAATTCAGGTTTTATCCCCATCATGACTTGGAAAAGTCCTACGTATTGTTCAAAAAATATTAGTCAAATGTTAATATTGTCATCCAAAATTATGATTACTAGAGGTCTAGGTGGAAAGAAACCAGATTTTCTCAAAGATCTACCAAGTGAACTGAGCAATATAGAAAGCACTTTTCTGTTCTGTCTTGTGTGCAGTGCTGGGAATCAAACCCAGGGCCTGGGAACATGCTAGGCAAGTACTCTACAACTGATCCATATCCCCAGCCACAGAAAACATCTTATATAGGGGAATTTGTAATTGTCCTATCTTATAGTACCAGATAGTATCCCTATTTTACAGATGAGGATCACAGAAATTAAGTATTTTGCTGCAAGTCATACAATCAGTGAGACCACAAATCCCATGTTTGTTCCAGAGTCCACACTGCCCCGTAATATGCAGTTTTCCTTATTCACAAGCCAGACATTAAGGTAAGCGGTGAGATACAAGCTTAAGTTAATAAAGACCACACCCTCACCCCCCCCCCAAGTTCACAGGCTAGAGAATAATAGGCTGAGGGGCTTTTGTTTTGTTTTTTAAACCAATGCTGGCTCACAGGGAAGAACAAAAAAGAAATCTTAAGTTTACAAATTTAGTGCTGTGTCCACTTGTCTTGAAAGACCCAATCCTGATGGATAGAAGGTGGGGGATAGTAAAATGGGAAAGGGCAGATGCCAAGCTACATATTTTGTTCAGAAAATTACCTGAGGTTCACAACCTGCTTATCACCTTTCCTACATGTCTCGACTTATTTATTTTCTTAAATCTCTCCCTTTTGATTTTTTCCCGGAAAGTGCATGAACACTTCTATTAGTAATTTTGACATACAAAAATCCATTTTTTCCTACATGAATCAAAAAGTTAAAGGGAAAAGAAAGGAATTACCCAGATAATTTCTCCTAAATCTTCTCCTACATTCTGCCCATCTGGTTTCCTTGCAAACCACCCAGGTAAACCATCTGTGTGTGACTTTTAATCTTCATATCAAAGTTACTACCTTTTTTAATGAGGGAAAAAGTTTCTTCTCAATTTTCCTTCTCTTATATACCAGGTGAAGCAGAATTTGGTCGATTCTTAACATTCTCAAATAAAGCAAATATAAAACACATGTAACTTTAATATGCCATTTTCCATCACCCAATTTTACAATAATGATAATTGCAATTTTAAAAGATGACAACATCTTCTGGATGAGCCACAGAAATAATATATTTAGTCTACAAATTCATGAAATAGTGAACAACATGCCAAGTACATTCCACCTCCATGGTCTTATGATTCCTTAAGCAAAACAGGCATTTAAAGAGTTTCAAAAATTATGGTGGAGAGGGGATTTGCACCCTGAGCCACAAGGTTTTTGTTTGGGGGATTTTTTTTTAAAATGATGCAGTTTAAGTAATATTCTTTATTACTCCAAATGACAAGGGGGAAATGTCACATGAATTTAAGACAAAAGTGTCTACACAAAAAGTAGTTTCCCAGTTCCTTTAAATCTTCCTTGAAAGGGGGCCTAGAAAATGTCAATAAGATAGAAAAGTTAACGCCTGACTTAAATAAAAACATACTTGTTGATTGGAAAGAAAAATAAGATGACATCTGAATTTCAAAACACTTTTAGAGGGGAAGTCTACCCCATATGCAAATTGGCCCATCTGTGCTAGGACCTACAAGTCCTAGCACATATTCAGAAAGATGAGGCATGATATAAATGAATTGCCAGAGCCATAGAGGGTTAAGTAAGCAGCCTTGGATTCTATTCTCCAGCTGGCAAGCACTGAAATAATGAACTGGTCAATGACAATACGGCACACTGTATTAGGTCAAGAACTTATGAATCAATTCTCTAAATTTAGTAGCTAGACTCATTCCTGTTTAACTTTTCAAGCCAGGTCAGCCCAAATAGCAAGTATAGTATATGACTTGTAAAACAGAAAAGGGAAAAATACTTCCCTCCGATGAAAATCACAATTGTATCCAGCCAACTTCTTCCAGTTTTCCAATGTGGAAACACTTAGTGATGGCTGTTCAAATGCTTAGTCTAGATCTAAGACATTAAAAGAAATAAGAGAGGGGAAGAGATTTGTGTGCAAGAGTTGTTTTTCGCAGAAATGCCATGATTAAACAACAAGGCTTAAATTTATAGGACCACATTAAAGACTTCAGAATCCTATTTACTCTCTATATTGATAAATATGTTTAAGCAAAGATTTTCTGTAGAAAGCCAGCAGCTCTTAAGAATTATTTAAAAAACAAAAGATGCCACATGACTTGTTTTCACACTAAGAGAAAAAAAATTTTTTTTTTAGTTTCCTATTTCATTTATCCTATTCATCTCAGTTGAGTCTTTGGTTGAAGCACAATTGAAAGACAACAACAAAGCCTGGGCCAACTATCCAAAGAAGAACAAACTGTCTTCTGCTCAAGATTTTTATAAAAATAAATCTGGCTTCCAAAAAGGAATTTATGGAGATTTCCACATTGTCCTCTCATTTCATATGAGCCTGTTGATTTCTTTACTCATTCCTGTTTTCCAAATTCATGTTGGATAAGGAAGTTAAAACAAATTTCTGTCATTGCAGTCTAGCTAAACATAAACACAAGTTTCACATTTCAAATCAAAAGATTATATCTAATTTGACTTTTAATTTTAAGAGATCAGTCCAGATGGTAGTGGAAGACTATTGTAGAGACACAAAATTGGAACAAGTTTCCTAAGAAAGCTAACAGCCCATCTGGGGCATAATCAAGCAGCGAATCTCATTTAAACCCAAAGCACCTTGGAATGGGGTTTTTCCTCTTTGGATCAAGACATTTAGTTCAATCTCTTGCCTAGAACTTGCTGGCAAGTTGTACGTTCCGTAATCTGTATCCCAAGCACTACTCATCTGTTTAACTCTTGGTAGGGTTTGCCACCTCTTGTCACACAACACCATGGCAACCCAGCTTGAACATACAGACATTCCTGAGTCTGAAAGAACACTCCAACAACAAATACAGGCTGAACAGAGGGGGCTTCTGCAGCCAGGTTTTCAACTGGGAACTGAAGAATTACAAATTTTAATAATTTTTTTAAACTACAATTTTGTCAGGGAACAAGGCATATGTATCCTTGACACTCTAACAGTTTGATTTGGTAGGAATCACTTTTGGTGCTATTAGAAAATAAAAGCATCACGTCTACTCTTTATACTCAACTGAATTGAGAGCAAAAATTTAAGTCTCATGGACAGGAAAACCATCCCTGCAAATTTAGTTTTTTAAGTTTCAGCCCAACAGGTTTTTGCTTATTCTCAAACTATTTTATATCACTTCAGCACATCTCTAAGACTAAATAAAATTCTTGCCAATCTTTCCAGGGTAACCTATGATGAGTGAGTTATTTTACTTATAAGTTTGAGTACAATATTTTCCAAAGGGAAAACAGCAACTAATGTTCTATAACATAAACAATTAACTGCATGTTTCTTAGTGTGGGAGATCAGGTTATTGTTCTTCATTTAAAAACATCTACATAAACAAACTTTTTTTAGAGAATGATTTCCACATGTATCCACTATGTCTGCAGGGGTTCCAACTGACTATCCTGTTGATGCCAGCTCAAACACACACACACACACACACACGCGCGCGCGCACACACACACACACACACACACACGAGCACGTGTGCACCAAGAACTAAGTGAAGCTTCTGTCACAGGTTGGTACATATTTCTAGCACATAAAAGAAAAATGGGGAAATCGTGGCACAAGGCTGAAATCAAAATCACCCGAAGCACAGCTGGAGACTCCTGTACTGTGTGCATTTACAATCCACAACTGGCTTGCTACTTGGAAAATGTAAAACTTAGACATCCAAACCATACTATGCACCAAAATTAATTCCACATGAACAAAAGTTAATTCTTTAAAAAATATGTCTCTAATGCTAAAATTAAGTCAGATGTATTTTTGAATTCAGCAGTTAGTAAGGACACTGTTAACATTCAAAATCATGACAAAAATGACTATGAATCTAAATTTTGATTATGCAAAAAAATTAAAATTTGTAGGCCTAAAAAACTAATATAAAAAGCAAAGTGGGAAAAACAGTCAAAACAAATTGAGTTATCATCTACTACAGGGGTCAGCCAACTATGACCCACCAGTCAAATCCAGCCCACTGCCTGTTATTATACAGCCCATGAATGGTTTTTATAAAGTAAAAATAAAGAGGAGCAAAATTCCAGGACATATAAAAACTACAGAAAGTTTTTTGGCTGAGTAGCACCATGGCAGTTGGCAAGAACAAGTGCCTTACAAAAGACAAAAGGGAACCAAGAAGAGAATGGTTGATCCATTTTCTAAGAAAGAGTGATATGATGTGAAAGTACAAGCTGCATTCAATATAAAAAATATTGGAAAAACAACAGTCACAAGGACTTCAGGGACCAAAAGTGCATGTGATAGCCTCAAAGGCCATGTGTCTAAAGTGAGCCTTGCCCACCTACAGAATGATGTTCCATTTAGAAAATTCAAGCTAAAAACTGAGGATGTTCAGGGCAAAAACTGCTTAACTTCCATGACATAGATTTTACCTGTACCAAAATGTGCTCCAAGGTCAAAATATGGCAGACCGAGATTATAGCTCATGTTAATGTCGAGACTACTGATGTTAATTGCTTCATATGCTCTATGTGTTTTACTAAAAAATGCAACAGTTCTATGAAGACCTCTTACACTAATAGGTACACTATATTCAGAAAATGATGATGGAAATCATGACCCAAGAGAAGACAAATGGCTTGAAAATGGCCAATAGGCTAATTCTAGACAGCTTTGGGAAAGACTAGAAAAGCCTTGCCAGTTTATTTATCCTGTTTATTCTGTCTTCATTAGAAAATAAAAATGCTGAAGCAGCCTCAGTTTGAATTAAGAAAACTCATGGGGCTTCATTGTGAATGTAGTAGTTCTGGAAAAGCTACTGTAGATGAGACAGATGCTAGCTAACATCATATAAGCTAATGGATATTAACAGCCAGGCTAAGAATCTGTTTAGAATTTAGATTTCATATAACAGCAAATAAAAAGCACTTTTTGTAGGGAGAAAAAAATATATAAAAAATTCACATTTCAACAGGGTACAGTGACACACATCTATAATCCCAGCAACCCAGGAGGACCACCAAGCCAGCCTTAGCAACTTACTGAGACCCTGTCTCAAAATAAAAATTAAGAAGTGCTGGGGGCATATCTCAGCAGTAAAGTGCCCCTTAGGTTCAATCCCCAGTACCACCAACAGGAAAAAAAAAAATTCCACATTTCAATGTCCCCTACTGGTACACAGCTACTAGTGGTCACTTGCTGTCATCTCAGGCTATGTTCACCCTATATCAGCAAGGGTGAGTAACTGCAACAGAATCTGTACGACCCACAAAGCCTGAAATATTCACTACCTGGCCCTTTACAGAAAATCAGCCAACTCCTAACCTATCATGCAAACAGCTTATGTTTAAGAAATAGTAAGGGCCAATAAATAGATGCAGGAAAAAAAGGTTTTAAGTAAAAGAAGGATACAACTGGTAAGAAAAAAATTTAAAATGCTCAGTTTCATTCTCAAATTAAAAGAATCTATTTGGCCTACCAAATGAGTAGCATTTTGGAGAAGTCAAAGCACAATGCTGTCATGGGTGTTATAAAACAAGAGTGAAGAAACTGCAGGTGACACATTAAATATATTCAAAATTTTGAGAAAGCAATATGGCAAGAAGAAACCAGTCAAAAAATGTCCATCAGTTGTTTCTCATCTATCCCAAGAACATAACCTATAAGATGGGCAAGTCCATATACAAAGAAATTTTTTTATGATATCATTAATGCAGTGAAAAATCATTTCTACTAAGGAAAACAATAAATTTTCCTCAAAGAGTGATTTTTTATATGTGAAAGTTTTCATATACCTGCAATTAAGATCTCACATATAATTACATATATTTAATGCACTGTTTCCTAATATTAAGATGATGATACACTTTTTCGTCAACGAAGTCTTACATTTACAACATGGAGGCAATTCACATAGTTCCAAAGAAGAGCCCAGAAAGAGGACCCATCAGGCAGAGTAGTTTCTTAGTGGGATATAGCCACTGATAAAAACACGGAAGCAAAGAGAAAACAGGGACTTGATGCCTGGTATTTCTCTCATTTCAGCTTTCCTGAAGTTCTCCTGCTGGCCAATCCAATTAGCAGTTGGAGAGTAAGAAAGCCTGGAGAATCCAGTCCGTCAACCAGCACCACAGCCCACTCCCAAGAGGAGGGCACAGAACCCATAGGGAGGAGGAGCTATGGTTTGTGTCTCTTCCAAAATATGTTGCAAATATGATGGGACTGAGTTGGAGTCTTTAAGAGGTGAACGGGCCATAAGGGTTCCTTCCTCAATGGGATTAGGGCCCTTATATATGAGGCTTCTCTCAGTGTTTGGCTAGCTTGCCCTTCTACTTTCTGCCATGTAAAGATGCAACAAAAAAGCCCTCATCAGACCAAAAGGTGATGCATTGGTCTAGGAGTTGAGACTCAGCCTCCATGACTGTGAGAAATAAAATTCTGTTCTTTATAAATGATCCAGTTTTAGGTACTCTGTTATAGCAGCACAAAACAAACCAAGACAGAAGGGTAAAGAGAACAGCCATCTCATTCATTCTCCCAATCACCCAACAAATATGAAAAATCCTTTTTTAACGCAATGAGCAGGAGGGAAAAATAAATTTTTCCAGATCATCCAATAATTCAGGACCTGAATGGCATTTATTGCTTCAAAAATAATTTCTGACTATGGGTATTTTTAAAAATTGGAATTTGAAAAGTTAAACACTTTATAAAAGAAAGCATTTTCAACAATGTTATGGTTAAGATGTTCGGCAAACAGCTATCATTTTTGTTAGGTAGATGGCCTCGCTTAAACTGTATGGAAATAGAATAGAAATTTGAAAATAAAGTGTGCATCATCTTAAATAGCAGGGAAACTTGTAATCTGGCAAATGATTCCAGAAGTTGGCAGAGTTAGGGATGAGAATGGATTTGTGTTTTCCAGAGACTGCAGGTTTGGTATTGGGGTGGGGGGTAATTTTTAAGATTATTTCTGATCAAAAATCTTGGCAAGGCCTCCATCCAGAGTTATTTCATTAAGAACATACAAGACTTATAGTAAAAGGAAAAAAAAAGGAAAGGTTTATTTTGACTCTCAATTTTGAAGGTTTCTGTATATCGCTGGGCAAACCTATTGTTTGGGGGCCTGAGTGAGATAGCACATCATGGTGTAGGGCACACGGTAGAGCAAAGCCGTTCACCTCATGGGTGAAACAACACAGGAAGAGACTGTGGTCCCACAATCTTCTTCAAGGGCAAGCCCCCAATGACCTGAAATCTCCACGTTCTACCTCTTAAAGTTTCCACCACCTCACACTAGAGACACCTTGGAACCAACTCTTTACCACATGGGCTTTTGGGGGACAATCCAGATACAAATTATAAGTTACCCTCAGATATCTGGTACCATAACTCTGATAACTGCCCTTGCATCAAGTCACTATATTCAAAACTCCTTGCGTCAAGTAGGTGCCTCAGCCAGAACAAAAATTAACTTTACGTTCAACAAAAATTCAGTACCAACCGAGAGAGTCCATTGGCCATGGCAGCACACAGCTTTACTCCTACCATGAGGTCCTATCCTTCCCACCCCAATCACACAACCCAATGATAGACAAGAAGCATTCCCAGTGGGCTCCATTCCCCCTGGCTCTCTGTGCATTTCCATTCAACTACCTCTCTACTTTCACAGTATTTTGTACTTATTTCTCCTTAGTAACTGTTTACTACAACAGAATCTCCCAGAAGGTCATCATCCATTTCCAGGGGGTATATTTGGCATTCTCCAAATCATTCTTTCAGTGTTCAAAGTGAAGTTGTTCACAAGTCAGGAGAGGATAAATTGAATTTAGGCACCAACTTCTACCTGTAGAATCAATTCACCAAGACAAGAGCTGTAATTTAGGCTAGAAGTTTGAGAATCTGTCCTTTAGCTAGAGCTGCAGGAACAGATGGAAATTGAAGAAATAAAACACAACAAGGGCGTGGTTACTATTGTTATGGTATTAATTCAGGCCTCAGCTTAGCCAAGAATGGACAGCAACAACCCTTTCAAACCCAGATATGAAAGCTGCCAATACCCTATCAGCTTTTGCGTCCTGGAAACCGTGTATTTAAATACTTGAGTTAAACAATTACTTAACCATTACAATTTGGGATCATAAATTAGGAAAGAAGTCAATCCTCGTTTCTAATGGGTATGTAAGAATTCAGAGTTGAAGACCTAAAAGCATCCTAAGACAAGGTATCTCTCTCTACTATAGAAAAAACGTGAACCTCAAAATTCCTGTGTTGAAATATAACACCAAGGCAATGGCATTGAGAGATAAGGTCTTTGGGGAAGCAATTAGATCATGTGGATGAAGTACCCACATGGGAGTAAAAGAGGCCCCAGAGAGCTCCTCCATCCCTCCATGTGGGGACACAGTAAGAAGTTGTCATCCATGAACCAGGGAGCAAGTCCTTGCCAGACACTGAGTCTGTCTAGCTTAGGCTTCTCAGCCTCCAGAACTGTAAGGGAAAAATAATTTTGTTCCTACACCTGCTAGTCTATGATATTCTTTTATAGCAGCCCCAACAGACTGACACCCCAGTATACTGACCGAGCCTTTGCAGAAGGGGAAAAAAAATTGCTCCTTTAATTCACACCACCCTCCCAAGTCAATCTGAATTGGGGAAATTACATTTTTGAGTCCAACCATAGAAGCCACAAAAATTAACATTTTTACTTTATTCATCACTCAGTTTTAGTTTCTACTGTCTCATACAATTGGCCATCATCTTGCATTTGGTATTTTTTTAAACAATCACTTCTAGTGAGAACTTAGGTGATTATTTTCGTTTAAAAAACCAATTGTGAGCATTGAAAATGAAAAGTAGGGAAAGACATTCACAAATGTGACCACTATGGGTTTTTTCAACATCTGAAACCCAGGTTTTTAGGGCACTTCAGTTGACTCTCTCTTTAAAAAAATGCATTTTGAAGACTTTTACACAAACGATCAGTCAGCAGTTCCTACAAGAACATTCAAATCAACCATTAAAAGAAAAAACTATCATCACAGTAGGTATCTTGGATTATTTAGCTCCAGTTCTAGATAGAAATCTTATACAGGCAGAATACAAGATACCACTTCTTTGAGAACTTACCTTGACACATTTAAATTGATCCTCATTACATGAGAATTTCCTCCTCTGTGAGAACTAATCTCAATTACTTCTTTTCATTTCTAAACTACATTACCAAGTAGTATGAAATAAATGCCACTAGTCTTTAAGAATCTTTGTCATCCAAGAAGAAATGATAAAGCAGAGTCTTTCTAATTCTTATCCTATTAGCCTAGCTACCAGCAGGACAAGAAACCCTTCCAATAAAGAACAGAAGCCAGGCGCGGTGGCACAAACCTGTAATCCCAGCACTTAGGGAGGCTGAGACAGTAGAATCGCGAGTTCAAAGCCAGCCTCAGCAATGACAAGGTGCTAAGCAACTCAGTGAGACCCGGTCTCAACATAAAACACAAAATAGGGCTGGGGATGTGGCTCAGTGGTCAAGTACCCTTGAGTTCAATCCCCAGTACCAAAAAAATAAAAATTAAAAATAAAGAACAGAAAAATTTTTTCAAGAAAATGTACAAAGTCACAGCACATTCAAGGTAGGATATGGACAAATTCATGTTAATGAATTCCTTGATGGTAAACACCAGGAATAACTTTGAAGGGAAGGTCCAGTGTGTCTGAAACAGTTAAAGAACAATAGAGAACATAACCTTGAGTGTCCTCAACAAAGCCTGAAGATGGAAGTTCTACAGTCCTAATATAGCTCCTGCACCTACAGTCACATTTACCAAGCTTATTTACAGATCCCTGGGTTTATCACGATGGCAGTAACAATCCCAAGTTCCTAAGGCCAGTGAGCTTCAAACAAGCTACACATAAATAAAAGCACTTAAGCCTCTGTTTTGATCACATTAGGCAATCTAGAATATCTACCTAGAATATCCTAGCAGATGTCACTTTCCACATGTCAGAAAAGCAAAAGAGTCCAAGGAAATGTACGTGACCATCAGAAGACAGCGACTTCTCAGGCCCCAACACAAGACTTAGGCTCAAAAAGGCCAAATAGGAGCACCACTGCTTTCAGATATCAGGAGCCATCCAAAGCATTCCTCAACATCACAATACTCAACAAGTGAGCAAGCAATTAAATCTAACAATGTTTATCAATGGTCCACTACAAAGCAAGGCCCTGGACTGGTGGCTGTTATTAAGAAAAGTGTCTAGGACAAGCCACTCATCCAACAGGAATAACACAAGATCATCATTTTCAACCACATTGTCGCCTATTCAACTAAAATTCTATGCTAAGTTTGGCAACAGCATAGACCCTGGGTACTGACTTGGGTCTTCAGCATTTAACCCTGGCCTTCTATAGCCATCACATGTTACAGTCATCCACAAAGCAAGGAAGAGCCCTTTCCTATCTCCCAGTGAGGACTCGACCTCAAGACAAGCTGCACTCTTTTACAAAATATCTATGAATCAGCCTTCCCTCATGGCCTTTTGCTTTTGACTTATCATTTCTCAGGCTCCTTGGAGAAATGTGAAGATGGCAGAAAATTCAGCAAAATGAACAGCGAACTGGCCTGAGAGGCAGTTTGCCTCCTAGGGCAACAAAGTATTTTCCCTACCTATTATTGAGAGGAGTCAAATACATTCTAAAAATCAAAAACTACTACTTCCTGTATTACCATTTAATGTATTTAATTAGACAATGATGAAAATTAATTTAAAAAATGGGGAGGGCAGGGAAGGAAGAGGGGGTCATGAACTGAAGTCAATTTCTATGCATGTATGAGTCTGTCAGGATGAACCCAACTATTATGTGTCACTCTAAAGCTCCAATAAAATAAATAACAAAAATGGGGAGGGAGCATGCCAAAAGTCAGTGGTAACTCACTTCTGAGTTTTTCCAGTCAGTGAAAACACCTCAATGCAAGAAATTCCTAGACTTCCAGACAATTAAAACTACTCAAAAATATTAAATCAGGCAGATGATAAATTGCTGAAAAAGGTCCAGAAAATCCTACAAAGAAAATAGACATACATGAAAATCTAAGTACAATAATTAGCAAAGGAGACTACAAATGAAAAATTAATAATTCAAACCTAAATTTTGTTGAATGAGTCAATGAACAAATAGCCAAACTACTTACCACATGCACTGACTACCGCCACAAAGGAAGAGGTTATTTAAAATCACAACATAATTACTAAGACAGAACATCCTCAGGGAGGAAGTGAAGACATGAGTAGCCATAGCACAGATTCTTAAAAGGAAACACCCTACAGGTAAGCTAAGAAAGGTCTTAAGCTGACCAAGTTCAGGATTCTCAAAAGGGCTATACCCTGAATGAAGTGCACACCACACTCACTCAGATCATCATGCACCCAGATGCGGGACTAGTACATCACATCTTCCCTTTCATGGAGATCACTAGGAAATGCATGCCATGATGGCCACCCATGAGAGTGCCAGGAATGAATCTCAGTAAGGTGTACTAGGAGAAACGCACAGTCATCTTATTTCCTTGTTTCCCCCAAACTGCCCTGCCTTCTGTTGTCACCAACAATGGAACCTTTCCTGATAACCCTCATTTCTAAGCTTCCTAAGAGAAACAGGGGACCTTATTATGACTTCTTTCAAGATGCTAAAGCACAGACATCTGCAGGACTGCATATATGCCACTTAGAAAGCAAACAGCATATCCAGGAGGGGTGGAAGAAAGAAATCAAGGCACTGCTGACGAACTTTTATTATAATTTGGCAGCCAAACTGCTGAAGCATTTTCATATGGCTAAGTTGATCATTTGAAGAAAATCCACAGTGTAAGAACATAATACAGGCTCTTCAGAACAACCTTTTGAGAGTTCTCATAAGCTTTTAATAACAGCTTCATTAAAAAAACCACCAACACTTGACTACAACCCCAATTAATAGCCAAGAGCAATAAACACCGTCAGACTTCTAGGTGAGCTTTTGCAGAGATCAAATCAGCTGAACAACTCTGTCCCTCAAAGATATGCCTTTGCCTCACCCTACCTTTTCCTAGCCACGGGTCTCCCTAATTGAAACTCACCAGGACAGTGAACATTATAATCATCTGGTGTAACAACACATCACACACTCATAGGGCACAGTTAAAAACCACAGCACAGTTTAAATCACCATAGATAGCAACTTGCTCCTAAACAAAAGAATTTTATATTTAACTATTCAAATTATTTTTATTAGAAGCAGATTTGTAAGGCAACTAAGAAGAAAAAGGCCTAAGCTTGAGCTCATCTCTCCACCCCTTTCTCCCTCCCATGCCTTCTATGAATGGGATTCTAGCTCATCTTCACTCCCCAGAGGAGAATGTACCTGTCAACTTAAGTCAAGAGAAAACCACTTCACTCCCAGTTTAGATGTTGCTTCTTAGGTACTAGTGTGCTTTTAGTACAAAAAACAGTTCCTTAAGGGTCACTGTTAACTCTCTCACAAATACGCATGGACAAGATATAAGAGCAATCCCGCACAGAAGCCTCTGGATTAAAATGCTCATGGATAAGGTCATTGAAGAGTTAGACAAGCCAGAGAGCATCGCCTCTGGAGTTTCCTGTTTAAAAAATTTTTTTTAAAAAATCAACCCAACACATTTGCAGTAATCATATTAAAAGAGATTCATTTATTAGTTTAGTTGATTACTATGTTAGGACTAGGAGATGAAGTGTCATTGAAGAAAAAAGAACACAAACCTAGAGTGCAGCTTCTTTTCTCTCTCGTGTGGGAGCAACAGGAATCCTGAGAAAGATTCTAGAAAAGTGTGCAGGCTCTGGACCAAGGAAAGACAATCTTAGGTAAAGGTATGATGGCCTCCACCAGAAATGCTCACTTTCCAAAATCCAGATACAAGCTTCCTAAGAGCCAAGATGTCCAGGAGAAAAGAGCACTTGCACCCAGTAAGGCTGCCGCTGCTGAGCCAAGGAAAGAGGAGGCCATCTTTCAGTGTGATGCTTGAAGGATGCTAAATCATGTATGAGTTCCTGAGGGAAGATTCCACTTCTGTCCTAGGGGCAGAGCCAGGGCAGTCACTGATCAAGAGGACTCTTCTAATCTCTTGTTAACATCGGCCATTTAATAGACCATATCCCTCTGCGTGCACATGCTGAATTCTACACATAATCATTCTATGGCCTGGCCCCTACTCTGGCTAGTAATACTGATGCCCACATTCCAAAGCCTAAGCCCTATCTCAACATTCCCAGTGTCTGCTGGACCACAGGAACTAGTTGTCTAGACTCTAAAGAGAAGGGCATGATAAAAAATATGGGAACACATTGAAACCCAAACTTACATAATGGCTTTGGAGTTAATTCAGCCTTGGTTCCAACCTGGAAGTTGTTATGTAATTTGCTCAAAGACTGGGACAGTTTATTTTACTCCTTAGATACAGTTTCCTTGCCCATTAAATGGACTAAAGCTGCCTACCTTGGCAAAGCTGCTATGAAAACTTAAAAAAGAAAAATGTATACAAAGTAAGCTTTCAGGAAATAATAATTAATATTCCTATTTCTTTTATCAAAGGGTGATCCCAAATGCATGTCAGCCAAGAGTAAGACGATTTTACTAGGGGCTGGGATTGTAGCTCAGCGGTAGAGCGCTTGCCTCACATGCGTGAGGCCCTGGGTTCGATCCTCGGTACCACATACAAAACAATAAAATAAAGACATTGTATCCATCAACAACTAAAAAAAAAAAATTAAAAAAAAAAGATTTTACTAGACACAGTTCCTGTAATACAATTATAGAAATATAAAGAATGAGATCTATACAGCACACAGTAGCCACCCTGATGTAGGAATACACACATGATTTTCACTAATTTTGAGTTTATGTCAAGATTCTCTAAACAAAACAGATGCTCACGACCAAACTATATGATGGCTTCTGCTTATTTCTTCACCACAAATAATCAAGACCCTCAAAGATAAAATATATTTTCCAATTTACTTTCCCTAAGTTCGGGGATGGCTAGGATTTCCTCAGTGACCTTCTTGGGTTTCAAAAGTTAACTGTTATGGTTTGGGGTTTTTTGTTGTTGTTTTTATTTTTGTTTGTACCAGGGATTAAACCCAGGGGCACTTAACCACATACTCAGCCCTTTTTTTTTTAATTTTTATTTTGAAATAGGGTCTCAGTAAGTTGCTTAGGGCCTAGCTAAGTTGCTGAGACTGGCTTTGAAATTGTGATTCTGTTGCCTCAGTCTCCCAAGTAACTGGGATTACAGATGTGAGCCACCACGCCCAGCTCATTTTCTTTTTTTTCCCCAGTACTAAGGGATGAACCTAGGGTGGTGCTGTACCACTGAACCATGGCCCCAGGGTTTTTTTTTTGTTTTGTTTTGAGACTCGGTTTCACTAAATTGCTGAAGCTGGCCTCTAACTTGCATGTGATCCTCCTGCCTCAGCCTCCCAGTCAGGCAAGCACCACCATAGCTAGCTATTATGGTAACTTTTAAAAGGAAAAGAGCACCAAGTCTACTACACCATTCTGGAAATATAATGTTAAGACATTATTATAAAAATTATTACTAATAATTTTTATAGTTATTATTAATAGTTATCTCTTGGAGTATTTACTAAATTCAGTTTTTTGTAAACAAAGAGCAAAAATAATTATCACTACAAAAAACAATTTCCAGAAAGAAAATTTCTTTAATAAAAGGAAATAACCCAAAATTAGAGCCTAACACAGTTACCTCCCCAAACTATTTTTAAAAGATATAAACTATCAAGTGCTTACACATAAAATGTTTCCTCCAGATAACCAGAGCCCACTTGGTTTAACCACCTTCAGGGTTCCTAATAAAAGTAAATTTAACATTATCATCTATTTCTCCTCCCAGAAATTAAGACTAGGATCTCTCTCTACCCTCTTGGTCCATCCCCTCACCACTTCATATTTTTTTCCAGCTTTATTTAAGAACAAGTAACAAAGAGAAATTATACATATTTAGTGTATATAATGTGATGTTTTGACACATTGTGATACACTGTGAAAGGATTACCACTATCAAGATAATGACCCATCACCTTCCATAGTTACCTCTTTAGGTGTGTGATGAGAACACTTGAGGTGTACCCCCTTCACAAATTTCAAGCATAAAATACAAGAGCCTGAATAATGCAGTTGAAAGCCTGAAGTGGCTCTCTGGCTAGCCTCCTTGGCATCAGGCTTTCTGTGGAGGCAGATAGACACCCCTCCCAGTCTTAAGTTTTGCTTTTTTGTGCCAGGACCTCAAAAGCACTGAAGAGAGTCAAAAAGGATCTCCTACTGGAGAATATAAACCAATCACACCAGGACATCCAGACAAAGAAAATGCGCATGTGCTTTCCTCAATGGCAATCTCCCCTCTCATCCTGATTAAGGCATTTACAGCAGCAGTAAACGCAACTGGCACTAAAACTTCCATACAAAAATGGAGATTATCTTTCAACACTTTGGGTACAAGTAATATGTGTGCCTTACATTTACCTTCTATTAAGTGCTTCAAAAAGTGGAAGAAATGGTCAAAACTGCTATGTAAAATTCTATCTTGTTAGGTCATGCTAACTTATAAGCAGTTACTTCGTTTCTTGAAGTGGTTCATTTAAAACACTATTGCATTTTATTTTTTCAAAACCTGCCACAGCAACTGTGTTGAATACAGCAGCCAGAAAGTTCATAGGAACAGATCTCAAATGCCCAAAAGTGGAAGATACACTTAAAAATATCAAAGAGTTATTTCAGAATCCAGAATAAAGGCTATGACTCTCGTGACCCCAGGCAGGAACATTAGACTATATTCCATTCTGCTCTTTTTGCTGAAGAGAAAACTTCAAATAAGATTTCTGCTGTGAACAAAGATATTCAAATGAGGAGTTCCTACCATTCAAACAAAGATATTCAAATGATAGCCCAGCAGTGAGATCAGGCTTCCCCTCTCAAAGGGGACAACGCAAGGACATGAAGCAGCTTGGAGATCATGAGTTCCTCTGCTCAAGGAAGCCCTGATCACCAAGGTAAGAGGCACGAAATCTACCACGATGCAGCTTTTCAGTCTCCTGTTCTTGTAATCACTTCTACTACTCAGGCTACCTGTTTTTTGTAAACTAGAACTTAAGGCAATATCAACCTCAGGTGCTTAAATAAATCCCAGAGCAGCTCAGTAGATGAGCCAGGTGTCATCAAACTACGATGGATAACAAACATATAGCAATCAATATTCGTGGATGAGACTTTAGGAGATTCACAACTCTTCATTTCAAAACAAGGCTACTCTTATGTAAAACAAAAAGGATGGAAACTATTAGGCATATATCAAGAGCTGTTTTAGGCATTATATACATTTTTCCACTTTGTCATATAAAGATCCCGTTTTGCTTATGAGCAAATTAAGGCTCAGTTTAAGCAACCTGCCATAAAGTGCAGATGTAAGTAGTAAAGCCAGTTTTTTTTCCACTGTTGCTATCACTCATTCTCTTAAACTGGCTGGTTCAACAGACACTGTAACAGCACTACAACAGACACCACACAACAAAGTACACAGACATCTGCAAACCAACTATGTTGGGTATACAGGGCAGAAAAACAAGAGGTTTTCCCCACTGATCCAAAGGTTAGGTTACATGCTAGTGAGTTCAGCCAAAACAGTAGGAAAAATCTCAAGAATGATCTATTAAGAGATGACCAAAGGGATGGAGGGAGAGGAGGGGCATTTCATGTAAAGGGGAATTTTTGAGGAAAGGTGCAGAGGTGGGAGAGCCCTGGGCATGTAGGGAACAATGAGTAATTCCTTTAGCTTCACTGACTTCTCAGTGCCAGAATTGTGAAACATTTTAGGGTTTCAAGTTCCTCCGAAACTTGTAAGAAGTTACTACATACAATTAGGAGAGTGTGCATCCAATATTGCTGTCTTAATGAAGATCAGAGAGATAAATCATTTGAAGATTTTTTTTTACCTCTTACAAATGATTTCAGTTGCAAGATCACTACGCAAGCAAAAAACTTTCCATGTGTTCACCAACATTAACAATGGGCTGCCTTTGGCTCAAACACATTCATTCAATTTTGCACATACAAATGGTTCATTCAATCAATATTCGCAGCATACCTTCTATGTGCCAGGCACTGCGCTAGGTGCAGAATATACAAAAACAAACTCACCTTATTCTTGATTGCTGAAAGCAGAAAAAGCAGCCACAATTAAAATGTGGTAAATGCTGTAAAAATAGTAAATATGGAATGACTACTGTTCGTTAATTAGGTAGAAATATCTGGAAAGGGTAAGGACACAAGCAATTTTTTAAATGCACTATTTTGCCCACATCCAGGCCTATCATTGATTTGGCTGAACTCTTGTAAAATAGATTACGTATTTGTAGACACCTTCAAACGTTACAAAATTTCCATTCACCTCTTCATTTCTACAGATTTCATCAGTATTTTCTATGAATACAAACAAATAGATTATTTCTGATCCAGTTGATTAATACGTCAGATGAGGTAAAGGACAGTCCTCCAAACACATGCCTTTATATTAGTTCTCTATCATTCCCCACATTCATGTGCCCTACTATGTACTTCAGAAAGTCAACTAAAAAGTATCAAACCAGAAAGCCCAATAATCCTCCCAAATATGTAAGATTTCTGTTTCCAGTAAGTTTCCCTCGACTTCTGTTTGCCACAGTAAAGCTACTGACATGGCACTCCCCTGGTCCTGGGGAAAGTGTTATTCTGTAAACTCGATATAAAGCATCCCCTCCTAGCACTACTGCATATTTGCCAATTTGTTAAGTATTTTAGTTTAACAGAAGGATTAAATAAAACGATGTTAATATCCTTTAAAATATTTTAAAATTAAAGGATGAAGAGCTAAACAAGCAAATAATGGAAGCACAACAATATTCTGAAACATTTCACTTAGTTAAGTATTGACTTCTACTGGGACAGCTCAGATCTGAGACCCATTAAATGAAATATGAAAATTTACTTCACCATAAACCATCCTAATTTTAAAGGAAGTAGTTGTAAATGGACTAGCCAATAGTCGTAGCAGAGTTCACTAACAATGTGGAAGCATTAATGATGAAGTAGCCAATAAACCAACAGGGTGCTACAGCTTGCACGTGCCAGCCCCTATCCTGAAGTAGGACAGTAATTACTGAGTGAACTAACTCAAGGCCAGACATACACACAGTGTCCACCTTTAGAATATCAATATCACCCTCTAAACAAATCACCCTCTACATCAGCAGGGCTCAGCATCACTTTGCTAATCGGTTTCTATTTCTCTTCCATGAGAGTATCAGGAAGCACAGTACAGACAGCAGAAAGACAGCTGGTTTCACCCCTTTTCCTTCATCCACATTTATTGGTGGAGGGGTAAAGTTTTTATTTTGGGAATCATTTTTTATTTTTTGTTTCTGTAGCTGTTTCTTTCAGATCTCCCCTATTCATCCCCCTCAACACCTGGAATAGCTTCTCCTCCCTCATCTGCTTCAAGACCTACCTCTTCCCATTTTCAAAAATCCCTCCAGAAAATTCATTCCATGAAGAATCTCATTCATAGCACAAACTTCCACCTATCTCATTAGAAAGCATGTGAATAATGCATGATGTTTGTGTAACAACAAGCTGTCTACACCACATTTCACACTTAAAACTTCTATTAAATCCACCAACAAGCCAGGCGCGGTGGTGTAAGCCTGTAATCCCAGCACTTACGGAGGCTGAGACAGACAAATCATGAGTTCAAAGCCAGCCTCAGAAGCGGCGAGGCGCTAAGCAACTCAGTGAGACCCTGTCTCTACATAAAACACAAAATAGGGCTGAGGATGTGGCTCAGTAGTCGAGTGCCCCTGAGTTCAATCTCCAGTACCAAAAAATAAAAAATAAAAAAATCCACCAACAAAGCAACAAGGTAGATAGGCCATGGATTACTGTCTCTATTTCCCAAATGAGCCCTGCCTGAACAGAAACCACACTGTGATCATTTTTGCATCCTTAGCAACTTACAAAGACAATGCTTAATAAATGAGAAAGCAAGGAAGGGATTTTGGGGAGGTGAAATAAACATTAGGTCTTCTGACTGCTAACTCAATGCTCTGGAAATGAAATACAGAGAACAAAAGTAGGTGAGCTATAAAATTAAATACACGGTACAAATACATAGTCTCTTATATCCAAGTGGAATCAGCCAAAAGAATTTATGCCTGAATTATGATCTGAAATATGTCCTTCCAGAGCTAAGAAAAACACTGGCATTCTGAAAATAAAGTATAAATGTTGTTGTTTAATAGTTCCATAAATAGGGATATTAAATTATTAAACATTACCTAGAGCAAACTCAATCCAAACACATTCTAAATGATCCTACTTGAAAAGATGCTTGCATATAAACTTTCACCCAAAAGCAAGGCAATTCAGATGATGTGGTAGAAGCCTGGCTGAATTTATATTGTGTCTTTAGATTCAGAACTTTAAGAAAGCTTCAGACTGGGGCTGGGATTGTGGCTCAGCGGTAGAGCGCTTGCCTTGCATGCGTGAGGCCCTGGGTTCGATCCTCAGCACCACATACAGAGCAATAAAATAAAGACATTGTGTCCATCTACAAAAAAATTAAAAAAAAAAAAAAAAAGAAAGAAAGAAAGCTTCAGAAACAAGCATCTAAATTATTTTATTGTGGACCATTACTGCAAGTATCAATTCTTTTAGCAAACCAAAGCAAAGAGATAAGAGAATTCTAGCCACAGATAGATGGAGACAAATGCAACAATAAGCTTCTGAAGTTCCCACTTCTCAGAGTCTTATTCTACAGAGCAGTACTATTCAACAAACTTGCTGATGCTACAACTTTTCTGTATTTTCACCATCCATATGGTAGATACTAGCCAGGTATAGCTCTTGCATACTTGAGATATAGCTAGGTTGCTTGAGAAACTGAATTTTAAATTTTAATGTATATTATATTTAAATAGCCACATGTAGCTGGTGGCTACCATATGAACAGAACAATAATACAAAATGAAAAAATGGCAATGCTGGGGTTCAAACCCAGGGTCTTGTACACACTAGTCAAGTGTTCTACCACTGAGCTACATCACCAGCCCAAAATGCATTAACTTATAACAAGATCTCTTTCAAAGGGGACAAACAAATGGACTCCCTAGAAGTCTAAAAGTAAGACCAGATGTTTGAGAATTTTATTACAAATGTGGGCTTTCAAGATCTAGTAAAGGGAAGTCTTGTTTAAGGTCAAATGAATATCAACAGTTAGTTCCAAGCTAGACTGTTCCTCCACCCTCATCTCTCTTCAAGATGGTAATTTGCCTAGAAACTCAACAATGATACCAGATGAAAAAGGAAATTAATAATCACAAATAATCTACAACGTGTCAGCCACTAAGACAGGGATTACAACTGCAATCACATTTCATTCTTAAAATTCTGATAGGTAGCCATTCCTACTCCTATTTAGTAACTCTAGAGAGATCGGCAAAACCAGGATTCCAGCCCAGAACTATGTAACTGCAGAATGCTACACCGTCATACTGCATTCTTCAAGACAAACTCTTCTCAAGGTATCTATCAGTTCTTTGATCCTCTGACTTTCATTGAAGTGTCTGACCACATGTCCTCAAAGCTTCCAATGACCAGTAAACTCTACCTACAATGCCGGGGATCGGGTGTCCTCACCAAGCACCAAATAACCCTTTGTTTCCAAGGAAGCAATGACAAGTTATATTTCTGCCTGTCCTCCACCCCTTTTTTTGGTGCTGGGGATTGAACTCAGGGGTACTGGACCGCTGAGCCACATCCCCAGCCCTATTTTGTGTTTTATATAGAGACAGGGTCTCACTGAGTTGCTTAGCACCTCACCATTGCTGAGACTGGCTTTGAACTCACAATTCTCCTGTCTCAGCCTCCCAAAGTGCTGGGATTACAGGCATGCACCACCACACCGGCTTCTCCCCCTTTCTCATAGATGTCACTACCTTTGACCTTAAAGCAGGCTGCATCAGCTGGAGAGCAGCCAAAGCAAGAACATAGCACAGTCAGCATTTACTAATTAATCCCACCAGTGTGTGTAGGAGGTCACAATATTCAGTAGTAACATCACTCTTCCTTTCCGGAGAAGGTGAGTTGATCACCCAAGACTACATTGCAAGGCCACCATGCCTGAACTCTCTCCACTCCTCAAACATCCTTGGCTCAAAGCTCCTTCCTCAGCTCCCATAAGTCCAATTGATCCTTGCAGAAATCCTCAGTAAGGACCTCTCTGTCTTCAGAGGATCCCTTCTCTCTGCTCACAGCATCAGAGGTTCATACTATGTTCAAAGGGTTCCTGCAACGTACACCTCAGCTAGAAACAAAGTGACAGCAGATTCTAAGAAAATATATGTCCACAAAATCTGTAAAAGAGTGCTTACAATGGCATGACTCTTAATTGTCCAAAAGTAGTAACTCGAATGTCCATCAACTAATGAATGGAAAAATAAAATGTGGTTTACTCCACACAAGTTACTAAAAAAAAAAAAAAAAAAAAAAAACCACCTAATGTAGATTTTTAAAGGGCAAATTCTATACTACTTGAACTATATCTCAATATATTATATGGGGTTATTTTTCCCCTAAGATAATCATAACAAAGCAATGGCAGGAGCACAAAAGGATATAACCCAGTCCAGTTGTATTTCAACTGTAAGAAAGTCAAACTGGCATTGTTTTTAAGAAGTCTTTTCTAAATTTAGCTGAAGACTGCAAATTATCTTTCACTGAAATGTTAAAACACAAAAGCCAAAGTCATTTCCATCTTACAGTTGAGAAAATTATGTCTTAGGTGTATATATGAATTTCCATGGCTCCACAGAGTGTGGAAAGGAAAAAAAAAAATGAAATGTCAGAAAGACCTAGTAATTCTTGTCTGAATTAAATTTAACATTCTCTGTTACCAAATCTGAATAGATTAGACTAGATTAAAATCTAGGAGTAATTGCCAAATGCCAGGTCCTATTCTAAGCACACACACTGCTGGACACAACTTAATCCTCATAACCAACCATCTTCAAGCATGAGCAAAATTAGGGTGAAGGGGGCCTTGCTCTGGTGCCTCTATCCATTCCCTCACTGGAGAGCCAATGCTGGTAGGAAGCCAATCAGCCAGGAATAGTAGACAGGACTGGAACTGTCTGGCCACCAACATGTGGTCAATGCTCACGAGAAAGGACACTCCTTTCTCGAACTGCAGACTGTTACGGTCCCAAAGCTCTTCCTCTATGAAAAAGTTCTATAACAAAAGGCTGTACTATTCTTGGGCTTTGCAAATAAAACTCAGTCCTTTAAAAACTATACTCACTGGAGAACAAATACTTTTTAAAATTAAATATAAACTCACACCTATATATGAAAAACCATTAATGACAACATCTCACATCCAATGAAATATTACAATTGCAGTTCAATAATAATAGTAAAAAGCAGTGATCACCTAAGGTCTAAAAGCAGGAGACAGCCTTGCAGGGAGAAGACCATTACTGCCAACTCACTCCTGCCCTCCAACTTGCACTGGCCAAATCCAACTGGAAATGAGAGTCTCTGGTACAGTTTAGAAGGGTAAGCAAAGTGCAAGGTAAATCTGCATGCAAAAGAAAATTAATCTGGGGCTAGGGTTGTAGCTCAGTGATAGAGTGCTTGCCTGGTACATGTGAGGCACTGGGTTCCTCTTCAGTGTCACATAAAAATTAAAAAAACTGAGCCGGGTGCGGTGGCTCATGCCTGTAATCCCAGCACTTTGGGAGGCTGAGACAGGAGAATTGTGAGTTCAAAGCCAGCCTCAGCAACGGTGAGGCACTAAGCAACTCAGTGAGACCCTGTCTCTACATGAAACACAAAATAAGACTGGGGATGTGACTCAGTGGATGAGTGCCTCTGAGTTCAATCTCCAGTACCAAAAAAGAAAAAGAAAATAAAGAAACTGTGTCCACCCACAACTTAAAAAATGGTTTTAAAAAAAAGACATTAATCTGTACATTGATCAGGAGCCCATCAGAAAATCATCTGGCAGCCAATTAGGCTTATCTAAATACATATTCAAATAGAAGGAAAGCAAGTTTCACCAAATAGCAGTAAGAGGTTCCCATAGAAAATGGATTAAAAGTATGTTCTCATAATCCCTCCCCACTGACCAGTGTCTCTAGTTACTCAGGTTTAATTCAGGATAGTTACTAAATTTAAAGCCATTAAAATAAAGATATTTCTGTTACCTGCCTCATTTTCATTCCAGTTTTCTACTCCTTTTTCAAATACCTTGACTGAAAGGACTCTCTGGTACAATACAGCTTCCCAAACTCACACATTTACAATTGACACAAGACCAGCACTTACTTTTCTAGAATTGTCAAGTTGTCTAATCATAAAAGTCTAAGTGTTAAAGATCACAATAATGATATCTCCCACACATTTGTAACAAAACTATTACCCAGTCCTGATGCTCACCCAGGTGCCACACAGGATAGTTCATTTCCCTTTAAGCACTTGAAAAAATAATATCCCAGCCCCAACATGGTTAGTCCTCCAATCTAATCTTCAGAATTTAGACTGAAATACTCCCACTTGCAACCTATCTCTTTTAATGCTAACCTTATTACTAAGTCTCCTCATTCGAGAACATTCATCCAATGACTACTACATACATAACTGAAATGTTTTCTATGCTTAACAGCACTCTGAAAGGAAAACGTGCCTAGAAGAGAAGCCTCTATTTGCCTAGAACTATATAGATCAACTACAGTGTCGTAGAGCTTTGATGTTCCTAGAAGCCACATGTTGAAGGCTTGGCCACCAGTTTGGCACTATTGGGAGGAGGTGGAACCTTTAAGGAGGCAAGCCTAGCAGAAGGAAGTTAGGTCACTGAGGTTATGTCCATGAAGGGGATATTGGGACCCTGGTGCCTCCTTTCTCTCTCTAGTTCCCAGTCACCATGAGGCAAGCAGCTTTACTCCATCATAGGCTCTGTGCTGTGATGCTCTGCCTCAACACAGACCCTAAAGCAACAAAGCCAGCCAACCATGGACTGAAACTTTTGAAATCATGAGCCAAGATAAACCTTTCCTGCTTTACGTTGATTATCTTGGGTATTTTGTAACAGCGATGGAAAACTGACTAACACAATTTCAAATATTTTTTCCACTGCCCACATAATTGGTAAATCTAGGAAATTCTATTATTTTGGATGCAAAGAATATCTTCTACCTTGCTTCTCAAATCCAAGAAATCTTCATCTATTCATGTGCTCTGATTTTTAGTGGAAAAATAAAATGTTGAGAACAATTACGCTTAATGCATTGTTTTGAACTCCTATCACTAAACTTTCCCAGAGTACTCATGGAGAAGATTTTCCAATAACTATACAAGCCACATAGGACTACCAGACAGACTATTCCCATGCCCCAAAATGCCCAAAGAACTTCTTCAAAAATACTGAATCGATGCTGGGATTGTGGCTTAGTGGTAGAACACTTGTCTCACATGCGTGAGGCACTGGGTTCAATCCTCAGCACCACATAAAAATAAAAAATAAAATAAAGATATTGTGTCCATCTACAACTAAAAAAAATTTTTTAAAAAATACTGAATCTCAAAACTTGAAGAATTAACCTTGATTAGTCTCACAACGTTCCTTACCATTTATAAGGACAACAGTCAATGTTTAGTGGAATTTTGGAGGCACATAGACAATCAAGATAACTTTAATCCCTTTATTTTATGGATTAGGAAACTGGTACAGAGAGATGAAATAATTTGTTCCAAATCACACAATCTGTTGATGGTAAGGCTGGAATGACACCCTGATCTTTGACATGGGTCCAGGGCTTTTGACTTTACTATGTTGCCTTCTGAGACTAACCTAACCCAAAGACACAATAAAATAGAACTCATGTCTTTTGATTTTCCCAGACGCCACTCCTTGAAATCAAAATATACTTCCTGTTCTCAGATTTTTGGGGGGTGGGTGGGTACCAGGGACTGAACTCAGGGATGCTCGACCAGTGAGCCACATCCCCAGCCCTATTTTGTATTTTATTTAGAGTCAGGGTCTCACTGAGTTGCTTAGCGCCTCGCCCTTGCTGAGGCTGGCCTTGAACTCGCGATTCTCCTGTCTCAGCCTCCGGAGCCGTTGGGATGATAGACGTGTGCCACCATGTCCGGCTACTTTCTCAGATTTTTATAAGTCAACTTAAAAAAAAGGGAGTGCAAAAATGGTCTTGAATGAAATTAGATTATTATTATTAATGTCTCAGATTATTGGAACATAGACTGCAATTAAGAACAATCCACTGAGAAGAATAGCCTTTGCCCCTAATTGGTACTACACAGCCAGCATTTTTGCTGTCTAGAAGAAACCGCAGAGTGGTTCTCACAAGTGCAAGGTCAGCCATACAGGCCTTGTCAAGGTCAAAGCACAAAGTGGTTTTTGAGAGCTTCATCAAGGCAAGTGAGCACAGCACAGTGAAACTCTCCACTAAGATGTAGAAGACACCCTACGAATAAATAGGCAAGATAAGAATCACAACCAACATGAGCCCTTTGTCAGATGTAGCAATGCACTTTTTCCCCATAGGGCCCTATTCCAAACTAGAAATCTAAAAATAAAAGTTCCAACTAACTATAAAGAGAATAACTATCAAATTGTGATGGATGCTATGCAGTTTATATAAGCTACCTGAGGGCAACTGATCAAATTTCTAAAAGAATCTTTCATATACTGAACACATTATAAACCATAAATCTGACACAAATGACTCCTTTGGCAGACTTCTATAATTTGTCTCCCTACAAAGTATTCTTAGTGCTCATCAAAAGGTAACTGGCTAAAAATACATGCCAACTAGTGCTTGCATTTGTATTAATTAAAATATTTTCACTAGCAATAAGAAAGTCTTTACTCAAAGATGTATGATTTCTCCCACTTAACTGAAGGCCCCTGTCTCCTATATACTACACCCTATTCATGGACTTAAAGAAGCTGAAAATTACTGTCATCTGGCTTAATAGGAGAAAAAATGTTTAAAAACAAAAAAAGAAAACAATCAAGCATCCTAATGATAGCCTCCAAGATAGTCCCCAATGATCCTAACCTATTGGAACTCATGTCCTTGTCTAGTCTCCTCCCACAGTGAGCAAGGCTGACTCATTTTATCAACAGAATGTCACAGAGACGGTGTAGAACTTCCTGGGTAGTTTCTACCTTGCTCCTGCCACGTGGAGACTAGCACACAAACTATCAGTGGTGACACCTACAAGGAAAGGCATGAAGGCTTCCAGCCAGCAGCCAGCAGCCCCTCACCAAACCTGTCAAGAAGATGCCTTTGAAATAAATCTCCTGCCCCAGTCAGGCCTTCATGACTGCTGGCCCTTCCTATGACTACAGGGTCTGGAGAGATCCTGAGGCAAAATCACCCAATTTCCTGACCCACAGAAACTATGACAAAATAAACATTTGCAATTGTTTTAGACTTGCGGATTTTGAAGTAATTTGTCACACCACAACAGATAACTTACACACTTTACCTGATTAGCTCAAAATCTCTTGCTTAATTTTTAATTTTGTCCTTTCCAGTGGCTCAGTGGCAACTGAAATCACTTCTTGATCAGCTATTCTCTGTAAAGAATGCATCTTTCCTAAGTCACCAACACAGGCTCTAATTATTACTTTTTATGGAGTCAACAGATGCTGGAAGTTACCTCTGAAAATTCACTTCCTACTAGCTCAAAATGGTCCATCCCAGTGCTAATAAAAGATTAGTTGAAGGCATGAAATGGTCTGAACATTTGTGTTCCCCCACCCCCAAATTCAAATGTTGAAATATTAACTTCCAATGTGATGTTTTAGGAGATAAGGCCTTTGGTCATGACCTAAGAAATTAGGTCATGAGAACAGTGTCCTCATGAATGGAATTAGCGCCCTTATAAAAAGGACACCAAGGATTCTCCAGCCCTCTTTCTACCATGTGAGGATACAAGTGTCATCAGCAGTCCACAACTCCAGAGAAAGCCCTCACCAAAAGCAGACCACGCTGGGTGGCATCTGATTTTGGTCTTCCAGTTCCCAGAAACTTAAATAAAATTTTATTTAAGTCACTCACTGTGATAGTTTGCTACAGCAACTGGACCAAGACAAGTGATAAGAAGCCATAAGTTTGTGCTCACAAATAATCTGTAGTCATCAGAATTTTTCCTTGTTAAAGCAAGTCAAATCTCTGTGCATCTAATGCCTCTCCATCCACCCTTCCCTTCAGGCTTCAAACTGTATTCTCCACATATAATATTCAGCAAGGAAGAAACCAACACAATTATAAAATCAAAAAGACTCCAGGAGATACATATAAATAACCAAACAACAATCCATCATTATACCTGTCTTATCATCATGAAATATTTATTGTTGGTTTTTGTACTATTCTTACAAAATAAGCTGAGAGAGAGAAGGAAAAAGAAACAAAGAAAGTAGGGCAATGGTTGTTTTCTGTGGACAACAGAAGCTGGAAGAACAATCCCGAGATTCAAATTTCTACATCCTTGCATTCTTTCTCACTAAGTCAGACCCCATGTGCCTGCCTTGGGTAAGAGAGAAATGCTTTCATGTTAATTACCTACATGTCCAGTCATGGAAGGCTAAATTGCATACGTTAGTGGCCTAGACAATCAGCGTGCCGTGTTGCACAAATGGGTCTCCCACCATTTCACCTAACTGCCTAGCCAGAACCACAAATTTTGAAGATTAACAGGAATACAAACAAAATCAATAAAGTGAAATATCAAAGGCAGGACATCAAGCAAATAGACATTACTGTACAATAAAAGCCATATTTAAGGTGAAGAGATTGTAATTTAACTGCATAGTAAGCACTTGTCTTATTTGCCAATCAGCCACATAGTTTATATGTAAGTAATAATTTTGATCTAGGATAGAGAAACCTTCTAGATTCATTAAATTGCAACCCAGCCAGGTAATGCTGACCCTATAACCTCATGTAAATGCAATAGGAAGTAATCAGTGAACTAACCACCATTGTCTCCTCCCTCTGTAACAACACTGTACAGGAAATGCTGAATATGTTAAGAGTTTTCAAAATCAATGGTTTCAAACTACACAAACTTTTTCCTTACAAGGAGTGGGGGCATGATTTCAAGAATCACTTTTAAAAATACTGTCTAGACCACTGTCCCTTTCTCAAGTAGATACTTTATTACAGAAAATGAAGGAAAATTTCATTTAGGAGCTACAACTTACACTAAGTTGAAAGATGCCTAGACTAAAATCAAGGAAATATTGGAAATGGAAGGAAGAAACACGCATGCATGCAGATGTAATTTAATGACTTTTATTTCTTTACCAAAATTGAACTTTTTACATAAACAAAAGATGGATAAAATTCTGACATTAAAAAGAAAAAAAAGAACATTAATTCTTCAGAGAATTCTCCTTCATAGTCCCAAACCAAAGAATTTATAAAACATTCATAAACTGTAAACATATTTCCCATTTTACCATTTGACTCAATAGTACTGCTTTGGGTAATTAATCTGGTTCCCTTTCCTCCCCCTTTCCCTCTCCTTTCGTCTCTTTTAAAAATAATAATAATAATAAGCCTGAAGTATCAACCCAGAAGGACTCCAAAGACCACTGGTCAACTTGTTCCATCCTTCAGAAACAGAAGAGGGTCAGTACTATTTGGGTGTAAAGTTCCTTCAAAGAATATTTAATTGCTATTTTCACTACTGAAAAAAAAAAAGAAAGAAAAGAAAACCTTTCAAAGCAGAACAAAAATTGTATCTTGGAACTACATTTGCAAGGAACAAGACCTTAGCATGTCATGACCAGCTCAATTAGGCTGTCAGTTAGGTTGGACACAGTCACCAAGAAACTGCCTGGGCTGCAGTCTTCACTACTGATGAGTAAGCTAACTCAAAGGAAGCAGATTCTATAAACCTTCTTCATCAATAAACTTTAAGATGGAAATCACAAAGAACTTTCAAGAGTAACTGATAAATACCAGAGAACACAATCTCTTGAATCAGGTGCTCAGTCAGCTTCCTGGAGCCCTGGGGTGTGGTTTTAAAAAACAGTTGAGAGGAAGTAAGACAAGATGACCTCACACACCTGGAAGACAGACTCTGATTTCACAATGCCCTTCCAACCTGTTTTGCTAATTACCAGTGCTCTTGGGGATCCAAAAATTTCCCCACTTCACTCTTTCAATGCAGACATTATTGCCTAAGAACTTTGTCAGCTAAAATATGGAATATTTGAGTGCAAAAGCCTTAAATGTGTAGATACAGGACCTTCTGTAATGTGATAATCCACATATTTTTCAGCCTCATTCTGAGTAATCTCCAGGAATTAAGTCACATTTCCACTCAAAGATTAGAAACATAAAAGCCAAGTCAAGACTAACAATACACAATAAGAGGGGAGTCTCCCACACTAAAGAAGCAAAATAAAACCATTGCTCAGAGCATTTTAAACCAGGGCATAGTAATTGTGAAGCAGCAACTCTACCAGGGTTAATTTTTATCCTTATATATCTAGACCCTGTCTCTAGTCAAATATACTTTACTATGCTTAATCCAGCATCAGGCAATTTCTAGCACAGAACCTGTTCAATTATTATGACAAAGAAAAATGCACTGTTCTTATTCTTATGCAAAAATTCCAATACATCCAGAATTAAACTCTTCTTGCCCTCTGACCCAACTGGCCCAGTGTTTTGACCAATGTACACCAATCATTTTCCAAAATCCTGGGCACTATACACATGGAGTTAATTGACTCTTCCCTCCACCATTCTACAGCTCAAGGGGTCTGAACCTGGGATTCATGACCCTTGAGTCTATGAATGGGTTTCTGAAACCGCATGTTACTTTGTGTGTGTGTACACTTTTCTTGGGATAAGGATCCACAGTTTTATTAAGTCTCAAAGGAGTCACCAACCCAAGGACCGATTTGAATGTAAACCCAGTCTTTTTCATTCCTATGCACCAATACTTGGTTCTTCTCTCCTTCTTCAATTTTGCAGCCACCTCTCCCATTTTCACAGCTATTCACTGTCTGATGATGGCAGTGGACTTGATTAGGCTTTCTAACTCTAAGCCATCGTAAGATTGTTCCCAGATAACACTCCTAAAAGTAAGTTTGATCACAACTTCTCCTATCTTTTCCAGAATTTGTGAGATTCTGGCCATACCAACTACATGCAGCCCCCACAACATACTCTTGTACCTTTGTCTAGAATGCCTTCCCCAAAACTGCTACCCATCTCTCTCCAAGTCCAAGCCATTACATTCATCTCCCACTGTCCAGTTCAAAAGTTAACTCTTCTTCGGTTTCTTTTCTAATTTCTTGTCTCTCTGACCCCAAAGAACATATATACTTCTCATTTAATACATTTTCCTATTATGGATTTTACTACACAAGTACCTTATCTTTTCATCTCTGTATTCTCCATTATAGGACTCAGCACACCATGGTCACTCAAGAAATCCTCACTGAACGAATAAATCACATATTATGTGTTGGGCACATAGTGTGCAATACCATATGTGATCTTCAATAATACTTTTGCTTCATCTTATATCTCAATTTTCTAAATCCTCTGCTTAATAAAGGTATTGTTTAGGGTTTTCAGGATGAATGTTCAAGATGAGAGGAAAAGACTTCTCTCAAGAACCCTGTTATTAACAAATTCTACTTGTGAGAGACAATTCTAAACTCTCAATGCCAAAACAGAAAATAATCCAACTAAACCTTTGTTGAATAAAGCTGGATTTATTTCAGATACTAAACAGAAACATTATTGAGGAAACTCATTTATGTAAGATCAAAGTCACAGGCTAATTCCAAAATCTGGGTTAGTCTCTGGCTGCATGATTTACCATTTTACCAGGAAAAGCGCCCAAAGCCTATCTAAATAGATTAATTTATTAGAAAAACTAGTCATGGAATTGCTTCAGAAATTCTGCCAAATTTGCTCTTGCTGCACTAGATTGTCTCAAGATATGTTTTATAGTTTATGACTGTTTTGGTTTAAAAGCCTGGTTCTCCAGCTAACATGAAAATATGCAAAAGCAGGATCAAAAACAATATTTAAGACAAAAATGCCAACATTTTCCTTTAATTCATTCCTTAAATAATCTATTGTTTAATAATTCTTTGCATATCCTGTGGGCCTCTATGTTATTATAAGATATATTTTTATTTATTAGGCTGGGGTGTAGCAAAGTGGGAAAGCACTTGTCTAGCATACGCAACGCCCTGAGTTCAATCCCCCCCAGAACAGGGGATATACATACATACATATATGTACACGCACACACACACACATACCCACACACAAAATACACAAATTTTTAACCTTAATGTCTATGGATGTGATTTAAAAAATTCCTGAAGGAGGCAAAAATTTTCTTGAAAATGTTGAAACAGTTTGAATTGCCATGGCACCCAATTTTTACCCCTTACTTCTCCTTTCTGTGTAAACTCATTTCTCCATAATTAATATATCTAAGAGGGAAAAGTATCCAAGAGGGAAGCTTCAAGTATCTGAAGCTCCTCAGGCAACTACTTCACGAGCGCCTGTTTAATATACTTACACAAATAAAATTCAATGCTATGAATTCCAATGTTAACAGCACCAAAAACAACAAAAATCAAGTATTTACTCCAAGCCATTTGGGGTCTACTATAGCAAAATAAATTAATGTATGGGATTTTCTATCAGGTATCAAAGATACCATATATAAAAGTCAGCCCATCACTGAGGCCGTAAATATATTGACTTGTCAGAAGCATCCAGAATGACTACTTTATAAAGCACTTCAGAAACATTGAGAAACAAGGGAAACAGAAAATAAATTGTTCAATTAGCAAGAATCTTTGTAAAAGTTCCCAAAGGAAACTCCAAATGGAAATAGAGGGGCCCCATAATTCAGTCATCCTCTCATACTGAGATTCAAAGACTTATCAGAAAACAAAGTAACAAAACATAGTAAGTTTACTATGATCATTAACTCTAGAAACTTAAAATAAAGGGTTTTTAAGAATTTGATTTTTGAGGTTTGTTTTTTGTTGGGTTTTTTTTTTTTTCTTTGTTGATAATAGCTTTGAGATATCATCCATGTTCCATGTAATTCATCCATTTAAAGAATTAAAAAAAAAAAAGATACAATTCAGTGTCTAAGCTTTTTCACAGAGCTGTGCTGGCATCACCACCACTGATTTTAGATCATTCTCATCACCTCCATTAAAAGCTCTGTACCCTCCAGCAATCCCCAGCCCCAGTTCTTGCAGGCTTAGGCAATCACTGAAATACTGTCTCCATGGATCTGCCAATTATGCACATTTCATGTACACAGAATCTTACATTTATGAGAGTGACTGGCTCCTTTGTTTCTTACATTTGTGAGATTGAATGGCCTAATGTCTTCTAGATTCATCCATATTGTACTGTGTATTCCTTTTTATGATCAAATAATATTCCATCGTATGAATATGCCTCATTTGGCTTCTCTGTGCTTCAGTTCATGAGAATGACTTAAAGGAAAGAAATACCAATGTGTAACTGAGTGGGATCTTGTCATCAATAATAAGGTTTCCTGAAATTAGCATAGATTCTGCTTCACATGTCATTAATCAATGATCCTAAACTATGACTCTAAAGCACTACAGAGTGCTAAGTACCTTCTGCACACCAAAAAGTGTCAGTGAGGGGGGAATCATCAAACACAGACTGTACTAGAACAGGAACACTGGTGTCCCTTTCAGCCCTAGATTCTTCAGCTATAAAATATCCCAAATGCTTATGGTCAGAATTTAATCTCCAGAAGTTAGCCCATTTTATCCTTCACTGAGAAGGAAAATGAAACCCAAGGAAGAAAGTGATTTAAAGGTTAAGCACCAATTAATGGCACAGTTAAAACTCAAACCTAATTCTCCTAGTGCCCATTTTGTTATTTTTCACTGCTCCAATTTGCCCCTTTAAACTATATTTTTCATGGTCCTAAAAAAAAATGATCTGAATGTGTGCCAGGGCTCAGCTACCAGAAACAAGAGAGCAAGCCTCCTGACAGACCAACAATATAGAACTAAACTGCTCAGCCACATAACACTTTGCAAACATTCAAAATTTCTAATTAAGGACATGAAAAAAAACTGATCATATGGATGCACAAAACAAAACAAAATCACACTGGAAGAATATGTACCAAATACTCTGGGCAGGGGAATTGGAAATTATGTATTTTCTTTTTAAACTGCATTTTATATTCTACATAACTTTATAGTAATGAAACAAATTGAGTATAACTCCTCATTCTACATTATTATTCATAAAACAATTTCCCTCTACCAAAGCCCTTCACAGGATTCATCCCATATCAATGTTCTAAAATAGATAATCTATTTTGCAGATGGTGAAGTGAAAATGCAGGGGATTGTAGGGAAGTGACTGGCACAGTTGAGATGAAAGTCCTTGGATGTAAATCATGTCAGTCTTCATGGTTAAGTAGTTAATCAGAAACATCAAGCCATGAAAAGGAATGATTTTATGGGAAACAGCTATCTTGTGAAGTCTATGATGTAACATTTAGGCACCTAGAAACAAGGTAACAAACCACCTTTTCATATGATACTATTTTGCCACTGAACTCAAGAGGATCAGATTTAGGTAGAAACAGACACAATGAATGAGGATAATTATCTATAAATGTAACAGCAAAGCAAAAAAAAAAAAAAGTCCACAAACCATCCTTAATGTAAAATAGACACCCCAAAAGGTTGCCTAGGGTTTTGATTTTTCATTGTTTAGTCAAACATTTCATCAAGTAAAAATTAAATTGAAGATATCAAGCTAAAGGCATGCAAAAATCTACTATCATTATCCAGATTCTCACCACATACGTGAAACTCAAGAGACATATTTTTTTTTCCTTTGCAAGTGTAGTATTTTTCAGATAAATGTTTTTCTAGAGAAAAAATAAGGTTATAGATACTAATATTAACATGCCTGCTACAATTCAGACCTCTTCTCAATATTCTCTGGAGCTTTAATTCTTTACTGTTTCTTATGTAGTCAAAAATTTAAAAAGCAAATGTTACCAATCTTTGCATAACTGCAAAGGAATAGTTATTAGCAATTCAGCAAAACCTAAGACATAGTTCCCTCACCCCTCTGATACAGGGAATGGAACACAGGGGTGCTCTACCCCTGAGCTACATACCAGCCCTTTTCATTTTGAGATAGGGTCTTGCTAAGTTGGTGAAGTCAGCCTCAAAATTGGGATCCTCCTGTCTCAGCCTACCAAGTTGCTGGGATTACAGGTATGTGCCACTGCACCCAGCTTAAATAGTTTTACAAACAAACCTAAAGAGCAAAAAAATGCATTGTGGGTCTTACACAATATCTGACCAGGTTGTTTCAGTAGTGTATTATAAACAATTTCTGGAAATTGTCACATAATACACATTTTCCATCTAAAATAGATATTAGAATGTTATAGAAAGTGCAGTACCATTCATATAATAAAGTGTTGTTTTGTGAAACTTTTTTGTCCACCTCCCTCCACCCCCAGATTTATGTAACTGGTATATATTGAACTATGAATGTGCCACGTATTTTGGTACAGGCTGCAATCAATTATTCTCAAAGTATAATCTTAATTCTTTCAGAATAGGCTATCAGTATTTACTTTCAGAAGATAAGGTATGGGTCATTTGTTAACAGGGAAAAAGTGACTGATTGCAAGAAATGAAGTAATTGTTCTCATTCATCCTACTATGAACATTTCATTAATCTTACCATCAACAGGTATGTCCAAAGAGCAATGACACCATTTGTGGCTTCCTTAATCCCCTTTATTATGCTTTAGTTGCAGTTGTATTTTCTGATAGAATAAGAGCAACTAACACAATAGTGACACTCCCTTTCAATAAGCAGTCCTTTGGGGTTTACAGCCTGCAAGTTTGTTATTGAGGGATGTCATCTTCCAAGCTATATCTTCTCAGACCATCCCTTACCTCACACTGTATCTCTGCAAAGCAAGTAGAGCAGTGGATGCATGTCACAGAGTCCAAGTGCCTAGTTCAATTTCCACTCAGCTATTTCCTAAGCATCTCATTAAATACCATAGGATTGTTGTGAGAAATATACAGAAAGCACACACACAGTGAAAGTCCTTAAAAAATGGTGTTATTAATAACCCAATTCTGGTAGTAGAGCAACATTCATTGACCAAATAAACAAGGATAGACAGAATACACAAAATTCCTCTTCTTCCAGATCTCCTCAATGGCTTTGTAAATGGTGGTGGGAAATAGCCAGTTATTCAAAAACTCTCACCCAACAAAGACGGACTAGATGAAGCCAAGATAGTCCTCAGTATGTCTTATTTCACCACTACCCTTGGCTTTAAAAGCGGGGAGGGTGTCGATTACACACTTACCCTGTGCTGTTAGATTCCTCAACTTCCTTGTTTTTATGTTACACACATACACTAGAACTCTTAAGCCTGCTACAAATGGAAAACTGAGGCACATCTAGCACAATAGTTAAGCTATGTTCAAAACGGTTATCACTTACAGTGAGCCACTGCTCCTAGGAAGAATAGTTAAGATCCCAAGAGCCTCTGCCCACATTTTTTGTGACCTGTTCAATACATAAGTCCATATTATATGTGTTTGCTTATAGAGTTTAATGAGTCTATATATGCATCACATTGAACTCACAGTCAACAATCCTATAACTCACCTCTGAAACAACTTATCTCACACATACCTCTCTATGTGGCACATCACAGCCTTCCTGCTCTTAGGAACACTATAGAAAACTCCAACATTATGCATGGGGGTGCTTTAAACAGCAAAAATCACCAAAAAGCACAAAAATGCTACAAACATGACAGTAAATGGAAAACGAAAAGATCACTGTGTATAGTACTCAAGCTGAAGCAAGAAAGCAGAGAGCTGCCATGTTCAACCTCAGCTGAGAACAAGCATCGGCGGACGCGGACTCAAACTTTCACTACTCTGGGAATGCCAGAGAAAGCACCCAGAGTACTGACTATGGGGTCACAAATGGGCAAATTCACAAATCCAGAATCCACAAATAATGAGAATCAATAGCAAATACTTTATGGTACATTTCTTCGATGAGAATGATTCAAAACAACCTAAAGAGACATTAACATGAATCCTTTTCAAATCAAATGTATAAAGATTCAAAAGTACACACAGATGATACCATTTCTGTAAATTTAGAAACAAACTGTACATATTTTTTACTATCTGCACAGGAATGACACATGGCAATTGAGGGTAGTTTTACCTAAAGAGGAGGGGAGGAAATGACGACGGAGAACTTCACTGTATCTATAACATTTCTCTTGGTATGTGGATTTTTTTTTACCCATTCTGTCATGGTAGGACTATTTCTTAAAACATACCCATTAAAATTATTTCTGAATGGTGAAGTACACATGCTACAGAGTACACATGTACAGTACTTACAGCATTACATTATATAAAAGGACATTTTTGTGTGTGAAGTTACAATACACATTTAACAGTGTGATAAACTATAACTATTACAAGAATCTGTTTACACAGAAGGGAAGAATGCCTGGAAGAGAGATAAAAAGACAGACAAAGGGTCAAATTTTCATTTCTAGATGCACCCTACGTATTGGCTGCTCCTTTGAAGTTCATGGGAGTTTCTTCCCAGAAAGACTAAATGCAGCACAGAGCAGGGCAATGCAAATCAAGTTTAGTCACTGGAACACAAGAAAAAGCTAAAACCTAACAAACTGACTCCTCAAATAGAGAGAGTTGGAAAGGAAAGCTCCCGAATGTAAACTAATACAAGAAGGATGGTTCCCATAGCAAAAGACAAGGGATAACTCATAAGGGATATTTTCATTGGGATAAAGCAGTGGTTTTCTTAGGGCAATGAAAAAGATATCATCTAACTCCCAATTGTTTCTGTTCAAGAAAAAAAAAATACATGTTTGTGATGCTGTTACATTTCATTTATAATTCTCTTTGTTCACTTTTGGCAGTTACCATTGTGAGCATTAGGGTAAAGTCTAGCACCCCGCCAAAAACACCAGCAATGTGATTGATGTGTGATTCAAAAAAGCTGTCAAAATGAACACTCCAAAAGGAATGAGTCACACGGCTGGGCCAGGCATGCTAATATTTTTGTACCATATTATAATCCTTTTCATCTGGACCTTCTTAGAGTTGGTTTATTATGTCCTTTCATGTAATTCTAAGCTGACTAAGGGCTACAGTAAAAGGCACGAGGAGTTTGACAGAATGGGTTCATACCTTCATTACCAAAATCCAAAAATTAAGACTACTTGATATGGAAATAGGGCACACACACAGAAAAAAAGAATGCACACAGCTTTAGCCCACGCAACTTTAAGAACCCTTAAGGGTCTGAGAACAGAGAATTTTATCTCATAATATTCTGACAGTGCTATCAGATAGTCTTTTATCTCACTAACTTAAAAAATTAGATTGCTATTGTAAAATTTAGGGCAAAAGTGACATTGATCAGATGAGGAAAAATAAACAATTTTTCTTACTGCAAAGTAAGAAAGAAGTGTGTAACTTCAGAACATTCTAGGCTTTCATTCTGGATGGTGGTGGTGTTTTGCTTTGGGACTGCCCTTTGTTTCAGAAGCTTAGCTCTGTCTGATTCAGCAAGACTGAATAGGACATAACCCAAACAGATTAATACAGAACCTTCTGGAGAAAAAATAAAGGAAATGCAATGTGTAAGATCCTCTTTCTTTGCTTTCTAGAACAAGTCAGATGGCACTGTGTTCTTGATTTGAAACAATGCAGCTCCTACTGAACAATGCTCTTAAACAAAAACCCATCTATACACAAGTTATACAACCCCCCCCCAACCCCCGCCTTAGCCACTACTGGAATTCAAAATAAAATCCAAATGACCCCATCCCTCTTGGAATGGAGCTACAGCCAAACAAAACTTCAACAGCAGTTTCTTTAAGGCTCAGATGGTCACAACATTAAATGTGTTTTCTCATGTGAACGAGCTGCTTAGTGGCCACAGCACTGTACACAGCATGGAGGCTGTTGGCTTTAATTATGAAAACAATGACACTTCCAGTACACCCTGAAATGGAATAGTGAATGAAATACCAGAGATTGTTTTTCTAGATAGCATAAAATATACAGGGGTCAAGATAAAATATTTTAGTAAAGACTACCTACATGGACCAGATCTTTGAAAATGTTCACATCTCAAACAGTAAGTGCAACTTAAGGCAAGAGTAGCAAGCAGAAGCCACTTACCAGTTCAGTTCTGGCACTCTGGGGCCCAGCTTCGCTCATCAATTTTCACACCGAAGGCTCACTGAAAATTTAACTTCAGTTACTCATGAATTATCCTAACATTGCAATACAGTCCAGGGTCTAGAGCTAAAGCCAGTGCTTTATCAAGTCCAACGAAAAAAAAGGGGGACCAAGTAATCAGAAGTACCACTTCCGTCAAGTGCTGATCTCTCACAATTTGACTACTTTCTATACAACATCAACTAATATCCACAGCAACCCAAAGAGGTACTTTCTGAACTCTTATAACCAATGTGGCTCCCTAGACCTGAAAAGATCAATCAACTACAAGCAGCAAAAATTCTGATTCAAACTCAGGTCTAAAGCCAAAGTCTATATTCATAAATAAGCTTATTCTTTCCTTTTTTAATAGCTCATATAAATGCTCTGATATGAGGTCCAATGCCTATACTTACAAATAAAGTTTGTAGAAAAGACTACAAGCTTTCCAGCAAAGTGCATTTGGTGGACATTTGCTCAGTTTCTGACACTTGCAAACCATAGGAGTAAGGCTCATCATCTATTGCAATTTGGGGTGGAATCCCCTTAGCACCTGAAAGGCTGATACCAGTACTTTTTACCACATTCTTCAAAGTTGTTTGCACAGAGATATATCCAGAGCTTTAACTATTCAGGCACCAAGCAAAAATCATTTTATCTGTGTATTACAATTTTCAGCCAAATTAATTGTCTAGATTTATCAGCTTAACCTAAAATGTTATAAAACTTCAACCTTAACACATCCTTTGATAGCACATTACATACATAGCATATACACATAAATACCTTTAAAAATCCTATTATCTCCACTCACAGACCTGTCTTCTACTAGGCAGTTAATATCTCAAAGGCAGAGACAATGTTTTAGTCACCTATGGGTCCCAGCATCTTAATAGTGCCTTACTTAGTGCAAACACTCACACAGATCATTGGTTACAGGAATAAATGAATGAATGAATAAGATTACATGGGCTTTGTTTTTCAGAAATAAGCAATCTCCAACATTAGGCCCACTGATACAAGATAAAGCAATTATTCCTCTCATGAGGAAGTCTACATATATGGGTTATCTCTGGGGGCTGAGCAAAAGGCTTACTACACTGTCTTTAAACTGTAACAACATAGCCATTTTACTAGGGACATTTACAAAAACAAAGGTTCAGAGACAGTTGCCTGAAAGAGAGCCTTGAGAACGCCTTCAGAGGACAACTGTTACCAGAAAGAAAAAAGCCAATTTGATCACAAGCCTATTTGGTCTTTACTATTTCAACAGGGGACAGTGACCTATTCATCTAGTTCTTACGTTATCTTTAATTTTTCAAAGCATATATAATCACTATTTGTTCTGGATTTATAACAACAAAATGAATACAGACTGAAGAGATATTGAATTTACCATCCCAGAGATTTCAATTTCTTTTGAAACATATTTATTACATTTATACTATACTTACAGATTATGTTAATCTCTTTTTTTTTATAATTGCAAGTCAAAACAATATGTTAGGAACATGATTTTCAAGCGAATGAAGCTCAGATTTTCAGCTCTTATACCCACTAGAAATGTGTCCCTTTGGGCAAGTTCCTTCTCTAATCCTGAGTATCTCATACACAAAACAGGGATGATATCTACCTTTCCAGTTCCTGAGCTACTTCTCATATTTAAAGAAACACACAAGCTGGAGGTGTAATTCAGTATTCAAGTGCCTGGTTAGCATGTGCCAAATCCTGGGTTCGCAACACCCCAGAATACACACAGGCAGATACACACACACAATAAGCAATCTCTATTGTATTATTGTACATATGTATGTACCAAATCCACATTTAGACCCACTTGAAGGCTACCTTAAATCCTCACAAACCCACTAATACATATTTAAAGATTTATTATGATACTGAATAGTGTAAATCTATAAACAAGTGAAAACACATTAGCATTTTCCATCCATCATTCTCCAGTCACTGCTGGAGATTTGAGAGTTCTGTGTACAGAATGGTCTGAATTTTTCCTATATGGCTTCTCTTTTAGTCAAGCTCAAAAGCTCTCAAATTTTAACATGTGTAAGAATTTGTTTCAGTACAGAATATGTATTCTGCACTTTTAAGGGCAACTTAAAGGATTTTAGGGGTAATTTTAACTATATATAATTTATTTTTAATTTTAGAATCAAACTTGTTTAATCTTTTTAAAGGAAAGATGAAAAGAATATGAACCACAAATTTGCAGCAAGTTACAGCAATAAAGTAATTTATTTCTACTTTGCCTACCCCAGGTCTGCGTATGGCTTCATGCAGACAAAAGAGACCAGTCTTAATATTGGCCTTCATATAGGGCACCACCCACAATCATCAATAAATACCCCGTTGCCAAAACAGATGCCCCATGGGTCTAGAACAGTAACACACCTGACGTGATCATTTGTTTTAAAAATCATGTGAATTTAACAAGAGGCAGAGCTGTGACTACACAAAGTCATTTACAAGAAATGTCTCTATTAGGGCAAAGGAACAGATTCCTAGCCTCTATTTTCAGGCTTCCCCAAAGCCTTGCAAGATCTGAAGCCAAATGGGCTGCATCATCCACATGCTGTTCCCTTTATTTCTCCAGGGTTCATGAAAGCCTCTTCGGAGTCAATAGGGATAGAAACATCACACTTGGGCTCCTGCTGCTTGGAGGCTCTGACCTGCTCTTTACACATGCTGCCTTTTTATCCCTCCCATCTCACTGGAGAGCACATCTCACAGTCTTCTATTTTATTGTCCAGCATCTTAACAGTCCCCTTGTGTATCTCTGCACCCCTTTCATGTCTGACTTTCCACAGTGGCCCCTCTGGTTAAGCTGTCAATTAACTGAATGCAGACCATGCATTTGCCATGGTTCAGAACTGCATCTAGCCAATCCCTACAAACCTGCCTGGCCCACAGTAAGTGCTCAATAAATACCTCTGGACTGATTAAAGTATCACCCTTTCTTTAGCAGTAGCAAATAAGCAAATCCACATAAAGCAGAAGAAAAATATAGAGCTCAGCAGAGGCTGGGACTGAGTTGGACTCTTTGAAGCCCAGTCTCTACTGCTATTCCACAGAAACCTGTTCTGAACACTCGAAAGTAGAGTGGCACTTTCCCACTGAAACCTTAGAGCTTTGCATATCTACACTTACATTGATTATGAACATCTCTGGTTGTTCTTTTATTTGCTTTCCCAGATATATTCTCCAACCCTTCAGATTAAAGTCATATTTTTGCAGCATATAATACAAGCTGCACTCTATATAGACAAAGTAGCTATTATGTGAAACTAATGGATCTAGTCCACAAAGAACAAACAAGCAACATTCAGTGACATGTCACAGGGAACTCAAAAAACATACATGGTGTAGTGCAATAGAAAGGAGTTTCTCTCATCAGCAAGGTTGGGTTAAATACTGACTCCATTGTTTGGTAGTGGCCACTTTATCACTTGGAATCTATCTCATCAGTGAAACGAAGATACTATCTCCCTTGAAAGGTTGCCAGGAGCGACAGAGATGGTGCTTACAAAGCACCCACCTGCATTAGGAAGCTCCTATGCATCACCTTATTTTACAGTGGAATGCTCCCCTGAGTTTTAAACAAAGCCCTAAAACAGGATCAAAAACTTCACTTTCTTACATAACTTCAAGCCACAAACTCTCATGCCCTATATATCTCATTTCTCAAAAAAATTTAGACTTGCAAGTGACAATTTGAAAGCACTTTGCAAACAGCAAAACACTAAAATGCCAAAATAAGGAATTCTGCTCAAACTTGTTTTACTCCAAATAAAAAAAAGATCATGACAGACCTGTGGCTTTAAGAAAGCCCTTGTTACTATGTTATCTACTCCCTTGATGACAGGACATTATGACAAACCTACCTGGCTTAACAAGAGTGACAAACTATTGGTTTTCTTTCTTTGGTTGGTTCTGAAATGCTTAACCACTGAGTCACATCCCCAGCCCTGGTTTTTTGGTTTTTTTTTTTTGAGACAAGGTTTCACTAAGTCACTTAGGCCTTTGCAAAGTTGCTAAGGCTGGCCTTGAACTTGCGATCCTCCTGCCTCAGCCTCTTGAATTGCTGGGATTAAAGGCACATGCAACCATGCCCAGCAAACTACTGATTTTCTTTGGCCACTTCAATTGCCCTCCACTTCTCCTAAGTCATAAGTCTTCCATAAGGAGTCAAGTGGAGCATGATGCCAATTTGTTATCTCTGAACATTTAGTATTCCTGGGCACCAAGTACAATCAAGTAATTCAGGGAATACCAAGATGGGTAAGAATCTCTGACAAAAGTGTCATTTCAGCACAAAGGCAAGTTATGTGCAATTAATAGTCAGCCCAGTATGGTCAGTTAAGTAGGTTTTCAAGCAGCTCCTCAAATTCCCAGGCCTCTTTCAGTGGGCAGTGTTCTCTAATCAATAGTAATTTTCTGCTGATACCTTCTCTTGGTCAAGCACTGTGCTGGAGAAGCAGCTACCAGGGCATAGAAGAGAGGACCAGTAGCTTCTAGGAGCCCACAATATGAAGTGGCAGAGAAAACAAAGATGTAAATGATGGCTGAGAATGTGAAGAGCAACTACAAAGCTACACATAAAAGCATCTTCTTATTTTACAGTCACACCTCACATGGGTGATATTTAATCAACTACCTCGTGAGTAAGAGAGCTAATCCATAATATAAAGAGATCAAAGTAAGGCAAGTTGGTTTTCCCAGCTTCCTCCAGCTGATGTGGGACTGTAAAGACATTTGGAAAAGGTGGTATTTCACAAGAATCTTTAAAGCTGGATATAGTTTCAGTAAGCAGAGAAACCATTCTACGTAGGAAAATCACTGTGAGAAAAGACAAAGAAAGGAACATGCAGGCCTGTCCTGGGGACAGGGACAAAGGAATATCCAAATCAGGGTCCTGTAAGGAAAAAGAACAGATGGCCCTACTGCAGACACTTCGATGAGAAGGCTGGGAGGGACAGAGAAGTTACAGAGGAGTATAAGGAAGGTACACCATGAACAACAAACATGGTCCAAGAGCCCTTGAATTAGATTGAATGGCTCTGATGGGAAAACTGCACAAGATGAAATTCACAATCGTACATTTTTTTAATATTTCAAGAGTCATCAAGATAATAAAAGTAAAAGGACAGAACATTGGCCTTAAAGGGAAAACACAAAACTTGTATCTGTGAATGTGTAATTCCAAGGATAAATGACCAAAGCAGCAAATGCTCATTTTCACTGTGAAAATCCCTCTCCATTCATGCCTTATTCTAGAAACACAAACCAAAACATCCTTTTTTTAGTATTATGAAAAATAGGAATACTATTCACACACATGAAAATATCACTAAGGTTATCAATAATATAACTAAGAGCAGCAATATTTCCTAAACCATGAGGCCCACTTGAACTGAGGAAATCACTCAAAGGAAGTGGTGGAAACCTCATGGTTAGAGGCACTTAGAATCAGACCACAAGGCACAATCCTGTGGCCTACTCTCCTCCACCTAAGAGCTACCACTAGGAAAGGAAGTTTAGGTAAGCAACTGTGGCTGGGGAGACAAGGAGACCAGTCTAAACAGGTCTGAGGAATGGCTGGGAGGATGAGGTTCTGATTCCTGATCTGAAGGCTGGTTACAACTCTGTTGTGTCCCAGTCTGAAAGATAATCTTCTTAAAGCAGAGGATCAGGCAACATCATTCTAAAGAAATAAAAAGAATTTTTGAATTTCTCCATTATCAATTAAAAAAATCCGAGGGAGACAACTTGTCACTTCTGGTAATTATTGGTAAGATTTAAAAAATAAACGGGTGTCTAAAATTAAAAAATTATTTCATTAAGTGAGGACAAGGACCTGGTAAATTCACAGGTGATCTGGAGATTTGAGTCAAATAAATATTTTCCAAAATGCCTACTCCGAGACTCAAAATATTCTATTATGCAGCATAGGATATTAAGAGAGGCTGAACACTGGCATGCTGAAAGGTTCCACAAACCAAGGAGGCCACAAGTTCTAAATGGTCTCTTCAAGTACACATCTGGATGCGCTGATCAGATAGCAATGCAACGGTTTTGTGGTAAGGCCCAGGGAATCACCAATTCCAAGTTTATGGCATCCCAGTCCCAAGACCTTAGGACCAAATTGGCTTCCCAGGGTCCACCAGGCTGACAGTCCCTAGGACTAATAAACCCCAATCAATCAAAATACCTCACTGTGACCAAAAAGAGAAAGTTTTCTCAAAAGCACCACAAAGATGACCATATGGAGGAATCAAAAAAAATAGAACTAAAACTATAAATCTATTCACCAATTTACTGCCTTAGCATTTTGGTTCCCCAGAACCCACAAAGACATTTGGCTGTTTGGAATTCACTGGGCAAATTGAGCGTTGTCATGTCTGATCGTGCTGTCTTCAATTTGTTCTACTATTGGGTACCATAATACTTCCTTTTATACCAAACAAGGAGTAACATTCAACGAAGTTAGATGAGATTCTTTCCAATCTTTCTGTCATTGTAAAACACTCATCATCTTTACCTTCGCCACCAAAACAAACCCCCATTATGATCCTTTAGTATTCCCATCCAAATCCATATTTTCTTTTGCCCTGTTCCCAATTATTAACAATTTTTATCTGGTCAGAAATCACCTTACATGCATTTCATTAAAGAGATTTATTTTTAGATGAAAATAAGACAATAATTGTTTCTATCCTCTCAGTTCCAGAAAACCACGTGCTGCCCTCAAACCACAAATGCTAAAGATTACGAATAAAAGGAATGTTTATTTGCTTATGTTATAACTAATAAAGGAATAACTAGTGTCTTGCATTGAAAACAACCAGCTCATTCTTGACGTAGCATCCTATTTATCTTTCTATTCTCAAAGCTAATTGCTTATATAAGCATGCCAATTTGCCTTGATTATAGGATTCTTAATAAATGAATGTTGTTTACATTTCACAAGTGTATTTGAATTTCACTCCAGGAAGCCAAGCTCATCAAGTCTTTGTAAGTGGTAAAACCAGAGATCAAAGCAAAAGGCCTGCATTGAACCAACAAATAACTAAGCTTGAGAATAGAGGCCTAAGCAAGAACTACAATAGATATTTTGCTAGTTCTATCCAAAACGTACACCTCAGGGCCACTGCTCAATCTTAAACCATAACATATATAATAATATATAGAACTTTCACTGAAATTTCTCTTTTCAGTAATTTGATGGTCATTTCTTAATGACCAATCTGTCTACTATTCAATAGGCTTTTCTTCTTTTCTTCTGTTTTTCTCATTTTGTTGCTTTTGGTTGAAGCAAGTATCTTTATTTTTGTTTAACTCTTCTATTCTCAACTGTACTTAATTTTTTTTTTTTCTTCTTCTCCATATTGAAGGTTGAACCCAGCAGTCTGTACCACTAAGCAATGTTCCCAGCTTTTTTTTTTTTTCTTTTGAAACACGGTCTCTATAAGAAGCTGGCTTCCAATTTGTGATTTTCCTGCCTCCACCTCCTGAGTAAAAAAAAAAAAAATTTGATACTGAACCCAGTGACACTTAACCACTGAACCACATCCCTATTCCATTTTTTTTTTTTTTATTTTGAGACAAGGTCCCACTAAGTTGCTGAGTTTGGCTCTGAACTTGCAATCCTTCTGTCTCAGGCTCCTGAGCCACTGGGATTACAGGTGTGCACCATAACGACCGGCAAATCTTCTCATTTCTTAAACACCACCTTTCCTATTACACCCATCATCTTTTTCATGGTTTTAATTCATATGCTTAGGACAAACACTCCTCTCACATAGTAGATCTCAACTTAGACTGGACATTCAAATCTCACAGAAAGCTTTTTTAAATCCCAATGCCTAGGTCACATCCCAAAGTCATCCGAATTTCTGCAAGTAGGATCCAGGCATCACCACTTTAAAAGGCTCCCCAGGTTATATTAATGCACAGCCAAGTTGAGAAACACTGCTTTTATTTACCAATCTCTTCTTTATCCTACCTTAAGTAAGGTGTTCTACCAAACTTCCTTGAAAAAAAAAGAACAAGGAAAGGAAGTAACTGAACAAATCCTGAATCAAGACTTGAGACCAATGAGATTATTTTCAGGCACCATCAGTCACATCTTAGTGTCCCAGATCCAGGCACATGACCAAATATGTGAACAATGTGATGTTTTTCCCAAAGCCAACAGGTTTATAGGTTCCATCTACCAGAGAGAGAAATCAGTCAAGATGACTTTTAGAGATCTAGGGTCTAAGCTCCTTGATGTTTTCAGCTTCAGTGACAATGGATAACAGGCTCAAGAATGCAACAGGCTTCTTCAGCAAAGCAAAAAGTAGACCAAGAGTAAACTATTTCTACAGGTGAAATAAGAGTCACTAAGGGGGGCTGGGATTGTGGCTCAGCGGTAGAGCGCTTGCCTCGCATGCGTGAAGCCCTGGGTTCGATCCTCAGCACCACATACAAAGCAATAAAATAAAGACATTGTGTCCATCAACAACTAAAAAAATATTTAAAAAAAAAAAAAAAAAGAGTCACTAAGGCAGTTACAGGCTACATAAGAACACTGAAGATGTTACTGGAGGATCACAGAAACTAAAGAAAGTTGGTCCTAGAAACTATACAACTCATGATATGGTGCCCACCTGTCAGCATTAGTTAATGGCCAAGAGTGTGAAAAGAATGTATTCCTCTGCATCAAATACCATTACACTACCATGTAGGAACCTGATCTTTCCAAATTTCGGAATTCCCAGCCATTCTGCTCCACATCTGTGATTCACAGCCCATGAGGCAGTTCTCTAGCTACCAATTCTTCCATGGACATTGCTTCCTAATCATATCAGTTGGAAACTGCATAGTCCTTGGCTTTATCTTAAAAGACAGGGTTCTGGAGAGGAGAACGGGGTGACTCGGGAGGGAGAAGAAGATCTCCCCATAGTATGGACAGAAGTTCAAAGGGAAGAACAGAGATGTGCTATCTCTGCCCCCAGGTGTTCAAGTAGGTAAAGGCTAAGATGGTGCATAAATTCTCTCTATAGGCATCATGACCCCAAAGCCTAGGAACATACATAATGACATCCTGTCATTAGGAAGGGAAGGTTTTCCATAAAAGGACCTCTGTCAAGCAGCTGCATAGCTTATAATTCACCTTCTCTCCTAAGCTCTTGTTCCTAAAGGAATTCCAAGTACCAGTGGCCTCCTGCAAAAGAGAGACAGTCATCTGCAATCGGTGCTTCTTATACTCACAACTTTGACATCTATGACATCTCACCTTGTCCTTATCCCTCAAGTCCAAAAGCACAGTTCCTTAAGACCAAGTCCTTCAGGCAACAGTTCTTGTAAAAATCAATGAATTCTAGAGCAAACATGAGCCTATCTATACTTATGTTTTTCTTTGAGCCCAAGGGGAACCTACAAGAAAATCTTCCCCACTCTCAAGTACTACAGTTCTATGTCCAAACCTGCAACTGCTGACTCACCTCTTGGGGGGCGGGGGGAGCAGCTTTCAAGCCAATAATGCACTTGCCGTATCTTGGGGTTGGAAGGACCTTCCTGTCACCAGCATTTTTTTACACAGCTCGAAACAACTCAGAGGACTCATTATCCACTTTTTGACAACTCTAAATGTTACATATTTCTCCTTATGCCAGTGTGGTTTTCAGTCACTGACCTCAGGGATTCTACTCTCTAGACCACACGGAACATGGCTGCACACTTCCACGTCTAAGGAAGGGCAACAGAACACCAAGTCAGCTAAAGGACCACAAGTGTAATTGTGTTCTATAAATTCTATACTTCCAAGTGCTGTGACTTCTGTCATCTCATAACTATCCTAACAGTTGTGCTAAATTTAATTCCTATTCACAAGTGAGGAAAACCAAGGACCAGGGAAAGAGTTCAACTTGCTGAAACTGGTGCAGATGATTCTAGAAACTAGGTCTCCTGCTTCCCAGACCAATGCTCTTTGCTAAATGAGAACTCACAGGTAAAAGTAATTCTTATCCTGTGAGAATTTAAGAGCATGCATACTTTTTCTCCCCAAATTTCATCAGTTTACCTTGCTGCTATCTTTCACTGGAGCCATATATTTGTATCAGAGAATACCCTTTATCAATTTCTTAGATACCCAAATATATTTTGTTTTTATTGGTTTATTAGAAGGAAAAATGTGTGCTGCTGCTGCTATGTATAATAACCGTATCTATTCCCAGCTCAGAGAGTTAACTGCCCGGGGTGAAACTGTAATAGTTCAAAGTGACAACACTCTGCCCCCCTTCACACACACTTTCCCTCACAACAGGGGAAAGGATGTGCAAAAACAAATCAGCAGCATGTGATGGCCTCACTACACTCCCACAGGTCCATCTGCTCAACAGACCTCAGGGCAAGTGCTCTCCTTGGAAGTGGTGGAAAGGGAAGGACACCTTGCAATGGGAAACAAACCTGGATGTTTCAACTTGACCTTCTTTGTCCCTTTCACAGGTAATTACATTTGAAGTGTGTATATTCCAATGACAGGTTGTTTCTTCCCTCTGGTTTGCAAAACCTAAACATTCTAGCCAAGGTGTTTCAAATCTGCCTTGAAAAGAAAAACTTCGAAACACACAAATGTTTAACCCCATGCTTGAAAATAGAAGAGTATAACACAGATGGCCAAAAGGACCAACATCTAAAGAAAAACATCAATGCACCTTCTGAGAAATTTCTGCCAGTTTTATATATTCTGAAACTTACATTCACCAGATTTTGAAACTTTTTACTGCTAGTCCCAGGCCCTTTTTATTTATTTATTTTTTCTTTGCAGATGTAGGTTTAAGAAAGCATAATGTAATGCAAAGGCCAGGAGAAAGAGTTACAGAGATCCAAATCTGGGTTAAAATTCCAGATTGGTTATTTAATAACTATGACTTTGGGCAATTTAAGCAACTGTTTTTAGGCATTTGTAATATTGCTGATGGCTGGAGTTTCTGTGAGGAGTAAATAAGAACAGGTAAACACAGGGCATATCATAGTCATTCAGAAAGAATTCCCATTCCTTCCTAACGCAAAGTGAACATTCAATCTCAAGACAAATTGAAAAGGAAATTAAATCAAATTAATCAGATTCCAAAGCAGTTCTCAATATCAAATAGAGCACTGCCCTACACCATTACTTTCTAATTTTTTATTACACAGAGATACAGCAACTAAGATGTAGGACTTAAAATGATCTTTTTCTCTGAAGTTCAAAGAAACAATCCTTAGGACAGTTCCTTGACAAAGGCATCAGAGGACTTATATTTTATGTTGTAAACTGAATTCAAACCAAAAATCAGTGAACAGTATCATTGAGTGTCTAATGTAAAAAGATATTCCTAGACAAAGATCATCAGTTGTTTATGACATGCAGTAAGAATCACCTTTATAACATTAACTTTGAAAAACGAAGATGGATGGATTTGAGTGTTTGAGAGCCCAACAATTAGACCATGTTTAAGAAATAAAATGGAGACCCACATGGATATTTAATCATAAATGTGTGATATTAGCCAGGCGCAGTGGCACACACCTATAATCCCAGCACTTTGGGAGGCTGAGACAGGAGAATTGCAAGTTCAAAGCCAGCCTCAACAAAGGCGAGGCGCTAAGCAACTCAGTGAGACCCTGTCTCTACATAAAACACAAAATAGGGCTGGGGATGTGGCTCAGTGGTCGAGTAATCCTGAGTTCAATCCCCAGTACCAAAAATAAATAAGTGATATTCAAAATACAGGCCAAAGTTACCTACTATATCCCCTAAAAGCACTGAACTCTTAATTTGAAACACTTCGATTGAAAAATGTATCACTGAACACGTGTGGGATCATGTGTATACGCATGCAAGGTAGGTACAAAGATGATAATGGTTAAATGCATATGCTGAGTAATATTTTCTCTTAAATATAAGTTTTTCAACTGTTATTATAATAATGCTGAATATAAGCTCAGAGGGGGAGATTCTCCTTAGGAGATGACTTTTTACTGGTAATTACTCACAGGAAGTTTTAAAAGTTTACCCCTCCAATGATCTTAATTCAGACTTTTGCCTTGTCACCTCTTCTTTTCATTCACATGCACTAATTTTTTGGATGTATACAATTCAACCCATGCAAACTGATGATGGGAGAGGTTACAGCCATTGAGTAGGTTTGTGCTCTTAAGGAGTTCCTAATGAGAAATAAGATGGACCACTATCAAAATAGCTTCATTTCCAAAAAAAAAAAAAAAAAAAAAAGGACCACTATCACTTCAATTTTTATTTACTTTTCTCCAAGGGTTTAAATACTCTAGAGCTAGATTGGGAGGAACTATTTCCCTAACTGGAAAGGGCTCGTTAATATGGATGTCAGTTATACTAACAAAGAGGTATTTGTATACTTTTCTATGCAGTATTACTACTAGTTTTCCTCCCACAACCCATACAAGATCTATAAGAAATAAAATGTCAATTGGAACGAGGACAATGCCCTAGGTACGTGTATGACTGCACATATGGTGTAACTCTATATCGTATACAACCAGAGAAATGAAGAAAAAAAAATAACACCAACATAACTCCTGTTGTCTAAGATAGAGAATTCCTCCACATATTATATGCTTTACAATCTGCCATCTAAAACTTCTCCTGCAAGCTCGATCTCCAGACTCAAATGCTTTCAACTGATTTTTCAAGCAATTCAAAAGAGCAAAGAAAAGCAAAGTTGAGAACATGGCATATACAACCTCAGGGAGGAAAAATGACAAGAAATATCATCTTCACATAGTACTAGATAATTTGGGAGGGTTTTCTTTGACTCTGCTCATAGATTTCCCAAGAGCAAGTGGAACTCCATTGGGAGAGTACAAATGTGTTCCTAATAGGGTCCCCAAGCTGAGAAAGTTTTGTCTGTGTTCAAAAAAGTTCAGCTTGGTATTTTTTGGCTTTTTTGTTGTTGTTGTTGTTTGAGAGGCTCACAATATTGTAAACAACTTTAAAAAGAGCTGCATCCAGTAACTGTGTGAGAGACATACTAGAGTAAAAGCAGCCAAATAAACAATGATGGCCCCATGGAGCTTGTGACGTACAATCATAAAAGTCTACATATTAACTTTGTGACTGCTAGACTTAACAGGAACACAAACCCACCATGTTAATGAAGGAACATTATTTTTCTAGAGATTAATTCAAACCATGTGTTATCAATCAACAGGGTAACTGAAAACTCATGCAAAAAAATGTTATCCCAGTTGAGGAGAACTTAATTGCATTATTGTTAGTATTATGGCTGCTGCACTAGTTTCCCTGTGCCACTGGCTCCTCCGCTCCAAGAACTCATACACAGCACCACACAGCATGGAGGGAAAAACTAAAAACCCAGAGCCGGGAGGTAAGAACCATGTCTTATAGGAACAGTTTGAAGAAAAACGTTTGTCTCTGGAAAGACGGGTCAAGTATGTACCCAGGATGCCTTGAGAAGTAATTAAGCCTAGGCTGTTTCGTTTCAGAGTGTCCCATCTTGCACAACGTGGAAGCAGCTGTGGGAGATCACAGGCGATGCAAAGACAGGCAACCTCATCTATCTCCTCCACGGAAACACTAGTTTCCAGGTGGCCTGAAAAAGCTCCTGGCCTCTGCTATCCCAGCGAGCACAAAGCTAACCTGCCATCTCCATGCCAAACAAGCCCTTTTTTAAGTCCAGAAGAAATGCAATTTAAATGTCCCAGCCATGGTTCAAACCACTAGAAAACCGGCTTTTGATCTAGGACTTCAGTCTCTCCTCAAAATTAAGGTTACATGCCCCAAAACCTGCAGGTAGGCACAGAGGTTGACTGCCCGAATTACGAGTTCCTCTTGCTGCCTAATCTTTAGGAGTAACCAGTTAGGAAAAGGGAAATGTACGTGAGAAAAAGGAATGCATCCAATCTTGCTCGTTTCCCTCCCAACATCCCTTAAAAAGAGGCTGAGACACTAAAACTGTTGGTTTGGGGACCAACTGCATCTCAGACCCTGGCTGAAGCAAGAGAAAAATCACCACTCCCTCTTGAGCTCACAGCTAGATAGGCTCTGACTGGCAAGGGCCCAGAAACTTAGTCCCAGTAGGAAAGGGAGAAAGATGGGAGTCTTCAGAGTCTTGAAAATGAAGAGCTGGGAGAAGAGGGGCGGGGGTCGCTCGTGTACTCAGAACAGCTCTCAACTTGCCCCTGCAAAATTGCACATTTTTGTGATTTAAGACTAAAGAGAACACACTGAGGTTCTCCTCCGCCTGGGTTTCAGATGCCGCCTCCTCGCTCAAGGACCGGGGCATCCCACTGCTGCGGGTCTCCTCCTCTTTCCCTTTCCGGGGAGCTCCAGCTCTGCCAGACTACAACGTCCGCCCTCCAAGTTCGCCTTCGCTTACCGCCGTGCCTGCGGCCAGCCACCTGCACCCATCTGCCAGAGACCCCAAAGGCCAGGGTTGGGCGCACGAAGAATAGTCCGCATGGGGCTCAAGGTTTACCGGGTTTTTAAAACAAAAAAGCCTCAGCGGCTCATCGCCCCTTCCTCCCCGGCCCGCGCCACCTTCCCTTCCCTCCCCACACACGCCGCACCTCCCCAGCACACGCATTGCGAGGTGCCTCTCCCGCCAGACAATGGGTTCGGGGCTGGCCCGGCAGCCCGCTCGAAGCCCCTATCCCCATCCCGGCACCACAAGAGGTCAGAACGTGAGGTACTCGAGGGGGAGGGCGGCGAGGAGCGAAGCGAGGGAAACCACAATGGGGAAGGTGGGAGCCTCCCCCTTGGGACAGGAGGCTTGCTCCCCGCGCGTAATGAAGGGGCGGGGGTCAGTTGCGCTGCGTCCCCGCGCCGGGCAACCGAGCGCACTCACCAGCACGATGGCAAATCGCTCCTCCAGTTCACCTGGCTCGGGCATCGGCAGCTTCAAAGGCACGTTGTGCGCTCTGAAATCTGTCTGCTGAGAATCCATGCTCCCTGCGTTGCCCATGTCGGCTGCGCGCTGGAGTCAGGGGTTGCTCCGGGCCCCTTGCTCCCGTGTCGGAAATCACAACAGCTCCCGGCGGTCGGCTCCCGCCCGCTGGCGGACCAGCCCGGCTCCCCGCCCTCCGCCGCGCCCCGGCGAGTGTGCAGCGCACGCCTCTCCCTAGCAGCGCTCCGAGCCCAGCCGCCCCCCGGCCTCCCTCATGCTCTCCGCCGCCCCAGCGCGGCCCCGGCCTCTTTTCCACAGGAGGGGTCGTCAGGGCGCCGGGCGCCTATGTGCATGTTGCTCCGCTAGCACACCGCCCCCTGCCAGCGATCGCGGTCAGCTGCCGCGTGCTCCCTCCTACTCGGCTCCCGCCGGGGCCGCGGCCGCAGCTGACACTTCCAGACCCCAGCCGGCCACCCCAACGAACGTTCAGCAAGCACCTCGAGCAGACAAATGCAGCTCGGCGCTCGCCGACACAATGCCCCCTCTCGCAGGCCCCCGCCCCCGGCCCAGCTCCGCCCACCGGCCCCGCGGACTGCCGGGACGCGTAGTTTCTGCCCAAACTGTCCGGACGCAGAAACCAAGCTCGCTCTAGAGGGCCGCGCTGGGTTGGAACAGTTCTCCTTAAAAGCAAGCTGGACGCCTCTGGAGATGGTTTATGTCACTCTTGACCTCCCACATGTCAAGAGTAGAAATAAATATCTCCGGTAATTCATATCTGACCCTTAGGCACGTCTGACAAGTCGATGAATGAATTCAATCAATGGGTGAAGCAGGCATTCTGATTTAAATTCAGAAGATCTTTACGTTTGAAAGAATCTAGTTGAAAAAGGGACTTCTAAAGTATCACCGACGTTATTTTATAAACTGGGGGTAAGACCAAGGGTGCCTTTGTGTTCGTTCTTCATATATGCCATTATATGTTCTTTAATGTGATTTAAATGTTTTATACAGAAATATGTAACTTATGATATATGTAGTTAGATCCTAGGAGTTGAATAAGAAGGATTCAATTCTATTTTTTTAAAAAAAATACCTATAGCTTGGAGCGGTGGGCATGCCTGTAATCCCAACGACTCAGTAGGCTGAGGTAGAAAAATCGCCAGACTCAGTAACTTAGATACCCTGTCTCAGCAGGGTCCGGTGGTGCACGCCTGTAATCACAGCACTTTGAGAAGCTGAGACTGGAGAATCATGAGTTCAAAGCCAGCCTCAGCAACGGGGAAGCACTAAGCAACTCAGTGAGACCCTGGCTATTACGGATGAGTTACTCTTTTCCATAGTGAGAGGGGAAAAAAAGAGGGTTGCCCCTAGTCTGCAATGCCTCCCAATCTAGTAAAGGAGAAAATGTATACAAGTAACCATATTTTCTATGAGATGAATAGAATGACAGTGTCTTGGGAGGCAACTCTTATTTCTCCAAAGCAGGCTTGTGCCAGGTATTTTACAGAAAAGTCTGGGCCCAAGCCTGTCCTCTGGGGTGTGTTTCACACCGTTACTACCCATTCTGAATCTTCAGAAATAGAAACCACCTTACTGGTTGCCCATGTTGTAGATTTCAAGGGCATCCACCTGGTTTACTTGTGGCAGAACTCTTACAATTAGTCCTTTCATAGGATAAGGTGGTGTTTCTTAAACCTTGTTTATTAGACTCACTTGGGGAGTTTTTGTTAAAACTACACACACCTTGGTCCCTGCATATTTACCAGAGTCTCCCTAAGCAGGAGCCTGGACAAGTATATTTTTAACAGGCTCACCCAAGTAATTCTTTTTTTTTTAATTTTTTAAAAATATTTTTTAGTTATAGATGGATGCACTAGCTTTATTTATTTATGTGGTGCTGAGGATTGAACCCAGTGCCTCACACTTGTGAGGCAAGTGCTCTACCACTAAGCTACAGCCCCAGCCCCTTACCCAAGTAATTCTGATGCGCAGCTAGTATTATTATTCTCATGATAAGCAGGAATTGCATCTGGATGAGGTAACCACCACAATTCAGTCATCAAGGACCACATTTTATTTGTCTTTATAAACTCCAAGATACCTTAAAAATAGTAGATGTTCAATGACCTGTTGAAGTAACAGGAGACTTTCACCAAAAATGTAAGAATCAGATACCCACAAGTACATTGTGTGTGTATCCTAATAAATAAACCACTTCTAGACTGTTTTAAAAGGGGAGATAGACCATAAATTCAACCTAAAATTCTGAATAAATGCAATCTGTATTTCTAAAGTGAAACTATATCAAAGTGAATGACAACTGCCATTGATCTGAGAGTAAACAGATACAGATACACACACCAAACTAATGAAAATTAGTGAGAGCCTGCCGTGGTGGTGCACACCTGTAATCCCAGCACTTTGGGAGGCTGAGACAGGAGAATCCCAAGTTCAAAGCCAGCCTCAGCAACGGTGAGGCACTAAGCAACTCAGTGAGACCCTGTCTCTACATAAAACACAAAACAGGGCTGGGGATGTGGCTCAGTGGTCAAGTACCCCTAAGTTTAATCCCCAGCACCCCCAAAAAAAAAAAAGGAAAAGAAAATGAGTGAGAAAGAAAGCAGCTAGCTAGACCAGGTGAGACATTTTTAACACAGAAATGTATTTATTTTATTTGTAATCACTGAGTCTGAATGACTCAAAAATCAGCCCACCCAGAGAATTGCCTGTCTGGACATAAAGTCTGGAATTCTTTTCTGTAATCAAGAAAACCTTTTTATTACATTTATGGCTCCCCCGGGTCATATTTCTGCCAGTAACCAAGATCTTTTTTTCCCCTTCAGTCTTATCACATCTAGTTTCTCTCATAATCTCACACTTTGAAAGAAGCCAAGGACAAAGTGTGCAAACACATAAACCAAAAGTATTTTTTGGCCATTTCAAGTTTTGCCTTTTCTAATATTTGGTTATTATTTATAACTATTATTAAGAGTAGAAAAAAACATTCCATAGGATTGTGGAATTCCTGAGGAAATTAATCAATATATCAGGGAAATTTTTGTTTTGGGGTGAGCATGATAACAGAGAAAGGAAAAGACATTTCTGTTACTTGGACTGTAGCACTTGTCCTCCCCACAAAATTAAAGTCAGGCAATCATTTTAAAATACATATTCCATTTTCTAATCACGAATGTATATTATTTGTTATGGCTGATGTTGTAAAATATTGGCAAAAAGAAATTGTCTTTTGAAACTGCTCAGAGTTGGAGATGTGATAATTGTTAGAGTTCTTGCCTAGAGGGGACAAAGCCCTAGGTTGGGTTCCCAGAACCACCAAGAAGAAACAAAAATCCACTCAACTGAAATGTTAGAACATGCCAAGCATCAAGAATTTGTAAGCTATGCCAGGGTTGGCTTGGTCAAGGATTCCCCCAAAATGATTGTGATTGCTTTCATCATTTGTAACAAATAACTCCTACAAGATTAGCCTTTCAGGGATTGGAATTCTTTGATTGGTATTTCCTCAATTGGTTTTTAAAATTTACTTATATAAACTTTTAAATATAATACATTATAATATATAATATAATATATTACTACCTAAAAAGGTAGTAATATAACCCTAAAATTCTCCTGGTTAGCGTAATTATGTAGAAATGAGGGAAGTGATGTCATAAACACAATCATTGATAGTAGTGGATCAAAACTGTAAAATAGTAGTAGCTGAAATTATAGCAGGATTGCTACTGATTAATTTATATCTGCAAAAGTTCCACAAGATTCTCATATTCATCTACTTTCATTTGAAAAATAGTTATTGAGTGCTCACTAATCAAGAGATACCGATCTCAATTTTAAACAATGTTTAAACACAATTTCTTCAATTTTTGTTTCATAGAGCCTTCTTCAAACAGTGAACTGACAAAGTTATACCTCAACTCTCCAGTTCCCCCTTTCCTCTTGAATCATTTAGGAATGCTTTTGCCACCCAATTAATAATGGCTTAAACATTTTCTTGATATTTTTCTCCAATATCAAGAAACCTGAAGAAAGGTGGCTGCTAATATTTGTTCAGCAACTCAATAAAACCATGACTAGTATCTGTGTGATGTATTGGTCCTTCCTGGGTACTTACAAAATAGCTGCCAGAGTGCTATGATCCAAATCTGTACTCAAGGTGGGATATAAGGTAAAAAGACAATATCAGATAAGTCTAAACTCCCCATGCAAGAAGGAACTCTGTCAGCTGACAGCTTTCCAACTTGATCTGCAACATGGGCTCATTCCTGGGTCTCCAGTCTGCTGACTCACTTGCAGATTTTGGATTTGCCAGTCTCCATAATCATGCAAGTCAATTTCTTAAAATAAATCTTGGTATCTCTCAATATAGATACAGAGATAAAATTCCTTCTTGCACAGTACATACTTGGGGTGTGTGTGTGTGTGTGTGTGTGTGTGTGTGTGTGTGTGTAGAGAGAGAGAGAGAGAGAGAGAGAGAGGGAATGTAATATGTACACAATACATACATGCATACACATACACATTATTGGTTCCTTTTCTCTGGAGAACCCTGTATTAATCAATACAAAGACTAAATGATTACTCACTAAAATCAGGCATGAAGAAAGAATATCTGCTCTTATAATTTTTATTCAATATTTATTCAATATTGTCCTGAAAATTCTAGCCTGTGGAATAAGATGAAAAAACAAAAAGGTATCCAGTTTCAAATGTATAAATGTATAAAAGTTTCAAATGTATAAAACACAGATGACATGATTTTCCACATGGGAATTTTTAAGGAATCTTTAAAATAGCAGCTAAAACTAATGTGTTCATTTAACAAGGTTTCTAGATATTAAATACACAAAACTCAAATAAATGTATTACTACATAGGAGAAATTAACCTTCAAAATTTTTAACTAGAGTATTTATAATAACATCAAAAATATAAAATACTTACGAATAAATCTGACAAAAGACATACAAGACCTCCACCCTGAAAACTACAATGTGTTGTGTCCATAGGTTGGGAGATTTATTATTATCACAATTTCCCCCAAATTGAACTATACATTTCATGTCTTCCAAAACTAAATCCCGTAAGATTTTTTCAATAGAAACTGACAAGTCAATTCTAAAATTCATGTGGAAATACAAGGACCTAGAACACATAAAACAACTTGAAAAAGAACAAATGCTACCTGATTGCAAGACATCATACAGCTACAGTAATCAAGAGAGTAGGATATTGACATCAAGATAGGCAGGTAGATCAACAAAATAAAATGAAGAATCCAGGAACATGATCATAGAAGTATGGACAATGGGTTTTAAATAAAGGTGCAGTGGCAATTCAATAGAAAAAAGATAGTCTTTTCAACAAAGACTGAGGGGGCTGAGGATTGAACCCAAGGGCTACATGCCCAGCCTTCCTACTTTTTATTTTGAGATAGGGTCTCACTTCACTAAGTTCCCCAGGCTGGCTTGAAACTTGCAATCCTCCTACTTCTGCCTACTGAGTCTGGGATTACAGGTGTGCGCCACCACTCCAAACTTGTTTACTTTTTTTATGCTAGTTTTTTCTTATTATTTCTTTTTCTTTCTCCTGAAATCCATTCTGATAGTGTTTCTTTCAGTGAGATTTATGGGTTGCAAAATTATATGACATTTTTGCCCTCAGTCTTGAATATAGTCTATTTGATTATAGAATTCTAGGTTAAATTTCCCTTCCTTTCTCATTCTGAAGATATATTATCTCCTAGCCCTTGTTAGTGATAAGAAAGCTACTGCCAGTCTAATCGTAGCTCTCTGATTTCTTTTAATACTTCTCTTCATCTTTGATTTTTCTACGGTTTTGTGAGTCAATGTGTCTTATACATCTGTTTTTCTTTCTCAGGACTTGGCTTGCCTCCTCATTTTTTCAGTTCTGGAAAATTCTTAGCCATTCATTGTCTTTTACATTATTGTCTGTGTCACATTTTTTTCTCTTTTTTAAAAAATTTATTTATTTACTTATTTATTTAACTTAAAAATATTTTTTAGTTGCAGATGGACATGATACCTTTATTTTATTTATTCATTGTTACATGGTGCTGAGGATGGAACCTAGTGCCTCCCATGTACTGGGCAAGTGCTCTACCACTGAGCTATAGCCCCAGCCCAATTTGTTTTTAATAGTAGATGGACACAATATCTTTTTTTTTTTTATTTATGTGGTGCTGAGGATGGAATCCAGTGCACTGTGCATGTGAGGCAAGCACTGAGCCACAACCCCAGCCCATATATTTTTTCTTCTTTCAAAACACATATGTTAATCCTTATTCTATCTGTTGTTTCTCAACTATTTTTTCATAGTTTTCATATCTCTATCTTTTTGCTGCATATTATCTGATTTCCTTACTACTTCCAGTAAAGAAATGATTTTTGTATTAAAAGCCTCTTTTTTCCTTATTCATTTCATTAGTGATATTTTGGTAGATGTTCCAGCTGAGCTTCTGTTAGAAGTCCTGTTCTTTTTCAAGTTTAACCTTTTTCTTTTCATATTGTTCTACTGTTTAATTGTGGTTTATAGCTTTCTCTTATTATTAGTCTTTTCCATAAATGTAAGAGAATTTTGAAAAAAAGACAAGATAGTTATATAGTCATGTATTCTGTTCTTCTGGATAAACATTTAGGATCTGCTTTCTTTTTTCTTGGTTTTAATAGTCACTATGAATCCTAACTGTATCTTAACTAAATAGTGCCACCTTTATAATTTAAAAAATGTCAGTAGATTCCAGCCTTTCCAACATTGTTCTAATTAATTTTTAACTATTTGTAAATTTAAAAGCCCCAGCTCAGCCTGGAGTGTAGCTCAGTGGTAGTGCACTTGCCTAGCATGCACCAGGCTCTGGGCTTGATCCTCAGTACCAAGAAAAAAAAAATCTCAGCTCTTATCTATATTCCTGAGATATCATCCAGTTTGAAGGATACATAACCTCCACATCTGGCAAAAATCAAAAAAAAATGGAATGATTTAGAAATAACACAAACTTATAAACTTAATTTTATTTATGTAAGTGTAATATACATTTGTAGCACACATGCATTGCGAAAAGAACATACTAAAGTTTTTTGGGTTTTTGTTTTTTTTTTGGTACTGGGGATTGAACCCAGAGGTGCTTAAACACTGAGCCACATCCTCAGCTCTTTTTTTTTCTTTAAAAAAAATTGGCAATCAACTTAACAAAAGACATGAAAAACCTCTACAATGAAAACTATAGAACACTAAAGAAAAAATTAAAGAAGACTTTAGAAGATGAAAAGATCTCCCTTGTTCTTGGATAAGCAGAATTAATATTGTCAAAATGATCATACTACCAAAAGCATTATATGGATTTAATGAAATTCCAATTAAAAACCCAATGACATTCCTCATAGAAATAGAAAAGGCAATCATGAAATTCATTTGGAAAAATAAGAATCCCTGAATAGCCAGAGCAATCCTTAGCAAGAAGAGTGAAGCAGGAGACATCGCAATACCAGAATTTAAACTATACTACAGAGCTACAGTAACAAAAACAGCATGGTATTGGCACCTAAACAGACATGTAGACTAATGGTACAAAATAGAAGACATGGAGACAAACCCACATAAATACAGTTATCTCATACTAGACAAAGGTGCCCAAAACATATATTGGAGCAAAGGTAGTCTCTTCAACAAATGGTGCTGGGAAAACTGGAAATCCATATGCATCAAAATGAAATTAAATCTCTATCTCTCACCCTGCAAAAAAATCAACTCAAAGTGGATCAAGGACCTGGGAATTAGACCAGAGACTCAGTGCCTAATAGAAGAAAAGGCAGGCCCAAATCTTCATCATGTTGGCTTAGGACCTGACTTCCTTAACAAGACTCCTAAAGCGCAAGAAATGAAATCAACAATCAATAAATGGGATGGATTCAAACGAAAAAGCTTCTTCTCAGCAAAAGAAACAATTAACAAAGTGAAGAGAGAGCCTACAGAATGGGAGAAAATTTTTACCACATGCACATCAGATAGAGCACTAATCTCTAGGACATATAGAGAGCTCAAAAAAACTTAACACCAAGAAAACAAATAACCCAATCAATAAATGGGCTAAGGAAATGAGCAGACACTTCACAGAAGAAGATATATACAAGCCGAGTGCAGTGGTGCACACCTGTAATCCCTGCACTTTGGGAGGCTGAGACAGGAGAATCATGAGTTCAAAGCCAGCCTCAGCAATGGTGAGGCTCTAAGCAACTCAGTGAGTCCCTATCTCTACATAAAAAAAAAAAAAACACAAAAATAGGGCTGGGGATGTGGCTCAGTGGTCAAGTGCCCCTGAGTTCAATCCTCAGTACCAAAAAAAAAAAAAAGAAGAAGAAGAAGATATACAATCAATCAACAAATTTATGAAAAAATGTTCAACACCT
>CM053402.1:89661050-89674802 GCA_028644305.1 Xerus rutilus | reverse complement strand
TTCCTAAAGCTGGCCTCGAAACTGTGATCCTCCTGTCTCAGCCTCCTGAGTAACTGGGATTACAAGTGTGCACCACCGTGCCTGGCTTGTTCTCATTGAGTGCATTTACTTGTCTTACTTTAGTTACCTATGATCACAGCTTCCTAGAAAATCCCAGGTCCATTTGTTCCCCAAACCAGCATTTCCTGCCTCTTTCTTTATCCCAGTCTACCATCCTATATCCTTGACCCATTGCCACTTAAATCCTGGCATCTAGAGTGACCTTGTGACTTTCCCCGATATGGAAAATAGCATCACTCTTTCCCAGTGTAGTAAAGTTCACACCTTGCAATTCTGCTTCACTGATATCTACGTTGTGTTTACTTAACTTTGTTTCCTCATGCAGGTTCTACACCCTGCCTTGCTACAGCTTCCTTCTTTGAATCTCTCTCTGGAGGCTCCAGGATAAGGAATCACACTGTAATTATGCCCACTGCTTTCTTAAGCTCCTGTTGAACAAGAGCTAACCTCTTCAGGACTATAGGCATCATACTAACAGTTCTTCCTTCCTCACCACCTGATCTAACTCATTTTCCCAGATGTGGTAAGCTCTTAGTAAGTCCCTAGACTCCTGCTCAACACAGAGCTCTCAAATGACTATTCTAAAAAGTCTTTCTTGACAAACTCATTTCTTACTATCACTTCTTATCCTTCCTAAATGCAAAGTAAACAAATATATTGCATTACCTTGAACATATGTATGTTATCCAGATGTCACATTTTTTTCATCTAACTAGCTTATAGATTCTAGCTGCAGAATAATGTGTTTCAAAGTATGTGATTCACAGTCCATCTGCACTTGAATCATCTGGAGTGCTTTAGGAAAATTGAGAGTTTTGCCCCATCCTCATAAGTTAGAATTTTGATGGTAAGTTCAAGCAGTATGGATTATTTATTTATTTATTTATTTATTTTTGGTACCAGGGCACAAAAACACTGAGGCACATCCCCAGGGGCACTTAAACACTGAGCCACATCCACAGCCCCTTTTTAATATTTTATTTAGAGGCAGGATCTCACTGAGTTGCTTAGGGCCTCATTAATTTCCTGAGGCTAGCTTTGAACTCATGATCTCCCTGCCTCAGCCTCCCAAGCCACTGGGATTGTAGGTATGCAGCACCTACAATGCCCAACCAGGAGTATGGATTTTTAATAAACTGATATTACTATGTTTACAGACTTGGGGAAGCATTGTTCTGGAGAATAGGTGTTAGGATTATAGTGTTGGGTTTTTTGTTTGTTTCGTTTTGTTTTTAATGCCTCAGATACTTCCAGAACTCTGCTTGACACATAGAAGATTTTCACTAATTGCTTGTTAGATTAAGTATTGAATAAATTTAACTTTAGATATGGGAAATATCCCCTGCTCCATGAAAATATTTGTAATTTTCACTAAACGTGTCCATCATGCCAACTTAAATTAGTATAATCCACATTCCTTTTATGAGTTGAACACCTAAATCTCCATTGGATTTTGCTTCTCCCTAAGATAATGTGATTTTAATTTACTTTGGTCATGATAAAATGTTATATCAAATTCATTCAAAACTCTCAAGGTGGGGCTGGGATTGTAGCTCAGCGGTAGAGCGCTTGCCTCGCATGCGTGAGGCCCTGGGTTCTATCCTCAGCCCCACATACAAAGCAATAAAATAAAGACATCGTGTCCATCAACAACTAATAAAAAATATTTAAAAAAAAAAAACTCTCAAGGTGTTCTTTAATTCATTTAGACCTCCTCCTGGGTGAAAGGTAGAAAATTTCTAATTATAACTGGTAAAAAAAAAATACCAAAATGATTTTATAAACCAGGTAAATATTGTTATAGGGGTTACTAAAAATTCTATGTTCTATCATGTTGTTACTTTAATAAATATTTACTATACATATTCATACAGTTATTGTAAGCAGTACATAGAAGGAACTAATGATTCCCTATTGCATTCTGGGAAGCAATTATTATTAATATTTTGACTTTTTTATTGTTAGGTTTGGAGGTTCTTTTTGCTCCTTAGTCTTGGCTCATTTAAGCCTGGAGACTCCAAGTAGGCTCTTTGGATAGCTAACTTTAAAAGGCCTCTAATTCACATAACTTCTATCAGCATAGTTCATTAACACCTAAGCTTCCCTCTAGTCAGTCTAACAGATGTTGCCTTGAGCTCTTTGCTAACTTACTTTGACTTTGAACAGGTGAAAGTGGAAATGGAACAAAGGTGATGTAACTGTGAGCTTTAATTATGTTATTGCTTTTAGTCTTTACAGTGAGTTTATGAGGAAATTTTTCTTCCCATAGCATAGAGGACACAATTGAGGCTACTAGTGGTGGAATAATTGGAACAAGTCATACAGCTAAGAAGTAGCAGAGCCCGTGCCACTACCTGTGTGGCCATTAATTCAGAAATCAGTGTAGGGTGATGGGGGATTAAGAAAAACACACAAGAGAATCACAGACTCTGAGACAGGAGTCTCCTGTGTTTCTCCTTTGATAGCAAAGCAATGAACTTTCTTTTTCCTTTTTCTCAAAACTGCATCCTCGTTATTGGATTGGCATGGGGGACAAGGACTGAGATTTTGGCAACAAATCTGGTGACCCAGATGGGACTTGAGAGCAGCCCCAACTTCAGCCTTCTTGGGCAGGTCTGGCTCTCCAAGGAACCCTATATCCAGTCTGAGGATGCATGATGGCTGGCAAACTCGTCGAGAGCCAACTGCTGGAGAGTTAGGAGATAGGGTGAGTTTGCCTTGGATCAAAGCAGAGGAGCTAATCCTGTAAGTAAAGGGAGGGACTGAGGGACCGCCCAGCAGCTGCTGAAGCTCCTCTTGCTTTGGAGAACTCTAGCCTTCTCTCCCTGAACAATACAGGTTGCTCTATCATGGTCCGCTTTGAGAAAAAGGAAACGGAACTTAGTAAAGTCACGACACTCTTGGCCATCTGCCTGGTGTACTGACCTGCTGGATGTATAAAACCACAAACTTATACCCCAAAGTCACGAATTAAAAGGGCCAAGGGAAAAGCAGCCAACATTTTGGCCCTTGCCCTCTAAAGTCAGCCAGGACCCAGAGAATGGGTCTCCAGGCCCTGCAACTCCACCTGATCCCTGCCCTATGTATGCCTTGTCCAGTCACCTGCCATCTGCCACTGTGGACCTCTGGACTGCTCTGATGCTGAAAACCCTTAATTGTCCAGGCCCCACCTGACAGAGAACAAGAACTTTGGGTTACTTCCCCTAATTTTGCCCTCTTTCAGCAGGGAATAGCTTGGAGATGTCATTGCCTATTTTTCCACAGAAATGGAATGTAGAAATTGACCTTGGGGAGAGGTTAACAGTGGTCCAATTTATGCTTTGAATATAGCCCTTGCTGCTCTGCCACTACAACTTATTTTTTTTAAATGGACATATTCATTTCTCTTCCTCTCTCCCTGCTCCTACCTAATCCCTACCTCTCCCTAATGTCTGAGGAAACAGGATTACCTTTCTTCCCCATTTTAGGCAGATTTATCAGTCCTTGAGTACACACCCACCATAGGGACAAAGAAATCCAGATTTGGGGGATGGTACCAGAAGATCTCAGAAATGACTATTCCCCAAATTAATAAGTGAATTGCAACTCCAACCAAGAACATGTGGAATGTAGCCTTTGAGTCACCTCTTAAAAAGCCCCCTGTTCCTGCTGATGGGACAGGAGCCCCTTGTATTTCTCCTTTGCTAGCAAAGCAATAAACCTTTCTCCTTTTTCAAAGAAAGAAAGAGAGAGAAAGAGATAAAAGAAAAGAAAAACACACAAATATTTAGAGAGAAAAGCAGGATCAAATGGGAAACTGCACTCTGATTGAGAACAGTGACCCAAAGGTGGCTCCACTCATTTATTATACAGGTTTTATCATCAAAAGGTTATTTGTGAGAAAGTTTCTGAACAGCAGCAGGTTTGAAGATCACAGCACAGATGAGACATTGTGGTTATCTTATTATGCTCAGAATCCTCTATTCCTAGGAGTCATATCTGCATTTCAAGGTCAGAATTAATATCTCTGGACATTTGCCCAGAGAGACCAAGGACCGGTGCTGCTATAGCAACTGGGAAATGTTAACCCTGTACTTTGGCACAGGGGAATGTTAACTGTGTACTTTTGCACATGGGGAATACCAGGGCAAGTGTACCATAACCACAAGGCCATCAGACACCTCAATCCATCACTTCTCCCTACAAGCCAGCACTCAATTTCCCATTTCTTTTGTTTATAGGTTCGTTTGTTTTGTACTACACTATGCTACTTCATGTTTTTTTAAAATTTTTTTAAGTTGTTGATGGATCTTTATTTTATTCATTTATTATTTATATGTGGTGCTGAGGATCGAACCCAGTGCCTCACGCATGCTAGGCAAGTGCTCTACCACTGAGCTACAGCCCTAGCCCCTACTTCATGGTTTTATTTTGTCAATTCTTGAACATCTTTCTGCTCTTCCCCTCAGATGTGCCCATAGCCATATTTTGGTCTACCTATTCAAGACTAATCTCTGCCAATAATTCCCTAGCAATGATGTTCTTTTGATTCTCTGCCACTGAGCAATTCCGCCTTTTACTCTCTGCCAATTACCCCTTCCTGGTCAGTAAAATACTTTTTGTTATCAATGGATCTTTTCTTATTTATTTATTTATTTATTTATTTATTTATTTGCAGTGCTGAGGATCAAACCAAAGGCCTCACACATGCCAAGCAAACACTCTATCACTGAGCCACAAATCCAGCCCTAATATGCTCTTCTTTGATGACCTCCATATGACCTGTTATGGAAATGATATAAATGTCAGTGAAAAAAAGATTTGGCTAAATGTGACCTAAAACCCAACTATTCCAGACATGATGGCTACACTGGGTGGTATGTTCTCAGTGCAGCCCCCACCATCTCCACTGGGACTCCTGGGCCAGGCCTCCCTTCTTCAGGCAGCACCTGGCATGCAGAGAACTTCTAGCAGCACCTCCGTAGATGAGTTGGAGTCATCCTTGGAGGCTTCCTTTGCTTCTCTCATGAGTCAGGATTATGGCAATGGCACTATCACAAAGAAATTCAAACTGGTGTTGATCAGTGTATTCAGAAGTTTCTTGATATTGCAAGACAGAATTGTTTTTCTACAAAAAATATTACAGTTGTCTGTCCAGAAATCAGAGCAAGTTATCAAAGAAGACATCTCAGAACTAAGGATGAATGGCAGCAGGAAAATGCTCTGGTGCAGGAGCACTTACCGAAGCTGAGGCATTGGCAGGACAATCAATGTGCAGCACAAAAACCAGCTGAAGTCCCTCACGTCTTTGTGGCCTATCTGCAGCAAGTGTCTGACAATATCCCAGTGCCTCTGAAGCTGACTTGACAGGGGTCTGGCCTACGAGGTAGACTCCTACAGACAGTTTTGCTAAACCTCCCTTTGTGTAGACATGTCATTTTAGAAGAACTATTTGCCAGAGAATGAGCTGGTGTTAATTTTGTTTCCACCTAAATATTTCCCCCAATTTTTATGAGCTGTTAATTAATTGAGTACTTCATAAAATGCTTATAGCTTGGTTAACAATGTGAAGTTTTGTTTTGGTTTGGTTTGGGTTTTGTTTCATAGCTTTATTGAGGTAAAATTGAAGTGCAATAAAATGCACATATTTGAATTATGCAGTTTGATCGGTTTTGACATGTTTTGACATGTATGTAACCAATATCAATATGAAAAGCATTTCCAATATCAATATGAAAAGCTGGGTTTGTAGCTCAGTGGTAGAGCATTTGCCTACCATGTGTGAGGCTCTGGGTTCAATTTTCAGCACTGCGTATAAATAAAGGAATAAAATAAAGGTTTATCAACATCTAAAAAAAATTTTTTTAAAGCATTCCCATTACCTTTTTTAAAAAATTTGAACTCCTGCAGACTATGTTTCCTGAATGATTACATTAGAAATCAATCACCTTAAGATACATAAAACTCGGACTAGGGTTATGGCGCAGTGGTAGTGTGCTCGCCTCGCACGCGTGAGGCACTGGGTTCGATCCTCAGCACCACATAAAAATAAAATATATTCTGTCCACCTACAACTAAAAAATAAATATAAAAAAAAAAGATACATAAAACTCCAGCCTGACCATGCTAAGTGAGGTAAGCCAATCCCAAGAAACCAAAGGCCAAATGTTCTCTCTGATTAGTGGATGCTGATACATAACGGGGTGGGAATGGGGAGCATGGGAGAAATGGAGGAACTTTGGATGAGACAGGGGAAAGTGGAGGAGGAGAGGAGAAATGGGAGTAGCAAAAAAGAGTCGAATGAGATGGACATCACTACCCTATGTACATGTATAAAGACACAAATGGTGTGACTCTATCTTTTTTTTTTAATATTTTTTTAGTTGTAGATGGGCACAATGTCTTTATTTTATTGCTTTGTATGTGGTGCTGAGGATCGAACCCAGGGCCTCACGCATGCGAGGCAAGCGGTCTACCACTGAGCTACAATCCCAGCCCGTGTGACTCTATCTTGATGGCAACCAGAGAGATGGAAAATTGAGCTCTATAAATAAAATAAAATAAAATAAAATAAAAATAAAAATTTTTCTCTCAGATATTAAGTCTTTAAGCCAGGTGCGGTGGCGCAAGCCTGTAATCCCAGCACTTAGGGAGGCTGAGACAGGAGAATCACGAGTTCAAAGACAGCCTCAGCAATGGCAAGGTGCTAGGCAACTCAGTGAGACCTTGTCTCTACATAAAACACAAAAATAGGGCTGGGGATGTGGCTCAGTAGTCGAGTGCCCCTGAGTTGAATCTCCAGTACCAAAAACAAACAAAAGATATTAAGTCTTTAATAAATTCAGGTATTTTCCAGGAGCCGGGGGTGGGGGGACTCCAGCCCCACATCACAACTACTTCAAAATTAAATGACACACTTATAAATATCTCACAAGTCAAAGAAGAAAGCAAAAGGATAGTAAATAAAAGGTGCTTTGAACTAAGTGATAATAAAAGCTTAAAATTCTGATGCTTAGTTTTGCTGAGTACAGTATTCTCAGCTGGCATCTATTTTCTTTCAGGTCTTATAATATAGAATATAGAATAATATATTATTCCAAGACCTCCTACCTCTGAGGGTCTGCGTTGAGAAATCAGCTGAGACCCACACTGATTTCCCTCTGAATGTTACCTATCATTTTTCTCTGGCAGCCTTTAAAATTCTATCCTTATTCTGTATTTTAGGTTATTTTCATAAAAATGTGGCTTGGTGTGTATCTGTTGTAATTTTGTATATCTGGGGTCCTATAAGCCTCCTGGTTTTGATTGTTCATTTCATTCTTTAGGTTTGGGAAATTTTCTGATATTATTTCTTTGAAAATATTGTGCATTCCTTTGGTTTGTATCTCTGAGCTTTCATCTATCCCAATAAATCTTACATTTGATCTTTTCAGGTTATCCCATATTGCTTGGAAGTTCTGTTCATGGTCTCTTGACATTTTTTCTCCATGGTCAACTTTGTTTTCAAGATTATATATTTTATCTTCATTGCCTGAAACTCTTCCCTCCAAGTGATCTAGTCTGTTAGTGATGCTTTCCCATTGAATTCTTAATTTGGTTTATTGATTCCCTCATTTCCAGGATTTCTGCAAGATTTCTTTCAGAATCTTTCTCTTTTGAAGTTATCTTTCACTTCCAGTATTTTGTTTCTGATTTTACCCCCTACTTGTCCTTTACTTCACAGATCAGTTTGACTATGTACATTCTAAAATCCTTCTCTGACACTTCTTCCACTGTGGTGTCATTAGATTCTGTTATTAAAGTGTCTTGGTTTGTTTGGGGAAATTTTTTCCCTTGCATTTTCATGTTATTTGTGTGTCTGCTCATCTAGCAGTATGGATCTGAGGTAGTACAGTTTCTACCCTGTGGACTTCTAGTGTCCCTGAAGGTTTCCAGTACCTCACAGCTTATGGGGAGACAAATCATAACAATGACCAATGGAAACAATATACAGCATTAAATCAAATAGTTTCTACTATGAAATCTACAATGCTAATTGTCTCAACAAACAGAAATTATATGATCAATTATTGCTCACAGTAAAAAAAAAGTTAAATTTGCAAAAAGGGTTTATGATTTTGAATGGTTAATTGGGAAAGAACAGAAGTGATGTAGGATTTGATGATTATGAGGGAGGAAGAGAGATGATAGAAGTAAAAAATTAAAGAAAGAGTGAAAGAGAATAATACAGATTGACTGTTAGCAGAAGAAAATAGAGAATCAAGAGAAACAGATAAGTGTGAGAATATATGTATACACACACACATATATATATAAATTAAAAAGTAAAAAAATAAAAGAACACAGAACAAAATTGAAATATACTAATCAAATGTCCTAGTCCTCAAAATGTTAATTCATGAAAAATAATTGGCTTCAAAAATGCTAGAGATGAGAAAAAAGATGTATATGTATAAATGGCCATGAACCATTAAGGTCACAATTAGACAGAAAAAAGAAAAAAAAATCTTGATGAAAAGTTAAAGAATTGTGTCCATTCCAGTCCAGAAGATTCTCAGTTTCCCTTCTCAGCAGTGTTGGGGGATGTTACTGGGGTGAGAGAGGTAATCCTATAGGCAAGATTTAGCCTTAGGTGGGTTCCAGGCTATTTGCTAGATGCCAATTGGTCTGGAGACTTTAAATCAGTGCTAGTCTGCACTGAAAGACTGCACTCCAGGGATCTCATGTGGTTGAGGAGCCAATTTTTTTTAAATATTTTCAGTTGTAGATGGACACAAAACCTTTATTTTATTTATTTATTTTTATGTAGTGCTGAGGATTTTACCCAGTGCCTCACACATTCAAGGCAAGCACTCTACCACTGAGCTGCAACTCCAACCCAAGGAACCAATTCTTAGTCAACTATGTCTCCTGCAATCTCCTCACTTCCTGGTCTCCCAACTCCATCTCTCCCATCCCCCACCCTTTCAAATTCCCAGTCAGGTGCATCTCTCATAGCCAATCCTACAAGTAACTGTGTTAGAGGGAGAGGGGGAGAGCTGGGTGGGTTTCCCTGACCAGTCATCCCCTGTGTAAACCTCTCTCCGTGTTTTATTTTCTTATGGTCACTTAGGCACATTTTATATCATGCAGTGTGGGTTTATCAGGCCTATATTTTGGGCCAAACTCAGGTTTTCCAGGAATCAGCTCCCTCAACTGCTGGCCCCATGCCATGCCCGGCTGCAAAATTGTTCCTTCCTCTGTCCTCTACATGCAGCCTGTCCTTCTCTCCTGCACAAGGATATTGTGCAGCATATCTTCCAGTTTATTTGGGTAGTATCTTTGATCTCTAAACTCTCTGTACCCAGACATGCCTCAGGCCTCTTGAAAATGCTGATTCCTTTCATTCCCTTGTCCCTCCACTTTGCTCATGGAGGGACCACTCTGGCAGGTGACATGGGCCATGGCAGCAGCTGTGGTGCTAGGGATTTTTCCCTTATTATATCCAACCTCCTGGGTCTCTGATCTGCTTTGAATATCCAGTATTAAATTCTGGTAGTGTCCCCTTGCTTTGTTTTTTTTGTTTCTGTTTTTTTTTTTTTTTTTTTTTTTTTTAGTTCACCCATCTTTCTGAGAAGCTGCTTGTCTGTTTTCTTGGTTTTACAACACAGAGCAGCCAGGAAAGTGACATGCTCTACTCTATCATCTAGAAACTCTATCTGGTTTTGGTTTTGTTTTTTTGTTTTTGTCTGTAGCAAAATTTAGACTATTAGTTTGCTGATACAGATTCTTTCTTGGTTTTGATTGTTTTTAAATTTTTAAAATTTTTGTATGACCTTATATAGTTTTATATCCAGTGTTAGTTTGTTATGATCTGAGGGGCAAATTACAACACTCTGAGAATCAGAAGAGAAGGAGTTTGGTTTTAGGCCTTTTATGAAAACTACACATCTATGATAATAGACAAAAATATGTAAATTTGCCATCTCAAGACTTTGAACTATCTCAAGAAGAGGAATCTAACGCAATGTTTGTAATGCTTCCAGAGCAGTACAGAGAGCAGATGTTTTGTAAATGGGTCAGAAAAGGGGTTAAAATATACTATTAGTGTAGTAATATTATAGTAGATCCTTAAGTTGATGCTGCCTTTGATTTGGGTAAGTTTATGTTTTGTGTGGTGTTTACTGTTTTGAGGGAAGCTGTATTAGGAGCATGATGTACTAGATGCCTTGCAGTAATGAGCCAGTGTGAGTAACAAACCAGACCCTGTCTCCCCAGAGTGACAGCTGGGACACAAGTGAAATATGAGGGGTCAAAGCTTGGTCTGATTCTTTTTCTTTTGAATTTTGTTTTGTTTTTTTGTGTTTTTGTTTTACTTTTTGGAGAAAAGGCAACTTACACGAAGGAAGATCCTTGTTCATGGATTTGATTCCAAAGGACTAGGTCCTTGCAGGGAGGGCAACCTGCAGAGCAATCCTCAGCTACTTCACCTCCAGAGAAAACATACAGATCCTCTGTGGAGAAGGTATTTTGCCCTGTTGTTGGAAGGGGTTTTCTTTTCTCTGTTTTATGCATCTCTAGATTACATCCTTCAGCCAGTACAAATACTCCACTGCCTTCTGAATAATCAGTAGGTCTGTGGCTGTGCCTTGGTTCATGTTTTCCTATCCAGCCATGAAGATGCCTCCCCAAGTGCTTCAGTATCCACTCATGTTCCTGGTCTGGCCTGGATGCCACCTGGTCCATGAAGCCTCCATTCCATTCAGGGCAGAGGACTTTTTATTTCTTTCACTGTCTTGTGTGTTAGTGATGGTACCTATTTCTCTGCCACTTGCTGCATTGTATACCCATGGGAATTAGGCATTACTCCCCTTAAATATACAGGAACACGTATTTTATATGATGTTTTGTACTCATTTTCTATATACATATTATTTATTTTGTTTGTATGCTATGAGGATGATTTTTGGCTTGTGGACCTGTGATGATAGCCTAAGGCCAGCAGATCCCCTCTGTTGGAATGTATAGGTCAAAACTTAAAAGTTACTTTTTTACTCTTGAGGGTTTAACCTGTTCATCTCATGTTAGTTAGAAGATCTGATTGGCAGCTTTAGGTTTCTTGATTAAAAACCTAAATAAACTGACCCCTGCGCACACCTGGACACCACACCAGACTCTCACCCACGCAGACCTTGCCCACACCAGCTCCCCATCGACCAATGTGTGGATGTCCCAGCTGCCTCCATCTTGGAACACTGCTACTACTGCCATGGTCCCCTCCATGTGGGAACCTGCACCTGGGGACACTGATCAGGATCTGGAGACAGTAGCACACAACAGCACTGCATACCACAGTGCTGCATCTCTGAACATACAGCACAACGCCACCACACAGCCCATCCTTGTTACCCCATCTCTAAAAGCAGTCCCCTCCATCTTGGGACACCTTTGTTTCCACCTTGGGTTACCTCTGCTGCCACTATCATCGTCTTTATTTGGGGACACTCCCATCTTGAGACACCAGCTGAGGCCTAGGAGCAATATCAAGGTATCTATAGTCCCCTAAACCCTCATTCTAGCCACTAACTCAGCACAGCACTTGCAGCAATGCAGCCAGCCTTTAGCTCGCAAAGCCTGGTTCTGATCTGCCAGATATAAAACAGCTCTCAGCAACAGGCTCAAGGCCCCAGGGCTCAGTCCACAGGACCTCCGGAAAGAAAGATTCTTGACTGGGAAATAGCATGGGGAGCATGAGAGATACAGTTCAGAGACTAAATTAGAGATCAGAAGTAGTGGGGTCTACAGGTAACCTAAGAGGTTAAGACCAGGTGCCCACATCACACTAGTGGTCCCCAAAGGAAATCCTTGGGATGCAGTTCTTCCAAAAGGGACCAGCAAGTGCTATACTCCACCTCCAGTAGTTCTACCTCCAAGACCAACACTCCTATACTAATAACCTGCACCATCCTGTGGGTGGAGATACCAGCAAACACCAGACAACCCCACTTATCGGATGAGAAGGGAAGCAGAGAAGATGCTGAACTCCAACAGAAACAACCATTCAATTTTCCTTCAAGATTTCTCTCTATCTCTTTCTCTCTTCCCACCCTCACATTCCCAAAATTTGTGACACCAAGTACTTTGCATGCATTACGTGACTGAGGACTGAGATGTCTGAACAGTATATTACAGTTGTGTTGTATATTCTTTTGACTTATTTTTACTTTTTTTTCTGAATAATTTTTTTGTTTGTATGTTTTTTGTACTCTCTCTCTCTATTCTCTTCCTACTTATCTGTCTCCTAAGAATCTCTTTCTACTTTTTCTCCTGCTACCAGCCAACATCTTTTGATTCCTCATACAATCTTTCTAAGATTTAATACCTCTATATCCTCGCCTCCTACCTCCTTAACAGCTCATCCTACAACGATCATCAACAAACAAACTGTAACAACTCAGATGCACATTGCTAGAAGGGAAGACACACAAACAACATGAAAATAACAAGGGAAGAAAGTACCCCAAACAAGCCAAGATACTACATTATTAGAATCCATGGCCAGTAGAGTAGACAAAAATGTTAGAAAAGAAGTTCAGGATGTACATGATTAAAATGTTCTATGAACTAAAGGATGATATAAGAAAGTAAACACAGGAAACAAAAGATCAATTAGATAAAGAGCTACATGAACAAACACAAGAAGCAAAAGATTACTTCAATGAAGAGATAGAGATTCTGGAAAAAAAAAAAACAGAAATCCTCGAAATGAAGGAAACAATAAACTAAATTAAAAACTCAGTAGAAAGTATCACCAACAGACTAGATCACTTGGAAGACAGAACCTCAGGCAATGAAGATAAAATATATAATCTTGAAAATAAAGTTGACCAAACAGTAACAATGGTAAGGAACTATGAGCAGAACATCCAAGAATTATAAGATACCATCAAAAGACCAAATTTAAGAATTACTGGTTAGAAGAAAGCATAGAGATACAAACCAAAGGAATGAACAATTTATTCAATGAAATAATATCAGAAAATGTCCTAAAGAATAAAATGGAAAATCAAATACAAGAGGTGAACAGGACACCAAATGTACAAAATCACAACATATCTACACCAAGGAACATTATAATGAAAATGCCTAGCATACAGAGTAAGGTTAGAATCTTAAAGGCCACAAGAGAAAGGAATCAGATAACATATAGGGGGAGACCAATTCAGATCTCAGTAGATTTTTCAACACAGACCCTCAAAAGTAGGAGGTCCTGGAATAACATATACCAAGCTCTTGAAGAAAATGGATGCTAACAAAGAATCTTACATCCAACTTCAGATTTGATGATGAAGTAAAAACATTCCATGATAAACGAAAGTTAAAAGAATGTACAACTGGAAAGCCTGCACTACAGAACATCCTCAGCAAAGTATTCCATGAGGACAAAATGAAAAATAACAATGAAAATCAGCAAAGGGAGGAACTACACTAAAGGAAAAGCCAATCAAAGGAGAAAACAAATCAAGTTAAAAACCAAAAATAGCCGGGCGCGGTGGCTCACGCCTGTAATCCCAGCACTTAGGGAGGCTGAGACAGGAGGATCGCGAGTTCAAAGCCAGCCTCAGCAACAGCGAGGTGCTAAGTGACTCAGTGAGACCCTGTCTCTACATAAAACACAAAATAGGGCTGGGGATGTGGCTCAGTGGTCGAGTGCCCCTGAGTTCAGTCCCTGGT
>CM053402.1:89538469-89660950 GCA_028644305.1 Xerus rutilus | reverse complement strand
CAAAAATAAACCAAAATATCCAGGAATGCAAACCATGTCTCAATAATAACCCAGAATATTAATGGCCTAAAGTCATCAATCAAACCAGGTGCAGTGGTGCACGCCTGTAATCCCAGCACTTTGGGAGGCTGAGACAGGAGAATAATGAGTTCAAAGCCAGCCTCAGCAATGGCGAGGTGCTAAGCAACTCAATGAGATCCAGTCTCTACACAAAAAACACAAGATAGGGCTGGAGATGTAGCTCAGTGGTTGAGTACCCCTGCATTCAATCACCAGTACCAAAATAAAAAAATAAAAAGAAGTAAAATCATCAACCAAAAGATATAGACTAGCAGAATGGATTTTTAAAAAGACCCAATAATATACTGCCTTCAAGAGACTCATCTTGTGGGATAAAACAATCACAGACTGAAGGTGAAAGGTTGAGAAAAAACATACCACTCACATGGACTATATAAACAAGCAGGGGTTTCCATCCTCATATCAGGTAAAGCCAAAGTTAGTCAGAAGGAATAAAGAAGGACATTTCATACTGCTCAACGGAACCATATATCAGCAAGACATAACAATTATAAATATATATGCCCCAAACAATGGAGCATCTACATACACCAAACAAATTCTTTTCAATTTCAAGAATCAAATAGACCGCAACACAATAATACTGGGTGACTTTAACACACTTCTCTCACCACTGGATAGATCTTCCAAACAAAAACTAAACAAAGAAACTATAGAACTCAATAATATAATCAATAATTTAGACTTAACAGACATATATAGAATATTTCATCCATCAGTGAGTGAGTACACTTTCTTCTCAGCAGCACATGGATCCTTCTCTAAAATAGACTATATATTATGCCACAAAGCTACTCTTAGCAAATACAAAAATATAGAGATATCTACATTCTATCAAATCATAATGGAATGAAATTATATATCAATGATAAAATAAACAGTAGAAGCTACTTCAAACCTTGGAGACTAAATAACATGCTATGAAATGAACAAGGGATAGCAGAAGACATCAGAGTGGAGATTAATAAATTCTTAGAGGTAAATGAGAACACTGATACAATATATCAAAATCTCTGGGACTCTATGAAGGCAGAGTAAGAGGAAAGTTCATTGTATTGAGTTCATTCCTTTAAAGAATAAGAAGTCAACAAATAAATGACCTAACATTACATCTCAAAGAAAAAGAACAAATCAACACCAAAAGCAATAGAAGACAGAAAATGATTAAAACAGAGCTGAAACCAATGGTATTGAAACAAAAGAAACAATTAAAACAATTCACAAAATAAAAGGTTGGTTCTTTGAAAAAATAAATAAAATTTTTAAACCCTTAGCCACACTAACAAAGAGGAGATAGAAAACTCAAATTACTAAAATTCGTGATGAAAAAGGAAATACCACAATGGACACTACTGAAATACAGAAGATAATTAGAAACTACTTTGAAAATTTATACTCCATCTGTGCGCGGTGGCACACACCTATAATCCCAGCACTTAGGGAGGCTGAGACAGGAGAGTCGTGAGTTCAAAGCCAGCCTCAGCAACGGTGAGGCGCTAAGCAACTCAGTGAGACCCTGTCTCTACATAAAACACAAAATAGGGCTGGAGATATGGCTCAGTGGTCGAGTGCCCCTGAGTTCAATCCCCAGTACCAAAACAAAAACAAATAAAAGAAAACTTAAAAAAGAAAATTTATACTCCAATAAAATAGAAAATCTTGAAGACATTGACAAATTCCTAGAGTCATATAATCTACACTAACTGAACCAGGAAGATATACACAATTTAAACAGAGCAATTTCAAGCAATGAAAGAGAGGATGCCATTAAAAGCCTACCAATAAGGGCTGGGGTTGTGGCTTAGTGGTAGAGAGCTTGCCTAGCAAGTGTGAGGCACTGGGTTCGATCCTCAGCACCACATAAAAATAGATAAATAAAATAAAGGTATTGTGTCCATCTACAACTAGAAAGATATTTTTAAAAAAGCCTACTAACAAAGAGAAGCCCAGGACCAGGCAGATTCATAGCCAAGTTCTACAAGACCTTTAAAAGAAGAACTAATAGCAATACTCTTCAAATTATTCCATGAAAGAGAAAAAGAGAGAACCCTTCCAAACTCTTTCTATGAGACCAATATCACCCTGATACCAAAACCAGACAAAGATACATCAAGGAAAGAAACCTTCAGACCAATATCTCTAATGAACATAGATGAAAAATTCTCAATACAATTCTGGCAAATTGCATACAAAAACATATTAGAAAGATAATGTACCTCAATAAAGTGGGGTTTATCCCAGGGATGTAAGATTGATTCAACATATGGAAATCAATAAATGTAATTCATCACATCAATAGACTTAAAGATAAGAATTACATGATCATCTCAATAGATGCAGAAAAAGTATTCAACAAACTACAGCACACCTTCATGCTCAAAACACTAGAAAAACTAGGGATAATAGGAATATATTTCAACATTGTAAAAATTATCTATGCTAAGCCCAATGCCAGCATCATTCTAAATGAAGAAAAATTGAAAGCATTTCCCCTAAAAACTGGAACAAGACAGGGATGCCCTCTTTCACCACTTCTATTCAACATCATTCTTGAAACTCTAGCCAGTGCAATCAGATAGATGAAAGAAAATAAAGAGATATGAATAGGAAAAGAAGAACTCAAACAATCATGATTTGCTGACAACACGATTCTATAAAGGATCCAAAAATTCCACCAGAAAACTTCTAGAACTAATGAATAAATTCAACAAAGCAGCAGGATATAAAATCAGCACCCATAAATCAAATGTATTTCTGTACATCAGTGATGAATCTTTTGAAAGAGAAATTAGGAAAACTACCCCATTTACAATAGCCTCAAAAAAATAAAATACTTGGAAATGAACCTAAAAAAAGAGGTGAAACTTCTACAATAAAAACTATAGAACACTACAGAACACCAAAGAAAGAAATCAAAGAAGACTTTAGAAGATGAAAAGATCTCCCTTGTTCTTGGATAGGCAGAATTAATATTGTCAAAATGATCATACTACCAAAAGCATTATATGGATTTAATGAAATTCCAATTAAAAACCCAATGACATTCCTCATAGAAATAGAAAAGGCAATCATGAAATTCATTTGGAAAAATAAGAATCCCAGAATAGCCAGAGCAATCCTTAGCAAGAAAAGTGAAGCAGGAGACATCGCAATACAGAACTTAAACTAGAGCTACAGTAACAAAAACAGCATGGTATTGGCACCAAAACAGACATGTAGACTAATGGTACAGAATAGAAGACATGGAGACAAACTCACATAAATACAGTTATCTCATACTAGACAAAGGCTCCCGAAACATATATTGGAGCAAAGGTAGTCTGTTCAACAAATGATACTGGGAAAACTGGAAATCCATATGCATCAAAATGAAATTAAACCTCTATCTCTCACCCTGCACAAAAAATCAACTCAAAGTAGATCAAAGACCTGGGAATTAGACCAGAGACTCAGCGCCTAATAGAAGAAAAAGCAGGCCCAAATCTTCATCATGTTGGCTTAGAACCTGACTTCCTTAACAAGACTCCTAAAGTGCAAGAAATGAAATCAAGAATCAATAAATGGGATGGATTCAAATGAAAAAGCTTCTCAGCAAAAGAAACAATTAACGAAGTGAAGAGAGAGCCTACAGAATGGGAGAAAATTTTTACCATACACACATCAGATAGAGCATTAATCTCCAGGATACATAAAGAGCTCAAAAACCTTAACACACACACACACACACACACACACACACACACACACACAAAATAACCCAATCAATAAATGGGCTAAGGAAATGAGCAGACATTTCACAGAAGAAGATATACAATCAATCAACAAATTTATGAAAAAATGTTCAACGCCTCTAGCAATTACAGAAATGCAAATCAAAACCACTCTAAGATTACATCTCACTCCAGTCAGAACGGCAATTATCAAGAATTCAAGCAACAATAAGTGCTGACAAGGATGTGAGGGAAAAGGTACACTGATTCATTGCTGGTGGGATTGCAAAATGGTGCAACCACTTTGGAAAGCAGTATGGAGATTCCTCAGAAAACTTGTAATGGAACCACCATTTGACCCAGCTATCCCACTCCTCAGTCTATACCCAAAGGACTTAAAATCAGCACACTACAGTGATGCAGCTACCTCAGTGTTTGTAGCAACCCAACTCACAATAGCTAAGCTGTGGGAACAGCCTAGATGCTCTTCAGTAGATGAATGGATAAAGAAACTGTGGTATATATACATAATGGAAAATTTCTCAGCATTAAAGAAGAATGAAATCATGGCATTTATGGCTAAATGGATGATGTTGGAGAATATCATGCTAAGCAAATTAAACCAATCCCAAAAAAACAAAGGCCAAATGTTTTCTGATAAGTGGATGCTAAATTCATAATGGGGGCATCAAGGGAAGAATGGAGGAACTTTGGATTGACCAGAAGGGCGGGAGGGGAAGGGAGGGAGTAGGGGATAAGATGGAAAAGATGGACATTATTACCCCTATATATGGGTATGATGGCACAAATGGTGTGACTCTGTATCATGTACAACCAGAGAAATGAAAAGTTGTGTTCCACTTGCGTAAAAAAAAATTTTAATTTAAAAAATAAAACCTAAACAACCATGTTTGGGGCAATCTTTCAATGATAAAGAGTTTCTGATGAAAAGATCAGAAACTGTTCTACTTGGTGCTTAAGTAAAAAATGTTTTGAATACAATTTATTGTATTCAATAAATTTTGAACACAATTTATTGTCATTTCTTTATATTAATTCAGAAGTTATCTGTCAAATAAAACATTTTTTATTTTTCAATAAAAAATATAAAATAAAATAAAACCCAATTACATTGGCTTAAGCAAACAGGAGTTTTTCCTTGTATAACAAGAAATCCATAAATAGATATTTGCTTAAGATACTGCAATAATTTCATGACTAATATCCCTGGAATTCTCCTGGCCTTTCTCTTCCTCATGATGTCAAGATGACTGCTATATCTTAAGCTATGCATTTACATTCAAGACCAAACTGAAGAGGGAGGGAAAGTGTCAGTGGTATTCCTCCATGTTTATCAAGAAAGTAGAATCTTACCCAGAACATATTTCCCTACACATAGCCAATAGATTTTTTCATAAGACCACATTGAAAAGACTTGATCACAAGGCCCACCCCAACTGCTTCAAAAGGCAGGGAAAACATTTAAAAATTATTAATGTAACATATCACATCAATGAGCTAAAGAAGAAAAATTACATGATTATTCAATACATGTGTAAAATACATTTATCAAAATCTAACACCCATATATGATAAAAACCTCAGCAAACTAGGAGTAGAGATACTTCTTCAAATTGATAAACAACATCATCTAAAAAGAAAAAAGAAAAAAAGGCATACAGCTAACATTTTACTCAATGGTGAGAAACTAGAAGCTTTCCTATAAGATCAGGAATAAAGACAAAGATATACTCTCTCATCATTCCTTTTTAACATTGTACTGGCAGTCATAGATAATGTAATATGACACAAAAAGGAAATAAAAGGCATACGGATTAAAATGAAGAATAACACTATTTGCAGATGATATATTCATCTATGTAGAAAATATTAAAGAAATGATGATTGCTGACAACGACAGCAAAAACCTCCTGAAACTAATAAGCTATCGTGGCAGTTTCAGAATACAAGTTTAATGTAAAACCAATTGTTTTCCTATATGCCAGCAATGTACAAGTGGAGTTTGAAATTAAACTTACAATATCATTTACACTAGCACCACAAAAAATAAAATACTTAGGTATAAATCTAACACAATGTATATAAGATCTACATAAAGAAAACTACAAAATACTCTGATGAAAAAAATCAAATAAGAACTAAGTAGAGGCTGAGCTTGTGGCTCAGTAGTAAAGTGCTTGCTTAGCACATGAGAGGCACTGGGTTCAATCCTCAGCACCACATAAAATAAATAAATAAAATAAAATGATGTCCATCTACAACTAAAAAATATATTTTTAAAAACTTTGAAAAAAAAGAACTAAGTAAATGGAGTGATATTCCATTTTCATGAATAGGATGACTCAATATTACCAAGATGTCAGTTCTTCCTAACTTGATCTATAGATTCAATGCAATCCTAATTAAAATCCCAGCAAGCTATTTTATGGATATTGACAAGCTGATTATAAAGTTTTTATGATGAGGCAAAAGATCCAGAATAGCTAACACAAAATGAAGGCGAAGAAAAAGTCAGAGGACTGACATTTTCCAACTTCAAGACTTGCTCTATTGCTATAGCAATCAGACAAGATGCAATTGGTGAAAGGATAAATAAATCAATGAAATAGAATAGGGAGCCCAGAAATTACCCTACATAAATATTGTCAACTGATCCTTGAAAAGGGACTAAGCCAACACATTAGAGAATAGAGTCTTTTCAAAAAGTGATGCTCGAATATTTAGACATCTACATGCAAAAAAGAAGGAGGAGGATGAAGAGGAGGAGGAGGAGAAGGAGGAAGCAGCCAACTAAATTAAACTCTTCACAACATTTAGCTCAAAATGGATTCCAAGTCTAAATGTAAAACACAAAATTATAAAACCTCCAAAAGATAATGTAGGGTAAAAATCAAGATGACTTTGAATATGGTTATGATTTTTTAGATATGACACCAGAAACATGATCCTAAAATAAGTAATTGATAAGCTGAACTTCACTAAAATTAAAAACTTCTACTTTGTGAAAGACGTGAAGAGAATAAGAAGACAGGCCATAGAGTGAAAGAAAATATTTGCAAAAGACTTGTTTGACAAAGGACTGTTATTCAAAATATACAAATAACTCTTAAAACTCAGAAAGAAAATGAATGGCCAGATTTTTTAAATGGTCTCGCAAAAGACCTGAATGGACACCTCATCAAAAAAGATAGATATATGACAAGTAAGCATATGAGATGTTTAAAGCTATATACCTTAAGGGAATTGTAAATTAAAACAAGATAACACTACACACTTATTAAAATGGTCAAAATCCAAAACACTGACAATTCTAAATGCTGATGAAGATGTGAAACAACAGGATCTCTCAGTCATTGCCAGTGGGAGTACAGCAGTTTCTCACAAATCTAATCCAGCAATCACACTACTTTGTATTTACTCAGATGAACTTAAACTTTTGTCTACACAAACACCTATACACAAATGGTTATAGTAGCTTTTTTATAATTGTTAAATTTTGGAAGAAACTGAGATGTCCTTTAGTAGGTAAATGCTTAAATAAATCATAGTACATCCATAAAATGGAATATTACTCAGCGCTAAAAAGAAATGAGTGATCAAGCCATAAAAGAATATAGAAGAAGCTTAAATGCCTATTACTAAGTGAAAGAAGGCAATCTGAAAAACCTCTGTACTGTGTGTTTTCCAGTACATGACATTATGGAAAAGGCAAAACTACAAAGATTAGTGGTTGTCAGGGACTGAGGTGGACGAAAGGATAAATAAGCATAGTGCAGAGAACTTCAAGGGCTATAAAACTGCTCTGTATGATACTGCAATGGTAGATACATACCATTATGCATTTGTCCAAACCCATAGGATATGCAGCATTAAGAGTGAATGTTAGGGGCTGGGATTGTGGCTCAGTGGTAGAGCGCTTGCCTCGCATGCGTGAGGCCCTGGGTTGGATCCTCAGCACCACATACAAAGCAATAAAATAAAGACATTGTGTCCATCTACAACTAAAAAAAAAAAAATTTTTTTTTTTAAAAAAGAGTGAATGTTAATATAAACTACACACTTTGGAGTGATAATAATGTGATAATGTAGGATTATGGATTGTAACAAACATACTGCTATGGTGTGAGATGTTGACAGTTGGGGAAGTTGTACATGTGTGGAGCAGGAAGCACAGGAGGAATGTGTACCTTCTGCTCAATTTTGAAATTAACTAAAAACTTCATCTACTTAAAAAAGAGGCAGAGAAAGGGGGAAATAAAATTATCATGATTGATGTAAACCAACCATTATTATTTTTTTTGTGTCTGGGAAGACCAATACCCAGAACTACTTTGAAATTCTGTTAGTAGGGAAGAGAAGAAAGCTCCTCCTTGCTAGCTTTTTCTAATTAAGATTTTTTTTCTGCTTTAAATATGCTCCTTGACAATGCTATCTTGTTTCTTTTTTTTTTAAACATTTATTTTTTAGTTGTAGGTGGACAGAATATCTTTATTTTATTTTTATGTGGTGCTGAGGATCGAACCCAGTGCCTCACGCATGCCAGGCGAGCACGATACCACTGCGCCATAACCCCAGCCCCCGACAATGCTATCTTAATCCCTGTAGTATTTCTTGGATATATGATAGGTAACTAAAAATGTGTTTGTCTATGGATGCTCCCCAGCTATTTCCAACTCTTGGTATTAAAAAAACAGCCAGTTAGTACTAAAAGAACAGCTCTGGCCCGGCTTTCCTGCCACCACCTCCAACTCAAACACACACACATTCTCTCTCTCTCCTTTGTGGACAGTCAAGGTTCCAGGTATAGTCTGTGGTTTGGGACTGCAGCCACAGCCACAGGTGAGAGTTGTGGGTAAGAAGGGTTAATAGAAAGCTTTGCTCTTCTTAGAACTGGAACAGAAAAACCAGTTTTTAATCCTTGTTTGAATTAAATCTTACAAAGGAATGTGAGTAAATAAATTTGGTACCATCAGGCAACGTGCCTGAAGCTAGGAAATGGGGTAGAACAGCTCTCCTTAACTCTAACAATTAAAATCCCCGGCCTAAACTAAAGGCTTAGTAAAGTTGACTTTATAAATGTTCCCGTGGCCAGAGAGAGTTAGAATGGACGTTATCACTGCACTTTGGTAGTTAAAAAATGGCCAGCAATATTGTTGGAAATAGACTTACACATGGTGATCATATTAAAATGTTCATGTATGTGGATTGTTTGGCTGAAGTCAGAATTTAAGCCCATCTTCTTTAAAAAGGAAAGAAATGCACCACATTAATTAATTAATTAATTAATTAGAGTTTATGTTTGCACCCTTGCAATAACAAAGCCTCACTGCCTGTTTAAACCAAAGTCTTTTAAGTTTATTATAGCAATTATAGTAATGTGTTAGAATTTCATCTATGCATATGTGTAAATAATGCAAGTCTTAGCATTCCTTTGCTGAGTTCTATGCTTGAGAAGCACATTTTATAGAATAGTGGTTTTCACAAATGCACAACATTTCTTTTTTAACAGAAAAACCCAAACAGAACTCTAATCAACAGCAGACCTAATAGTCCTTCTTTAGTTAACATTAGTCTAATTATAGGATTTAATCTAAATGTTTTAGTTATGTTTAAACCAACATCTAAACTGATATTGCCACCCTCTTTTCCATGGCAGATAAAAGTGTCACAAAACTATAAACTGGAATGTTGCATTCTCTATGTGTCCCACTTCTGTTTCCCAGTTTTCCACTTTCTTCATTTTAAAAAAGATCCAAATGGAATTAAATCCACTTAAGACATTTCCTCCTTGGTGGTATTTCCTAATTAAGGTTTTTTTCTTCTTCTGAGTATAAATATGTTCCCTTACAATATTATTGTAATCCTCATTGTATGTGCTATTTCTAATAAAGGTATTTATTAAAACAACAAGAAAACAAAAGGATTATACATGTGCTACTATGGTTGATCCCACAGGCAATTGTTCAATGTTTATTATGCCCCAGGCACTCTGGAAGCTAAACCCAGAAGTTTACAAGATAGCGAAGAAACAGACTCATAAATTCCATATTGTGACAGTGTGCTGCCATCAGAGACCTCTCTAATGCAATATGCAAACCCTGATGAGGGACAAGTATGCCCTACAAGAAATGCTATTAGAACTGAATTTTGACTGCTTAGCAAATCCCTGTCTTCTGGCTGGGACTCAGAATAAAACTTCAGTTCCCAGGTGGTAAAAAGAGCTCAGCTGAGTTCCAGTCTTAGCGGAAAACTGATTCCAAAACTATTACAGAATGAAGAACTCAGGACAGGGCAAAGGTGCTAGCTCCATATGACATAAGACTATTAAACCAGCAAGAAAACAACAATGACAAAAACATGTCCTTCACTCAACATGTGTTTATTGAGTTCCTGCTATGTTTACAGCCATGTTCTATGTGCTGGGACTACAGACCTGAACAAAACAGATATAAATCCTCACCCTGATAGAACTTATAATGAGAAGGGGAATAATATTAAACATTCAAGAAAATGGCACATGGAAAAAGTTGGTTATGTAATGTTACATACAGTACAATTCCAATTTTGTTACAAATAAACAGGCTGAAGGATTATCATATCAATTAGCTTTAGCTAATCCAAATTGAAAAAACAAACATGATTTACTTAGTTTGGAATTTAGTGGGTTTGCACTTGGGGCTGGGCTTAGCTGGTGGTTCTTCTGACCTCAGTTGTTCCACTCATGGGTCCAACAGTCAGTTGGGAAGCTCTAACAGGAATTTGCGGGCTGGGGTTGAAGCTCAGTGGTAGAGCGCTTGCCTTGCATGCGTGAGGCACTGAGTTCGATCCACAGCACCATATAAAAATAAATAAAGATATTGTGCCCATCTACAACTAAAAAATAATATTAAAAAAAAGAATTTGCAGTGTTGGCTGCTATGACAGGGGCAACTGTGCCACATATCTCTCAACATTCTGCAGGCTAGCAACAGGCTTATTTACATGGAAGCACTAAAATCCAAGAGAGGCAAGAGGGGGAAAGCTCAATATAAGCACTTTTCAAGTCTCTGCTTGTGATACTTTTGCTATTGTCCCTTTGGCCAAGCTCAGAGTCAAGGGAGAAAGGATTACCCAAGGATGCGGCTAAGAACAAATTGGGGATCCTTGCAGCAATTATTAGAGAAGTACACCAAAAAGTTGAAGATAATTATCTAAGCAGTGGTATTTATTATTTCCTCTCTATTTTTTCTTTAATTTTCAAATTCCCTTTTGTGATCTTGTAGAACTTACATAATAAGAAAATGGACAAATAGGGAGAGGCCTGAAAACCACTGGTATAGTCTAGGGTAGAAGGAAGGAGTTGCAAGAAGGAGCTCAAGGTCAGTTATCAGAACAGAAAAATGCTGAGGGACAGCACCAAAGAGCACAATGAAAGCTCCCAGCAGTTAGCACACCTTGTCTCCTACTAAGTATATTATACTTCACCAAGCCCAGTGATTTGGAGAACAGAGGTTTTAGCAACTTGCTTCTTGGTTCAGAAATAAACTAGATTTTTCATAATACAATCTGTTTATACATAAGAATATAGAAGATCTAGTTGGGGTGTAGGTGCAAAGATGGGTACGAGAAACAATGATAAAGGGAGCCCCTTCACAGAAATCTTAAAATGCTGTTGGAGTGAGATGAGCTAGGGAAGGGTAAAAAGAAATTGCAAGTTTCTACAATACTCTGGGAATTAGATACTATAATACCATATGGTAGCAGAAATTCAAATATCAATTTATTCATACTCTTTATTACAGCCAACAGAATCTCAAAGAAGTGACAAGACTTGACAGGGTCATCAAGATCTTGTGGCTGAGGTAGAATGAGAGCCAAGGTGCAAGACAGGTGCTCTTTGGCCTTGCTGCACAGCTGCTATAAAAGCAAATGTCCTTTCGTGAAGGATGGAATGTTGACCCCTCCCCCACACACACACACACCTGAAAACCTTAGGTAATAAGATGATCCAGCTATTACCATTAACAAAGGCCACCATTTCTCCTATAATGCCTGTAAACTTATACCTGGAAGTTATAAACTAAAATACCATAAGCAAGCAATTTTTAAAAGACATAACAGTTAGTCAACCTTTGAAATGTATAGGCTGATTTGCCAAGTCAATATTGGTTTAAGGCCTGGGGTTTTGGCAAGGGCTTAATTATCTGCTACATTGATAGAACTTCCTTGGCTTTGATTGATTTGAACCTGTTAGTATACCCAAGGCTCTTACCTTGAAAGAAACATTGAGAATAAAATTTCTTGCTGATGTGATGGGTGTTTTATTATTTATCAAGCTCTCATGATGGTCAGAACCAGATAGTTTGTTGTTAAAGGAATATATACAATCACTTCATGACAACCAACCCAGTTATTGCATCTGTTTATCTATATGTAGGCTGAGTCTGAATACAGTCACAAAATGGAACAAGGAGAGAGATGGAAGAGCCACTGTTTATACAATCCAGGCAATGTAGAATGTCAAGAAGGGATTATGGTTTACATCTTATGAAAATTGCTATATATAGGAGTCAGAGAGATCTCTCATCAGTGTTAGTATTTACCCATTTCTACCACTTAGAGATGTGTCAAGCCAAAAAAAATGATTAAGGCTTACTATTTTTTTAAATCTGTCTCACTCAGATAATCATTCAATCTCTTCACCTTATTTTCTCTTAGACATGGACTCGATGGTCTTCCTAATCTTATCCCTCTCTTTGCATTCTCATCAAGAACTCACTCACTCTAACTCCTGCTACCATGAGTTTAGGTTATCAAGAAAGTATTTCATCTTCATGCTGACAAAACATTCAAGAAATATCTTTTCAACTATTGGTAACTTAAGTCAAAAAGTCCTCCTCACTGGGCCAGGCACAACAGAGCACACCTGTAATCCTAATGACTCGGGAGGCTGAGCAGAAGGATCACAAGTTCAAAACCAGCCTCAGCAACTTAGCAAGACTCTCAGCAACTTAGGGAGAACCTGTCTCAAAATTAAAAAATAAAAAGGACTTGAGATGTAGTTCAGTGGTAGTGTCCCTGGGTTCAATACCCAATACCACCCGCCCTCCAAAAAAAAAACAACTCTAAAATTTCCCTAAAATGTAAGGTGGTCTCTTCACCATTTCATTTCCTCATATATGTTGTGCTGTGTGCGCAATTTACCAAAGTTACTAGTAACAGATGAATCTTTGATAAGTCTGCATTTATTCCAAAGACAGTGCATTTTGTTGAAGTAAGTCTAGGTCTCAACTCAATGTTGTATTGAGTTTAAAGGTTGCTAAATGATCATCAATTTTTACACATTGCAACCTTGAAAATAGTTGAAGCTGATAGTCACTGGAGTCTCTTTTCTTAGAGCCCCTGAGACATAACTAAAACTCTGGAAAATGGATAGGTCATGATTCGCAAGGTACTGTCTCTCTGTTCCACTCTTCTCTGATTGCAAGTGGTGCCACAGAGTGAGAAGAGCCTAGGCTTTGGAGATACTAAAACCCAAATCCCACTCCAGCCTTGGTGTTGTTCCTCTCCCAAGCTCTTCTGAAGTAAATGGAAATAATCAGTTGAGGACATTTCTGAATCTATCTATACAAAAGCAATTAAAAAATAACTTGAGTGATTTATTAATAAACATTTATTGAATGCTTACTCTGAGTCAGGCTTCTGGGGTTATAAAGACATAAGCAAATTAAATCTTTTTCCTCAAGGAGCTGGTAACCTAAAGGAGAGGCACAACTATAAATAGATTAATTATAACATGTTGTATTAAGAAAAAAAGTTGAGTGTCAGGCACAACAGTAGCAGAGAATGGATAGTGATAAGTTTTATATGGGGCAGATGGTAAGAGAAGGCCTCTTTAAAGGATCCATGAAGGTCTATAAGGTGTATAGAATTGCAAAATATTTGGGCCAAAAGATATTTTTAGAAGCCATACCAGTCTCTTTCTAAATGTGTTCAAGACCACATTTATAGACCATTCCTACAAACAAGACATGATATATAATTTGTAGAACTCCTTATTCAAAATGCCAGAAAAGAAGTATACTAAAATATAAAGGTTTTCCTTTCTTCTGTTGTCTCTGTTTTTATTTGCTCTCCTGTTTTGTAATTTTTTTTAAAAAAATGCTATTTAATGTTGTTTTAAGTTCTAAAAAACTTTAACAAAATTATTAGCATAAGCTTAACATTTCATCTTCACATTTTCAATACCAGTTTCTTTTGTTTTATTTTTGCAATACTGTGGATTGAACTCAAGCCTCACAATCCTAGGCAAGCACTCTATCACTGAGCTACATCTGCAATCTGTTTTTAATTTTATTTTGAGACAGGGTCTCACTCAGGTGCACATAGGTCAATGCCAGTTTTAAATGCAAACATAAGAGAATTAACAATTAATTATAATAATAAATTAATATGTGAAATCACTGAAATGACAGTTTTCCCCATTTTGTCACTTATAAATGCAAATGCATTTTGTTCTTACCGGAACAGTGGAAATGCTGCACAAAACCAATTCAGCCATTTCTATTTCACTTCTTTTATATGGGCACATTCTGCCAATTCTCACTACCTTTGGCTTACTGATGAATAAGAAAAAACAGAAAGGAAAAGGAACTATTCATTGCTCTGCCTTGCCCTTCCTCCTGTCATTTTTGATGTTAATTATTGGCTACCACAGGGGAGTAATATGTGAGAAAGAATATGACAGAGTTTTTTGGTCTGCATGTTTCTGAAAATGCCATTGCCTTCTTTTTGCATTCAAAACAAGTTCTCAGAGAAACAAGTTCTCATTCAAAACAAGTTTTCAGAGAAAAAGTCTGGCCTCTTGCAGCTGTCAGTACTTTTGCTTAGTCAAAACTATAACACCTGCGTTGAATCTCGCTGCAGCTCACGGGAATTCTGTGCTCATGTGGTTTGGGGAATGCCATGTACAAATGGGGCCTCAAGAACAGTGCACAGGTGTATTGTACATTTCTCCTCTGCCCATGTGCTTTCTCCATTGTCCCATCAGACTTCACTTACACAAATTCAAAGTCAGAGTTTTCAAGATGTTCATGATATCAGCAGAACATTCAACCAAGTACGGGATCTATGAAGTGACTCTTAATAAAAAGAAAGCTAAACAGGTGTTAGGACTCAGAAAACATATTCAATTATTATACCTCATGCTTTTTTTTTTCTTTTCTTTTTTTTGGTACTGAGGATTGAACTCAGGGGTACTCCACCACTGAGCCACTTTCCCAGCCCTATTTTGTGTTTTATGTAGAGACGGGGTCTCACTGAGTTACTTAGCACCTCGGCGTTGCTGAGGCTGGCTTTGAACTCATGATTCTCCTGTCTCAGCCTCCCAAAGTGCTGGGATTACAGGCATGAACCACCATGCCCAGCTTCATGCTTTTACATATGCCACCATTGCAGTTTCTAGATGAACTTGCTGTGTTTAAAAAACTTTATATATTTATGATCCTTAATTCACAATCATTCTTCCAAAATACAATGTCTATAATCTCAGCAGCTTGGGAGGCTGAGGCAGGAGGATAACAAGTTCAAAGCCAGCTTCAGCAAATTGGCAAGGCCCTACACAACCTAGGGAGACCCTGTCTTATAATAAAAAATTAAAAAGGGGTCGGATGTAGCTCAGTGGTCAAGAACCTCTGGGTTCAATTCCTGGTACCAAAAAAAAAAAAAAAAAAAAAACCAAAATACCCAAACCACAATATTATACTATCATCATTTATACCAGAATGTTATTTAGCAGAAAAGGGCAATTTAATCCGCTTAGTCTTCTGCTTTTTAAGAATCACAAAGGTGGGGGAAAAGAAAAGCGGATGGGAATGGGAAAGACTGCAGAATGAATCAGACTTAACTTTCCTATGTTCATATATGAATACATGACCAGGGTAACTCCACACCATGTAAAACCACAAGAATGGGAAGTTTTACTCCATGTATATATGGTATTTCAAAATAAATTCTACTGTCATGTATAACTAAAAAGGACAAATAAACAAATTTAAAAATTAAAAAAATAAAAATAAAAGAATCACAAATATTCATATCTCACATAGGCCACATTGACAGGAATGTCAATGTAAAAAGTACACAAGATAATAGTATAATATTGAATAAAATGTCTCATTAATTAATTAAATGAATAGGACTGAGGATATGGCTTAGTGGTAGAGAACTTGCCTGGCATTTGTTCAATCCCCAAAACTGCAAAAAAAAAATTAAATTAAATAAACAGACCCCTTAAATGACTCACAGGGATGAGTGTAAAGAATAACCATTAAGATTTCAGAGTTAAACCAGTGCAGTGGTTCACACCTATAATTATAGTCACTCAGGATGCTAAGGCATGAGGATTTCATGTTCAAGGCCAGCCTTGGCAACTTAGAGAAACCCTGTCTCAAATTTTTAAAAAAGGACTGGAAATGTAGCTCAGTGGTAGAGTGCCCCTAGGTTCAATCCTTAGTACCACAAAAATAGATAGATAAATAGTTAGAGGTCAAAGTTCACATCTTATTCCCATTACTGTAACTCTTTGCAGTAGGAAAGAGTTGTAAGTTTTCTGTGCTTCTATTATGAAATGCTTTACTGATTTGTATTTGCTTTATGGGGTCTGTTTTAAACAGACTATTTTAAAGCAGTTTTTTTTTTTTTTTAAATATTTTTTTAGTTGTAGATGGACACAATGTCTTTATTCTATCGCTTTGTATGTGGTGCTGAGGATCGAACTCAGGGCCTCACGCATGCGAGGCAAGCGCTCTACCGCTGAGCCACAATCTCAGCCCTATTTTAAAGCAGTTTTATATCCTTAGCAAATTGATCAGAAGTACAGACAGTTCCCAAACACTCCTTGCCACTCTCCCATTCTCTTTATTATTTTTCACAGTATCCTTGGAAAATTCATGTGCCTCTTAATCCTTATAATACTTTTGAAGAAACTCTGACACAAAATTTTACTAATGTAGACCCAATGAATCTTAAAAATCAAGTTAGTCTTTCCCAAGCTTTGGTGGGTTGAGATCTACTCCACAGATTTGGTGACAGAAACATGTCATGTCTACTTTTACAAATTCAGTTTGTTTTTAAACCAATTATTTTTAACTTAAATACATATATTTTTAAAAGAACCTTGTCTATTCCATAATTAGGAAAGTAGTTTTAGAAACAGATGCAAAATTATTGCAATTAAAAATAAGTTTGAGAGGCTGGGGTTGTGGCTCAGTGGCACAGCACTTGCTTTGCACATGTGAGGCACTAGGTTCAATCCTCAGCACCACATTAAAAAAATAAATAAGCAAAACAAAGATATTGTGTCCATCTATAACTAAAAAATATTTTTAAAAAATAAGTTTGAGCCAATCATTAGTGGTATACAGCTGTAATCCCAGCTACTCAGGAGGCTAAGGTAGGAGAATTACAAACTTCAGGCCAGCCTGAGCAATTTAGTGAAACTCTGTCTCAAAATAAAATTTAAAAAGGCTGAGGATGGGCTGGAGTTGTGGTTCAGTGGGAGAGCACTTGCCTAGCGTGTCTGAGACACTGGATTTGATCCCCAGCACCACATAAAAAAACTAAATAAACAAACTAAAGGTATTGTATCCATCTACAACTAAAAATATTTAAAAAAAAAAAAGTCTGGGGACTCAGTGATAGAGTACTTGCCTACCATGTGTGAGGCACTGGGTTTGATCCCTAATAATAGCAACAAAAAAGTTTGTACACATCTATTTTCTCAAATTGATTTATATCAATTTGAGAAAATTGCCCGTCACAGGCTAGTAAAATTTGATTCTGAATACCCAGCAGTTTTTCTGCTATTATACTAGTAATAGATGGGGTTGCAATAAGGCACTTTCCTGGATCAGAAAGAACATGGATGAGACTCAATTCCTGTATCTAGTATTTGATATTTCACCACTTTTTCTCCCATTTACTATGCCATCTAATTTATAGGCAGAGCAGCCTGTCTTAGTCCATTTTCTGGAACTACAACAGAATGCCTAAAATTATTTGACTCATAGTTCTGAAGACTAGAAAGCCCAAAAGCATAGTTGCAGCATATTCTTGGTTTCTGGTGAGGATCTAGTGCTGCATAATAAAATGGCTGAAAAAGTTAGATGGATAAGAGGGCTCTTGTAAAAGAGGCAAAGCATGAGGGGTGGCCTTGCTTTATAACAACCCACTCTTGCTCTTGTGGGAACTAATCTAGTCCCCCAAGAGTGAGAAGTCACTTATTCCTGAGAGAATTAACCTAGTCCCATGAAAGTAGGATTAATGACCCAAATACCTCTTAAATGTCTCACCACTTCTCAACATGGTTACACTGGGAACCAAATTTTAACATGAGTTTGGGAGCAGACGAACTGGAAGCTAGAAAGACAATATTCTTGCCCAATTTATTCAGCCTGAAGAAATGCCAGGACCTCTCTCTCTACCCCAATACATTTTGTGGTTTACCATAGGACCTCTGCAACTTTAAACTGAGATAATCAAACACAGTCCTGTGCCACTTAATGATGGAGGTACACTCTAAGAACTGCATCATTAGGTGATTTCGTCAGTCAGTGAACAAAGTAGAGTGTACTGACACAAAATGTCAGTATGCTATGACACTATGCTATAATCTTATGGGACTACCAATGTACATGCAGTCTGTTGTGGACCAAAACATATTATGTGGCACATGACTATAATAGGTTCATGGGCATTAAAGGCAGTAGAAGATTAAAACTTAAAGTTGGGATTCTTTCTTGTAAATGAGCACCAACATACAAAAAACAATCAATGCCTTCTTAAATAGGTGGGCTACCCCTATGAAAAACAAAAATGTAGGCCAGAGATACACAGATGATTTGAGGGAGTCTACAGTTAAAATTTTGAGAACAAAGACTCTTCAAGGTTAATCTTTTTAAAAACCTGTGTGACACTTGTTTTAATCTATTAATCTACTAGAGTTTTTTTCTTTGCCTTTTTTGGTTGGTTTGTTTTTTTGTGTCGTGGTGCTGGTATCCAACCCAGAGCTTCATGCATGCTAGGTAAGGCCTATAACACTGAGCTACATCCCCAGCATCTGCTAATCTGCTTTTATTTAAAAAAACAAGAAAGAGCTGGCATCACCCTTGATGCATTTATCAGATATTTATCAAGTTGATTACTAATTAGTGAATTATTTTTAGTTACATATGTGTTTTATGATTACTTTCTATTCAAAACAGGCAATTCAAAAATTTCTATTGGTGGTAAGTGCACACATTTTACCATTTGAGTAAACATATTTAGGTAAAAAAGTTAATTATTTAGGTAAACAAAACTCTGAAGTAAATAGTAGTTCTAGTGGTATCTGAATAGGTCAAAAATGTGAAAATTGTGTACGAGTGACTGAAGCTTGGCAAACAGTGGAAAGATTAGTTTAAGTGGTATTAATTGGTTTCTACTCCATGTCAAGTTCTCTCCTAGGCATTTAGCATTTGTGATGAAATTGGAAAAACTTGACAATTAAAACCCAAATGAAACATGGGTGCTTTTCCCTTCTGGAGGAGGTATCATAATTCACGTTAGTGGGAAAATAAATCTCTGCTCATCTCCACAAGCAGAGACTTGTGGGAGAGAGGAGAAAATGGAAAGAAGAGAATTTCAGTCCCTCTGGCAACATTTGTGGGGTGGTAGAGAGAGAGACAGGAAGTAGATCGGTGAGTGTTAGAGTATGTTAGTGGTTTTGGATATGGAACAGTAGCATAGAAGCCAACTGGGGGAGGAAATATTAATTGATTTCCAGTTAATGGGAGGCTGATGAAAAAAGTCCCCAAAAATGAACTGAAAAAAGAAAAAAACGTGACTGTATCCTTCTGTTACCCTCAACTTTAACAATTCTATTCACACTCTTTTTTGCTGTTGTTTACCAGGTTGGTGAACAGATGTGGGAGTGAAGGAAGGTTAGGGAATGGTTGAAGAATGCCTGTCATCTCTCATTCATGTATTTATTCAGTCAACAAATTAATAGGAATTTGTCACCTACAATGTGCTAGGTGCAAAGATAGGCACTGGGGACGATAGAGGGCAAAGAGATAAAATCCTGACATCACAACTTGAAGTCAAGTAGACAGATGGAATAAAGTACTGTCATTGTGATAGATTCTGTGTGGGGAAAAAATACTGGGTGCTGTGAGGCAGTATACTTCTCCCTGCTTGCCTCTTCAAATCCACTGACTATTTTAATTGTCACATCCAATGCAGGCTTCCGTCAGTTTGACACAAGTACAATCTGGTTGCAGCTCTGTCAGGCCTGGGCTGCTGGTGTTCAGGCTCCTGTCCCAGAGTGTCTATGACTTCATGGTATGGCATGACTTTTGAAATCCACTCGATGTTCACACATCTGCAACAGAGTGTGAGAAACTTAATGCCATGTGGATGCCACTGCACAATGCTTTATTCCTTCTGAAGTCTTCTAACAGAGTAGTTTCAGACACATGTCCTAAGGCTTCTCAGAAAGTCCTATGGGACTGAGCACCCCTTCACTCATAGCAGTGGTTGACTCCGTAATGCAATCGTATATTGCCTTTCATTCTATGAGTCACTTCGCCCCAGTGGTGGGCTAAAGCTGGTTTATCTGGCCAGCAAGAACTGATTTTAACCTTTCAAGAATTTTGCCATTTAGTGGTTAAACCCAGGCATCATTTAAAATAACATTAAATAAAGAAAATTAAAAGCAAAGTAATAAATACTCAAGACTCATAACTTCTAAATTCTTTTTCAATTTTACTGTATCTGTGCTCTTGACATTATTTTCATCTATTATATCTGTCTGGTTGGAATGCTTTAATGTAGCGGGCTATGTTGTATCTCTTTCTAAGTCTGCATTCAGCAACATCATGTTAGAAGCTTAATATTAGCTACAGTGGAAATATATATGTATATTACATAAGTAGGCAAACACTGCAAATTAGGATTTGAGTAATTGTTCTGTTGATTGTCTAGACTTAAGAAAATAATAGAGAAAATATTAATGTAGGTTAAACTTATAGGTATATTATGTCTACAGCAGTTATGTTATAAATTGCACAAAAAATCTGTTCTAAATTATTTGATTCTGAAAAAAAAACTCCACATCATTGCTGAATGAGTGAAGTTAACACACATATCCTAGTTTCACTTTCACCTTAGTTGTCAGTGTTGATGAACCAACATTCACATTGCAACTGTACTTACTTGTCAGTTACAAACATAGGCTGGCTATAAGACTTAGCCAAAATCACTGAAAGCCTGTGAAAATCAGTTGGCTATGTAGAATTTACTGAAGTGTATCACACATTTTATTATAATTTAGAAATTATGTACTATACATAATTTATGTTAGTAAAATTTAAAATAAACATTTGTATGTGTACATGCATAAATTTTTCTTAGTAAACAGATCATTAAACATTCATCCACACTCCATTGTTCATATGTCTTATTTCAGATTCTGCTTTGGGCTCAGTTCAATATAAGATTACTACATTCAGGTTTGACTCTAGAAAACAGACCTCAAAGTGAGAATTGGGAGCTAGATCACTCACAGATAAGATGGTAATAGGTATATTGATAAATCTTGGCAGTAGCAGTAGCATCAAAATTACTAAGAATGTGATGTCTGGAATAAAGTTAAAATGGAAGATGTTTTAGTAAGCTACATTGCTGCTGTGATCAAAAGACCTAAAGAGAACAATTTTAGAGGAAAATTTGTTTGAGTATCACAGTTTCAGAGGTCTCAATCTATAGATGGCGGACTCCATTGCTCTGGGCCCAAGGTGAAGCAGAATATCATGGTGCAAGGGAGTGGCAAAGGAAACCACTCAGAACAAGATACCAGGTAGAGAGGAAAGCACCCGCCTCACTAGACAAAATATAAACCCTAAGGGCATATTCCCAGCAACTCCTTGAGTCCCACCCTACCTGCCTACAGTTATACCCAGTTAATCTCTATCAGTGGATTAGTGTACTGATTAGGTTAAGGCTCTCATAATCTCATCATTTCACCTCTGAACTTCTTGCATTGTCTCACACATGAACTTTTGGGGGACATCTCTTACCTAAACCATAACAAAAGACAATGTGTTAGGTTATATGGTAGGTAATTATAAAGATTGTGAAGGGTAATTATAAAGATTGTGAAGCTTGCAGATCTTGGTTCTACCCATTTGCTACAGCTTTAGCTAGAGTTCAGGGGCCCAAAACCTGGAGACCAGCAACCTCAATTCTTTTCAAGGTCACACTATATTAAAAAGAGTATCATTTACAAAACTTTGAAGCTCACACCGCATTAAACTGACGGCTAAGCCTCTTTCAAACAAATGCCTATCGGAGCAAATGGATAAATGGCCAGAAGACTTTGATATGAATTTTATAAGATTCCCAGAAGGTCCTGGGTGATAAAGCAACTAGTAGCCTAGTCTATAGTAGAAGTCAACTCAATAATTCCTCCTTGCATGGTTCTCACCCCTACCATATACTCACACAAAAACCTTAGTCTCAGGCTTTGCTGTGGGGGAGAAGTGAGCAAGTTAGACATGGGTTTTGCTTTAACTGGGAAGTAAAGACAGTAAAGTTAAGTAAAGTTATTTTTTTGTTATGTAGCCCCTCAAGATCAGAGTTGCATGAAACAAACTCTGGGAAATTAAACATTATATTGGAGGGTCAGTATATGTCTGATCTTCTGGTTAGACTGTGAGCTTGTCAATGGTAATCATTACAGTGAACTCACAATTTTTTGCCTGTCCATTTGTTTGGAGATAAGGTCTATGTTGCCTAGGCTTATCTCAAACTCCTTAGTTCAAGTGATCCTCTGGCTTCAGCCTCCCAAGTGCTAGGACTACAGGTACTTGCCACTATGCTGAGCTCTGAACTCACAATTTTAACAGCTAGCACATGCATGCCATTCTTTCATTTACTCATTCTTCTTACGAACAAACACTATTTGAGCCCCTTTGTATAGTGGATTTCATGCCAGAGGAGAAAAAATAAGATAGTATTTCTTCCCTTAAAAAGCTTAAGTTCAAGGGGCTGGGATTGTAGCTCAGCGGTAGGGCGCTTGCCTCGCATGCGTGAGGCCCTGGGTTCGATCTTCAGCACCACATACAAAGCAATAAAATAAAGACATTGTGTCCATCTACAACTAAGAAAAAAAAATGTTTAAAAAAAAAAGCTTAAGTTCAAAAAAAGTCCTCAAAAGTGTTAGTTGAAGCAATGTACAAATTAAAGGATTCTTAGTGGTTTAATTTTACAACATAACCACAACTATACAACATTTTGGACAGAAAATAAAAACACAATACTTAAGTAGAACACAACTACCTGTGAGATGTCAGACCCCATTTTCCTTCACAGTATACACAGAAATACTGAAATATCCAAAGTCCCAGAAGAATGAAGTCTTTTTAGACATCTTAAACCTGTCTAAGTGAGAATGAAGTGAAGTGCTATTTGGGGTATTCTGGTTTTGTTTTTTTTTGAACTACACAATGGACTTTGTGCCACTGAGGACAGTTGTTCAACTCTCTTGCAAATGACAGTTGCACATTTTGCTTTTTGATTTTGACTCTCTGTTTAATTGGGAATGTTTGAGGAAGGTCTTCCTGACACCAGTTTGGGTACGTAAATATTCAAACTAATCTTGCTCTTATTTTATCATAGTATTTGTCACAGTTTCTTAAAGTTTACTGTTGCAGTGAACTGAGTATTTGAATCCCTCTAAAGTCATATATTGAAATTCTAACCCCCAAAGTGATGGCATTAGAAAATGGGAAGTTTAGGAAGAAATTAGGTCATAAGGCAGGAGCCCTTATGAGAGGGATTAGTGCCCCTGTGAAAAGAACCCTAGAAAACTCTCACCTTTTCTGTCATGTTTCTCACCCTTGCTGCCAGACACAGTACAAAGATGGCCATTCATAGACCAAGAAGCAGGTCCTCGTCAGACACTATGTGCAACAGGATACTCTAACAAACTGTGACAAATACTCTTACATCCAGATGGTCCCTTGGAATTAAACACAAAGATGTTTGACATGCAATGATTCTTTGATTGTTTTTGCAAGTTCTTTCCTGCTCAACGGGTTTGTGGGCCAGAGCAGTATTAAATTTGGCAAAGCTAAAGCTGAAATTAGAGTCAAACTTTTGGTTTATCTGAAGCACTGAGCATGGCTTGGCCACATAATATCCCTATTATAATAACAATCAAAACCAAACAAGTGGCCTGGTATGTTCTTGCACACACCTGTAATCCCAGCTATTGGGAAGCTGAAATAGGGGGATCACAAGTTCAAGGTCAGCCTGGACAATTTAGAAATATCTTGTCTCAAGATAAAATAAAAAGGGCTAGGGGCATGGCTCAGTGGTAAAGTGCTTGCCTAGCATGTGTAGAGCCCTAGATTCAATCCTCAGCTCCAAAAATAAAATAAACAAAAACAAGGGGTTTCAAGGTGGCAGAATAGAGAAGGTTGCTTTCCTGGCTGCTCCATGGCGTGAAATCAAGAAAGTAGAGAGGCAACTTCTTAGCAAAGTGGGTGAAAAAAAAACAGGGAGGACTTTACTTGGATATAATACTGGACAATCAAAGCAAATTGGGGACTCAGGAGGTTGAATGTAATAAAATAGAGAAGAAATCCTCAGAGCCACTGTTGCTGCCACGGCTGGAGTCATCAACCAGAGTGGCCCTCTATGAGCAAAGTAGAGGGATAAAGGAACCAGATTTTTAGGAGGCCTGAGGAATTAAAGGAACCGGTTTTTAGGAGGCCTGAGGCATATCTGGGTACAGAGAGCTTAGAGATCAAATACACTGCCCGATTAAACTGAAAGGTGTTCTGCACAATATCCTTGTGAGGGAAAGAAGACACATTTTTCCTGGCTTCATGAAGATAGAAGAAAGAACCATTTTGCGGCCATGGCAAGGGAGTTGTCAGCTGGGAGAGTCAATTCCTGGCTAACTCAAGATTGGCTCCAAATACAGGCCTGGCAAACAAAAAAAACATACTGCACAACATAGAGTGTGCCTAAGTGACCATGAGAAAATCAAACACGGAGAAGAGTTTACATAGGTGAATACTGGTTGTGGAAACCCATTTGGCTCTCCTTCCCTCCAGTCTGGCTGCTTGCAAGACCAGCTGTGAGAGATGTGCCTGGCCAGGAGTTTCACAGGGCAGAGGTGGGAGAGATTGAGTTTGAAGACTGAACCCAAGACCAGGAAACATGGGGTCCACAGGTGATAGAGTGGACTAAGAATTGGCTCCTCCACCACACAAGTGGAATCCAGGGGATATCCCTGAAGATCAGTCTTCCACTGTGGACTGGTAATTGCTGAGCCCTGGGGGTGCACTGATTTAAAATTTCCAGACCAATTGTCATTCGGCAAAGAATCTGAAGGCTCCCTAAGCCTAAACCCCACTTCCAGGAGTTCTGCCTACAGGATTACCTTTCTCACTCCAGCAACCCAACCCTGAGGGTGGAGTAATCTTCACACTCCAGACAACCCCACCTAACACTGCTGGGAAGAGAAGCTGAGAATCTTTTGAACTCCAACAGAAACAATTCTTTAACTTTTCCTTGAGATTTTTTTTTCTTTCTCTGTTTAATAGTGACTTTAATGGTTCATGAACATTTATATAGATTCATATTTTTTTTCTCATTTTTAGCATTGTTGAAGCCAGTTATTTCCATAAATCAATATTTTGAGGACTAGGATATTTGGTTAGTATATTTCAGTTTTATTTTGTATTCTTTTATCTTTATTTTTAATTTTTAAAATTTTACTGTATACATATTTTCTCTTACTTATCTCTTTCCCTTCTTTCTATTTTCCTTTTTTCTTTTTCTAACAGCCAATCTGTATTGTTCTCTCTTTCACTCTTCCTTTATTTTTTATTTTTATCTTCTCTCCTCCTCCCTCATAATCATCACATCCTACGTCACTTCTCTCCATGTCCACCATTTGAAATTGTAAACTGTTTTGCCAACTTACTATTTTTATTGTAGGCAATAACTGATCATATCATTTTTGTTTATTGTGACAACATTATAGATCTCATAGCATGAACTATTTGGATTAATGCTGTTTATTGTTTGCATTGGTTGTTATTATTTGTCTCCCCAAACTGTGTGGTACTGGTGACCTTCAGGGACATTATAAGTCTCAGGACAGAAACTCTACTGCATCAGATCCATACTGCTAAATTGGTAGACACACAAACAGCATAAAAAATCAAGGAGAAAAAAATCTCCCCAAACAAACCAAGATACTTCTATAAGAGAATCCATCAACACCACAGTGGAAGAAATGTCAGAGAAGGAGTTTAGAATGTATATAGTCAAAATGATTTGCAAAGTAAAGGACAATGTAGGGATGAAATCAGAAAGGAAATACAAGAAGTAGATCACTTCAAAAAAGAAAGATTCTGAAAAACAAATCAATCAGAAATCCTCAAAATGAAGAAATCAATAAACCAAATGAAGAATTCAATGGAAAGCATCACTTGGAAAACAGAATTTCAGGCAATGAAGACAAAATATATAATCTTGAAAACAAAGTTGACGGTGGAGAAAAGATGTCAAGAGACCATGAACAGGGGCTGGGATTGTAGCTCAGTGGTAGAGCACTTGCCTTGCATGTGTGGGGCACTGGGTTCGATCCTCAGCACCATATAAAAATAAATAAAGAGGGGCTGGGGTTATGGCGCAGTGGTAGCGTGCTCGCCTAGCATGCGTAAGGCACTGTGTTTGATCCTCAGCACCACATAAAAATAAAATAAAGATATTCTGCCCACCTACAACTAAAAAAATAAATAAATATTTAAAAATAAATAAATAAAGATATCGTGTAAAAAAAAAAAAAAAAGAGACCATGAACAGAACTTCCAAGCAATATGGAATAACCTGAAAAGACCAAATTTAAGATTTATTGGGATAGATGAAGGCTCAGAGATACAAACCAAAGGAATGCACAATATTTTCAATGAAATAATATCAGAAAATTTCCCAAATCTAAAGAATGAAAAGAAAAATCAAAAACAGGAGGCTTAAAGGACCCCAAATATACAAAATTATGAAAGATCCACACCAATGAACATTAGTATGAAAATACCTAACATATAAAATAAGGATAGAATTTTAAAGGCCACTAGAGAAAAATAATAGGTAACATTTAGAGGGAAACTCATCTGGATCTCAGTCAATTTCTCAACCCAGACCCTCAGAGGTAGGAGGTTTTGGAACAATGTATACCAAGCTCTGAAAGAAAATGGATGCCAGCCAAGAATACTGTACCCAGCAAAATTAAGCTTCAGAATTGATGATGAAATAAAAACCTTCCATGATAAAAAGTTGAAATAATTCATAAGTAGAAAGACTACACTACAAAATGTACACAATAAAATATTTCATAAAGAAGAAATAAAAAAAATAGAAGTGAAAACCAGCAAAGGAAGGAAATGCACAAGAAGAGTCAATTAAAGGAGAAACCAATTCAAATTAAAAACCAGAAATAAATAAAAATGACAGAAAATACAAATCATTTCTCAAAAATAACATTGAATGTAAATGGCCTAAACTCATCAATCAAAAGACATAGACTTGCAGATTGGATTAAAAAATAAAGACCAACAATATGCTGTCTCCAAGAGATTCACTTCATAGGCAAAAACATCCACAGACTAAAGGTAAAAGGATCGATAAAACATCACTCACATGGATCTCACAAACAAGCAGGAGTTTCTATCCTCATATCAGATAAAGTGGACTTCAAGCCAAAGTTAATCAGAAGGGACAAAGAAGGCCATTCCATACTGCTTAATGGAATTATACATCAACAAGACATAACAATCATAAATATTTATGCCCCAAAATAATGGAGTATCTATGTACATCAAACAAACCCTTCTCAATTTCAAGAATTAAATAGATTACAACACAATAATATTGAATGACTTTAACATGCCTCTGTCACCACTGGATAGATCCTACAAACAAAAACTAATTAAAGAAGCCATAGAATGGGGCTGAGGTTATAGCTCAGTGGTAGAATGCTTGCTTAGCATGCATGAGGCACTGGTTTCAGTTCTCAGCACTGCATATAAATAAGTAAAAATGTCCATTGGCAATTTAAAAAATATTTTTTTATAAAAGAAGCTATAGCTGTAATCCCAGCACTTAGGGTGGCTGAGAAAGGAGAATCACGAGTTCAAAGCCAGCCTCACCAATGGCAAGGTGCTAAGCAACTCAGTGAGACCCTGTCTCTACATAAAACACAAAATAGGGCTGGGGATGTGGCTCAGTGGTTGAGTTCCCCTGAGTTCAATCTCCAGTACCAAAAAAAAGAAGCTATAGGACTAAAAAATACAATCAATAATTTAGTCTTAACTGACATATAAAATATTTCATCCATCAATAACTGAATACACTTTCTTCTCAGCAGCACATGGATCCTTTTCTAATATAGACCATATTTTAGGCCACAAAGAAACTCTTAGAAAATACAAAAACACAGAGATAATACCTTGCATTCTATCAGATAATAATGGAATGAAATTAGAAATCAACAATAAAATAAAAAATAGAAGCTACTCTACCACCTGGAGACTAAATAATACACTATTGAATGGCCAACAGATATCAGAAGTAGTCAGGGGTAAAACAAAAAATACAAAATAAATACTTAGATGTAAATGAGAATGGTGACACAAAATAGAAAAATTTTGGAGACACTATGAAGATGGATCTAAGAGGAAAGTTTATTGCACTGAACTCATTCTTTAAAAGAATAGAAAGTCACCAGATTAATAACCTAACATTACATCTCAAAGACCTGCAAAAAGAAGAACAAATCAATACCAAAAGCAGAAGACAGAAAATAATTAAAATTAGAGTCAAAATGAATGAAATTGAAAAACAACAAAAAATTCAAAAAGTCAACAAAAAATTGGTTCTTTGAAAAAATAAAATTGATAAATCCTTAGCCAAGCTAACAAAAAGATAAAGAAAAACCACAACAGACACTACTGAAATACAGATGACACTCAGAAACTATTTTGAAATTTTATACTCTAATAAAATAGAAAATCTTTAAGATATTGACTCTAGATACATATGACCTACCCAATTTGAAGCAGGGGACATAGAAATTTAAGCATATTAATTTCAAGCAGTGAAATTGAAGATGACATCAAAAGCCTACCAAGAAAGAAAAACTCAGGACCAGATGGATTCTCAGCTGAGTTCTACCAGGCCTTTAAAAAAGAACTAAAACCAATCCTCCTCACATTATTCCATGAAATAAAAAAGGAGGAAACTCTTCCAAATCCATTCTAGAAAGCTAGTATCACCCTGATACCAAAACCAAAGACACATCAAGGAAAGAAAACTTCAGATCAACATACCTGATGAACTTAGATGTAAAAATTCCTAATAACATACTGGCAAATTGTATACAAAACATATTAAAAAGATAGTGCACCATGATCAAGTGGGGTTCATCCCAGGGATGCAAAGTTGGTTCAACATATGGAAATCAAACATAATTCATCACATCAATAACTTTAAAGACAAGAATCACATAATTATCTCAATAGATTCAGAAAAAGCATTTGACAATGCCTAGCACCCTTTCATGTTCAAAACACTAGAAAAACCAGGGATAGTAGGAAAATATCTCAACATTGTAAAAGCTATATATATTAAACCCCAGGCCAATATCATTCTAAATGGAAAAAAATGGAAAGCATTCCCTCTAAAAATAGGAACAAGACAAGGATGCACTCTTTCATCCCTTCTATTCAACATAGTCCTTGAAACTCCAGCCAGAGCAATAAGAAAGAAGAAAGAAATTAAAGAGATATGAATAGAAAAAGAAGACCTCAAACTATCCCTATTTGCCATTGACATGATTCTATATTTAGAAGACCCAATAATCCCTACCAGAAAATTTCCTGGAACTCATAAATAAGTCAGCAAGAAACAAGATATAAAATTAGTACCCATAAATCAATTGCATTTCTATACATCAGTGATGAATCCACTGAAAGAGAAATTAGGAAAACTATGCCATCCATAATAGCGTAAAAAAATAAAATATTTGGGAATCAATCTAACAAAAGGATGAAAGACCTCTACAATGAAAACTATAGAACACTAAAGAAAGATATTGAAGATGACCTTAGAAGATGGAAAGATCCCCCATGTTCTTGAATAGACATAATTGATATTGTCAAAATGGCCATATTACCAAAAGTGCTATACAGATTTAATGCAATTTCTATTAAAATTCCAATTATGTTCCTCATAGAAATAGAAACAGCCAAAGCAATCCTTAGCAAGAAAAGTGAAGTAGAAGACATCACAGTACAAGACCTTAAAACATACTCCAGAATTATAGTAACAAAAACAGCATGGTATTGGCACCAAAATAAACATGAAGACCAATGGAACAGAATAGAAGACACAGAAACAAATCCACGTAAATATAGTTATCTCATACTAGGCAAAGGTGCCATAAACATACATTGGAGAAAACATAGCCTCTTCAACAAATGGTGCTAGGAAAACTGGAAATCTATATGTAGCAAAATTAAATTAAAACCCTTAACTCTCACTCTGTACAAAACTCAACTCAAAGTAGATCAAGTACATAAGCATTAGACCAGAGACCCTGTGCCTACTGAAAGAAAATGTAGGCCCAACTTTCTTTTTTTTTTTAAATATTTTTTTAGTTGTAGATGGACACAAATATCTTTACTTTATTTATTTATTTTTATGTGGTGCTGAGGATTGAACCCAGTACCTCACACATGCGAGGCAAGTGCTCTACCACTGAGCTACAATCCCAGCCCCTAGGCCCAACTTTCTATCATGTTGGCTTAGGAATAAACTTCCTCAACAAGACTCCTAAAGCACAAGAAGTAAAATCAAGTATCAATAAATGGGATAGTATCAAACTAAAAAGCTTCTTCACAGCATAGGAAACAATCAAGAACATCAAGAGAGAACCTATAGGAGAAAATTTTCTGCACCTCAGATAGAGCATTAATCTCCAGGATGTATAAAGAATTCAAATAACTTAACACACACACACAAAAAGAAGAAAATCCTATCAATAAATGGGCAAAGTAACTAAACAGGCACTTCACAAAAGAAAAAAATATGAATGGTTGTCAAATATATGAAAAAATGTTCAACATCTCTAGCAATTAGGGAGATGCAAATTAAAACTACACTGAGTTTTCACATCACTACAGTCAGAATGGCAATTATCAAGAATACAAGTAACAATAAATGTTAGTGAGGATGTGAAGAAAAGGTACACTCATACATTGCTGGTGGGACTGCAAATTTGTACAACTACTCTGGAAAGCAATATGAAGGTTCCTCAGAAAACTTGGAATGGAATCACCATTTGACCCAGTTATCCCACTCCTTGGTATAAAACCAAATAACTTAAAACCAGCATACTATATTGACATAGCCATCTCAAATGTTTATAGTAGCTCAATCCACATTAGCTACACTATGGGACCAACCTAGGTGCCCTTCAACAGATGAATGGATAAAGAAATGTGATATATATACACAATGGAATATTACTCAGCCATAAAGAATAAAATTATGGCATTTACTGGTAAATGGATGAAACTGAAGATTATCATTCTAAGTGAAATAACCTAACGCCCAGAACAAAAGGCTGAATGTTCTCTCTGATAGGTGGATTCTAACACACAATAAGATGGGGAGGAGAGAAGACTAGAAGTTCACTAGATTTAAACAAAGGTAATGAAGGGAAGGGAAAGAGGATAGGAATAGGAAAAACAGCAGAATGAACTGGACACAACTTTGCTATGTTCATATATGAATACACAATCAGATTAAGTCCATATCATGTACAACTACAAGAATGGGAAGTTATTCTCCATGTATGTTTAATATGTCAAAATACACTCTATTATCATGTATATCTAAAAAAATAAGTGAATATAAAAAATCAAACATATATATAATATTTGAGAATACCTTTATTTTCAAAGCATTGGATTAGGAGGTGGGGACATAAAAAAAATCATGATATGCAGCATATTATATATTATGGAGAGACAACCAGCATCTCATTGGGGGAGGTTCTTCTTCCAGCCAAGGAGGGTGTAAACCACCTGAGAAATTAAAGTCTAGAACAATTAGTGAAGAACAAAAAACAAAGTCAGAATTACACTTAAGGGTTGGAGCACCAACCATAGATCCAGTCCACTCAGGAGCTGGGCCTAGACAGCAAGAAAAGTCTCCCATCATTTACTTAAGGGGGTACATCAAAGGGCAGGGATAAGGTTTCAAGGGTGGACTCCTGCTTCCTGATGTCTTGCAGTCAGCAGGCTGACTGGCATCTTGGCAGATCACAGCCATCACAGTGGCTGTGTGGCTACAGTAGGTCACCCCATCTCTGGTGTTGTGTGAGACCTGGGGCAGAGCTGACTAGGGCTCACAATGTCAGGGCAATGTACACAGAGGAAATGTCCAGGGGAAGTTCTCAGACACCAGATTCTCCTATTCATTAGGAGAATGAATGATTCATGTACAACAGTCCATACACAGGCCACAGAAGGCTCTCTACAGTATATTCTCAGAAAATTTGAATTTGAGATAATATAACATAGAGAAATAAAAAGGTTTAATAGTTTAAAGTTTTCTCACAGTAAAAGTACTATTATCCTCTGTCTAAGAGGATAGTAGTACTTCCTGATGTCTTCCTTGACTGCTCTGTTTTGTCTGTTTGTTTGTTTGGATTTTGTTTTTTGTTTTCTGGGTTTTTTTGGTACTGGGGTTGAACCCAAGGTCCCTCAACCACTGAGCCACATCGCAAGCCCTTCTTTGTATTTTATTTAGAGACAGGGTCTCACCGAGTTGCTTAGGGCCTCCCTAAGTTGCTGAGGCTGGCTTTGAACTTACAATCCTCCTGCCTCAGCCTCCTGAGCTGCTGGGATTACAGGTGTATGCCACCATGCCTGGCTCCTTGACTGCTCTGTTCCCCTTGCTCCAGCATCCAGTTATTTTTAAGTGCTATCAAATCTGAATCTGTTTCTATCTTGATAATGGCACTCCACCTCTCCTTTCCATGTGTAATACCTCAACCTAGTTCTCCTAGTTCATTTGAGATAGATTCCTGATTCCCCAGCTTCTAGTTCCTGTGCTCCTTCAATCTTCTGCCCTTATCATTTGTTAATCTTGTGAACGTGTAAACTTCTCAAAAACCTTCAGTGGCTCCCCATTTCCCAAAGAATAGAGGGCACATTCTTCAGCTCGGTTCTCAAGGCCTTACCTAATGGAGCTATGATGTTTTTTTTCCAGTCTTTTTTCTCATTGTTGTCTGTCAGCCCCTGATAATCTAGACATATTGGAATATTTGTCATTCTTTGGACATACACTTAATCTTTGCGCCTAGTATTTAAGGCATGTGCCTGTGGGAATTCTTTTCCCTTGCCCTCTCCACTTTGTCTTTCTCAAACAAATTGAAAAACTACCTTCCATGATTTCTTCCATCTTGATAGATTGCTGTATAATATTTTATTATATTAATAAATCATAATGTAGATATTTGCATGGCACCTAGTTTGGGAGTAGTGTAAATAGCGCTACTATGAACATTCTTGAATTTGTGTTTTAGAGCATATATTTTAACTTTTCAAAATACATACTTGATGAGTAATAGGGTATGTGTTTGTTCAGCTTAGTAGATATTGCCAAAGTGGTTGTACCAATTTATGCTCTGAGCAGCAGAAGAGAGCTTCAGGAGATTCATACCCCCAAAACTCTTGAAATGGGTTTTTGAAAAATTTTAAGTAATTCTGTTCGATATAAAGTAATAACTCATTGTGATTTCAATTTAAATTTTCTTGATAACTAATGATGTGAGACACACTTTTGTGTGTATTTTTTTTTTATCTTTTTTTTTTTTTTTTTTTGGCATTGGGGATTGAACTCAGGAGTACTCGACCACTGAGCCACATCCCCAGCCCTATTTTATGTTTTTTATGTAGAGACAGGGTCTCACTGAGTTGCTTAGCATCTCGCTGTTGCTGAGGCTGGCTTTGAACTCTCAATTCTCCTGTCTCAGCCTCCCTAAGTGCTGGGATTACAGGCTGAGCCACCGCGCCGGGCTCCTATCTTTTTTTTAAAGCATCTATTCAATTCTTTATTTTCCTCAATGATAGGAATCTTTTATATACTCTGGTTATAAATCTTGTCAGATATGTGTTACAAAAAAAGCTTACCTGTAGTCTGTGGCTTGCCTTTTTACACATTAATGTCAACAAATAAGTGTTTTTAATTTTAATGAAGTCAAACTTTGTGCATCTTTTATAGTACTAATTAGACAAAAATTTGTTGAAGACATATTTTATGTCATATTCCTCATTGTGTCCCTTAAAATTTTGACTAGAGTCTTGTGTAGACTATACTCTATAATAATTTTGTACTGATCAAATTGAATTACTGAAAGTGTGGTATATATGGTAAATTGTTAGAAGAGAAGAACTAGTGTGGGCTGACACAGCCAAATGAAGCATTAGGAAAGAGTTAAGAATAAGCTGAACCACAAGGGAGGAAAGGCATTTCAGATAAGGAAAGGGCTCTGTTATAATTACAGTAGTGAACAAAGGGGAAGAGAAGAATTGACCTTTTTTTCTGAAGTGTTGCTTATTGAGTTCCTTCCACGTGCCAATAATTTACACAAATAATTTCACTTTATCTTAATAGCTGCCCTAAAGGTAGAGACTATTATTTCCTTCATTTTAAAGATAAAGAAACTGAGGCTCAGAAAGGTTAAATAACTTGCCTACTTAGTTTTCTTGGAAAAATCTGCAGAATTACTATTTGAAACCAGTAATCTCCTCTCTTGTATGCATTCACTGTTCTACTTTTACCAATTAAATTGTAATTCTTAAGAAATCTTTGTGTTTATTCTTCAAACTGTTTATGTCAACTGTACTTGTTATTATAATTAATCTAATTAGAAATGAAAATGAATGCAAACTCGTAAAAAACCAAGATAGATGCTCTTGAAAAAATTCTGGAAAGGCAAACGATTGAAATGTAATTAGTGTGTGAATTAGGTGACTATAAAAGATGGGGGAAACAATCTTAAAAATCCAGAAGTATTCTGAATTCAAGATGCTTCCCAAGTGTTTTGAAGTTCCTGCTACTCCTTTTTTTTGGGGGGGTGGGGGTAACTGGGGACTGAACTCAGAGGCATTTGACCACTGAGCCACATCCCCAGCCCTATTTTGTATTTTATTTAGAGACAGGGTCTCACTGAGTTGCTTAGCGTCTTGCTTTTGCTGAGGCTGGGTTTGAACTCACGATCCTTCTGCCTCAGCCTTCTGAGCTGCTGGGATTACAGGCATGCGCCATCATGCCTGGCTCCTGCTACTCTTTAAAGAAATCCAATGTGGAAATTGTAGACTATTAATGATGGGTATAGCTTATGAAAGACAAAAACAAAACCAAATCAAGCAAACAAACAACAACAAAACAACTCAAAGCAGAACTCTATTTAGTAGATTTATCCTGGAAGAAAAGGCCTTACAAAAATATCACAAGATTGGCAGATATATGCTTTAAGTTAAATGTTTTAAGGTATATATTCATCATTTTCTTGGGATTGATCACTTTAATAAACTCTCTTTGATTAGCTGTTCCACAATCAAATTCAACTCAATTTTATTTGAAAGCTGCCGTTTACTTACATTAGCAGAAATACAAATAAGAGTTTCATGCTCAGTAAGTGAAGCACATAACAAGAACTCAGTAATCTTTAGCTAGTATTATTATTAGTTGCAAATGGAGTAAACTAGAACTAGTAAATGCTAAAACTAGTAATTCAAACAGAAGCAGATCTCAAGACTCCAACCAAACTCTGAGGCTATTTGGATATGGTCTTTTCCCTCATCAAGCATCACAGTCTAGGAAAACTGACCGAACAGAGGGAGGTTTTTTATTTTGTTTTGTTTTGTTTTAGAAATTTCATAAAATTTAGTGCAGACTGGTTTACATCAGATCTTAGCAGTTGATTGTGGGAGGATGGGGGTGGGGACCTCCTGAAATAAATGACATCAGTCAGAAGCTGCATCCCAGGCATGTTTTTGTGAGAATGCTGTTAAGTTATAAGGACAATGTGTCTCATTACTGCCTCTCCCTCAGTTCATTTTTAATTATTGATGTCACTCTTTCCTTTTCTCTCTGCCCAAACATAACATCTAAACATTGAAGAGACTAGAGAGTCAGTAACTAAATAAAAGGAAGAACAACTGATTTAAAGAAATAGATTATTAAACTTGGTTATCTCCTGAGCTACAACTTAGTCCCTTGCATTCCTCATGAGTAGGGATTTTAGAGCTTTGTCAAGTGTATGTTAGTGGGTGTGTCCTTGGGTCACTGGTGCCAGGTCATTTTCCCCCCTTATGTTAGCAATGGTTCTCTATATATTTTCTTATTGAGTCAGCTGAAGTTTACCTCTAAATTCATGACAACATTGTCAATGTATGACTCCCCTGAGGTATGCATGTGATTGTCCAGCATGTGGATGTGTGTCCAGCATTGAAAAAAACAGTAAGAATTTTTATACACATAAAATTAAGGGACCCTTAAGATCCTGTGTTACTTTTTAAAAAAATTTTTTTAGTTATAGATGGACACAATACCTTTGTTTTTATGTGGTTCTGAGGATAGAACCCAGTGCCTCACATGTGAGAGGCAAGCATTCTACTACTGAGCTACAACCCTAGTCATGTTACTTTTTTAAAGGGGAAAGCCATCCTGGCATATATTTACCAGATTAAATCCCTGGTGCTAAAAAAAAAAAAAAAATGTACAAGAAGAGCCGTATTAATGTGCTAGACATGATTGTTGTTGAAAATCACAAAAGGTAAAACTCATATGGGCCAGAATAACTGGGGAGTTTCCTTTGTAGATTTAGGCTGAGAATGAAGGACAGAAAAGAACTAAAGTTGATTAGACAACAGAGAGGGAATAGAATATTTTAAATTGAAGCACATTTGAATAAGGGCATGAAGCCTGCATTAAGGACTTGGGAAGTAGTAGAAAACCAGCCTTGCTGGAATATAAAGGTGGGTGAGTGATAGGTCATATGTTTTGATGCGTTACTAGATTATGAGTCAGGTATAGAGAATACAAGGACTATTTAATCTTCCAAATATTCCCCAAAAAGTCACGATCTTTATTCCTTTGTTTACTGGTGAGTGTGACTAAGGGCTCTGTAATTTAAATTGACAATATTGCCCCTGTTTGAAAACCTTGTCACATTTTATCAGTAACTTTCCCCCTGTTTCTAACACCTTTTATTGGCTCCATATGGTGAATTTATGTGTTTGCCTTCCAGTGTTCTGTGTTGAATAATTTAGTGCTGCTACAGTTAACTGGAACAGAAATTGAATATATTTCAAAGCTCCTAACAACCAAAAATGTCCAACTGAGTAGATTTACATGTGACCTAGTGTTGGTCACTGCCATTATGAACTGAAAACAACCAGCCCTCCCAAATGCTCAGACTTTATATAATTACAATCAATTCTCTGTCCTACATTTTCCATTAATTCATTCAACATTTGACTACCAACTATAAGCCAAGAATCATAGTAGGTGATGGAGATATAGAAATAAAAGAGAGGACCCTTCCCAGATTAATAAATAAGACAAACAAGTAAAGGGTGATAATAATAATGATAAAAATGCCACAATGGAGATAGAAAATAGGAAATTTTTCTTACCTGGAAGCAGATGAGAAGTAAGGAAATACATCTCAGAGCCATTGGTGTCTGAGCTAAATTTTAAAATTCTAGCAGCAGTTGTTTAACCAGCTACAACACAGCAGAGAAGTTTCCTGGAAACAGAAGCAGCATATATAAAGGTTTAAACAAGAGAAAGGCCCACATGAGAGAGTAAGGGAGTTATTAAGTAATTGAGCATCTTGGAACACCAGGCAGGGATAGCTAGAGAGTTGACGCAGGAGAGATCAGCAGGGCCAGATGGAAAAGACCACTCTGCAATGTGCTGTTGGCAACTTGGAGACACTGATAAAAATTAAGCAAAGGAAGGACATTAGAGAATACAGAATACAAAGGTTATTCTTATGGCAGGGTGGAAAATTTGGGCAAGGAAATTTGCTATGTGATTTTGTAGACTCTTGGGTAAGAAATGATAGGGCATTGAAAAAATGGAGAAGTAAAGGCACAAATATCACAGCTATTGAGGAAGGAGAGCAAGTTAGGTTAGGTAACTGATCATACAAGAACTAATGTAGAAAGTTAACCAAGTGATGTTTTCTTTTTCCTAAGGGACCAAAGATCTTACTGGGATATAAAGCCTACTTACTCCTCAGAGAGGTCCCTCTATATGTGTGAACTTCAAGGGCAAAGTTGAGCTGTAAAGCTTATCTTTCATCCAGGGTAGGGTGAGTTCCCTTGGGTTTGGCTATTGGGTCCCTGGAATAAAGTCTGAACAAACTGTAATTTTTAAAAAAATCTAAAGTATTTGTTAAAGCTATTCTTATGAGAATTAAAGATGAATTGCCAGTGATCTTATATGACTATATACTGAAGTTTCATTTCTTTTATTTATCAGATCTTTAAAATGCTATATGGCCAGAACTGTTTCACCTGTATCCCAGCTCCTGTTAATTCTTCCCTTAGTGATTAACATGAAGCAGAGTGTAGCTCAGCTGTCTTTGTCAGCTTCAGCAAGATGAGGAAATAGGAATGAGTAGAGCTTTCCAACATGCTTTTAATGTGATGAAATCATTTGTCTTCAAAATAGGGAACATTGTTGCCATCTTTACAGTGTGTTTTTTTTTTAAACTAAAAACTGATCCATATGTGCTCATATTTCAAATGACAAAAGCCATTCCTTTTAACTACTTCAAGTCAAATAGAGTCACTGTCTGAAGAACAGATTACAGGATTATAGCTCTTAAACTTTTTCCACTGGGAAATGAGTGGCAGTTTAGTAGACTGTGTGGTTCCACCACATGACTGGGTCACATCACCACAGCCTCAACCCAAGGGTGAGGCTGACATGGATGTGGGACCAGAAATCAGACAACAGAAAGAAGAAATCTGTCATTGCAAAGGAATGAAGAAAGAAAACTCTTAAAATTCCAAGTTTTAGGTTTAAAGAAATAATGCAAGATGTACAGCTGTGAGAAAAGCTGCTTCATGTCACAATTCTCTTGTCACACAAGTTGCCAGTTGAGTACTGCTGACTCAGCTTCTCTTTGTCTGGCTTCGCCTTGCAAACCCCTGGCAAGAAGTTGTAGTGCACAACTGGAAGACTGACCTCCATCCCAGTGCCAGACAGATGACGATAATAAACATGAAAAACCAAATAATTGTCTTTGGACTGAAACACCCATTTTGTTCATTTGAGGCTTCTGACTTCCTTTTGGAACCACTTTCTTGAGAAGCACAGATGTGGCCTTCAAAGCCTTTCTTGTATAAGTTTGTTTTTTAAAAAGTGATATATGCCATATGTTCAAGTGTTTAATAACAGTACTTTTTATTGGCTGCAAGATAGAAGATGAATACAAGAACACTATAGGAAAAAAGACAAAGAGCTGCATCTCTTGAGGAATTGAAGTTGCTTTAAAACATGTGCTAATAATTCCTTGCCTGATCTTTGGGAAGAGTAACTTGAAAGCTTTAGTGTTGTCACCATTTTTCAGATGTGGAAAGGAAACAGACTAGTTAAGTAAGCCTGGTATGCAGTTTTAAAATATGTCAGCATCTGCAATTATTTTTAAACTACAATTGCCCTTCAATTTTTCCATGAACTAGTCAAAGTCCAGAGTCAATGTCTTTGTCTCATCCCCCTGTACTATGCTAACACTTAGACTACTTAAACATCCCCTAGTTAATGGGAGAATATAAAAACCATATAAGGTCACTATATCCTTAGAATACTTTTGGTTTTAAATATCATATACTCATCTCAAATTAGCTTAAGCAAAAAAGGAGAAATTTTTGGTTCATATAACTGATAAGCCAAGGAATACACTTAGCTTCAGGCATAGGTCAATTGAGATGCTTAAACAATGATATGGACAATTTCCCCCTCCAAGTCATAGATTTGCTTTGCTTTGTATTGGCTTCATTTTCTGACGTGGTGGCAAATGACTATCAGCAGCACCAGGCTTGGGAAAACTCGTAGAAAGAGATCCTATTTGTACATTATCCCTTTGGCAATTTCAGGCAAGGTGCTCCTTGGCCTGACTTAGGTCATATGCCCGTTCTTTTTTTTTATTATTATTTTTTAGTTGTAGGCGGGAGAATATCTTTATTTTATTTTTATGTGGTGCTGAGGATCGAACTCAGTGCCTCACGCGTGCTAGGCGAGCACGCTACCACTGCGCCATAACCCCAGCCCCATATTCCTGTTCTTGAGCCAACCACAGTGGTCAAGGATATTCAAGAATTAATCTGTTTTCCCTACAGCTAAGGGTAAGTCTGGCATCCTTCAATCCATAAGAACAGTTTGAGAAGATGCATAGTTCTCCAAAGGAAAATGGTTACTGATACCAAAATGACAATGGATTCTTACAACGAACACTGTTGTCTTCCTATCCAAAATCTACTTTCCCTTCTGTCCTGCTTGCAAAACCCTGACTACATTTGGGTGTCTACTCTCCTCCATTTGAGTATGAACTTCTAGTAAGTGTTAAGGGAAGCACCATGTGTGGGAGCCTAAGTAAGATGGAGACACTCTCTATTCGCAGAACTATACTGGCAGCATGTCACAGTCCAAATATAGTGAGAGAGGCATCCAAGAAAGGAGGGAGTTGTGGAGAATGATCAAAAGAGTATAATACATTACAATTGATGGTAGCCAGGTTTCTCACTATTGGAGAGTGAGATATGAAAAAGGTAAGATATGTTACAGATATCAAAAAGGTAAGTTAGTGCACCCTATGATATTAAATTGGAATTGGAGATATTGTGAATTCATGGTTTTCCACTTAAATATATAGAGAATAAATATAAGGGTAAATACATTCAGCCCTCTATATCCTTGGGTTCCACATCCAAGGATTCGACCAACCACAAATAAAAATTTTGGAAAAAAAATGGAGTCTGTACTGAACATGATGCAGACATTTTTTTGTCATTATTCCCTAAGCAATACAGTAGAACAACTATTTTTATGGTATTTACATTATATTAGTTGTTATACATAATCTAGAGATGATTTAAAGTAAATGAAAAGATATGTGTAGGTTACATGCAAATACTATGCCATTTTGTATAAGGGCCTTAAGCTTCTGCAGATTTTGATATCCTTGCAGAATCCTGGAACCAATTCCCCATGAATACCAAGGGATGACCATATACATGTGTGTATATTCATACAGATATTACCTAGATTCGTTTATAGAGATGATCTTGGAACTGTAACTACCCCACAGCATTGATCACATCTAATGCTTAGATACTGTCTTCTAAATGCTGTTTTCTGTTCAAAACTACCAGTGTACTGTTTCAGTGGCTGATTCCAGATCTGAGCAAGGAAATTATAAGGTGAATCTGGAAAATCTTGTAGGTCAAAAGGTAAGGAAGTGTTCTCGGATGAGAGCATCTTAAAGGGACAGAAAATTAATTTTAGGGGGCTCCAAATTGCCAATCCATGAAAACTTGAGCAACAAAATTATCTTAATAAATTATGACTCATTGAATAAAATATGAATTTAAAAGCTCAGATAAATATAAACAGATGGGAAAAAAGAGAAAGTTCTCCTTTACAGTAGAATACTGTCTAATAAATGTAAAATGTATAGTGAAAAAAGAAAATCACCATTTTGCAAACCCACAGTAAATATCGTTTTAGGCAAGAATCATCAGTGGATGATAAAATTAGAGAACAAAAGTGTAATAAACATTTGCCTACATAGTTTCAAAGTATCTCCCAACAAACTGGTTATTTAGTAATTTTATAGTGGGAAAAAAAAAACCTTGTAGACACCATCTGAATCAAGGAATTGAAATTAAAATCAGTAAATAGAGCAAATAAGCATCACATGCTCTGGTATGATGCACCAAGGACACAACATCATTTCTGTCGTACTTTGGCCCAAAATACACAACTTTAATCTGATCATGAGAGACTATTACATGAACACAAATTAAGAGACATGTTCAAAACAATTGGTCAAGACTTTTCAGAAAGGTCAAGGTCAGAAAATTCAAAGACTCTTTCAGAGTAAGGGAAACCCTACATTGGATTTTAGATCAGAAAAAAAATGATGGGACAATTGGTGGAATGTGAGTAATATCTATTGATGGTTTGAGATGTATTGAATAAAATGTATTAAAATTAGCTTTGCCTGTCTCTTTCTTTTTTAAAAAACAGGGTTACTAGAAAAATTTTAATTACATAGCACCAATCTAGATCTTTACTGTCTTTCTGGGACTCTAGGTTATTCATTCTAAACAGCCTCCTAGTTAACCTACTGGCTGTAATGCCTAGAACATACTCCCCAAGGAGCTTTACAGTGATGGAGTCCTGAGCAAAATTAATAGGCTAACTTTCTCAGGAGAATGAATCTTGCTCAGTGGCCCTTGGAATAATCTATCTTCTCTGTAGCAGTGATTCTTGCTCATCTAGAAGGAGAAATCAGTAGCAGTGGGGCTGATACAGATGCCACCCCACAACTGTTAAAATCATCCATAGATATTACTCACATTTCACCAATTGTCCTGTCAATTACTTTTTTTCTGATCTAAACTCAGGTAGGAGGACTCCTGCTCATTAGTCTGATCTGTCTGTCTCAACCAGTAGTACCACAGTGGAGTAAGGAATCCTCGACCCTTAATGAGCTTTTACAGCAGGGCCTCAGGAGCATGAGTTTCACAGAGAACCAGGGTGGTTCAATCTATTAAAAGAAAAGCATTGTTGATATACCTCAAATAAAGTGCCAGCATGCACTAGGTTAACAATGTTTTTGTGCCTTTGAAGAATACACTCTCCATGATATGTCTAAAAGCCAAATCGTTGTGATCTTTGGGAGAGGTAAAAGCTTTCTAGATTTTATCACTTTGACAGGTGAGGCACATCTGCTACAGTGAACAATTTTTTAGAATAGTCGTCTCACCACACGGCTTTAGAAACACGTCTCCCTGTTCTTTAATTTATTAGAGTTCTAATGTCAGTTTGCCGAATAAAGATTCTGCTGACATCAATGTTATTCTGTGGAACTCTTAGATGAAGAACTACTTTTGGAGGAGGAAATATTTCTACTTCGGCCTGCTCAGCCAGCCACACTTCCAGAAAATTCCTTTATGCTATATACATATACATTTTTTATGTAAGCACTTTTATTCTCTACCAAAGGAGCAAATAAAAAAGTGCATTCCTTGTATTGTTAATTATGCCACACTTTATAGATATTAATACAGATAAGTTAAAAGATATCTTTTATAATATGATTGTAGGATTTTTGTAGAAGATGAAAGAACACTAAAATTGTAACATTTATATTCAGTTTTCTCGGTTTTGCTAAGTCTGTGTTTAGCAGCAGCAGTGAGTCCATCTGCAAGGGATTTAGGAAATGAACCAAGGTTCAACTCCCCACCCTTGAGTTTCTCAACTATTATAGGGATGGAGAAATCAATGGTGGGGGAAAGCAATGTTTACTAGCTCTTTATACCATCCAGATATAAAGACAGACCAGCCAAATAAATTACAAAGGAAAATTGATGTCTAGGTTTATAAAATAGGGATATAGGTCTAGAAGAAATTTGGCAATTATTTTGGTGTATCATTGCTCCTTGAAAATTCCATTTTCATTATCAAAAAGTGTTTATGAATGTTCATTGAATATGTAGTCCTATTTAAGTTTATGCCAACACCTAATGAGATTTTGAATCATGTTTGTATGTAGTCTGTATTTGATGAACTTCATTAAAACACACACACACACACCCCACACACACACACCAGGCACAGTGGCGTATACCTATAATTCCAGTTGAGACAGAAGGATCACATGAGGCCAGGAGTTTGAGGTCAGCTTAGGTAACACAGCAAGACTTTTTTTCTTAAACAAATGAAAAAAGACACACACACAGAGACACACACACAAACACAAAAACCAATCCAAACTGACATTGAGATTGAGTTGTTTTATGACCCTGTGTTCAATTTGATCATTTAATCAGGTCAATTGATGAAAGATTTGGGGTTGTTTCAAAATACTGAACCATAAACTATGTATTATCCAACATCTTCTATATAGAACTCTTCTGAACAAAGGGAAACTATTCATGGTTTTCATTCAGAAATTTTCAGAAATCTAATTATCCAGATTTTTAATGATGACCAGCTAAAGGCATGGTCTGGGAATTCATTAGGGATTTATTTTTCTATGTTTATCTAAATCTGCACCATGCATTCCTCTTGGCCAAATATTTGATTGGAAGTTTCTCAGGGAAATTTCTCCCATTCTTGTGCTGAGATGAAAATCTTCCTCTCTCATAATTTCACTGTGGTCACAACAGAACAGCTACCCATGATGCTTTTCCCACTGTAGCCAATGAGAGCTACATTCAAACCTGAAGAGTCCTGCTCCTACCTTTCTATCCTTGTTTCTTTGGTTTGCTGGGCACAGAATGCCCTAGAACCGTGACTACCAGACCTCACTAGTTTCCTGGAGTCAGTTACTGGGGAGGCTCCACAGTAAAGAAGGCTCTTAGTGGAGCAAAGTTACAGAGCCAGGGCTCCTCAGACGAGTTCATAGGACCAAGGCCACTGTCTAAACTCAATCTCATTTCAGCCCATGGGGTACGAGGTAGATTGGTTTCTTTCTGATGTGCTTTTCTGTAAGATATATATAATCCAACAAAATCCAAAGAGAAATGTTTGCCTAGAGGGATTTCTTTTCAATTGTGTTTGCTGGGAGATATGCCAGATTGAAGTCCTTCTTTCTAGAGTGGATTCAGTGCAGGCAGCAGCAAGCTGACCTTTCCCACCCTTTTCATTCACACAGTTGTTCTAAGGAGAGAACCTACTTTTGTCCTCCATGCCTATTCAACCCTTAGCCTCTCTGCAGAGCCTACCAATTAGTGTCAACAATTGTGGCCAGAGTTTAAGGTCTGGACACAGGAACACAACTGAGAAGATGGATTCATTTCAGAAGCTGGACTACAAAGAAAGCATCTGATATAACATGGAGGGAGCAATTTACAATGCTAAATAATAGCCTGAGGGCGTTAGAGCTTCAAGTTTAGAAACTTTCTCTATCAGAGCCTTTTCACGTTATATGGATCAACTCAATTTACCTCAAATCTTATTAACAACCATTTTAAAAGCATACAAGGCCAGGCATTTGTTGATAAATTTTTAATTGGTAAATTAATCGTAGGATAATAAAAAATACTTGCAGACATTTAAAATTCTATACTGAATCAGAGTAATAGTTTTCAGAAGTTCAGAGCCCATTTCATTTGTTAATATTCTACCATGCAAAGGAGGTGTTTAGTAAAGAATAGCTATCAGTCCTTTCCTTTTTTCCCTCCATGTATGTGTGTGTGGAGGTGCTGCTGCTGCTGGGAATCAAACCCAGGGCTTTAGCACATGCTAAGCACCTACTGTACCACTTAGTTACATCCTAACCCCAAAAGCAATCATCTTTTAAAGAAGAGGACAAAAAGGCTCAGCAAGATACCATAATTTGTTTTAGGTTAAATGAGCAGTAGAACTAAAATTGATTACTAGAAGTGATCACTAGACCACTGTCCACTGTCATGTGCTTAGGCTAGAGGGAATAAGGTGCAATGATAGTGTACATGGATAGTACAGGGATAGTCCCATCCCTGCCAGAATTCAAGTCTCAGCTCATTGCCCTTAGGCAACTTACTTAACTTTTCTATGCCTCAATTTCTCCCCTCTAACAGGGAAAATAAAAAATATTTATATTTTAATTAAAAATAAATATAAAATAATTTGTATTAAAGACTAGATGAGCTAATCTATGTCAAGTACGGAGAACAATAAATTATCAATGCTACGTTAAATATTTATTCAGCATAAAATGCAATGAGATGGGAAAAGACCTTACATTTTGTTCCTTACCTATTCTCATGATCTTAAAAATGCTTCTCAGAAACTAATTTGCACAACATTCCTAGGATATTGTTGGGTAACTACAGGAGACCCACAGTAGGGTCTGGCTGCTTGTCAGACAGCACTATGGTGGAGTTATGACTTGTAAAGCTCATAGCACAGTTCCTATGCCTACCGCATATGCTCACCATAATTACAACAGGGTTCTCATTGCTCAGTGTTAATGAATATCTTATTGAGCTCTTCGATCAGTGTTTTTGTTTCTAAAGATGGATTAGTATTTTTGAAATTTTAATTCAAAAGGAAAAGAAGCTCTTTGTCCATTCAGCACATATATTATGCAGATGTGACAATTATAGCACTATAAAGAAGCCCGCATACATGTTTAATGCACAAATTACATGTGAGAGGTAGCTCAAAGGAAACACACAGGGGTCCAAATCTCCAGTTTGAAAGCTCATAATCGAAACCAATGAAATATTGATGTCAAGATGGAACAGATATCATATTTCCACATGAATATTCTGTCATGAGCAGGTAATTTACATACATATTCATGCATACACATTATACGCATATTTGTGTCTATATATAAAACATGATGCTGTTTCATTTATACTATATAATAACAAATAGTTCTTAAAATGAAACATATTGGGAAAAATTGTGGAATTACTAGATCATAGATGAAAGGTATAATCAAGCTGTGGATTAGATCCCTAATGCCAATTTGCATTTATGTTTATCTTTCTACCTCATTTATGTAGACATGGTTTTATTTGGTAAGGTATTTTTGAGATAATATAGAAGAAATTCAAAGGTAGACAGGGTTACTTACACATGTACTTGATTCAGAAACTCTGGCATGCTACTACAGACCACCAAGAACCCTCCTTGCAATGAGAGGTGAGAAAACTTCAGAGTACTGTATTCTTCTACTTTATATATCTAGGAGGAGAGGGGAGAGAGGGATATTATAATACTCAATTCCCCTCTCTTCATGTTTCCATTGACAGATGAATGGAAAACAAATACTTTCAGCCTCTACTCACTTTTTACTTACTGTACCCCATGTAAGAAATGACTTGTCTGATTGGGTGAGTTTTGAAGGTCATGTTTGGTTGAGCTTGACGCACCTCTTCTGGGATCCCTTGTGGGATCCTGGCCACAAATCTTTCTCATTCTGGTTTGTTCTCTGCCTTAGAAGGCAAGTTCCTGCCAGGGGCAGATCAACCTCTGAGGAAGAGGGGTGAGGTGGAGGTTATTTGCAATCTTTTTTTGGCCACAAATATAAAGCTGCAGGTATAAATCAATAATAAAACTGAGATTTCAATCTTCATCTGCTTATTTCAGTGCCTTCATTCTTACATCATTTGAACTCAGCAATCTCAATTTGGATCCCTGAAATACCCAACATGCAGAATGATGAGTTAGGATCAATAAAGTTACATATTTGCTACCTCCTTCATCCCCCAATAATGCTTGCACAAAGTCCCTCTAATCAAAGAGTTCTTGGGTTAAACAGTGAAAGGAATATAGAGTCAATGCAGGAATCCTGAGATACAGAAGGACACTTGTTTCATCGGTGGTGAATAGAGATATAAATTTGAGTGTGTCCCTGAGTGATGCCACCAAATTCCCTTTGACCCAGAGGAACTTAACCAAAATATAGTGACAGAAGGATCCATATAATTTGAAAGGAGCTAAACTACCATCTTGTGAGCCTAATCAAAAATCTATAACATGCAGATTGAAAGATTCCCCACTAAATCATATATCCATTGCACCTAGAAGCAGTGAGAGTCATATCATTGCAATAGTGAGGTAAAACCTCAGCAATAATGTCAAGGCCATATTCTGAGATAAGCAGTTGCTAATTAAAGTTACCAGATGGCAGAAAGCAGCACTAATATTTGAAGTAGAAACCCAGCTGAAGGATGGGAGAAACCTGAAAAGTTACTTCTGTTATCATTAGCATTCTTATCCAGATTCTTGTTTGTCTTTTTCCTTCAGCTAAAATGTCCTGAGGGAAAATGTTATAGGAAAGACTGTGTAGTAGCTATTCTCCAAAGATACCCTCCCAATTGACCATGCCTTGAAGTATTCATGCCCTTTGGAATTCCCTTCTCTTGAATTCTATTGGCTATCATAGTATTAAGAGAATTCAGTGAAGGTGATGCCACATGGTTTCCAAGGCTACGCTGGAAGAAACCATATAGCTTCAGCCCTGGTCTCTTGGAACATTTGCTCTAAGGAAAGGCAACTACCACATAAGAACTCTTATCACCCAGAGATTTCCATACTGTGATGCAGCCCAAGCTAGTGACATGGAAAGGGAATGTAGCTCCCTGTTATTTAAGCCCTCTCAGTCCAGGTATCAGACATGAATGAAGAATGTCTCTTGTCCCAGCTAACATCTTATTTCAACTGAATAAGATATCCCAAGTTAGAATTAATTAATACCAAGTTAGATAATAATAAATTATGTGTAAGTCATTGATCGTTTAGTCAGTCATCTATACAGCAGATTATTGTAGCTGCTTTCGCAGTATGGGATATGAAATTATTTATAATAATATCCCTGAATTGCTACAACCAAATGTCTTAGTCCATTTGGGAGACTAATAAGATGTCACAGACTAGGTAGCTTATAAACAAATGAAAGTATTTTTCACTGTTCTGGAGGTTGAAAGACCAAGATCAGAGTGCTAACACAGTTGGGTTCTGGTGAGGGCCCACTTTTCTCTTTTTGTCCTCTTATGGTAGAAAGGGTTAGCTGGCGTTCTATGATCTCTTTCATAAAAGCATGAATCCCAATCATAAGGGCTCTGCCATCATGACCTGATCACCTCCAAAGGTCTCCATCTTTCAACACCATCACCTTGGGAGTTAGGATTTCAGCAAGTGAATTTTGAAGGAATATAAAAGCATTCCTCTCATAGCACCAGAGAACATTCCTCGTGGGACTGCAGTAAAGTGGCATCCATGTTTTACTTAATTGGGGATCCACTTGAAGCTTGGATTTCAATCATAGAAGATTTAAGACTTTGGAACCACAAATCTAAGTTTGATCCTTGTCACTGACACTTACCAGAAGTGGTATTGGACGAGTAGGTTAACCTCTCGGATTTTATATTGGACAAGTAGGTTAACTTCTCTGATTTTAGCATGGGGATTCTTAGTACCTAAATATAGAAATATAAATGAGTATTAAATGAGATGATATGTAAAATTGCTTATTATCATTCCTAGGACATTGTAAGTTCTTAATGTAAAGTAGTGACTATATTATGCACTAATAGTTTGAATTGTTTTGTGTATTTTTTCCATGGATAACATAAGATCCCACTCATGTAAGAATTCTCACCAAAGTTGGGTCTTAACATTCAAAATCAAGTTTTCAGAATTAAAAAGAACCCACAAAACAATACTTCTTTATCTTTGGTTCTCTTTCACGCAACTCAAAACTGCTTTGGTTTTTAAAATATTGCCTGTAGTATATATTTTAAAGTCTTCTTAAAAGGTGAAAGTCATGAATTTCACCACTTTGAGTTACCTTAATATATATATGTATATATATAATATATATGCCTTAATATAATATATATAGAATGCTACTTGTACACTGAACGATGTGGAAAGGGCAGGGGTAAATGCAAATTTTCAAATATACAATTTAATATCAAAGTATTTTTGCTGAAGAATCGTAAAGACTAATTCACTTAAATAGCTACTTTTATTGAAAAGAATGAAATAACATGAATTTGGACCTATCCTAGGAAATCCAATTGTATATTTACTGTAGGTTGCATTGTATATAAGTAATGAGGGAATTTACTATTTGGGAAATACCAGCAGGGGACAGAGAAAGCTATGTGGTTAGCCACCTGGTTACTGCCAGCATATAGCTGTGATGATGGACAGATGGACCTTTGTGCTTTAAACTTTAAACTACATAAGCAATGTGTCTGCATGTGTAAGTGTCTTTCCATTAAAGTCAAATCAATGGTTCTTAAACTTGGTGCTCAGAAAAATCATCCAGAAGCTTATTTAAAAATGCAGGGCTGAGATGGTAGCTCAGTGGTTGCAGCGCTTGCCTCGCAAGTGTGAGGCACTGGGTTCAATCCTCAGCACCACATAAAAATAAATAAAGATACTGTGTCCATATACAACTTAAAAATTTTTTTTTAAAAAAATGCAGTCTCCTGAAGCCTGTCTCTAGAGATTAAGTCAGAGGCAGAACCCCTAAGCATTTGTAACAGACAGCCAGATGATCCCAGTGCAGGTGGCCCATGGACCACACTTTAAGGAACATTATCTGAGAGGAGGGAAGGAAAATACCCCTTTACTCCACAGGCTTTTTCATAGCCAGGTCTCCCCTAAGTCAGCATTATCAACCACCACCCACACATGGATGGTAATGGTTCTAATGCTTGGCAGGGTTCACTTAGCCTACCTGCTGGGGCTGGTGAGTGCCCACCCACAATCTTCCATGCAGATTCAGCATCTCAACACCATCTGTGATTCAAGGATTTACTGGGCATTTTGGTCATCTGGACACAAATACACATAGCAGGTAGCAATAGCCTACCAACTAAATTGCCTACACAGCAGCAAGCTTTTTTCAGTAACTGATCAGGTTTTGTGCCTTAAAGTGAGTTATTAGTTTTAGAGGTTTGATTTTTCCTCTATATGAAGATACAACCTCTTAATTCTCTCTTTAAAAATTAGCTATTATATATGAAATAGTCTTATTGCTACCAAAACACCCTGAAAATTACACTGGTTTCATTTGAATAGAATATATGGTAGGAAGATTATATGTGTCTTCATGAACAAAAGCAGGACAGTGAAACCATTGGCGATTTATAATTGTAAAGATTTTTCTTGTTGCCATTGCTGTTATTGTTGCTGTATTGCTGCGAGCATGTTTTTTTTAAAATTTTTTTTAGTTGCAGATGGACACAAATATCTTTATTTATTTTTATATGGTGCTGACGATCGAACCCAGCACCCCATGCATGCAAGGCAAGCACTCTACCACTGAGCTACAATCCCAGCCTCCCTGCTAGCATGTTTTGAAGGGCCAAAATTTGCTAGAGCTATTTCTTTTCTGGACATATATAAAAACATATGAAATATAGAATTTTCTCCTCATTGGCAATGATTCCAAAGAGATTCACAGGGCTTCTTATTCATCTAAGTGAAACAGATAGCGAGCACTCAAGTGCATTGTGCTGACTCAAATTGGCTGTAATAATTGCAATCAGGCCAGCTTATAAGTAAAACACAATAAAAGTGTTTCAGGGCTTTGCCAAAATACAATAGTTCTTATTTCAAAGTGCCATGCTGAAAGAGATATTATTTAGTATCATGAGTAACAAGAAATAGGTGAAACAAAATGGAAAAATGTAGGAAGCCTATGACTTCCTGGCAGTAAGACTTATTTAATAGTGAAGTATATTCTGCCAAGAAAAAGAAATTCATATTGAACAAAGCATTGAAAAACAGCCTAGACAATGCACTAGGAAACGTGAAATTCTTCCCAGGCAACAGGGAAACAAAAGGACTACCCAAACTTAATATACTCTCAGTGCTCCAGAACCCCATTTCACCCCGTTTCAGCATTATAGGTCCTACTGTTTCTTTTTTTTTTTTTAATTTTTTTTGTTGTTGTTGTAGATGGACACAATATCTTTATTGGTCCTACTGTTTCTAAAGAAATCATTTCTTCCTATACATATTCAGTGCAGGAAACTGTTAAATACAAATTAGATATCAAATTGCTATAGTACATAATGAAGGTGGAGGTGATAAAACTTGTAAGTAATTTGGGCTGAACACGCAGCCTGTAATGAATCTCTGCGATTTGCCATTGTCAGACCCTACCTCATTTCTCTCTGCCTTCTTTTCCCAGCTTTCCATAGTTTGGTCCACAATTTGTTTCAACCTTGTCTTTGTCCTTAGGCAAATTCAAATAACTGCCCTGCCACTTCTTCCATTGTACCAAATCTGTAAGGACTTAATATTAACTCCACTAACAAGCAAGGTCTCTAGGGATTCTATGGCTACTATTGTACTTATGGGTTCCTTATCCAGAGCCTGAGATCTCTGCTTATTCTTTCTTACTGCTCATAAGTGATCAACCATGACTGTGCGTGCCTTATGCTCAAGTCCCCAGTAATGCTGGCTTTTTCTACTTTATCACCCATGACCCTAGAGCCTTGTTTTTATGGACTAAGTTCTAAAAACAGGGCCCTCCCCCAGTGTCTCTCAGGACCCTGCCTAAAAGACAAAGTTTTGTTTCTTTGCAAGAACACTGCCTTATTATAGGAGACTCTATTAAGGCAATTTACAAACACCTAGGACCAAGTTTGCCTCAACAGGTAAGATGATAGTGGCCCTTGATTTTAAATATATTTGCCCAATTCTTTCAACCAAACTTTTTCATATTTGGATCTTATTTTGTTTAACTATCCAACAAGAATATCTTAGATTACAAAATTAATCTAAACAGTAACAAATGTGTTATACGCCACATGATTGTGAAATCTGGAGGAGTAATCTGAGGTGTAGATATAAATAGAGATGTCATCCTGCATACATGGTAGTTGAAGGCTTGAGAACTGATGAACTTGTCTAGAGACAGAATATAATTTGCAAAGAAAAGTGTACCTAGACCACAAATGATGAGATTGCATTGAGGGAGAGATGGTGATAAAGCAGACTGAGAAAACACAAAAGAGTTGAGGAAAAGTAGAATTCGAAGGAACAGAGAGAACGGTCCAAAGTATGTTAAAGATCAGAAATGTCCATTGATTTCACAACATGGTATAATGGTGACCTTAGCAAGAACTGGTCTATGGGGAAATCTTAGTGAAATGTTACCACAAGAATTTAAAGCTACATGATATTTACTGGAAGTGTTTTTAGCAGCCTTAAAGAAAAAAATCTTATCTGAAGGCTATTTAAATATCAATGGGGAATGAATGCCTGCATAGATTGTTATTCACTCCTATACTGGAATGCAATGCAGTTGTTCAAAGTGATCAAATCTATGTATGATGATATTGGAAGGATGTCCAGATAGATAAGGGAAAAAGCACATTATGAGCAGTATAAATAGCCTGATCCATCTTTGTAAAAACTGTATATGTAGATAGATTTATGTAACTGTATAAACAGAGAAAATTGAAAAGAATTTGTGTTCACCAAAGTTTTAATGGTAAGTTCTTGGGAGTGATGCAAAGTGGTGGGAGGAGGAGGATGGGGAGGATAAAACTTAAAGGGTGAGATTATAAATATTTGTACTTTTTGTGTACCTCAAATTAAAAAAAATATTAAAACTTGTTCATGTGCTTAAATCTCCCTTTCACTTTGTGGTATAAAGCATTAGTTTATATAAACCTAGCCCAATATAAAAGCTGAATGTATAAAATAACTGCTTCTACATGCTGATATATTTGTATCAGACAAATATATAATGTCACAATAGGCCAAGAAAGTTCAGTTAGCATGGTCACTATTTGGAATCTCTTTTGAGGTACAAAACAATTATTTTATGAATAAGTCAAATATTAACATATTCAAAATGTTAGACTTCCTTATAAACACTTCATCTAATTTGAAATTTTGTATATACTTATCAACTGAAGATCTATGCCTAGTGAGTACTCTGCTGGGTTAACAGTTTTGTTTTATTTACTTTATTAATGAGTAAGTTCTATCTTAAATCAAACAATGATGAAAACCAGTCCAGGATTCATGAATCTGTTAATTTCCCTTTACTTTGGCAGGTGTATGGTGTGTGTGCATGCATGCGTGTGTGTGTGTGTGTGTGTGTGTGTGTGTTTTGGGGGGATGAATCTACGTATAAATATATATTATGTATCTATTTTAATTTTGCATATGTATAAAAATAATGTTTACACTTTCATATTGAGGAATGCAGTATGTCAATACCATGTGCAAACTAGGAGTTTTTAAAAAAACTTCATGTGTATATATCTACATAGTTATATAGGAAATGATAAATTGATTAGCTTATACATTATTCCCAAATAGAATTCTCAATATTTGCTTATTCATACAAAAATAGAACAGTCATATCCATTTTAATATTTTTATTCACTAAATTTCATACCATTTCCAAATGTTACCAAATATAAGATAAAATTTAAGCAGATATGATGTATAAGATATTTTAAATGCTTTTTTTTCATGTTCATCACCTTGGGTTTAATTTTAAGAAAGAGGAATTAGTCACTACCAGTACATTGTTGTTTATTGTTTTAATTAATATGATTAAAAAATGAATGAATTGCAGAACAAGCTGAAAATTCTAGAAGACATTCAATATATATACAAAGTATATTTTTCTATCAGTTGCATTTAGTCTCATAAGTAGTTCAAGTATTCAATAAAATATATAAAACATCCTTGACCAAAGTCTGCTAAATTTGCATACTTCGTAATTTAATAGTAACTTATTAACTTGAATCACTCTCCAGAGTGATTAAATTAAACAATCTGAAGTAAGAAAGGACATTAAGGGCAGAGAAGTCTAAGTGTTTTTTCTTATTCATATATAATTCACTTAAATTCTTTTCCACCATTTAATATTTATACTTTGAACATAAACATAATTTATAATCATAATGTATGAAGGACCACAGAAGCACACACAAAGAATAATTGGATTTCTAAAAAGACCCAAGAGTAAATATTGATTTTTGATAATTTGATACCTAAGGATCATTTAGAATGTATGAATATATTTGTTTTATTGTCTTTCCACTCTAGCTCTTGGAAGTTAAACCACTGTTCCAAGCACAAAATCTTTAAAAATAATTGTGAGATTCTGAAAAGTTTAGAAATGCAACACTAACACCTAATTTTATTTTATTTTTAAAATTTTTTTTTAGTTATAGATGGACACATCTTTATTTATTTTTATGTGGTGCTGAGAATTGAACCCAGTGCCTCACATGTGCAAGATAAGCGCTCTGCCACTGAGCCACAACCCCAGCCCCAAACACCTAATTTTAAACATAGACATTGTATTTATCTATGTGAGTTACAGAGTAGAAGTAATAAACATTTTTTGGTCTATCATCCTTCCTTTAGACACTGTCTAATTGTCTCAAAGATCTTAGCTGTTGGGGCTGGGGTTATGGTGCAGTGGTAGCGTGCTTGCCTAGCACGCGGGAGGCACTGGGTTCGATCCTCAGCACCACATAAAAATAAAATAAAGATATTATGTCCACCTACAACTAAAAAATAAATATTTAAAAAAAAAAGATCTTAGCTGTTTTATTTTTTAGTATCTTGTGATGATTTTATAACCGTCCTTGTAACCCATTCCAGTATTTAAAATTCTGTTTTCTCAGGAAGAACTTCTCTAGGATAAATGAGATAGATAATAGTTAAGAATGACTAAAAACATTTAAAATATTCATTCTTGTTTGGGGGAAAAAACCAGATATTCTCTCAGGGAATTTCGCTGTCCTGAGACTAAGAGAGAGATGGATGGAATATGAAGATTGAAGTCTTACAGGACAGCCCCTCAAGGGCAGTACTGTCCTCTATGAATGCAAACGAGGCTCACAGTTGCTTCCAAGTCACCCCAAAGAGCTCTCCTAGACAGAATTTCAAGAAAGGTTGCTTCAATTACGTGACCTTTTAAAAAATCAAGTACTTGATCTCCCTACCTTTTTTGGCTTCCTCTATCTTATCAACCCAGAGATCTCACCAGCATAGAAAACAAGGGAAAACACTTTGAAAGTGTAAAACATTATAGAAATTTAATGTCTTTCTTGTTTATTATTGTCTCCAGATGTGTCCCCTGAACTTTCATCTTTCCTTTCTTCTACTATGGCCCTTACTACGTTTACAAACCCCTGGAATTGGGAGTTATTTCTAGAAGACCATGTTCTGTAATAGATAAACCCTAGCAATCCAAATCATCATTCATTGTTATATTAACATGGCCCTGCTCTTTTCTATTTGCATTTAAAAGAAAACTTCTTTTTAGAAAACATTTTTAAGGGCTGAGGTTATGGCTTAGTGGTAAAGTGCTTGCCTAACATGTGTGGGGCACTGGGTTCAACCCTCAGCACAACATAAAAATAAATAAGATAAAGGTCCATGGACAACTAAAAAATTTCTTTAGTATACCTTTGTTTTATTTATATATTAATAAATATCTTTATTTTATAAAGGTAAATAAATAATTTATTTTATTTATTTATAAATACAATACTTTTATTTTATTTATTTATTTTTATGTGGTGCTGAGGATCAAACCCAGTGCCTCATACATGTGAAGCAAGCACCCCACCACTGAGCTATAATCCCAATCCCTAAAAAGAAAACTTCTTGAACTAAAATCTTATATAAAAGCATCTTGGTAAGAAGGGAAGGTGAATTTTTTTTTTCCAGAAAAGTGGGTCTCATTAATAGTTTACTTCTGGCAATGAGGAACTAGGAAAGGAAGCATTAACTTAATAAAAGGCACTAACTGGTCTGTGTGAAAAAAAGCTAGACTGAGTATTTTAAGATGAGCAGGCTGGTAAATTAGTTCATATTTTATTCCTTTTCAACTTCTCATTTAGTGTTTGATTCCTGTAGTTACTTAACAAACAGTTATTTATATGTTAAGGAAAACAAAGTTAGTTATATATTTCTCAGTGCTAATAAAAATTGATGCTGAAAGTCTGACAAAGAAAACAGATGGTCTTCCTAAGACCCAGCAAATCCCTCTGCAGCCATGCCTTTTCCCCTGGATCTGACAGATTTTATAGTTTGATATAATTGATGACTAATATCATTGACACAAAAGAAGCACCAAATTGATCCTCTCTGGAAGAAAAATCTAGAGCATTCTCTCACACTTACATTACTTGTTCATTATAATTCAGGATATGAAGATGACAGACTTCTGACCTGCAGATCAAAAGAATATCTGATTTCTAGCCCCAGATTTACCACTAAAAATCCCAGAGCAAAGCACTCCATCTTTCTTACTGCAGATTCTGATTCAATAGGTCTAGGGTGGAGGCTAAGATGGCATTTCTAAAAACATTATCTGATGATAAAGCTGCTCCTTAAACCACCCTTAGAGCAGCAAGTCCTTAAGGCATCTAACCCATATATGTAGATAATAATAGCAGTTATATTTGTTATACAGTTCGCCTATGTGAGTAAAAGATGAGAAAAATGTTTGGAAAGTAAAGAATTATGGACATTTATATCACTTAAAATATTAGTATTTCACTTTTAAAATAAACCCAATGTGAAAATTCGATCTTGAAAAATAGATAAAAAATGAAATACTTTACTTTTCTAGAAAATTGTTTGATATATGAGATATTATTGTGGTTTTCAGTTATTGATATCCCCTAATGATTTTAAGGTGACTAACTGAACATTAATGCATGATTTCTCACAAGAACTATTATCACAGAAAGCTTTGTATGCCAGTAATTTACTATAAACTTAAATGATATTTGCAGTCAGATTCTACTTAATCCTTAGATGATTATTCAATTTCTTTCTGTCTGATTTAAAGTCTTAAATGAACTCAGTTCAAAGAACAAATTTCACCATTTTTTCACTGAGTGAATTGAATGGCAGCTGTAGCCCTTTGTATGAGTGGAGTGCAAACATTTATGATTGGACTAAAAGAAGTCACACAATAAATGTAACAAACTAGAAATAATAAAGTCTACTGTTTTAGAAAAGTAAATGTCTTTTTTTTTGGTACTGGAGATTGAACTCAGGGGCACTCAACCACTGAGCCACATCCCCAACCCTATTTTGTGTTTTATGTAGAGACAGGGTCTCACTGAGTTGCTTAGCACCTTGCTGTTGCTGAGGCTGGCTTTGAACTCACAATTCTCCAGTCTCAGCCTCCCTAAGTGCTGGGATTACAGGATCGCGCCACCGTGCCCGGCTGAAAAGTAAATGTCTTAATAAATATTTTGCAAATTATTTACAGAAGCAATATTTTTTGCTAGTCTGAAAATTTTCTTATATAAGTCAGAACTTATTTAGATATACTCAAAATAGTTCTAAATTGGTGGACAATATGAAGCCAAAATCTATAGGTTGATGAAGAGTCTAGGAGAGAAGTGGGAGAGGGAAGAAGAGGGAGGGAGAGAGAGCGCTAATATAAGGATTGTTTTTTGCCAATCTCTGTAATTCTTACAAATTTACATTGAGGGGCTGGGATTGTGGCTCAGGGGTAGAGCGCTTGCCTAGCATGTGTGAGGCACTGGGTTCGATTCTCAGCACCGCATATAAATAAATGAAAAAATAAAGGTCCATCGACAACTAAAAAAAAAAAATTTTTTAAATTTACATTGAGCCAGTGAATCTAAGGATGAAAGTAGTACATGGATTGTTTAGGCTGGTAAGCAGAGAAACTGGAAAGAAACCACAAATGTCTTGAACATTGAGAACTAGGAGTTGGCATAAATTATCTGTTAAGCTATATCTAAAAATCGTACCATCAGTTTGAATGATTTTGTAATTTGGCTGCTGGACCGAAAAATAGAAAATGAAGTTAAAAATCAGTTAATATTAAATTATTATATACTGAAAAGTGATTTCCATAAGTTGCCATTTAAAGAAGAAAAATATATACATCCTAGCTATCTTAGTTGATCCAAATAGTAATAGCCTGGCAATTTCGCCCTACTCCTTTTCTGTAATTGATCAGTTGGAAACATTTTGTAAAACATGGTCTTTTCTCTGTCTGATGTTAATAGTTTCTTGTTTATATGACCGAATATGGTATTGAGTATAAAGACTATGTGAGATTTGGGTTTTATACTTCCATGTTTACAGTAATATAGCAAGAATTAGCAGATGCCCTATATACTTTCTTGATTTATTGAGTAGTAAAACCAGAAACAAAGAAATAAAAGAAGTCAGAAATTTGATGACAGTATAGGGGCTTTTACTGAATCCAGTTTAGGAAGACAGTTAACTGCTTCCAAAAGTATTTATAAAAAGTCCTCGTCATAAACTGTATATTTGAACCATATTGACTAGTTATTGAGAACAGTTTCATGTGCAACAGATGTTTATAACAGCACTATTCGTGATAGCCAAGGGTAGAAACAGCCCAAATATTTATCAATAAATGAATAAACTAGTTGTAGTATATACATGGATATTATTCAGTCAAGAAAAAGAATAAACTCTTCTTCTTCTGTCCTCAATGGCTCCAGGAGCAGGGGCTTACGGTGCAGACATGGCCAAGTCCAAGAACCACACCATGCACAACCAGTCCAGAAAATGGCACAGAAATGGCATCAAGAAACTCCGATCACACAGATATGAATCTCTTAAGGGGGTAGACCCCAAGTTCCTGAGAAATATGCGTTTTGCCAAGAAGCACAAGAAGGGCCTGGAAGAGATGCAAGCAAACAATGCCAAGGCCATGAGTGCATGTTCCAGGCTATGAAGGCCCTTGTAAAACCTATGAAGGTTAAGCTCAAGATGGAAAAGGGTGCCAGCCGCAAGCTTGATCGCCTTGCCTTGCTTGCCCATCCCAATTCTCAGTAAGCATGCTTATGCCCACATGAGTTCTGTTGGCCAAAGGCCAAAACTCAAGCCTAAGCCCAAGCCCAGGCCAAGACACAGGCTGCAACTCCAGCTCCACCATCAGCTCTGGCTCCAAGTCCAGCTCCTGCTCCCAAAGGTGCCCAGGCCCCCAAGGGTGCCCAGGTCCTTGTGAAGACTCCATAGTAAAAGCCTCTGTAAACGTGAGGGAAGAAGGACTGGTGTGACTCCTGAGCCCCTGTCTACAGAGACTGGTGTCCTCCCTTGCTGTTTGTACAAATAAATCCAGAGGCAGGGAAAAAAAAGAATAAAATAACATGATGATACATGTCTATAATCCCAGCTACTCAGGAGGCTGAGGTAGAAAGACCACAAATTCAAGGCCAGCTTGGGCAACTTAGCAAGACTGAGTCTCAAAATAAACTTAAAAGGGCTGGGATATGGCTCAGTAGTAGAGCACCCCGAAGTTCAATCCCTAGTATTAAAAAATAAATAAAATAAAATACTGATACATGCTACAATGTAGGTCAACCTCAAATACACTATGCTAACTAAATGAAGAGACACAAAATGGTCACATCGTGTATGAATTCATCTATATGAAATAGATTAAGTAGTTTGCAGAGACAGAAAGCATGCTGATGGTTAACAGGGGCAGGGGAAACAAAGAATGGGGACTGACAGGAATGGGGTTTCCTTCTAGAGTGGTGAAATTTTTCCAACGAGAGGTAGTGATTGTGCAACATTGTGTATGTACTAAATGCACAGAACTGTTCTCTTTAAAACTGATAGTTTTATATTATGTGAATTTTTCTTTGATAAAAATAACATTTTGAGAGTGAACAAATGTACATGTAATTAATTAATGCCTATTTAGCACTCTGCCTGCATGATAGTAGGCTTTCAACCAACATCTGTAGAGCAATGAATGAATAACACCAGGGTTCTCTTGTTATAGTTTCTTTTAGATTTTTGGATTCCCTCCTTCTAGAAACAGTGGAACCAGAAGCAGCAGTAAAATCCTACCATTGAGAAAGGGGAGAATATTAGATAACAAATAGACTAAAACTCCTTTTTACAGCTGAGAAAGTTGAGACCCACAGATGTGACTGGCCCTAATGAATTAGATAACACAGCTAGTTAGTCTCATCGGCAGAGTAAAATAGAGGCCCCAGATTTCCGGCACTCCTTTTGTTATTCCTCCCTTCTTCAGCCATGACCCCAGGTCTCTGGGAAGGGTGGAGCTGGTGGAGGAGGAAAAAGTTGGCCAGACAACAGCTGTAATGAAGTTAGTTTACTCTTGTGGATCAGGACTCAGGCCATATTTGGGTGTGGAGGGAACACAGCTGTACTAAGAGGAAGAAAGGCAAAGTGGGTGGTAAATAAATTATCAAAAATCTAAAATGCAAAATGTCTCAGTGCTGGATGCAGTTCTGTTCTCAGGAGACAGATACCTACACTTATAACCCTTTTTCATAAGGGAAGTTATGTAACTTAAGAGGGGAAAGAAGGTAGGTCTCATATAAGGCCAAGGAAAACAAATACATGTATTTTTCATATAAATTTATTAAACTCATTTGAATTTGATAGAATTTTAGGATTAAAGTCTATTTCAGAAGAAAATTGGCTAATGGTAGTATTTACACTTAATTTTGTAATAATACAGTTTATGTGGAAAGGTGAGTTCTTTTTTGATTCCCTACAAAGATAGTATTTTAAAATTTCGGTTTCTTAAAAATCCATCATAGGGAGGCTTTTTAAAAATAAGACAGATCAGCAGAGCACGGTGGCTCAAGCCTGTAATCCCAGCACTTTGGGAGGCTGAGACAGGAGAATCACGAGTTCAAAGCCAGCCTCAGCAATGGCGAGGCACTAAGCAACTCAGTGAGACCCTGTCTCTACATAAAACACAAAATAGGGCTGGGGATGTGGCTCAGTGGTAGAGTACCCCTGAGTTCAATCCCCAGTACTAAAAAAAAAAAAAAAAAGATCAGTGGCAAGAGATTAAAGTTATCATTAAAAGAAATACTAGCGCATTCTTTTGTTAATGCAAGAAAAGTGAATTGAGCTTTTAAATTGCGTGCACGTGTATGTGTGTGTGTGTGTGTGTGTGTGTGTGTGTGTTTTAAAGTTCAGTGCTGATGGAAATGTGCCAAGGACTGTAATACTAAGAAGTGGAATATAGCCAACTGCCTTTGGTTTGGAGAAGGCAAGCACGAGCCAAAGAATGCTCTCAGTATTGGTGGGAGGTTATTTGAACTTGAGGGGGTCAGCCTATTTGATGCCCAGAGCAGAAACAATGGTTCTCTGATAATTAGGATAGTAATCCCAGCAGGGGAGCCCATCATCTTTGTTTTCTTGTAGACAGAAGTGTCTCCAGGCTATGGCTTAATCTTTCCAGGACTTTAACTTTGAGGAATCATGATATCTTTGTTAGAAGCAGATCTTGCATGCTTACTTAGCAAACTCTTCCTTCCATAAACAGACATTATAGAAGGTGAAATTCTAGGACTTGATCGTTGCTCAAGGCATCTCGTAAACCACAGCAGTAAGAACACTGCAAAATCACTAAGATGCATGTATACTTTTCATCAGTATACTGATCTATGTTTTTTTTTTCTCTTTTCTGTTCTTTCTTTTTGGTATTTTTTTCCTTTTTTTTAATGTACTGTTATTTTATTTTCTATTTTTCTATTTCTCCAAACTCTTTCTTCCTCTCCAGTCTATTAGAATACTTTTCTAGGTCGGATTTCTTTAAATATGTCTGCAATATTTCTTGTCCTGGCACTCTCTAACCTTAAATATCAAAACCAAAGCTAAATTCCCACTTTCAGGTTTCTCTCTCTCTCTCTCTCTCTCTCTCTCTCTCTCTCTCTCTCTCCTAATGCCATTCAACTCATTGGACACAGATTTGACCTTTTCCTAGGCCTAAAGTTGTTCGTTTTCTTCTATCATTTTATGGTATTATTTTGGTGACCTTCTTTATTGATGTGACCCTCTACTATCCTCTTTTTCGTTGATAAAAATTCAACAGTTTTAACTATTAACAATTCTTTCGACAGTGACTATAAAACTTGAATTTTAGTGACGTATATATATTCCTAATTTATTGTTATTGCTTGAATTAATCTATTTCTAACATTTAATTTGCCTTCTATTTCTGCAAATTTAGCTCTTAGATAAAACCAGACCTCTTCATTGCTCAGGTAACAGTTATCTATGTCCTTGGGCATAAAAGAACATGTTGATGTCTTTTTGCAGCTACTCATATCTAGACTTGTCTCATTCCAGAATTTCCTTGGCACTTTGGACTTGAAAGTAGCGGGATAAGCTGAGTTCTCTACTGCAGATGCTTTTCTGACTCACAATAAACAACAAAATTTGGGGAGGAAAATGTCACGAGAGCAAAAAATCTTAGAAACAGTGGAAAATAAGTTTTTTAAGGCAACAGGTTAAGGAAACAATGAACAATAAGATGGCAAACATGAGAGATTCACTTTGTTTATTTAGAGTGGCAGCAAGGGTCTAAACGCACATGCCTTGCATTTAGGGCTGGATTTGTGGGGAGGCCTTTAATATGCTCAGAGAAACACCTAGGTTCTTTTTCAGTAAATGACTTTAGAGATGAATAGTCTAATGAAGAAGAATAAAAATACCTGGAATTTTCAGAAGCCCTCTTCATTTTTCTCTCTCCTTCCCCTTCTTTTTCCCCTTCCCCTTCTTCTCCTTCTCCTTCTCCTTTTTACAGGGCTTGAACCCAGGGCCTTGTGCATGGTAGCAAGTACTCTACCACTGAGCTGTACCCCCAGCCTTTCTATTAAGAAATTCTTTTCTTAATATTAAATTACTCTAATACACATTGACAAGGACAGGTTGCAAAGAAGAAAACCAAAAATTCTGGAGAAATAATTGGAATTGAAAAAAATCAAGTCAGTGACCAAGGTAATTCTAAAATTTAAGGTCTTTATTTCAGAAAGTTGACAATTATTTGGTAAACAGAGGAAGTATAGACTGCCAATAAAACGTCCTATTTTCCTATATCATCCTAACTAAATCGATAGGCCTTAAACTATGCACATAAAATCAATTAGCTAGACACAGAGTCTGAATAAATGTATATAACCAAGCTGTGATGGTTCCTTTTATGTGTCAACTTGACTGAGCTAAGGGTCACCTGGAAAGCTAGCAAAATATTATCTCTGGGTTCATCTGTGAAGGTGTTTCTGGATTTTGAATTCATAGACTAAGATCTGCTTTCCCCAATGTGGTCAGGCATTATTCTAAACATTCAGAATTCTCCAGATGGCAGATGGCTGATTGTGGGATTTCTCAGTCTCCATAATTGCATGAGCTGATTCCCATAATGATATCCATTATGAGAATATTAATAATATATATTATTATTATTGGTCCTGTTTCTCTGGAGAATCTTGATTTAATCAAGCCAATGTTCATTCTCTATAATATAGGGGGGAATACAATATATTTCATAAATATTTTAGTATTAAGATTTTTATTTGAAAGATTTCCAAAAATGAAAGATTTCATAAAAGAATAATTATGTTAATAAGACTTATTTATATTTCAAAAATGAATATATATCAGGGTGGCTGTCTAATCTTTGTTAATATATAATGTTATGTAGAGTATAAATTACCTTGGTTTATATATAAAGCCAAGGGAAGTCTGTGTGTTTTTAACATTTACATAACTTTTAAGTTGAATGTTGTCAATTACGTGCCAGCAAAAGTATAATGAAAATGACAACATTGTATGGAGTACTCTAAGAGGATAATAGTGGGAAAGAACTGAAACGTAAGATAATAGTAACATTTACAGAGAAGAGAATGAGATATTTATATCATTATGTAAATGTATAATGCATAAAATAGTCTTCTTAATTAACATAAATTGCAGACTGAATAAATTACTAATTCAGTGTAAATGAGCTGGCTGTATAACTAGTTACTTGACATTCAGTTATTTTGCACATGTTTAATTCCATTTTGTTCTTGGTTAAGAACAAACGTGAAATTTAATATTTTTAAACACATCCTTTAGGAAACAATTGGCTTCCCAGAAATTACAATGAAGCCAGGCACTGTGGCACACACCTCTAATCTCAGCAACTCAGGAGGCTAACACAGGAGAATCAAAAATTAGAGGCCAGCCTGGACAACTTAGCAAGACCCTGTTTCAAAACAAAAGGTAAAAAGGGCTGGGGATATAGCACAGTGGTAACAGAGCACCCTGGATCTAATCACCAGTACTGGAAAAAAAAAAAGTACAATGAAAAGGTAAATTAGACATATAAAAGAATGCTAAATAAGAGCCAGTTATTTAAGAGTTTGGTTACCTAAAGAGTTAATGTCTTCTGAAACATATTTTTCATTACAATTTCTCTTGCCTAATCAAATTTCTACTTATTAGATGAACTCATTCTCCTTATCCTTGGCCCATGATTGATGGGGAAATTGTTTTCTATTTTATTATTCTTAGTGATTATCTTACTTACTACAGTACGAATTTGTGATTTTATCAAAATGTGATGTTTATTACTTCTTTTACCTTCTTCTCAGAAAGTGCTATAATTTTAGAAAACTGTAACAATATTTATCTTCCTTCTAACCACTATACTCTTGTTCCATATTTTTTCTCCCTACTTTAAAGACCAAAAGTCATTATTATCACTATTTGTGCAATAAATACTCATTTAGATATATCCAAATGTTTTAATTTTGTTGCTTTCATTTCTATTAAAATCTCCAATTGGGATTTTTTTTCCTACCTAAAGAATATTCTCTAGTGCTCCTGTGTTGCCAGTCACATAAAAGTATAAAACATATAATTATGTACAGGACAATGTACTTGATAATAATAATAAATGACTGTTACTGGTGTACATATTTACTAAACTATACTTTCTAATCATTATTTTAGAATGTATTCTTTTTACTTATCTTTAAAAAAAAAAACACGTTAACTGTAAAACAGACTCAGGCAGGTCTTTCAGGAGGTATTCCAGGACATGGTATTATTATCATAGCAGATGACAGCTTCATGTGTGCTACTGCCCCAGTGGGACAAGATGTGGAGGTTGAACACGGAGACATTGATGATCTTGATTCCATGTAGGACTAGGCTAGGTACATTTGTATCTTTGTTTTTAACCAAAAGTATCAAAGTAAAAATTAAAAATTGAAAAACAGGAAAAAGCTTACAGAACAAGGATAAAAGAAAGAAAATATTGCCTGACTTGGCGGCACATGCCTGTAATCCCAGAGATTTAGAAGACTGAGGCAGGAAGATTGCAAGTTCTAGCTCAGCCTTAGGAATTTAGCAAGGCCCTAACCACCTGAGCAGGACCCTGTCTCAAAATAAAAGGGCTGGGGATGTAGTTCAGTAGTAAAGCACCCCTGGGTTAAATCCCCAGTACCAATTACCAAAAACACAAAACAAAGAAAAAATATTTTTGTATGCCATAAAATGTGTTTGTGTTTGAATTTAAATGTTATCACAAAAAAGTTTAAAATAATTTAAAAGTTTCTAAAGTGAAATTACTAAGATTTCATCTCATTCTAGTCAGAATGGCAGTTATACAAGTAACAATAAGTGTTGGTGAGGATGTGGGGAAAAAGGCATGCTCTTCCATTGCTGGTGGGAATGCAAATTGGTGCAATCAATCTGGGATGCAGTATAAAGATTCCTTAGAAAATTTGGAATGGAACCACCATTTGACCCATTTATCCTACTCCTTGGTCTATACCCAAAGGACTTAAAAACAGCATACTACAGTGACGCAGCCACATCAATGTTTATAGCAGCACAATTCACAATAGCTAAATTGTGGAATCAACCTGGATGAATAGATGAATGGATAAAGAAATTGTGGAATATATACACAATGGAATATTACTCAGCATTAAAAGAGAATAAAATCATGGCATTTGCAGGTAAATGGATGGAATTGGAGAATATTATGCTAAGTGAAGTAAGCCAATCTCAAAAAACCAAAGGCCGAATGTTTTCTCTGATAATTGGATGATCCATAATGGGGGTAGTGGGGGGAGCATGGGAGGAATGGAGGAAATTTGTATAGAGTAAAAGGGAGGGAGGGGAAGAGAAGGGTGCATGGGGATAGGACAGAGGGTGGGATGAGATGGACATCATTACCCTAGGTACATGCATGAAGACATGAATGGTATACAACCAGAGAAATGAAAAATTGTGCTCCATATGTGTACTATGAATTGAAATGGATTCTGCTGTCATGTATAACAACTTAGAACAAATTAATTAATTAAATAACTTTTTTAAAAAAGATGATACTGGGAAAAATAAAATAAAAAACTAAAGTGAAGTTACAATAAGCTAAAGTTAATTTATTATTGAAGGAAGAAAATATTTTTAATAAATTTACTGTAGCCTAAGTGTACCCTGTTTATAAAGTCTGCATTAATATCTTAGGCCTTTCCATTCACTCACCACTCACTCACTGACTCATTCAGAGCAACCGCTGGTCCTGCAAGCTCCATTCTTTGCAAGTGCCCCATATAGAGGGGTACCATTTTTCATTTATGCTTTATCTTTCTTAGGTTTAGACATGATTAGCTAAAGAATACTTACCATTGTGCTACCATTGCCTACAGTATTCAATGCAGTAACATGCTATACAGATTTGTGGCCTTGGAGCAATAGGCTGTACCATACAGCCTAGGTATGTAGTAGGCTACACCATCTATGATTGTGTAAGTATGTTCTTTGGTCTTCATACTATGATGAAATTGCCCAAAGATATACTTCTCAGAACACCGTCCTCTTGTTAAGTGACAGATAATAGTATTGTTCCTTGAAATGTATTAATCTGTCTTTTTTCCCACTCATGGCTCTTCTCCTCTTTTCCCATCCCCACTGAATTTTAATATCTTCTACTTATATTTTCATAATTCTTCTGCACTGGATGTGATTTCTTATGGTTTATACTGTTTAAGATTTTTAGGGATTCTTGAATATTTAACATAATTTTCACCAGTTTGGGGACAATTCTTTTCAGAAAAGCTGTTACCTCTTCAGACACTGCCTCTTAGTATCTTTCCTTTTCTTCTAGGATTCCAAATATATCTGTTATTTTTCCCTAGGTTCAATCCCCAGTATCATCAAAATATGATTTCTGGATATATCTTAATAATAGTATAAAATGTTATCCATAAACAAGACTTAAAAAAATGAGTCTGAATTTGATTAAGCTTATAACCAAACTACCAGTTTACAGAAAATAGAAATAGCACTATTCAGTTAGCAATCTTGGCTTTATTCTTTTTTTCTAAAAATCAATATATTTAATTCCAGAGAAGGGTTCTGGCTTAGCTTGGATCCCATTCCTACTATTTGGTCTAATTTCTTGGAAAAGGGGTTGATGAAACTATAGTAGGTAATTGTCACATACACATCCAATCCCTACAACCAGTGATAGTGACAAAACAATTGGCAATTGTGTCAGAGTTTGTTGGAAAATGGAGGAAATAAGGAAGAAAACACCAGATATGTGCCACAAACAATACAGTGGAAAGACGTCTTTTTACATAATATTTTATTATATGCTGAAATAAGGGGAAAAAGAATTATTCAATGAATTACCTAGGATAGTTGCTTAGCAGTTTGATTTTTTTTTTTTTTACTTCTGTCTAAACATCAGAATGAACTTCGAAGATCAGAATTAATGGTGGAAATAATTAAACTATAATAATCTAAAAGGAAAATATATGAATCATTTTTGAGCTATCAATAGAAAATTCAAAGAAATACCACAAAATAGTAAATGTGTTTTTTCTTCTCAAGTGATTTTAAAATAATTATATAATTCTAAATATGCATTTTTGTGTGTATATGTAAAATATATGTTTCAATATATATTTAAAGTGTGTGTAAAACATATCATTGAGCCAATAACATATAAAAATATACTTGCCAATATCCCTTATTAGTATAGAGACAAAAAAATCCTCAGTAACATACTTGGAAAATGAATCCAACAGCATATAGAAAGGATTATAAACTATGACTAAATGAGATTTTATTTTTTATGAATTTGGTTGTTATCCTTGCACAGAGGCCATGATAATCTCTATATCATTCCAATTTTAGTTGTATGTGTGCTGGTGAAGCAACCACCCAAGTGTGATTTATCCCAAGGATGCAAGTTTGTTTCAACAAATGAAAATTAATTAGTGTAAGAAAAATATATGAATAGAGTAGAGGGGAAACACAAGATCATTTCAATAATCACAGAAAAATCATTTAACAATCCAGAATCATTTTATGATATTAAAAAAACCAACAACCTATGACTAAAAAGGAACTTCTTCACCTTCACAAAAGGAATTGATGCAAACCTTCAGCTAATACCACATTTAATGGTGAAAGACAAGATGCTTTCCCCATAAGACTAATAAAAAGGCAGGCATATTCACTCTTGCACTTTCATTCAGGGAAGAATGGAAAAGAAGTAAAATTATCCTTATTCTCTAAAATAAGATATTGTATATAAGACCTAAAGAATTCACAAAAAAATTTAGATCTAATAAATGAGTTCAGCAAGTTTGAAGGATATAAGATCAATATACAAAAATCAATAGTGTTTTTCTACTCTTGCAATAAATAATCCAAAAATGAAATTAAGAAAACTATTTCATTTATAGTAGCATCAAAAAGAATAAAGTACTTAGGAATGAATTTAACAAACAAAAAATGTATTTTGAAAACTATAAAACTTTGTTGAAAGATATTAAAGATTTGAAGAAATGAAAAAATTCATGCTCATGGATCAGGAGACTTAATATTGTCAAGATGGCAGTAATCTACAAATTGATTTATGAATTTAATACAATTACTCTCAGGATCTAACTGGCTTCTCTGAAGAAATTAACAAGTTTATCCTAAAATTTATATGGAAACTTAAGGGACCTACACCAGGTAAAACAATCTTGAAAAAGAACAAAATTGGAGGACTCTTCCAATTTCAAAACTTACTAAAGGGCTTCCGATAAGTAGATGCTAATCCATAATGGGATGAGAGGAGAAACTTCGGACTGGCCAAAGGGGAGGGGGGAATGGGAGAGGCTATGGGAGTAGGAAAGATGGTGGAATGAGACAGACATCATTATCATAGGTACATGTATGAAGACACCAATGGTGTGAATCTACTTCATGTACAACCAAAGAAGCGAAAAATTGAGCTCCATTTGTGTACAATGAATTGAAGAGCATTCTGCTGTCATGTATAACTGATTAGAACAAATTAAAAAATAAACAGGGCTGAGGTTGTGGCTCAGTGGCAGAGTGCTCACCTAGCACGTGTGAGGCACGGAGTTCGATCCTCAGCACCATATAAAAAATTAATTAATTAAATAAAGTTATTGTGTCCATCTACAACTAAAAAAATTTTTTTAAAAATAAATAAACAAATACTTACTACAGGGCAACAGTAATCAAGACAGTATAGTGCTTACATAAGGATAGATATATAGACCACTGAAGTAGAATTGAGAAACTACTCTAAACCCTTCCCTTTACAGTTGGTTTATTTCCTACAAGAATGCCAAAACAATTCAATGAGAGAAAGAAGAGTTTTTCAACAAATTTTTCTGGGATAACTCTATAGCCACAGGCAAAGAATGATTTTGGACTCCTACCTCAGATCATATACAAAAATTAACTCTATCAGGAGGCAGGAGGAGAAGGGTGGGTGTACTGGAGAGTGATATTGGCCAAATTATGTTGTCATATTGTGTGCGTGTACAAATAGGTAACAACAAATCCCACCACTATGTACAACTATAAAGTACCAATAAAAAAGGTGAAAAAGGGGGCTGGGGTTATGGCGCAGTGGTAGCGTGCTCGCCTAGCACGCGTGAGACACTGGGTTCGATCCTCAGTACCACATAAAAAATAAAATAAAGATATTCTGTCCACCTACAACTAAAAAATAAATATTTTTTTTAAAAAAGGTGAAAAAGGGGACTGCAGTTGTAGCTCAGTGGCAGAGTGTTTGCTTTGCACATGTGAGGCGCTGGGTTTGATCCTCAGCACCACATAAAAATAAATAAATTAAATAATGGTATTGTGTCCATTCACAACTGAAAAAAAAACAATAAAAAACATAAAAAGGTAAAAAAATAAATTTTAAAAGTTAACTTGAAATGGATCAAATACTTAAATGTAGGAGCTAATATGATAAAATGTAGGGGGCTGGGGTCATGGCGCAGTGGTAGCGTGCTCGCCTAGCACACGGGAGGCACTGGGTTCAATCCTCAGCACCACATAAAAATAAAATGAAGATATTGTGTCCACCTACAACTAAAAAATAAATATTTTTAAAAAAATAATAAAATGTAATAGCTACAATTCCCCTAATCTTAGGAGAAAAGATAAATGTTCATGACTTTGACTCAGCAGTTCTCTTAGATATGACACTAGGCACGTGAACAACAACAAAAATAGATAAATAGGACTTCATCAAACAAACATTTGTGTGTCCAGGAATACTATCAAGAAAGTGAAAAGGAAGCTAACAGAATGGGAGAAAGTATTAGCAATTAATACATGGACAGGGACTTTTATCTAGAATAGGAAAATTTCTCCTATAATAATAATAGAAAGAAAAGTGGCTCAATTTAAAAATGGACAAATTATATTAATAGATATTTCTCCAAAGATTATATACAAGAAGTACTTGAAATGGTGCTCAAGATCAGTAGTTATCAGTGAAAAGTAAATAAAAACCACAATGACATACCACTTTATACCCATTAGAATGACTAGTACCAAAAAGATAGACAACTATAAATATTAGCTAGGATGTGGAGAAATCACTCATATAATGCTGGTGAGAATGTAATGCTGAAGTTACTTTGGAAAACAGTCTGGTAATTGCTCAGAATTAACATGGAGCAATTCCACTCTTAGGTATATATTCGAGAGAAATTAAAACATGTTCACACAAAAATTTTTCATAAGAACCAAAATATAGAAACAACTCAATGTCCATCAACTAATGAATGTATAAACAAAATTTCCATACTAATATCCATACAATGAAATATTATTTGGCCATAATAAGGAATACTGATGCACACTATACCATGGGTAAAGTTCAAGAACATTATGCTAACAGTCATGAAAGACCACATGTCACATGATTCCATTTTTATAGAGGCAGAAAATAGATTAAAGTTTACCTAGAGTGGGAGTATGAGGTGACAAGATCAAAGGATGATAGCTAAAGGATATAGAATTTCTATATCTATATTCCTATATTTATAGGAAGGCTTCTAAAATAAATATATTCCTATATTTATAGGAAGGCTTCTAAAATTGATTGCAGGGCTGGGATTGTAGCTCAGTGGTAGAGCGCTTGCTTCATATGCATGAGGCACTGGGTTCAATCCTCAGCATCACATAAAAATAAACAAATAAAAATAAAAATATTGTGTCCATCTACAACTAAAAATATTAAAAATAAATAAATAAAATTGATTGCAGTAATGTCTGTACATATCTATAATAGATAAATTGCATGTGATGATATCACTTTAATATTTTTATTTGATTTAATTATTTTATTTTTTTGTATGTGGTGCTGAGGATCAAACCCAGTGCCTTATGCATGCTAGTCAAGTGCTCTACCACTGAGCCACAACCTTAACTCTGAGTATATTTTAATAAAGTTGTTGCCGAAAATTTTTAGATGTTGAAATGTGGGCCTTTTTCAGACTGACATACCACTGTTACATCCATAACTTCTGTGCAGGAAGTGATAATGGTAAATTTAGTTATGCCCTGAAAATCTAAAGAAAGCAAAATATGGCAGTGGTGGGGTAGGCAAAAGAGTCTGTACTTACTTGGTATTATACTAAAGGCAAGGAAATACATGTAAAAATGAACTTTAACTTATTGCCTGTACACTTAGTGATAGAAAATGGATTGGTAATTTTTGCTACTTATTTAGTTTAGCTGAATGCACCAGGAGAGACTTAATCCAGTAAAATAATATATTCCCAGAGGTTTGGAAACATATTATGTGCCTCTAATGACTAGGTTCAGAACCAGCTTTTCATATGTATGAACACTGAGAGGCATCCTCCTGGTAATGCATTCAGACTTTGTTCCAAGACAGATACAATGCTAGCATAAGATGTTGAAACTTAAGTTTTCAATAGTATGACTTCCTGTGGGTAGGTCAGATTATAAGCCTTGTATTTTTTTTGCTTTGAATGTAATATAAAGATGGACATGAATGCTTCTTTGAAAATAACAGATGGCTTAACTTTGATTCATTGGTGTATATTATAAAATAAATATGGAACTTCAGGCTTACTTTTCATGATATATAATCTCAGTCTGATTTTTTATATCTAGTCGTGTGGTGCAGGTTTGGCATTTTAAAATAATATTTCAAGCTGGATGCGGTGGCCCAGCACTTTGGGAGGCTGAGACAGGAGAATCGCGAGTTCAAAGCCAGCCTCATCAATGGCGAGGTGCTAAGCAATTCAGTGAGACCCTGTCTCTACATAAAACACAAAATAGGGCTTGGAATGTGGCTCAGTGGTCGAGTACTCTTGAGTTCAACCCCCGGGGACCAAATAAAATAAAATAAATAAAATAATATTTCAAAATGGAAACCCATTCACCTTCCATATGAAAAGCACAAATATATATAAAAGAAAATACATAACTTGTTTTAGGAGCAGAACAAAAGATAAGGCTGAGCAGAGTAGAGTCTATAATCAGGACTTCCTGATTAACCAGGAATAATTTTCTTTTGAGGGACCTACACCAATTTGCTTTTTAAAGTCTTCATGTATCATGTGAACATACCACCACAATCACCATCCATGTCCAAAAATTGTTTAATGCTTCATACTGAGTATATCAGGAAGATTTTTCTTCTTAGAAGAAAATTGCAATATCTTTTGGCTAATGAAGACCAGGAATTGTTCTCATTGAGAACACTAGTGTGATACATGATTAAACATAAAATATTATCAGAAAGTATACAAAACAATATTGTCTAGGGATTCTAGCACTTTCCTCCAAGAGGAATCTATATCCTGGCAACCTGCCTCTATTTTCCCAAATAAAGTTCCCACTTAAATGTCTTTTGACTTATTTCATCTGAAATATTTTCATGAAGATTATAAGGAAGACAAAGAAGCACCTGAAAACAGGGCTTAACAATAAGGCTAAGGAAATTGTGAAATCTGTGTTCTTTTCACTCTTACTTTCTGATTCCCTTTCCCTCCTTCTGTTGCCTCCACCTTCTTTACCTTGAGTCCATTTGAGACTCCATGTTGTCATTGTTTCTGTTTTGGAAGAGAATCTCTGATAAATGAATTTACATCAATATGCCAGTAACTGGAAGTTGTTCCTTTAAGAATATTTGTATTTTTTAAAAAGATGCTTCTCCCTCTGCCTCCAGGAAAAAAAATAACTTCAGGCTTACATGGAGAATATATTTTGGGCAAAATCTTTGCACTTATGTTCTGCATAAGAAGTCAGTTAGTTAGCCTCCCAGCATATTAAAAGTATCACCATTAAGTAATAGTTCTACCTTCATTAAGTACTTGTTGATGTAATTGTTAAGTGCTTAAAAGAGAAAATGCCATCAGTCTAGAAACAAATATAGCACAGAAAGTAGAAAGAAAATAGTAATCACAGTGTACTGGCAAACTTTTTCCATCTAGGAAACAAGAATAGATGGAAGCTTCAAGGTGCTCAGGAGTCTGAGGCAGGAGGATCACAAATTCAAAGCCATCTTAAGCAATTTAACAATACCGTATCTCCAAATAAAACAAAAGGGGCTGAGGATGTAGCTTAATGGTAGAGCACTTGCTTCGCATGTATGAGTCCCTGGGTTTAATCCCCAGCACCACCACCAATAAAAGAAAAATAGGTAAAAACAGGAAAGGTATGTGAAGTGAGTTTCTTTCCACCTACTTATGAGGAAAGGAACTGAAGACATTGTTGAATTTCTAATGAAAATTAAAGTGGTTAAAGCACAGAAATGGATCTGGGAGGAAGCAAATTAGATTAGTAATCTGTTATTCAATCTGGGATACAAAATGATTTCACACTGGTTTTATTTTAAATGTTCATGATGATGCCCAAAAGGTTTGGATATTTTTTCATATATTAATGGGCTATTTCTGCTTTATCATGTTGAAATTTTTGGTTATTTCTTTTGATTTTTCTATAGGAGTGTTTGTAATTTTTTTTACTAGGGTTACAAGAATTCTTTGGACATTTTGAACTCATCTTTTATTGGCTATACATGCTATTATTGTCTTCTCCCATTTTGTGGTTATCTTTTTCAATCCTTTGATTAATAAAAGTTCTAAATTTAAATGTGGTTGGTTCATCATTTCCCCCTTATTTTTTACACTTCTCTGTTTTGTTTAAGAAATTTTCCTCCACTATAATGCTATAAACTTACCAATATTGCCTTCTGAAAGTTTGATTGTGTTTTACTAAGTCTCTAATCTGCCCTTTTTGTCCTTTTTGTTTGTCTGGTGTGAAGTACAGGATGCAATTTCTTTTCCTTCCTTCCTTCCTTCCTTCCTTCCTTCCTTCCTTCCTTCCTTCCTTCCTTCCTTCCTTCCTTCCTTCCTTCCTTCGGTTATCCAATTGTTCTAGTACCATTTTTGCACAGCTATTCTTTTTTTTTTAATGATTTATCATTTATACTTTTTTAAAAGTGAGTTATCATTTGTATTCAATTATAGAAGAAAACAAAAAGAAAACCAGTAACTGTGATTTTTCATACTTTTTGCAGTCCTATAACATTCTTCTTTCTTTCTTTCTTTCTTTCTTTCTTTCTTTCTTTCTTTCTTTCTTTCTTTCTTCTACTTAGGTATACATGATAACATTTTGATTCATTGTACACAGATGGAGCACAACTTTTCAGTTCTCTGGTTGTACGTGATGTAGAATCACATCATATATGCAGTCACACATGAAGCTAGGACTATGATGTCCATCTTATTCTACCATCTTTACTGTCCCCATGGCCTCTCCCTCTCCCTCCCCTTTGACCAAAATTCCTCCATTCTTCCCATGTCCCTTCCCTCATTATGGTTCAGCAATCACTTATCATAGACAACATTTGGCATATGGTTTTGGGGGATTGGCTTACTTCACTTAGCATAATATTCTCCAGCTTCATCCATTTACCTGCAAATGCCATAATTTTATTCTCTTTTTTCTGAGTAATATTCCATTTTGTATATATACCACAGTTTCTTTATCCATTCATCTATCAAAGGGCATCTAGGTGGGTTCCACAGTTTAGCTATTCTGAATTGAGCTGCTATAAACATTGAGTGGCTGTGTCATTGTAGTATGCTGTTTTTAAGTCTTTTGGGTATAGACGGAGGAGTGGGATAGCTGGGTCAAATGGTGGTTCCATTCCAAGTTTTCTAAGGAATCTCCATACTGCTTTCCAGATTGGTTGCACCATTTTGCAGTCCCACCAACAATGTATGAGCGTGCCTTTTCCCCCACAACCTCACCAACAGTTATTGTTGTTTGTTTTCTTGATAATTGCCATTCTGACTGGTGTGAGATGAAATCTTAGAGTAGTTTTGATTTACATTTCTCTAATTGCTAGAGATGTTGAACACTTTTTCATATGTCTGTTGATTGATTGTATATCTGCTTCTGAGAAGTGTCTGTTCAGCTCCTTAGCACATTTATAGATTGGGTTGTTTTTTTGGTGTTAAGTTTTTTGAGTTCTTTATATATCCTGGAGATTAGTGCTCTATCTGATGTGCATGTGGCAAAACTTTGTTCCCAGAATGTAGGCTGTCTGTTCACTTCATTGATTATTTCTTTTGCTGAGAAGAAGCTTTTTAGTTTGAATCCATCCCATTTATTGATTCTTGATTTTAATTCTTGCAATATAGGAGGCTTGTTAAGGAAGTTAGTGCCTAATCTGACATGATGAAGATTTGGGCCTACTTTTTCTTCTATTAGGTGTAGGGTCTCTGGTCTAATTCCCAGGTCCTTGATCCACTTTGATTTGAGTTTTGTGCATGGTGAGAGATAGGGGTTTAGTTTCATTTTGCTGCATATGGATTTCCAGTTTTCCCAGCACCATTTGTTGAAGAGGCTATCTTTTCTCCAATGTACGTGCTTGGCACCTTTTGTCTTGTATAAGACAACTGTATTTAAGTGGGTTAACTGTGTCTTTTATTCTGTACCATTGGTCTACATGTCTATTTTGGTGCCAGTACCACGCCATTTTTGTTACTATAGCTTTGTAATATAATCTGAGGTCAGGTATTGTGATGTCTCCGCTTCACTCTTCTTGCTAAGGATTACTTTGGCTATTCTGGGTCTCTTATTCTTCCAAATGAATTTCATGATTGCCTTTTCTATTTCTATAGGGAATGACATTGGGATTTTAATTGGGATTGCATTGAATCTACATAGAGCTTTGGGTAGTATGGCCATTTTGACAATATTGAGTCTGCCTATCCTAGAGCATGGGAGATTTTTCCATCTTCTAAGGTCTTGTACAATGTCTTTCTTTAGTATCCTATAGTTTTCATTGTAGAGGTTTTTCACCTCTTTTGTTAAATTGATTCCCATTTTATTTTATTTTTTTGAGGCTATTGTGAATGGGGTAGTTTCCCTAATTTCTCTTTCAGAGGGTTTATCACTGATGTATAGAAATGCAATTGATTTATGGGTGTTGATTTTTATATCCTGCTACATTGCTGAATTCATTTATTAATTCTAGTTTTCTGGTGGAATTTTTTGGATCCTCTAAGTATAGAATCATGTCATTGGCAAATAATGGTAGTTTGAGTTCTTCTTTTCCTATTCATATCCCTTTAATTTATTCCATTTATCTAATTGCTCTGGCTAGTGTTTCAAGGACTATTTGAATAGCAGTGGTGAAAGAGGGCATCTCTGTCTAGTTCCCATTTTTAGAGGGAATGCTTCCAATTTTCCTCCATTTAAAATGATGTTGGCCTTGCGTTTAGCATAGATAGCTTTTACAAGATTGAGGTATGTTCCTACTATTCCTAGTTTTTCTAGTGTTTTGAACATAAAAGGATGCTGTATTTTGTCAAATGCTTTCTCTGCATCAATTGATAAAATCATATGATTCTTATCTTTAAGTCTATTGATGTGATGGATTACATTAATTAATTTCCGTATGTTGAACCAAACTTGCATCCCTGAAATAAACCCCAATTGATCATGGTGCACTATCTTTTTAATGTTTATGTATGCAATTTGGCAAAATTTTATTGAGAATTTTTGCATCTATGTTCATCAGGGATATTGGTCTGAAATTTTCTTTCTTTGATGTGTCTCTGTCTGGTTTTGGTATCAGGGTGATATTCACTTCATAGAATGAGTTTGGAAGGTTTGCCTCCTTTTCTATTTCATGAAATAGTTTGAGGAATATTGGTATTAATTCTTCTTTTAGGTCTTATAGAACTCGGCTGAGAATCCATCTGGTACTGGGCTTTTCTTGGTTGGCAGACTCTTGATGGCATCTTCTATTTCCTTGCTTGAAATTGATCTGTTTAAGTTGTGTATGACCTCCTGGTTCAGTTTGGGTAGGTCGTATGCCTCTAGAAATTTGTTGGTGTCTTCAGGGCTTTCTATTTTACTGGAATATAAATTTTCAAAATAGTTTCTAATTATCCTCTGTAATTCAGTAGTGTCTGTCATGGTATTTCGTTTTTCATCACAAATTTAGTAATTTGTGTTTTCTCTCTCCTTCTTTTCATTAGGGTGGCTAAGGGCTTGTCAATTTTGTTTATATTTTCAAAGAACCAGTTTTTGTCTTGTCAATTTTTTGAATTGTTTCAATTTTGTTGATTTCAGCCCTGATTTAAATCATTTCCTGTCTTCTACTTCTTTTGGTGTTGGTTTGTTCTTTTTCTAGGGCTTTGAGATGTAGAGTCAAGACATTTATTTGTTGACTTTTTCTTATTTTAATAAATGAGCTTATGACAATGAACTTTCCTCTTAGCACTGCCTTTATAGTGTCCCAGAGATTTTGATATGTTGTGTTGGAATTTTCATTTACCTCTAAAGAATTGTTTTATCTCTTTCCTGATGTCTTCTGTAATCCATACATCATTCAATAGCATATTATTTAGTTTCCAGGTGTTGGAGTAGTTTCTATTTTTAATCTGTCATTGATTTCTAGTTTTATTCCATTGTGGTCAGATAGGATGCAGGGTAGTATCTCTATTTTTTTGTATTTGCTAAGACTTGCTTTGTGACATAACATATGACCTATTTTGGAGAAGGATCCATGTGCTGTTGAGGAAAAAGTGTATTCGCTCATTGATGGATGGAATACTCTCTATATGTCTGTTAAGTCTAAATTATTGATTGTTTTATTGAGTTCCATGGTTTCTTTATTTAATTTTTGTTTGGAAGATCTATTCAGTGGTGAGAGAGCTGTGTTAAAGTCACCAAGTATTATTGTGTTGTGGTCTATTTGATTCTTGTAGTTGAGAAGGATTTGTTTGATATATGTAGATGTCCCATTGTTTGGGGCATAGATATCTATGTTTGTTATGTCTTGTTGATGTATGATTCCCTTAAGAAGTATGAAATGTCCTTTGTCCCTTTTCACTAACTTTGGTTTGAAGTCCACTTTATCTGATATGAGGATGGAAACTCCTGCTTGTTTATGGGGTCCATGTGAGTGATAAGTTTTTTCCCACTCTTTCACTTTCAGTCTGTGGATGTCTTTTCCTCTGGGATGAGTCTCTTGAAGGCAGCATATTGTTGGGTCTCTTTTTTATCCAGTTTGTCAGTCTATGTCTTTTTTTTTTTTAATTTTTTTTGTTGATGGATCTTTATTTTATTCATTTATTATTTATATGTGGTGCTGAGGATCGAACCCAGTGCCTCACGCATGCTAGGCAAGCACGCTACCACTGAGCCATCACCCCAGCCCCCCAGTCTATGTCTTTTAATTGATGAGTTTAGGCCATTGATATTCAGGTTTATTATTGAAATATGATTTGTAAATCCCAGTCATTTTGGTTTATTTTTGGTTTTTACCTTGACTTGGTTTCTACTTTGATTGGCCTTTTTTTTTTTTTTTTTTTTTTTTTAGTGTAGTTCCTCTCTTTGTGTTATCTCATTGTTGGTTATCATTTCCTCCTCATGGAATATTTTGCTGAGAATGCTGTGTAAGTGCAGGCTTTCTTGCTATAAATTCTTTTAACTTTTGTTGATCATGGAGGATTTTTATCTCATCATCAAATCTGAAGCTCAGTTTTGCTGGATATAAAATTCTGGGTTGGCATTCATTTTCTTTCAGAGTTCCATGATCTCCTGGCTTTTAGGGCCTGGGTTGAAAAATCTGCTGAGATCCAAATTGGTCTCCCCATATATGTAATCTGGTTTCTCTCTTATGGCCTTTAAAATTCTATCTTTATTCTGTATGCTGGGCATTTTCATTATAATGTGCCTTGGTGTAGATCTGTTGTAATTTTGTGCAGTTGGTGTCCTGTAAGCATCTTGTATTTGATTATCCAATTCGTTCTTCATGTTCAGAAAATTTTCTGATATTATTTCATTGAATAGATTGTTCATTCCTTTGGTTTGAAATTCTATGCCTTCTTCTATCCCAATAAATCTTAGATTTGGTCTTTTGATACTGTCCCATAATTCTTGTATGTTCTGTTCATGATTTCTTACCATCTTCACTGTATGGTCAACTTTAGTTTCAAGATTGTATATTTTGTCTCCATTATCCAAGGTTCTATCTTTCAAATGATCTAGTCTGCTGGTGATGCTTTCTACCGAGTTTTTTATTTGGTTTATTGTTTCCTTCATTTCAAGAATTTCTGATTGTTTTTTTTCACAATCTCTAGCTCTTTCTTAAAGTAATCTCTTGCTACCTGTATTAGCTCCCTTATCTCTTTGTTGGAGTGATCAATGATTGCCTTTATTTGCTTTCCTATTCACTGGAATGATCAATTTTTGCCTGAATTTGCTCACTTAAGTCATTCTTTAATTCACAGATCTTTTTTTTTTTAGTTGTTGATTCATTTATTTATATATGGTGCTGAGGATCCAACCCAGTGCCTTCCACATGCAAGGCAAGCACTCTACCACTGAGCCACAATCCCAGCCCCACAGATCATTTTAATTACGTACATTCTGAATTCTTTCTCTGACGTTTCATCAACTGTGCTGTCAATAGATTCTATTATTGTAGTATCTAGGTTTATTTGGGGCACTTTCTTCCCTTGTTTTTCTTGTTGATTATGTATCTTCCTTTCTTGTAATGCCAATCTGAGGTATTGTGGATTCTATCCTATAATCTTGTAGTGACACTACAGATTACCTGTATCTCACTTTGGAGTTCACTTCCAGTCCCCAGCAGGTGTCCCCAGATGGACACTACTGCCACTAAAGATGGTGACAGCGGTAGTGGAAGTAACTCAAGATGGCAGTGGAAGTGGCCTTGGCTGGGCTCCCGTGGCAGTCCCTGAAGGTGGTCCTGGGCCCTGGCCTGTGCTCCCACCAGTTGGGAGGAACCTGGTGTGGAACTGAGAGTAGTCCAGGCCTCACTTAGAACAGGTGTCCTGCCAAGGTCCCCGGAGACGGTCCCTCCCTTGGATCTGGGTTCCTCTGTGGCTGGTGGCTAACAGTCTCGGGTCTGCCTGTGGTTGGCTGGGGTCCTGCAGCTGTCCCTAAAGGTGGTCCTGGGCCCTGGCCTGTGCTTTCGCCAGTGGGCAGGAACTCTGGTGGGGAACCACAAAGCCATTCTTTAATTGCTGATTTGAATATAATCACATTCAAGCATCAAATCTGTGGTCAAGAGACACTAGCCAAAGCCAGGTATGATGGTGTACATCTGTAATCCCAGTTAGTTAGGAGGCTGAAAGAGGAGGATTGAAGTTGCCCAGCCTAGGCAACTTAGTGAGACCCTGTCTTAAAATAAGGTAAAATAAAAGAGAGCTGTGGATATAGCTCAGTAGGAGAGTGCTTACTTAGCATGTATGGGAACCTAGGTTCAATTCCTAGTATGGAAAAAAAAAAGACTCTACCACACTTGCCAGAGGTCTTTCTGCGTTCTCAATTCTGCCCATTAGTCTTTTTGCCCATCACTGTGCAAAACCACACTGTTTTAACTACTAAAAGTTTATAAATAATTTTATAACTAGTAGTTAAGTTGCTCCACTTTATTCATCTTTATCAAGAGGATCTTAGTTATTCTTGACCCTTGCTCTTCCATATAAATTTTAGAATTAGTTTGTTTAAATTCAACCCTGGGATATTGATTAAATTGTATTAAACCCACATAGCAATTTTGGGAGAAATGGCATTTCTACAGCATTAAGTTATTGAACATGAACATGGAATCTCTCTATTAATTTAGGTCTTTTAAAAAAATCTTCTTAAATAAAAATTTATAATTTTATCTTAAAGCTCTTACTTATAACTATTTCTATCTTAATTAAGGTACCCAATATTTTTAATGTTGCTATAAATATTTTTAATTTCATTTTTAACTATTTGTTGGTGGTTTACAGAAATGAAATGTGTAAATATTGATCTATGCAGAAAACTTAACTAAATTTTAAAACTTAACTCGAATAATCTATAGATTACTTGGAATTTTTTATGTGGACAATAATGTTACCTGCAAAATAATGAACTTTTTTTTATAAAATAATGAACTTTTTCTTTATTCTTTTCCTTTCTGCCTTTCTTCTTTGTTTAGGATGTTATAAACACTGTATAGAAATAAATATTGTGGTTGACCTTGACATTTTCCTGATCTTGAGTAAACTTTCATTGTTTCATAAATAAAATTTTATATTCTATTTTATGCATACCCTTTGTCAAATTTAGAAAGTTCTTAGTTTTCTAAAAGTTTTGTTATGAATACATGTTGTTTTATCAAATGCATTTTCTGCATTTATGGAGATAATCGTATGATTTTTCTCATTTAATTTTTAAATTAAACTTTTTATTCCTGTAGTTAACCCTAATTTTGTGAGTACCTTTCCCCCATCTTAGCTGGCTTTGATTTGCTAATATATGCTCCTTGACTTACAAGGTGGAATTGAAATTGAAAATATTGTTAGTAAATATTCTAAATCAAAAATTCGTTTACTACTCCTAACTTACTGAATATCAGAGTTGAGCAACACAGCACATGGTAGCGTATCTGTTGTTTGCCTCTGTGATTGTGTAGCCAACTGCACAGCTGCATCTTGCTGCCCCTGCCCCTTTGAGACAGTATAGCACCATATAGCACTAGCCTGGGGAAGATCAAAATTTGAAATTCAAAGTATGATATCTACCAAATGCATATCACTTTTATATCATTTGTAAAGTCGAAAAACTGTAAGTTGAATCATTGTAAGTAGGGCACTGTCTATAGTTTGCTAAGGGTTTTTGCATTTTAATTCATGAATGATATTGGTTTATAAGTTTCCCTTACTTCCATACTTAATTTGCTCCTTTTTCCTTTTCTTAAAAGTATAAGCTTGACTGCTTGATATTATTCACATATCCTCATATTTCTCTTCCTTTATTTTCAATATTTTTTCCTGTTATTTAGATTGAAAATTTTCCATGGTTCTATTGTAAGTTCTCTGATCTATTCCTCTATCGACTCCATTCTGCCATTAAACCCACCCAGTGAAATTTTTACTTAAGATTTTAAATTCTCCAATTCTAGAATATATATTTTGTTCTTTTTATTAAGTTTCTTTACTCTCCACCAAGATTTCCTATTCTTTTATTATGATTAGTACAATTTGGATGTGATTTGTCCGATATGGGATCCTATATTGAAAGGATCAACATAGGATCTTGTTTATGGATAGATGTGGTGGGAAACTTTAAGAGATGAGGCCTACTGAAATGTGGTTAGGTCATTAAGGGCACTGCCTTTGGAAGGAATTAATGCTGGTTATATGAAGAGATTTCTTATGAGAGAGAGTTATTATAAAAGAGCAAGACTGACTCTTCCCTGTTCTCTGGCTTCCTGTCTTACCATGTGATCTCTCTCGCATGCCATCCTATCATGCTACCTGCCATAATGTCACACAGCCAAAAGGGCCCACAGCAGAGGCTGAACAGATGGAACCACCTGATCTCAGACTTCCAGCCTCCCAAACTGTGAGATAAATAAACCTCTTTATTTTTTATAAGTATCTGGCTTCAAATACTTTGTTATAGCAATAGAAAATGGACTAAAACAACAATCATTTTCCTTTACCTCGTTAAACATAGTTGCAGTGACTGCTTTAAGGTCCTTTGTCTATATATCCAACATCTGGATCATCTAGGGTTGGTCTTTGGTTGTTTCACTTTTTTTTCCCCTGAAGAATGTGTTACAGTCTCCTAATTGATTGAATGTCAGGAAATTTGAGTTGTATCCTGGATCTTGTAAATATTATGATATGGATTCTGGACTCTGGATTTTTTTCATATTTCTCCAGTATTGAGAGTAGGTTCTTTCTTTGTTACAAGATATTCATTGGTTAGACTTAAAACTACAAACTCATTCTTGCTCTGGTGTATGGAGGCTCAAATTTCAGTTCAGATATTGTATTTTAGAATTACTTGCAGTCTGACATATTTATACATTGTTCAGAGGTCAACCTTGGGCAGAGCCTATACATAGGAATTTGTGAATTTCCTTTCTTAGAAAGTCTGATATTTCTATCTTACTTTCTGGAAACCCTTGTTATCTCAGTTTTGTCCCCTTTGTTCAAGTCAGAAAGATGATTGACTGTCAAGATTTAGCTTCATCTGCAATCTACCCTTGGAGCCATACTGCAAAAATAACAAACAACAATAATAACAGAAACAACCCATGTGGGTCACATGTTCCAAGTTTTAATTTCTCTCCAAAGAAGTTTTATTTATTTATTTATTTATTTATTTATTTATTTATTTATGCAACAGTGGAGATTGAATCAAAGGGATTCATGCATGCTAAGCAAGTACTCTCTCCAAAATTTGCTGTCATTTGTTTAATCACCAAAGCTCTCAGATAATTAATTTTTAAAAATTTTATCTGAGAGAGAGGCTGGGGTTGTGGCTCAGTGGTAAAGAACTTGCGTAGTATGTGTTAGGTACTGGGTTCGATTTCTCAGCACCTCATATAAATAAATGAATAAAATAAAAGTTCACCAACATCTAAAATATATTAAAACACAACTCTACATTGTGTACAACCAGAGAAATGAAAAGTTGTGCTTTATTTGTATTATAATGAATCAAAATGCATTGTGCTGTCATGTATATCTAATTAGAATAAACAAATTTCAGAAAGTATTTTAAAATATTAAAACAAAGTTACATTGTTAAAAAAATTAATCTGAGGGCATTTCAGTCTGTTAGGACTTTATTCTTCCATGCTGAGAAACTTTTCCATGTCTTTTCAGAGTCTTATTTTAAGAAGAAATGATAACCAAAGAGACACTTAAAATTTAGTGATAATTGATGCAAGTTAAAATATGCCCACTGCATCTTCATTGATGAGAGGATGAAAGAGATTTTCCCTGTAATCAGGGCTGTGCTACTATGGGGTTAACCTACTTATAGTCTTTTTTAGTGTTCTTCCTAAAGGCAGAAAAGATAATGAATAAACTGGGGATGCTGTCTGTCATAAACCTTTCAGATGTTCCTCTCAGTGGAGATTCTTATAAATTACTGATTTTCTACATAGAGAACAAGTACTTCTGAGATGGTACAGAATGTTCTGTTTTTTTCATGATCACCACCATCGCTAAGAGATTTACTATGTTGCGGCAACAAATTCCCAGAGCAGACATCACTCAAATAATGCTTTCTAGGTGGCAGAGGTCATTTACCTCAGGGACAGTTCAAAAGCATTCCTTACTGTATTTTTTGAGTTGAAGCATGGAAAGGCAAATTGCCTGAAGGCTGTACAAATCACTGTGGTTAATGTGTGCTGGGATAACTAAGGCCCTGAGGAGCACTAATAGCATGTTGGAAGACATCTAATGATAGACCATATAGGCTGTTGGACATATATTTAAATACCAAACCTGTCAGAAACATTATGTTTTTCATTGTTCCCATGTTTACTAACAAAGTAATCCCAATAAAACTTGACAAGACTGAAAATGTTCTAACATCCTTAAATTGGCCTGTACTTCTTGTAATGATAGTAATGGGTAGGGAGATAATATTCATGATTGTGAGAGAAGGCTATGCTTTTTAGATCTCAGGTCTTTTTGTTTTTAAACAGATGGGCTATTGTCATGCTTACGTAAATCCTAAAATGTGTCCCAATGACCTCATGTGTTAACATCTTCTGTGGTTTCGTTTGCTATAGATGCATATTCCTAACCTTATCTCTGTCCTACACTAGCAAAATGCAGGGTAGGGAGGATAGAAGAAATGAGACATTTGAGCCTGCATTTTTTATCAAGCTCCCCCAGTGAGTCTTATGCACATAAAAGACAATAACTGTATTAGTCTCAGGAGGGTGTTCTTCAGTATAAAGATCACAGCATAAAGAAATCAAGTCACCAAGACATGATGGAAACTTAAATACATATTGCTATGTAAAAAAAAAAAAAAAGTCTATCTGAAAAGGTTGCAGACAATATAATTTCAATTATATGACATTCTGGACAAGACAAAACCTATGGACACAGAAAAACAATTCATGGTTGTCAGCAGTTAAATAGGTAGTACACAAAAATTTTCAGGGCACTAAAAATACAAGAGTATAGTATATGATGGATTTCTGCCATTGTACATTTGTCCGAAATGTACAATACAGAGTAAACTCTAATCTAAACCATGTACTTTGGTAATAATGTGTCAATTATTGATTGTAACAATTGTATCCCTCTGGTGGGAAATGCTGGTAGTGGGGAGGATGAGTGTGTAAGGCCAGGGGAATATGGAAAATCTGTTACCTTCTACTCAATTTTGCCAAGAACCTAAAACTACTCTAAGAAATAGGCGTTTTTAAAAATCATAGTAAAATGATTTGACAAATTCAGAGTTTTTTATTTTGTTTTGGTAGTACTGAGATTGAATCCAGGATTACTCTACCACTGAGCTGCATTCCCAGCCCTTTTTATTTTTTGAGACAAGGTCTTGCTAAGTTGCCCAGGCTGGCCTCAAACTTATGATCCTCTTGCCTCAGCCTCCCCAGCAGTGGAGATGGTGCATATATCACTGCACTAGGTGGTTATTTCTTTTTATTTAATACACTTTCTGTACTTCTCCTAAGTACAGAACACCGTGCTAGGTGCTAGGGGGACAAAAAGATGAGTAAAATATGGAGATTCCGATCCTCAGTTTTGTTCTACTAACAGGAGATAGAGTCCTCAAAATAGGTTGATTAGGGAAAAAGTACTGTGAGTTTAATTGGAGTTGTGATTTGGAATTAATTTTAAACCCTCATCTCAGGTCTTAATAAGTTTCTCAAAATATCTGAATGCCAAAAAGTCAAGTTAATGAGGACCACATTATAGATCCATCTCAGAGACAGCCATACAGACCCACAAAAAGATTGGAATTCAAAAGGCATTGTAAAACAAATTTCTATCCTGTGTGAGCTGGGTTCCTAGGAGCAAAGCCCAAGGTGAGGACTTTAATTGATTTATTGAGAGAAAGAATGTTCTCCCACTATGCTAAAGGAGTGCAGGCAAAGGAGGGAGCAAGTCTAGGATGTGGTTTCAAGAGACATCTAGGCTCAGCCTGAGGAGGCCTGCATGAGAGCATGGAAGCATGGCCCAAGTGTGAGCACTTACCAGAGAGGTTTCAAGCCCTGAGGCACAAGAGAATTTGGCTACTCTGTACCTGAACAGTGACTTATTGGTCATGGGGTACCACCTGTGTTCCTAATCACCTCCTACAGCCAGAGTGACTGTGAGCCAGTTACAGCCAGTACACACCATGGCGGGGATGGGTGCACTGTCCAGTGAGGGAGGACAGGGAAGGGAGGGAAGCAATGTCACCCTCACCAGTGCCTGGTGTGATTTTCACTTTACAGTGTACTAACTCTTCTGTTCAGGCTCTTAGACTGTCTAGGTTCAAATCTCACCTTCATTGCTTATTTGTTATCTTTCATTAAGCTCTGTACTAAAAAAGAAAAAAGTATTCTCATCTTTAAAATGCAGTTTATAAAAGTTAACGATTAGACTTTTGAGAAAATGAGATAAGCAACACAAAGTGCTTTGCATAGTGCCTGGCACTTAGTTAACACTCAATATATTTTAGCAAATACTGGCTTTTATTTTTATTTTTATTTCCTTACTATACTCCTCATTCAAACCTTGATTGCCTATGTCTATAGTCCATTAGCTTCCTGCCTGGTTCTTCTGCCTTAGATACTACCTCTTCCTCTTCCACTAAAACATACTGAACAGACATATATGGCTCTTTCAAATGATCTTACATACATAACAATTATACCATAGTTCTCTTCATAAAAGTTCTTTTTATTATCTCAAAACTCTGTTACTTCCATGATAAAAATTCCTATTTTAGCCTGTAATACAAGTTGTTTCACAGCTCAGCTCTTCATTGACTTCACAGTTTTATCTGCCATTAGTCTTTTATACCAGTGGTTCTCAAACTTTTGGTTTCAGGAACTCTTTTTGTCCTTAAGTTTTTTGTTTGTTTGTTTGTTTGTTTTAGCAGTGCAGGGGACCAAACCCAGGGCCTCATGCTAGGCAAGTGCTTTACTACTGTGCTACATCCCCAGCCTAGTTCTTAAGAAAAATTTAAATTAAAATCAAAAAGTGTTGAAAAGATTTACTTATTGATCCAATTCCTTTAAAAGACAATGAACATATGTTATCATGAGCAACAATTTTATGAAAAATAAATAGTTTCTAAATTAAACAAGTTTAGAGGGCTGGGATCATAGCTCAATGGAAGAGTGCTTACCTAGCATGTACTAAGCCCTGAGTTCAATCCCTAACACTGAAAAAAGATTTTTTTTTTTAAACAAATTTACCGAAGAGTGTCATCTTTTACATTTTCACAAATCTCTTTTTTATCTAGCTTAAAAGAAGACAGCTACATTCCCATTGTTGTTTTGGTTCAAGCAAATAAGGACAGCCTGGCATTTTTGTTTGTATTCAGGTATGATAAGGCCAACAGATCAGGAAATGACTGCCATTGAAAAGATAGTTTGTGCTGGGTGTGGTGACATGCACCGGTAGTCCCAATTACTTAGGAGGCTGAGAAAGGAGAATCACTTGAGCTCACAAGTCAGACCAGCCTGAGCAACAAAGCGAGACCATATATTAAAAAAAAAAAAAAAAAAAAAGTAATTACAGCTCAAGAGGAGAGGTATACATTTCTCAGCTCCATGCAAAACCACATGCAGAAGCTTGAGCATCAGTCAGGCAGCTTCCAAAAACCTAGAGGAGCCCATTGGCAAAGACTTTATTTTGGCTTTCACAGTAAGCAAAGGATGAGATAGTAAGGAGGAAAGTAATTTTAGGATTGAATAGCTTAAAGAATGTTACCAGGCTCGGAGATAAAGGGATGGTCTCTGGTGGTACAAAATCTGGCCTTGGAGTGATTCAGGGTAAGGGAATAGTGTCCTGAACTGCAAGATCTGGATAAAAAGGAAGATGGGGGTATGGATTTGGGATTGGTTGGTTTGCATATCAAAAGGTATGCTCACAGGCAAGTTGTTTGCTATCTCTAGGAATTAGCTACCCCTGGGAAGGTCGGTTCTTCCCCTATATCTGTAAGGCACCAGGATATCAAAGCATCATAAAATATAGAAAATGAAAAAAAAAGATTAATAAACCCTGCAAGTTGTTTTAATTACTTTCCCATAATACCAGATATATTTCTAACCCTTTCCCTTTTATCAATTTCATATGTTAATCCTTGTGTATTTTACCCCTTTGAACTCTTCTCATCCATCTCAACTGAACTCAAAGTTCCTCTCTACTTTGAAACTTTCCTTAATAATTTTATAGTTAATTAACCATACATGGCTTTGCAACATCATTTGAATTATTGTCCTATGTTATTATTTACCTTTCTATGATATAGATTGTCAATTTCTTGAAATCAGTAACCTCATTGTATACTGTTTAACACTGTTCCTGTCTTCCTGAGTGTTCATCTCTACTGTGTGTGTAAACCTTCAGTATCAACCAGCCATGAGCATCTGGCATTCTGACTGTCTTGTCTTATAAAAGCTTGCCAACCGTCTCCTCCTCTTGCTGGCTCTATGCTTCTTGATAGATCTTTCTGGGGTCTTTCCTTTTGTACTAAATACATGTCTATAATTGTGCCTTGGCCTCTACTTTTTAGCTGGAGTCTGCACTTGCATTTGCTTATGGTCATAGTCACTCCTACACATCTCCTGAGATCTTTCTTCAACTTTCCTTTGTTGTAGAAAGGGGAATATAGACAAAAGGTTCTGTTTATTGTAGACCTTGTATAAATTTGCATAGAATTACGGCTTCAAAGTCTTTTGAGTCATATTATTTTCAGTGATTTGAAAATTTCTATACATGATTGTGTCATTAAAACAATCAACACTTTATTCTCCTCTGTATTCCCCTATCCTTGTGTGTCTTAAGAACTTCAAGACAAATCATGAAAAATGATTTTGTCCTCATTGTCTAGTGTGTCACCTAAATCATTTCCTAGAAAAGATTCAGGGGCTGGGGTATAGTTTAATGGTAAAACATTTGCTTGGCCTTGGCATGCACCAGTCCTGGGGTTGATCCCCACTACTGCCAAAGGAAAAAAAAAAAGCTTGAAAACTGTATCAGCTTTCTTTGATTCAGCTACATGAGTCTTACTTGAAAGGTTATTATGCAACAAGCATTAACACTTCATAAATGTTATAACCAAAACCACCAAATCCACAGGATTACAGTGGAGTATTTAGAAACTACCCTTTCTTTAGCTCTGACTTAATATTACAACCTGATTTGTACTACAGTTAGTCAACAGGATTTATTGAAAAGGTATTTGAGGGCTGGGATTGTGGCTCAGTGGCAGAGCACTTGCCCCGCACATGTGAGGCACTGGGTTCGATCCTCGGCACCACATAAAAGTAAATAAACAAAATGAAGATATTGTGTACATCTATAACTAAAAAATATTTAAAAAAAAAAAAAAGAAAGAAAGAAAAGGTATTTGAGATCGAATGTGGTGATGCACACCTGTAATCCCAATGACTCCAGAGGCCAAGGCAAGAGGATCACAAGTTTGAGCAAGGCCAGCCACAGCAACTTGGTGAGGCCCTAAACAACTTAGTGAAAGCCTGTCTCAAAATAAAAAAAATAAAAAGTCTGGGGATGTAGCTCAGCAGTAAAGCACCTCTGGGTTCAATCATCAGTACAAAAAAAAAAGGTATTTGAGGACTAGCTAAAGAAGAGATATACTTTTTGTTTTTATTTAAACCCCTGGATTCCTTTATGAATACAAAGATCATGAACATTTTACTTTCTAATCAGAGCAAGAACAGGGAACATATGTGTTGAGTGTTCATGTGGTAAAGTCATTCATTTGGCACACTTAAATTTTCATTGTCCCATTTCTCTAATAAGGGACAGGCCTGGATTCTGTTAGTGTGCTGAGTTTGAGAGGCAAAGGTTGTTCTCATTTTGATTAAGTGGAGTTATGGAAAATGTCTTGTGACTAAAGGTTAGTCCTAAAATTGTAATTGGTAGTAGATTAAGATTCCCATACGGGATAGTTAGAAGAACATAGCAATTTAATTTCATGTGACATTTATTTTCAGTATCTAAGGTTTCACTCTGACATATACCATGGGGATATTTGTTAAGAATACTGTCCTTGGGGCTGGGGTGGTAGCCCAGTGGTTGGAGCACTTGCCTTGCAAGTGTGAGACACTGGGTTCGATCCTCAGAACCACATAAAAATAAAGATGCTGTATTCATATATAACTTCAAAAAATTTTAAAAAAAGAATATCATCCTCTATTTTCTCCTAACAATTCATTATGTATATATCATCTGCACATTGACTTGATATTCTTTGAAAGTGCTTAACTTTAGGACTCTATCAGCCTAAATTATTAAAAATGTCCCAAGTTTATTGTTCTATATCATTTATATTAATTGTGAAGTTATGTTCACTATTTTAAAGGAACCCCTTACAAAGTACAAATAAATATCCCCAATTTATAATATATTTAGTTAATAGGTATATCATTACTTTTTGATTCCCTTCATAGCTTCTGTGTTGCTTATTTTTTAAATAAAGATTATGAGGCTTATTTTTTACTAACTTTTTCTGATAAACAAATGAAATAATGTGACTATTTTGAAAACAGTGCTATATTTGTGTGAGCTAGTTTATCAACTCTGATTATTTTCCTTCTTAACTATCTGAAGTTAGAGACGTTATCATTTGACTTGTTTATAGACAGCAGGCCCTGATATTATTTACCGCTCTGATAATACCTTACTGGATTTTTCCAGAGTCATTATAGTTTTGTTGAAATACCGTACAAATAGAACCATAAAAAGTATTTCCAAAGTTTTTAGAAGATGGTTTTATAGGCCTGGGGTTGTGGCTCAGTGGTGGAGCTCTTGCCTAGCACGTGTGAAGCATTGGGGTCGATCCTTAGCACATTAAAAAAAAAAATCAATGAATAAAGGACCATCTTTATTAAAAAAAAATTAAAAGATGTTTTTTTAGAAAAGTGATTTTTGTTATTTCAAAATGGTTTCTGTACTTAAAAAAATCTTAAATCCTTTAAAACGTGAAGGGAGATTCAATGCTAAATTTGCTTTTTCATGTGGTTCAACAGTTTTACTTGTTATTTATTGCACCTCCATTTTTGTTTCAAATTCATGTTTAAATTTATTTATTATTAAGCTTATTGAATTTTCCAGCTTAATCTAATATATTGATAAATATAAATAGAAAATGCCCCCCAGGAAAACCTCCTTTCAATCCTTGACCCCATCTTTTCCTATAGTTGTGCACTAGTATCTCTAGGAAGGAGACCTATAGTAACTTTGATGTGTCCCTTTATAATTTTGACCATGTGAAAATTAAGATTTCCTCTTATCCTTTTTTTCAAACTGCATATATCATAATTATAGATTCCTTTTCTATTTGTAGTCCTCCAACTTCTTAGCTACTAAAGTTAATCATTTTAATGGTTTAAAATCATTGGTTTAAAATTATTTTCATGGTTGTTCAGCCAGGTATAGTGGCACACACCAGTAATCCCAGCTACTCAGGAGGCTGAGATAGGAGGATTACAAGTTTGAGGCCATTCTGGGTAATTTGAAACCCTGTCTCAACATAAAATATAAAAAGGTGGTGCTGGTAGAGTGCCCAGCTAGAAAGAAAAAAAAAGTATCTGTTCATATGTTTATTCTCTTCCCCAAATTTCTCTCTGATTTTAAGTAAGAGCTTGATGAGCCATGACTGGATTAACTTGTGGGGGTAACAAACCTGGTTGCTCAGGCAGATCTGAAGCACAGACCTGAGGGCAAAGCTGGAACAAGTCAGGAGGCGGGTTAAACAGATGAGAAGGAATGTAGAACTTGTTCCTGACAGAAGTGTCAATCAGAAGAGGAACAACAACAGAGAGGAGGATGCTGGCAAGGAGGTACAAACTGGGAATCAGAGACACAGAGTGGAACAAGTAGATTCTTAAGGTCGGAAGAAGATGTCCTTACGGATTCCTCATGGTTTAAGGGCAGCCAACAGGAACTTCAGATAGGCCACTGGAGGCCTATGGATAGAACTGAATTGGCTTAGGACATCAAGACTGTTCATATGTGCTTGTTAATCAACAATTGTTTGTATATCCACTAATCCAGGAATAGGTAATACAAACAAAACTGAGTCATTATATTTGATACAATACAAGGTAGTTTGATATTATATATAACTTTTTGAGGGCAAACAAAATTTGAATTCTTTAAATTTTTAGTTGTAGATGGACACAATACCTTTATCTTATTTATTTTTACAGTGCTGAAAATCGGACCCAGTGCCTCACACGTGCTAGGCAAGCATTCTACCACAACCCCAGCCCCCAATTTAAATTCTTTTAAGACATTTTGTCCCCACGATGTCTTGAGACTTATAACATGTCTTATAAAAATGTAAATATACTTGTGGAAAAGATGGTGAATCCCTGTAACAAGTGATTTCTTGTTCTTTATAGAAATATTTGAATTTATTTATTTATTTGTTTATTTATCTATCTATTTATTTATTTATTTATTTATTTATTTATTTATTTATTTATTTGAGGCAGAGTCTTGTTATGTTACCCAGAGTGTCCTAGAACTTATAGGCTTAAGTGATCTTCATGCCCCAGCCTCCCAAGTAGCTGGGACTTACAGGCATGAACCACCATACCTGGTTCCTACATCTTTGTAAAGTTTCTTGAATTGATGATTTCTCTTGATTAGAAAGAACAGATAAACTTTAATGGGATTAAGAACAAAACAGGGGGCTGGGATTATGGCGCAGTGGTAGCGTGCCCGCCTAGCACGCATAAGGCACTGGGTTCGATCCTCAGCACCACATAAAAGTAAAATAAAGATATTCTGTTACCTACAACTAAAAAATAAGCATTTAAAAAAAAAAAAAAAAAAAAAGAACAAAACAGTATATATGAGAAAAACTAACCTAAGATACAAGTATAATATGCTGGGTTAGAAAATATGTGTCAATTATGCCCAAGAAAAGGATCTTAGAATTTTGAATTCAGTTTTCTTGTTATTGTTTCACACTCAGTATCCTTAGGAAATTCCTGGAAACCAAAAATAGAAGTATAATTCTACCTGGTAAACTATGTTATATCTCTACTCGGAATATTTCATGTTAAGTAAGACTAAAGTGATTTTGGAAAAGGATCAAAAAAAGGAAAAGGAAACTGTTTGAGGGATAAAGCCAGGTTTTTTTTTTTTCTTTCTTTTTGGTTTTATTTTTTGTTTTTGGTGCTGGAGATTGAACCCAGGGCCTCAGGCATGTACTCTACCACTGAGCTACACTACAAGCCCCAAGGCAGTTTTTTTAAAATAAATCTTAAGTTTTGAAAGTAGTAAGTAAATACGATCTCAGGAGGACATAGCTGAGATAAACGTAGACAGTGAATAAATACTTAATACTAAAATTAGACCATACCTTTTAAAGCTGAAAGAGGTAAATTTTAGGATAACTAAAGATTACTAGATAGCATATGCTTCATTGTGGCCAAATATTGCCTTAAAGTGATGTTTTTAATATCAAATACTTATTGTGTGTTTTTTATTATTATCTGACTTTAATACTCCACCAAAATAACTATTCTCTCTGTACCTCAGCAGATTTTGGAGTTCTTATTATAGCAGACATAAAAATTGATTGAATGACTATCACACATTAAGTATAAGTAAATGCCCATTTTTATATTAAAACTAAGAAGATAGTTTATTACATTCTGATGATGAAGATTAAATGAATATTAATTTTTAAAATAGCACCTCATTGTTTACTGACATTCATTGGCAAAATAATTTATTCAACAAATAACTTTTATTATTTCATAGAATATATAGAAGTTTGGCATAAGATTGGCATGTTATAATGGTGTATTAGTCATATGACATTTTAGATAGAAAAGACAATGTTTTTAGTTTTGGCCAAACCAGGTGCCTGAACTTTGTTTCAAAGTTTCCATTTTGTAAAGCCCACTGGGTTGACTCTGGGAATGAAGTAATGTCGCCACCTACTGGGAAGAGCATGGTAATGATGATGACAAAGGAACAAAATATTTCTCCAGTTTTAAGTAAACTGTGAAGTAAAACTTAAACTAATAAATAATTACACCCCTCTTGAATTTTATTCTCAAGAACTAGTAAATAGATCAATCAGTTCTAGAATTTGTGTGAAGCTGGCCTTTGGACTCATGGTTTTGTTTTTATTTTTAGCTTTTTCTTTTTTAGCTTTTTTAAAATTCTTTCCACAATTTTAAAAAGTGGTTAATTATAGTTGTATATATTGATGGGATTTGTTGTTACATATTTGTACTTGCACACAATATAACTATACAATTTGTCCAATATCACTCCCTGACACTTTGGAATGGTGAACTTTTAAGAAAACTTTCCTCAGAGTATTTTTTCTTAAAGGGTGCACACATACACATCTTTTTCTTCTTCAATCCATGAACAACTCAATCACTTGTTTCAACCACTTCTATTTCTCTTTTATTTTCCATGTTACTTTTTTCATAAGTTGATTTCCAAAATGACTATTTTTTTCTAGAATGTCTGTACAGTTTCTCTTTTTATTTTTGCTAAGGATTCAGTCTATCCAATTTTTAAGAATTTAGTTTGGGAAAATATTTCTCAGTTACAATCAGAAACATTCACAACACAAGTTTGTTGAATTACAAATTTGTGTAATTTACAACAAGATAACTAAACTTTCTCACTGAGTGATACCAAAATATCATTGACCTATACTTAGCCAACATTTAGAATTTCCCTATCTTTTCCCTATGTGTTCTCTTCTATTGATTATTTTTATAAATTTCTCTCTCCCTACCTAAACACAACTCTTTAAAGGCAGTGATTATGTCATTTTCATGCACTTCCCACTATATATCAAGTCTTATAACCTCACATGGTGGAGAGAAAGCAAGGCAGATCTCTGGAGTCTTCTTATAAGTCTTCTTGTAATTCCATTCATAAGGCTTCAACTTTATAACTTCGTTACTTCCCAAAGATTCTACTTCCAAATACCATCGCACTGGGGATTAGATTTCAATGTATGAATTTGGGAGAGGGACGCAAAATGTATTTTAGGGACACTGTATACTAAGTAGTGGGCTAATGGCCAAATATTCTAAGTAATAGCTTAATGGCTTTCGGGAGAAGGGGCAGAGAATAAGAAAAGCACACAGATCCTGATATATGCTCCTGGGAAGTTACAACTATCACATAAGGTATGTTGAAGAGACATTACATGTTAAATAGTACAATATTGACCATATGTTCAACAAAAGTTTCAAAGAAAGAAAGACTTGTCGGTTGGGATCAATTAAGAAATGCTTCTGGAGACGTTGAATTGGGTCTTACATTTCTGGATGTGAACAATAAAAAGAGGTAAAAACTTAAGACAGGTAAAATAAAGCATATATATTTGGAAAGCGAAATATCATGAGATAAGGCACAATTAATACAGACAGAAAACACTTCTATTTCTTCTTCAACTGATTTTCACAATTTCAAAATGTGTGTAGAGCTGCTCGATTATACTGGCCATTGGCCCAATGTGGCTATTTAATTTTTTTTTTTGGTACCAGGGATTCAACTCAGAGGTACTCGACCACTGAGCCACATCTCCAGCCTTATTTTGTGTTTTATTTAGAGACAGAGTCTCATTGAGTTGCTTAGTGCCTCACCGTCACTGAGGCTGGATCTGAACTCGCGATTCTCCTGTCTCAGCATCCCAAAGTGCTGGGATTACAGGTGTGTGCCACCGCGCCCGGCTTATTTAAATTTTTTTTTTTTTTTAGTACCAGGGATTGAACTCAGGGGTACTCGACCACAGAGCCATATCCCCAGCCCTATTTTGTGTTTTATGTAGAGACAAGGTCCCACTGAGTTGCTTAGTGCCTCGCCATTGCTTTGAACTCACGATTCTCCTGTCTCAGCCTCCCTAAGTGCTGAGATTACAGGCTTGTGCCACCGCGCCCGGCTTTAAATTTAATTAAGATGAAATAAATGTAAAAATTTGGCTCCTCAGTTACACAAGCTACATTTCAAATGACCAATAGGCACATGTGGCTAGTGGATTTTTGTACTGAACAATGCAAATATGAAACATCCATTAGCATAAAAGAGTTCTATTTTAAGTATTATGGTAATCACTATTAAATGCCTAATATATGAAAATCTCTCATGATCCCATTTAATATTCACAAAAACTTTATGAAGTATCTACTTATAGGTAAGAAGCCTAAGGTTTCTAGAATTTAAGTATTTGTCCAGAGTCACGTATGACTTGACATTTCAGCTGACTCCAAATGACTTCCACTTTAGGCTGTGGAAAATAAAGGTTCTAGGTTGGGGAAAAAATGAGTCATTTATCAAAGACAGTAACACTCTGGCTTAAACATTTTGTGACAGGCAAAATCCAGTAGATTCTCAAATAAGTGAACAAACCCACAAGGGTGGTGTTTGAGGATAATTAAGTAGATTATATGTGCAAATATAAGGTAGCCCATAAGTCTTTGGGAAACTATAAGAAAAAAGGCTTTCTAGGCAAGGCTTTCTAGGCAGGGTGCAGTCCTATAGGCTTGCAACTGAAGTAGATTCCGGTCCTTCACACCCCCTATCTAGAGTACTCTTTTTCAAGGAGAAGATCTAAAAGACATCAAGGAAATGAGAGCCTATGCTATACTGAAGGCAATACCAGAGGGCAGGAGAAAAAACAGTAAAAACAAATTTTGATGAAAGTAAAACAAAAAAAACCATTAGTTTTAAAAGAATTTGAAAAATAAAAGCAGAAACAGTTTGTTCCAAGATTTCTGATATTTTGTGCTCTTAGGACAATAAAGATAGAAAATAAGAACTGGCTTCTGGTTTCTGGTCAGGAGCTTAGAAATTATCATTTCCTCCAGGTTCAGGGGTACATGCCTGTAATCCCAGGAAGACTGAGGCAGGAGGATTGCAAATTTGAGACCAGCCAGGGCAACTTAGTGAGAATCTATTTCAAAATAAAAATTTCTAAGAGGGCTGGAAATGTAGCTCAGTGGAGAGTGTTTACCTAGCATGGACGGGGACCTGAGTTCAATTCCCGATACCACACACACAGACACACACAAAAGTTTTCCACACAAGAAAATAAATAAGCTGAACTGAAAATCAACTCTTCTTAAATTCATTAGCTAATTGAGGTCACAGGACAAATCACTGCTCCCACAATTGGAGAGGCAGGTAGATACATAGAATGGCAGCTTACTGGAGTAGAAACTCCATGAGCAAATCTCCACGGGAACCAGTGGCTGAGGTAGCAAAACTTGAACTGTTATTGGCAGATTGCTGGAGGCTTCCTCTGGACAAGTCTGAGAGTTAAAACTAGCAGGCCCAGTCATAGCAGGGCTTTTTACCTCCAGGGGCTCTTTCATATTTCTGGCAAGGGAAGGGCAAAAGGAACCATTTTGAGCTGTCCCAGAACATTCTGTTCTTCCTAACAAGGCTCACCTTCAAGAAAAACTGTTTAACCAGACCCTAACCAACCACATATTCCTCTAGCTTTCCTGTGATATCTAAGGACAGCCAGAAGGGCTAGGTTATTGGGGAAGGAAGCACTTGTGAAGTTCATAGTCTGGAGGCACAGGCTCACTAAGAGACCTGATCAAAGGAGTTAATCATGGGATTACAAAACACTCCCCCTCAACCTTACCACCACAGTGAGGCTCCCATATTATAACAAGATTACCTGGGTAAGAGCTGCACATCTCAGAACTTATTTCAGATAACAGAGGAGACAAAAACAAGGAACACAGAGGAAATTCTAGCCTCTGACCACAAATAATGCCACCACCACAAACAACCACCACAGTCTAACCCCCAGCCAGATACCATAAAAGTTCACACCAAAAGCTGTCTATTTCAGTTATTTTCACCTGGGACATCTTGTCCAATTTTCAACAAAATATCATAAGCACATTAAGAGGCAAAAATAGTCCAAAGAGAGAGAGGAGTAAGCATTAGAATGAGACCTATATGTGATAAGAATGTTAGAATTATTATATCAGGAATTTAAATTATGATTAATATGTTAAGGGTACTAGTAGAAAAAGACAGCATGCAAGAACAAATAGGGAGTGTAAGCAGAGAAATGGAAAGTCTAAGAAAGAATCAAAAAGGAAATGCTAGCAGGGCATGGTAGTACATGCCTGTAATCCCAGCAGCTTGGGAGGCTGAAGCAGGAGGATTGCAAGTCAAAGCCAGCTTCAGCAACTAACTGAGGCCCTAAGCAACGTGGCAAGACTGTCTCAAAATAAAAAATAAAAAGGGCTAGGGGTGTGACTCAGTTTTACCACTGAGTGCCCCTAGGTTTAATAAAGTGCCCCTAGGTTTAATCCCTGGCACCTCTCTACCCCCCACAAGAAATGCTAGAAATAAAAAAGAACTGTAATAGAAGTTAAGAATGTCTTTGATAAACTCATCAATAGATGGCACAGCATCTGTGAGCTTGAAGAAATGTTAATAGTAACTCCCAAAACTGAAATGCAAAGAGAAAACCAGAATAGAAAATAGAATATATAAGAACTGTGGGAGAATTTCAAAAGGTATAACATATGTATAATGAAAATACTAGAAGAAGAATAAAAGAAGAAATATTTGAAGCAATAATGACTGAGAATTTCCAAAAATTAATAACAGATACCAAACCACAGGTCCATGAAGTTCAGAAAAACTAAGTATAAATACCAAAAAATCTGCATATCATGCTCAATCTGCAGAAAATCAAAGACAAAGAGAAAATCTTGAAAGAAGGTTGAGGAGAAAAACACCTTATTTATAGCAGTAAGGATAGAATTACACTGGATTTCATAAAGCATGCAATCAAAGAGAAAAGTGAACACTTAAAAGTACTGAGAGAGGAAAACAAACAAAAAACTCCCCAAAACAACAAAAACACCATCCTAGAATTCTTTATCTAGAGAAATTATCCTTAAAAAGTGAAGCGAAAATTAAGATTTTTCTCAATAAACGTAATTTGAAAGAATTTGTCATCATTAGCTTGACATGAGAGAAATGTTAAAATATGTTATTCAGGGAGAAGGAAAATGATGTAAGTTAGAAACTTGGATCTACATTTTTTAAAAGAGCATTAAAAAAGAAATAAATGAAGGTAAAATAAATTTTTTTCTTCTTTTCATACTTTATCGATTAATAGTTAACAATTTATTGAAAATATAACAGCAACTGCTATAGTTTTCTGGGATGTCCTCCAAAAGTCCATGTCCCAAAACCTTAGTCACCAAGGTGGTGCTATTAGGAGATGGTGAAATCTTTGAGAAATGGGGCCTAATGGGAGGTTTTCAGGTCATTGGGGGCATGTTCTGGAAAAAGACAGTGGTACTTCAGCCCCTTCTTCTTCTCTTTCACTTTCCAGCTCTACCACATGCTCCCACCAGGATGCACTACCTCTCCAAAGGCCCCAAATCAACAGGGTCAATCTATTTTGGATTGAAATTTCTAAAATTGTGAGCCAAAAGAAAACTTTTCTATTTATAAGTTGATTATCTTGGGTATTTGTTAAGTGATGGAAAACTAACAAAGCAACAGTGTTTTCCATGATTACTACTTAGAGATAAGTGAAATGAATGTCAGCAATGTTATAAGGAATGGGAAGGAGGAACTGGAATATTCAGTTAGAAGGTACAGGGTATAATCTGTGAAGCAATACAGTGTTACTTGAAAGATGCTTGGATTAGTTGTAAATATATGCTACAAACTCAAGAGAAACCACTAGAAAAAGTAAGAAAAAAAGTATAATTATTGCGCTGAGAGGAGAAAAAATGGAATCACATAAAATGCACAATTAAAACCAAAGAAAGCAGAAAAAGAACAGAAGGAAGGAAATAAACAACAAAGAGTAATGAATAGCAAACAGTAACAAATATGCTAGCTCTTAGTTCAACTACATCAATAATCATTTGAAAAAAGGGAAAATATTGGGACAAAAATGAAAAGTCAAGAATTTAATTTATTCTTTGGGCTAGGGATGTAGTTTAGTGGTATAGTGCTTGCCTAGCATGTATGAGGCCCTGGGTTCAATCCCCAGCACCACCAAAAAAAATAAAAATAAAAATTTAACATTGCATCTTCAGTTTCAATGGGTTACACTGTGCATGTCAAGTAAATAAATATTTGTTCAATGAATGATTTGTTAAAATGATGAAAAGTATTTATGATTTTATAAAAGACAAAGCATAAAAATAACTCAAAATATATGTTGTAGCAATTTAGAGGGGAAAAAACTGGTTGGGCAAGGAAGGTTTAAAATAGTAGGACAATGGATATAATTCATCAGAGAGCACTTGAAGGGAACATTTGCAATAAGAAAAACACTGTGGATACCTTGACTGTCTCTCTCTTGGAGGGTGGGCTGGACTTAGTGACTTGCTTCCTAAAAACACTGTAGAGAATGGGAAAAATAGTAACTATAAAAGGTTAAAAGTGGAGAAACTTGACAAACACTACATTTACCAAATGCTGAAAGCTAATGTCATGAGATACCACGTGGAAAACATGATGTGTGTGATGTGATGAAGGGTACTTCCCCTCTGTAGTATACTTTCCAGAACATATAACCTCCATCTAAACTTGAGAAAAACATCAGACAAACACAGATTCAGGAACAGTCTATTGGATATCTAGCCAGCATTCCTCAAGACTATCAAAGTGATGATAAACAAGGAAAAGCTGAGAAACTGTCAGACAAGAGGATAGTAGGAAGACAACCAAATTACATATAGTACCCTGATGTGCAGAGATTACACAGCAAGCCTGAACTATCTTTGGAATGGCTTGCTTGCCCTTGGCTGACGTCCAGGAACTTAAGGGTATTTTTTTTTGGTTTGTTTTTTGCTATCTTTTTGCTGTTGTTCTTTTTAGATATAAATAACAGTAGAGTGTATTTTGACATATTATACATGGAGTACAGCTTATTCTAATTATGATTAGGAACTTAGATTTTGAGAGTTTCAAGCATTCCCTGACAAAAATGGCTCACTGTGCTTAAACTGTTTGCACAAACAATGGAGTTTGCATTGAATACTTGCCTTCATTGTGAGAATCTGGAAATTTTGGCATGTGTTAGGTACAGTGCCTTCATGACTAGCCCCCAGTAAAATCCCCAGACACTGATTCTGTAATGAGTTTACTCATAGAAAACATTTTACATGTGTTGTCACAACTTGTTGGTGGGTGGAGTAAGCAGGCACATCTTGTGTGACTCTACCAGGGGAGGACTCCTAGAAGCTTGCGTCTGACATCCTCCAGATTACCCATCTGTACTTTCCCTTTGATAATTTTGTTTTCTATCCTTTCATTATAGTTTATAGCTATGAATACAACTATATGCTGAATTTTGTAGTAAATCACTGAATTTAAGTAAGTAGTCTTAGGGATCCTTGACCAATCTGGATTGGACTATGAAAAAAAAAGAGGACATTAACACAAATGCTAATAAAATCCACTAATAGTATGAACCAATGTCGGTATCTTAGTTTTGGGAAATCTATCATGGAAATGTAAGATGTTAACAAGAGAAACTGGATGAGGGTTAAATAAGAATTTTGTACTATATTTACAACTTTTTTGTAAATCTAATTGTTCCAAGTTCATTAAGAAAACACTAAAACGAAATGCTTTGGAAGTTCATGAAAAAGCACATACCACTCATTGAGAGAGCATTGGGAAGACTTTTATTTACTATAACCAAAGATTGTAGTAAAAATAAAATAAAACCAGACACAGGACCTGATTGTGAGAACAGCAAAATTTAAAAGAAGGTTTAAATTAGTCTGTTAAAAAAATAACAACAAAAACAAAAGAATGGTGAGTTCATGACCCACAATATGTCTCCTATACTAAAGTCAGGCCCTGATAGGAAAGGAATGAGACCTTAAAATTAAAGATGGGGGTATCTGGACAGATACGCTTGAGAACTTTGAACTGATAACTTCATCATTATGCTATGCTCTGGACCAAAAAAAGCAATCTACTCCCCTTAGCTAGAGGACAGTATACTTGCTTTATCTGAAAACCATGAAGAAATTTCACTTGAGGAAGGTGTCTCATTAGGCTTCCTCCTCTTCTCAAGAATTGCCATGCCATTAGTCAGGTTTTATCATGCCTTTCTGGGGAAGCACTGTCCCTATTTTGTAATAAAAAGGGTCATACACCAAATGTGTACTGGCTGAATGAGAAGAACATATCTGGGGATGGATCTTGGTGCTTGTTTCTGAAGAGTGGCCTGACATAAACATACAGTTTTGTTGAGCATAAATCCAAATGAGTAAGAAACCCTAAAGAGACTCAACTGAAATTGGTAAGATTATTTTTGTCATCAGGGAGACAGGAAAAGAACTTGTATGAAGAACAACAAAAGCTACATTTCTTTGCACACCATAATTTGTGGGCTGCTGCTGACATATCTTTTAAATGCCCAATTACTTCACTAGGTGAAGAAACAATCTTGTCTTTAACTCTGTGTTGTTCCTATTAACTATTTAAAACTTAATTGAAGGAACTCACCAAAGCACTGAGTATAAACACAGAAAGGTAGATACAGACACTTGAGTATGCTCATCATTAAAGAAACTAAAAACTAAGAAACTGTAAAATGACAATGCTGTCCAAAGGCTAATCCTGAATCCTCTGCTCTTAAAACAAGCTCCTCTGAAATATCCTTTCTTATGGCTTTTAAGTGCTGCGATAGCCTCCTAAACTGTCTGCATCTGCTTATTCACAATGTGCCATGTATACTGATATCAAATTAGTCAGTCTGAAATCACTTACACTATTCAGCTGATCAATATCCTTTATCATCTAATGATTTATACACTAAAATTAAAATTTCTTAGCTTGATCTTTTAGGCTTTCAATCTGTCCCGTTTTCTCTAAATAGCCTTGTTTTCCATTCCGACATGGAGCCTTAAACCTAGATAAACCCATCTAGAAAGCCTCCAAACATATCTTGAACATCCTAGGTTCAATGCTTTTTGAAAATTAGCCACTTCACCTGCAAACCATTCTCATTTGTGCACCTAACTTTGTAGTAAGAATGCACCCCCGTTTTATGAATTATTCTCCTGTGAGGTTTCTCTCTTCTATAATCAACTCTTCATAGTAGAGGTAGGTGTTTGTTTTGTTTGTTGTGGTGCGGGGGATTTAACCCAGCTAGAGAAGTAAGTGTTCTACCACTAAGCTACCTCTCCAGTCCCATAAAATGGCTTTAACTCGATTTAAAAGTTGAAGTAATTTTCAAAATTTAAAAATCAATAAAAAATTGGAGACTCTAGAAGGCCCACACCTCAACAAATGGCTTAAGTTTGCTAGTAGCTGCTAGCTGATACGCATTGTTCAGTTTGAAAGTCAAGAACTTCATTCAAAAAGTTATTGAGGGGCTGGGATTGTAGCTCAGCGGAAGAGCGCTTGCCTCGCATGCGTGAGGCCCTGGGTTCGATCCTCAGCACCACATACAAAGCAATAAAATAAAGACATTGTGTCCATCTACAACTAAAAATAAAAAAAAAAAGTTATTGAGCATCTATTATTCTCACAGTTTGGGCTTCTGAGAATACAGCAATGAACAAAACACATCATGGAATTTATATTCCTATGAAGATAGACTGACAGCTATATCTTAAAAAAAATGATAAATACTATGGGGGGGAAAACAGGCAGTTAAGCATAGGGCTTGTGTCAGCATCCATGTAAATACCTGGCTATATTCTGTGGGAATCTAGGTTCGTGACCCTTACTAATACCTGAATCGTCATACATGTTATGCACTGCCTCTATAAACCTCAGCAAATCGAAGAGGGGGAGTGTGCCTTTTCCGTCTTTGGATCCCCAGGACCGAGTGTTGTTTTAATGCAGCTGGTCAAGATGGGAAGCGAGAAGTTGCGAGTGTCCAGAACCACAGTTGCTACCACCACCACTTTTCCAGGTGCTTATATTCCGGCGGGGTTTGGTCTGGGCACTGAAAAAGCGCCCGAGGGCAGAACCAGGCACTTAGCAAACAGTCAAAACCACTTCCGTGCCGGGGGCTCCGTTTCCAGGGCAACTGGACTATGACGGGAACGAGTCACAGGGCCCACGGCTACCAAAGACTGGACCAAACCCGCCGCCCAGGAACAAACTAAATCTGTGAAAAGATAGTGGCTGTCAGAGCCCGTTTGCTTCGCGCGAAAAGCCCAAGAGACAGCGCTCCCTGCTGCGCCTCTACCAGCGCTGCAACTTCCGGGTCTCCGGCGTCTTCCAATTCTTGGAGAGACAACTTCCGGTCTGAAGGTCCCCGGTTCCGCGGCTCCTCGGGGCCCTAGCGATGAAAAGGTGGCTGCGGAGGCCGCCTGACCTTTGCGGGGATCTGGGTCAGGGGCTGCCACTTCCTCTTAAAGGATGACGGCAACACGTGCTCTGAGAAGTTGTTCGAGGCCCTGGGATCTTACCCCGGGAAGAGAGTTGGGAGTGGAGCGCGGGAGCGGAGCGTGGACTTGGAGCCCGTCTGTCAGGCAGGAACCGGGCAGGTGCGGTGGCGGAAGTGTAGGCAAGACGGCCAGAATCTAGCCGTCTAGCAAGCCGCGGCGGGTCACCCAGCAGCTAGCAACTGCCCGGCCTTAGCTGGACCTCGGAGAACAGGGCTCGGTCGCTGACAGGATGCCTCTGTTCGCCGCTAACCCCTTTGAGCAAGACGTGGGTAAGTGCTGTGACTGGCCCTGGGCTGCTGTTTGTCCAGCTAGAAAGTGGGCGGCGGCGGCGGCGACTCTGGAGACTGGGAAGCTAAGCAAAGAGAGAGAAGGGGCGGTGCCGCCGCCTCGACGTCGGGGTTTTTCTGGGGGCAACCTCGGCGCGTGACTAGTGGCTTGGGGAGTGCCTCATGCCTGAGGTTGGGGACTCTGAAAGGGCCTTTCTCCTCCAACTGCAGAAATAGGGAAGAGCCTGCGTTTTGCTCTAGACTAAGTAATTGCGGAGTTAATACAAACTTCCTGCTTCCTCCAGAGCTACTTAACTACCCCTCACCCCTCGAAGATACAGCAGTGGATAGACCCTGTTTGGGCCGCCCAGAACTGGAGACGTGAACTTACTCCCTTTGAATTGGAAATACTTCCCGTTGTTAATGCAGCTTCAGGATTTGAGATTGTGAAGGTTCTACGGGATGTTCTATTTTAGAGTATGAAAAAGAAAACTCTAGAATCTCAAAACAGCCCAGAACAACTAATTTTAGGTGGGGTCAAATATTAGTTGGTCTAATAGCGCTGGTCCTTCAGTGACTATAGAATGAGAAAAAGATGAATGCGATGCAAGAACTTATTTGGGGCATTAGAATAACAGTAATACACACCGGCTAAGAAAACATTTTTGTAGCAGTAATTAAGGGAATTCTAGGTAGATTTGTAGTCTTTAGAATAAAAAAGCGTGACTGAAAATTGTCTGAGTCACACAAAATATTGTATATCTTAGCAGTGAGCCACCTGTTTCATAGTAAGAATTTCTTACCTATGAAGTCTCCAGAAAGTGTCCCATTTTGGTATGTTATGTAATCCCCAACTATGTTCAAAAGAGCCAAATAATATGAAGGTAATTATATATTTACCCTGAGATAGTCTAATATTAGGTAGTTATGTATTTACCCTCATAGTCTTCAAATATGTATTTCTATTTCATTCAGTTTTTAAATTGGTAGATGAACACAAGTGACTGTCAAATCTAGGAAGCATCTTTCTGGGGTTCAGTTTCTGCTTTTGGAACACTTAATTATTTCTATTTCAATTATACTACATGTGAGACTATTTTTTATTGCTATTGTGAGGGTTTTCATTTCGTTCTAATGAAATGAAACAAAAGAGGCAAGGTAGAATAAGGCAAAGTATTTTAAAACCTGGTAACTGTAAACTTTATTCAAGGGAATAAATTAAGGAAGTTGGTGGTAAATGCACGGAGATGGAGAACATCATGCTAAGTGAAATAAGCCAGACTCAAAAAATCAAGGGTCGAGGGGCTGGGGTTATGGCGCAGTGGTAGCGCTCCTCTAGCACGCATGAGGCACTGGGTTAGATCCTCAGTACCACATAAAAAATAAAGATATTCTGTCCACCTACAACTAAAAAATAAATATTTTTTAAAAAGTCAACGTGGAATGTTTTATCTCATGTGGAAGCTAGAGTAAAATAATGGGAGGGAGGCATTGAGTATCAAAAATATACGGGGAGGTCAATGGAGTAGGAGTTTTAAAGGAGCTACAAAGTGAGGGTATGGGGATTGAAATCAAGCTCCATGCATGTGTGATTTTGTAAAAATGAACGTGACTATTATGTATAATACTCTAATAATAAAAAGACAAACTTCAAGAGTGATCTTTCTTGGAAACCCATTGTTTTCTAATTGAACACTTATCTGGTAAAAGTAGGTTGAGTTGCTCTGAGAGTTTTTTTCTAAACCTTCCCTTCATTGACAGCTGTGGTCCTTGAATGGTTTAGCAGATCACTGTTTTGTGATCTACAGTAAAAGAGGCATTGGTGACTTTATATTGATTATTTCATGGACAATGACATCAAGGTTTTAAGTGTTGATCATCTCAGGTATGACTGAATCAGTGTCTAAAAGGCAAGGGTGAAAGAGTTTGATTGAGGCTCATCTGTACCTTCTATACAAGTCAATTAAATTAGAAAAAGTAGAATGGAATACTAAGGAGCTCAAATTGGCCTTAAATTTATGTCATTGAAAAAAATTTATTGCATTTTCCATATCTTAAAGCCCCTTTGAATTTTAGCTAAGTAATACAGAGCATTATTTAACTCAAAATTTCTACAGGTATGTTCCTTTATAATGTCATTGCCTTTATCATCTGTTTTCCTTTTTATTACTTTTATTTTTGGTCATACCTTGGTTCACTCTACATTTGGCAAACATGCATTGAATGCCTATGTGCATCAGGCATTGTGGTAAAGGTCTGGAGCCACAAAAAAATGAATGCACTGAGTTCCTGCCCTCAAGGAATACTCAGTGTAATGTAGGACACCTCTTTTAAGTAGATAATTATTATGTAATGTGATAAATATAATACAAGAAAGATAGGAGAAATACATGAAATGCTTTACATCTTTTCTTTATTGTTTTAAAATAAGAAGAGAAGTACCTTCAGGTAGGTGCTTTCTCTATAAAGGTCAATGCTGTCTACTTCCTCCACTCTTTTCTGACAATTCTTCTACTAGCAGGAAGCAACCACTTCTTATATAGTAATAGTTACCTACCAGAGGACTTTGCAATGAAAAAGTAAAACATGAGGGATAGGCTGGGCATGGTAACAAATGCCTGTAATCCCAGCTGGGGAGGTGGAGGTAGGAGGATCACAGGTTCTAGCCCAGCCTGTGCAATATATCAAAATCCTATCTCAACAAAACAAAACAACTAAAAGCACACGAGAGGCAGAACCACAGTAGGAAGATATGGTGGTTAGTATTAAAAGGAAAGATGTTGGGGCTGGGATTGTAGCTCAGTGCTAGAGTGCTTACCTTGCTTGTGTGAGGCACTGGGATTGATCCTCAGCACCACATAAAAATAAATAAGTAAAATAAGATATTGTGTCCATCTATAATTTAAAAAATTTTTTTTAAAAAGATGTCATTTCCTTGTATTCTGTACTGTTTCCAGTGTTAACTACATTGGTTCCTGAGTCATGACTTTTGCGTTCTCTACCCTAACTCCAGTCTGTTTAAATATCTTTTTCCTTTACTCAAACCAGTCTTCCTTTTTTTTTTTTGCCAGTTTCTTCCTCTGCTATTTACCATTCCTTGCTGTGTGTTAGCTCAATAACCTTGTTATCTCTTAAATATATATTCACGTGTGTCTCACAAAATTGAGTGCAAATTCTGCCTCTACAAAACTCTTCTGAGAGAGCAGTTTGAAGTGTAAACTTTTATGTTAAGAGGCTGCTTTTCCAAGTGAAAGTTGAATGTGTGTATTGCTCTATATTTGACTGTTGTTGAGTTAGAAGAACTTGACAGTGAAGTAACTTAGGGTTTTCAGTCATGCAGTCTTTTTCTCCCATAAAATTTAATAAGACACTCCAACATACAAGTAAATAGAGATGGCATTTCAATAATACACTTTTATACACTCAAATTTATAACAAGTCAATCCTTAAATACAACATGGCTGTTGTAATCTTTGTAAAATGTTAAAATTCTAGTTATGGATGAAAATGGTAGCTGTAACACCATTTTTTCTATATTTTGCTTGCATGGTACCAAAAAATCTTACTACTTTCAAATGGTCACAAATTGTAGTTAGTGTATTTTAAAGTTTTTTAAAACTATACAATTTTGAGCATATAAGAAATAACATAAACTTCCACTTCTACCAACTATGTCAACTCCTAATATTTTGACATATTGGATTCTTTTAAGAGAACGTTCAAGATAGTTGAAATACTTTAGTATTTTTAACAGCTCTCGGATTCCATTTTTTTCTTGATTCTCAGTTAAATACTCTTCAATTAGGAGGAATTCTATTTTAGAAGTATGTACACCACACACACAGATATACTACATATTGTTTTGCCTGTTTTCAAACTTCCAAAAAACACTTTTTTCATTCTGTAACATTCAGCATTTTTATGAGTTATTCACATTGATGTTAATAGTTCTAGTTCATTAATTTTAATGGTTATGTGATGTTCCATTGTATGAATGTCATATTTTTTTTTTATTTTTTTAGTTGTAGGTGGACAGAATATCTTTATTTTATTTTTATGTGGTGCTGAGGATCGAACGCAGTGCCTCCCGCGTGCTAGGCGAGCACGCTACCACTGCGCCATAACCCCAGCCCTGAATGTCATATTTTTATCCAGTCATTTATTGATGAACATAAAGTTTTCAGTTTTTTTATATTACAAACAACATTACATTTGAAAGTTCTTACCCATATTTTTTTAATGAGTGAGAGATTCTCTAAGTATGTGTCTTGAAGGGGAATTCCTCAGTATAAGTGTAACTCATGAAAAGTTGAAAAATATTAGGTAATGCAAAATTGCCCTTTCAAATGTTTGTTTGAGGTTATACTCCCAGTAGCAATGGAAGTGAAGTTCCTATAGTTCCACATCTTCACTAATTCTGGGTATTAGAATTTTAAATTTATGCCCATTAAACAGGTATGAATTCATACATTGTTTTCATTTCATTGTCATTAGACGTTGAGCATCTTTTCATATATTTCTCATTCTCTTTTTTCTGTAAATTGCCTGCTGGTTACTTTTGCTCATTATGATGTTGGATTACTTTTTATTTTTGATTTATAGAGTTCTCTATATATTCTGTACTAATCTTTAATTATGGGAATTGTAACTTTATATTCTAGTTTGTTGCTTCCTTTTGTTTTTAATGTCTTACTGTAAGGAAAATAGTTTTAATATAGTGATATTTGTCATTCCATTTTGATTTTATTTTTCTTATTTTAGAAGAAGACTTGTCTATCCAAAGTTATGAGGATCCTTAGTTTCTTCTGAATGTTTTATTAAAGTTGTGATTTTTGCATGTGAGTCTTTAATCTGTCAAGACTTAATCTTTGTATAGGATCTGATGAGGGATTTAATTGAATAATAAGGTAATAATAGACAATAATTAGTCACCTAATCATGTTTTGAATGATCTCTTCTTTCCCGACTTTTCTTTTCTTTGGGTACTGGAGATTGAACTCAGGGACACTCGACCACTGAGCCACAAGTCCAGCCTTATTTTATGTTTTATGTAGAGACAGGGTGTCACTGAGTTGCTTAGTACCTTGCCGTTGCTGAGGCTGGCTTTGAACTCAGGATTCTCCTGTTTTACAACCCTTTCTCCATGCAGTCTTTTTTCTCCTATGTTTGTGCTTTCTGTTTTATACTGTTCTCTTTATCTCTACACTTTCTAATGTTAGGGGACTTTATAGTTGGTAGTGCAAATACCCCTTTCTTGTTTTTCTTCTTTTTCTCAGCTGTTTTTTGGCCTTTGTTCTTTTGTATGAATTTTATGACAGATTAGTTAACATCATTATAAAAGGGAATTTCTTGTAGAGTCTTTTAAAATTTAAAATAGAAGGCATTGTTATTTCTCGTTTTATATCAACTAGTGATAATTAAAAATATACATTTTAGTTCCTTGATAACAAATTTACTCATAGGCAAGAGGACAAGAAGATGGTTTTCTTTTCTTTTTTTAAAAATTTTTTTAGTTATAGATGAACACAATACCTTTATTTATTTTATGTTGTGCTGAGGATCGAACCCAGTACCTCACACATAGAGGCAAGCGCTCTACCGCTGAGCCACCACCCCAGCCCAAGAGGATGGTTTTCTACAAGTGAGCATGCAATATAATACTGTGGTAGTGGTGTTAGGCAAATGTATTTCCAGCACTGCTTTTTGTGTTTGCTTAAATAAGATGTTATTTTGTTTTAGGTTTCACTTCCAGGTGAGGTTTTTTCTAGTGTTAAAAGTAAACTTTGAGCCAGGCATGGTGGTGCAATCCTGTAATCCCAGCACTTAGGGAGGCTGAGACAGGTGAATCGCAAGTTCAAAGCCAGCCTCAGCAATGGTGAGGCGCTAAGCAACTCAGTGAGACCCTGTCTCTACATTAAAAAAAAAAAAAAGGGCTGGGGATGTGGCTCAGTGGTCGAGTGCCCCTGAGTTCAATCTCCAGTACCCAAAAAAAAAAAATAAACTTTGTTCATAGGCATATAGTATAGATTATCAGAATCTGGTTAATCAACAATTGATAGTCCTGACATCTATTGCCCACATATCAAAATAAAACTTAAGGATATATCATTTCTTTATCTCCTGTTAATTTTTCTCTCCTTGGTTTCCTTCATGTATGATGCACAGTGTTAGAGGATGATAACTCAGGCCTTGTGCATATTAGGCAAACACTATATCACAGAGCTACATCTCTAGCTTTCTCCTTGGTTGCTTGTTGTCCCCACCTCCCTTCTTCTGGCTTGAAGTTTTTCTTTTTTGTTGTTGGCTTTTTTTTTTTTTTTTTTTAATAAAGACATGGTGTTTAATTGTCTCTATGGCCTAGGCAGGCCTCTGACTCTTTGGCTCAAGCCACTGGACTGGCCCAGCCAAGCTTGATTTTTCACTTTGTTACCAAAATTTCAGAAGTATTTTTGATTATAGTCCTATTCCTGTTATCAAAATATCAGCTAATCATTAGGGCTGGGGATATAGCTGAGTGGTAGGGCACTTGCTTAGCATGTGCAAAGCCCTGGGTTCAATCCCCAGCACTACAAAAACAAAAACCAGCTGATCAGCATTTGTCAAACTCAGTTGTGGATAAAGAATATTGTTTTAGAAACCTGAGACATTTGATATTGCCCAAACATTCTTTTCCCTTATCCTTTCTCTTTTAGGACTTAGTTTCATATTGACTTATTGGCATCTTCAGCTCTTCTTGTTGTAATAAATATTACTTACATTTTTTTAGACTGCCCTTAACAGTATTTTCTTAATGGACTTGTAAACTTCTGGTGCTTGTCTCTGTCCCTTTAACAATTCTTTACCACAGATTTAGCTATTATTGTTGTGTTTCATGGAGCCCTTTAGTTACCTGCAGTTAAGGAATACTCTGTGAAGTAGTTCCAGTTCTGACTTTTAATGGAAACACAGAATCTGTTTAATTAATAGCTCTCATTTAACAAAATAAGCATGGGGCTGGGGATGTGGTTCAGTAGTAGAGCATTTGCCTAGGATGTGCTGGGGGAAAACTTTTTTAAGAAGGATGAAATGATGAAGGATTTTAAAATTTTGTTATGCAAAGTTTTCTCTTTGTTTTTGTTTTTGAGATGGGCTCTTGCTTGTTGCTGAGTCTGATCTTGAATTCCCTGGGCTCAAGTGATCCTTCTGCCTTAACTGTTCCATGCCACTGCCCTTGCGCACTATTCATTGTAGTTTTTTTTTTTTAATTTTTTTGTAGTTGTAGATGGACAACATGCCTTTATTTTGTTTGTTTATTTTTATGTGGTACTGAGGATCGAACCCAGTGCCTCACACATGCTAGGCAAGTGCTCTACCACTGAGCTACAGCCCCAGCCCCTCATTGTAGTTTTTAAGTGAGTGCATGTAGGGTATAAATTTTACTTAATTAAAAAAAAACTTTTTTGGTAGTACTGGGGATTGAAGCCAAGGGTGCTCTATTACTGAGCTATACCCCCAGCCCTTCTAGTTTTTTATTTTGCGACAGGGTCTCACTTAGTTTCCTAGACTGGCTGGAACTTGTGATCCTTCTGCTTTAACCTCCTGAATAACTGGGATTAAAGGTATTTGCCACCTGTTCTTGGCTATTAAGTAAAATTCTTATTCAATCTGAAACTATGTGAGCTTTTTTTTTTTCCCTTGGTCAGTAAATATTCCCATATGGCCAGGTGCAGTGGCACATAACCTGTAATCCCAACAAATCAGGAAGCTGAGGGAGGAGGATTGCAAGTTTGAGGCCAGCCTCACAACTTAGTTGAGTCCTAAGCAATTTAGCGAAATCCTGTCAAAATTTGAAAAAGGGGCTGGGGATGTAGCTCAGCAGCAAAGCACCCCTGAGTGTTGTCCCTAGTACAAAAGAGAGAACAAAAAGCAAAACATTGTTACATGTGGAGCACTTGTTTACAATTTGAGAATTGTAGTGACTCAATTTTAGTTTAGTTGAACTAAAGGATATTTAATTCTTATTCTTAGCAGCTCTGCTTAAAGAAATCTTGCATGTCCAGTATTTTAGTTTTCCTGATAATACTAAGTACTTGGAATAGAGGCTGAAGCGGAAGAACTTTTTTTTTTTTTAATGTTGTTGCTTTATTAGAATCTGTTACCTAATCATAAATGTTTATATTTAATATAGGAATTGAAGGTCAATGTGACATATATTAAGGAATGGTCTATTATCCTCTGAAAATTATTGCTATTCTGAAGTAGCCACTTACTTATTTTTAGCTACTATTACTTAAGTTTCATGCCATAATCTTGACAGTATCTGATGGTGTAGTTTTAAAAATTTTTTAGCCATTCAAGTGTGTATCTCATTGTGGTTTTAAAAGGAATTTATCTGATAAATATTGATGTTGGGCACCTTTATACATATGTATTTGCTAAATGTATGTTCTCTGTTTCAAAGTACTTAAGTCTTTTGTCCATTTTTCTTTTAATTTTTACAACTCCTTTTTTAAGCATGGAAGGCATTTAAATCTCTATTACAAATGAGAACATAAATTCAGATTTGAGTCAGAGCTGAAGTAAAACTGCCCCAAATCCTTACCCTAGTAAGTTTTGGAACTGAATGTAGAGAAGGCAGGTCTTCCCTGTTCAATTGGTGCTGTGCATCCCACCCATGAAGCCTGCAAGTACTCCACGGATGCACACAATATGCAGACAACCTTAGTCTGCAGAGGCCATACAGTTACCTCCAGCCTATCCACTTTTGATTCTTCATCTGTGACTTTTTGAGGTGTAAGCGGTTTCTTTGTAGATTCATTTTTCCTTTTCCCTAGCCATTAGTGTCTTACACATGATGCTTCCTGATAGGCCTGTTAAAATAGAAATCATACTTATTTGTGCTTCTGTCCTGTTCTGTAATGTAGAGAGAATTCTAATTCTCTAATGTAGGGGTATATGTGGAGTTTGGAAGGGTTGTGATTCTTACCTAACAGGATCACAAAGGACATTTGGGCAGAAACAGCCAAGAAGAAAGTAAATTTGCACGTATGTAAAATCTACCTCTAGACCTTTTTTGCCTTCATTTTAACAGGAAGTTTTAAACAATAAAAAGCAATACAAGGTGTTTTGATGTCCCCCTTTTCTTTCCTCTAATCTGCTTTATGTGCCTAACTCCCAATTCCTCCTAGTCCCTGCAAAAATTGTTGGTGGTGACATGAGAAATGTAGAAAGAATAGCAATCACTGTTCTGAATTCTTCTAGAGGAAGCTCTTAAATATATTGTATTATTATATGATGTTTTAATAAATGGAGTTAATCATGCCATTTGCCTGGTCCTTTGCTTATAAAGAAGAGTTGAGGGCTGGGATTGTAGCTCAGTGGTAGAGCGCTTGCCTCTCATGTGTGAGGCCCTGGGTTCGATCCTCAGCACCACATACAAAGCAATAAAATAAAAACTTTTGTCCATCTACAACTAAAAAAGTATTAAAAAAAAAAAAAAAGAAGAGTTGAACTTGCATGTAAGTTTTTGTCCTATTGTGCATGTTTAAGATGTTCATACATAGGGAAACTGAAAACTAACTTGCTAGGGTAAGGCAGTTTAATACAGTGGTTTAAAATTGCAGCACATTCTCTGAGCCAGACTGCTCAGGTTGAAATCTGTTTTTCTACTTCCTGACTTCATAATCTTGTGCTAGTTACTGCTCAGTTTTCTCATCTGTATAATGGGAATCCTCCATTTTGTGGGAGAATAAGTCATTTAGCCTAGGTAAAATACTGAAAAGCTATTACTTAATTGCTATTAATATTTTTAACTAAATTATCTATTATTCAGTTGTCAGGGTTGTAAGTTGGTTTTCATTTTTGAAGGTATTCATAGTGTAAGTTGGACTTATCTTGCTACTTTCCCCAGAATAAACTAAAGAAATACATCCATTAAAAATTTATCCAAATAAGAACATTTAAGTGGAAAGGAAGATTAAATGAGAAAATGTATATGTTTTGCCGGGTGCGGTGGCTCACACCTGTAATCCCAGCACTTTGGGAGGCCTAGACAGGAGAATTGCAAGTTCAAAGCCAGCCTCAGGAATGGTGAGGTGCTAAGCAACTTGGTGAGACCCTGTCTCTAAATAAAACCCAAAATAGGGCTGGGGATGTGGCTCAGTGATCCAGTACCCCTGAGTTCAATTCCCGGTACCAAAAAAAAAAATGTATATGTTTAACCCAGGTTCTACAGAATGCAAAGTATGATTGTTGTTATTGGATACAGAGAAGGTGGTAAAATATAATAATCTATAAGATTGAGATATTGGACATTTGAGTATTTTAATCTAAATTTAACAAATTAAGAATTGTGTCTAGAAAATGACAATTATATATAATTTTAGTAGTATAAATATGTGTGATTTATTCACAAACTAGGAAAAATTGGTTCTTATGTATATGTGTGTGTGTGTGTGTGTGTGTATATATATATATATATATTTTGTACCAGAGTTTGAAACCAGGGGCGCTTAACCACTTAACCACAGAGCCACACCCCCAGCTCTTGTATTTTATTTAGAGACAGGGTCTCACTGAGTTGCTTAGGGCCTCGCCATCGCTGAGGCTGGCTTTAAACTTGCTATCCTCCTGCCTCAGCCTCCCAAGCCACTGGGATTATAGGTGCGTGCCACTGTACCCAGTGGCTCTTACATTTTCAAATAATTATTTAGTTTATAATAAATTGGTTCAGGGGCATGATTCTGTCTTTAGAAGTTGTCAACTGTTAGATTCCAAAATGAATTCTTCTCTCATTTACTTGTTTTCCATATTGTAGTTCCTTTCTGCTTGTGGGGGGAAAAAGACTTTATTTAAAAAAAACTTTTCCCCTGTTCTCTTACTGTAATTGTAAAGTATCAGAAAAAAAGGTTTTTTTTCAACTAATACTTACAGCTATTATATGTATTTTCCCCTTAGGTTGTTGCACTCTGAACATGTCCCCTCAAATTAATCTGTTGGAAACTTAGTCCCCGGTGCAACAGTGTTGGAATGTGGGGCCTCTGGGAGGTGTTTCATTCGTGAAGGCTCTGCTTTCATGAGTGGTTGATGCTGCTCTAAAAAGGGCTTTTGACTGGATGTGGTGGCCTGCACCTCTAATCCCAGCAATTTGGGAGGCTGAGGCAGGATGATTGCAAGTTCAAAGCCAGCCTTACCAATTCAGTGAGACCCAGAGCAACTTGGTAAGACTCTGTCTCAGAACAAACACACACACACAGCAAAACAACCCCAGAATATCTGGGGATGTGGCTTATTGGTTAAACACCCCTGTGTTCAATCCTCAGTAACAAAAAAGGGAGAGGTGATTTACTCTCTTGCCTTTCCACCTTCTGCCGTATGAAGATGCAGCAAGAATATTTTCCCAGATGCAGGATTCTCAGTCTTGGACTTTCTAGCCTCCAGAAATGTTCGAAGTACATTTCTATTTTGTAATTTACTCAATCTCAAGTATTCCATTATAGCATCACAAAATGGATTAAGACAATGATCTAAGCATTACTTTCAGTTATGTCTAAAGACATTGATATGTCATCATAAATTTTTATGTTGTCTTCTGTTACAGTATTTTATCTATATGTTCTGACTGTTAATTTCCATGTGGTTGGGTTTTATAAGTTTTCTAATAAAAATACATGGTATTCAGATAATATACTGAATAAATTGTTCTAGATGATTTCCAGTTTTTATAATTCAATGACATTAATACTCCAGCAACAAGCCTTGTTGCATAGAATTTTACAGAACCTGTCAGGTTTTTAAACTACAGAACTGTGGGCTAATAGTGCATTGTTAATTTTGTGGTAATTTGTTCTATAGCAAGTTTAAAAGCACGGTGAGATTCTGGTTATCTTTCAATCTTCCTTTCTTCCTATATTGATGTTTCCTAACCCTAGTTCTGCAATCTTCCATCTACTTTAAGTTCACTTAGTGACTTTTAAGATTTTGAACTTTTCAGTTCAGAGATTCTATTTTTATAGTTTGTTTCACTGCTGAGCACTTATTGTCTACTAACTTATGACCTCATTTGCCTTAAGTTTTTGAAGATATGTGTAATGGATGCTTTAAGTTTTTTTTTGTGTGTGTGCAATTGTATCATTTGGATCATACGTCTACTTTTATTAACTGTTGTTTTGACAGGAGCAGTCTTTTGCATATCTAATAATTTTTACTCTTATGCTGGACATTGTGATTGTTTTTCATAGAGACGCTGGATTACATTGTCTTCCTATAAAGCATATTGAGTTTTGATATGTTAGGTAAGTTGAATTAATTGGAGATTCTTTTAGGTTTTGTAAAGCAGGCCTGTTTGAATTTTGAACATTGAATTTTAAATTTGAGAGGACTTTTACTTTGAAGGTGTAGCCTTTGGAGGGTTCTATCTAAATGTCTGATTTGTTCCCTTTTCCTTTGGTTAGGTCAATCAGGCTAACCATGCAAGCGTACAAACACCACATGACATACTATACCATATCATACCATAGACTGGGTGGCTTGAAATTTGTTTCCTCACAGTTCTAGGTACTGAAAGTCTTAAGATCAAGGAACCAATAGGGCTGGTGTCTGAGGCTCCCCTCCTTTGGGTTGCTTGGGTTGGAGGCAGCCTGTTTTTTTTTTTTTTCCTTCCCCTGTGTTATCATATGGCTTTTGTTTGGTGTGTGCACATGAAGAAAGAGCATTAGTTCTCTAGTCTCCCTGCCCCTTTCCTCCTCCTGCTCCTGTTTCTTCCTCCTTGTTCTCATCCTCTTCTTATTTTATTTTATTTTTGTACTGGGGATCAAATCCAGGGACTTAGGAGTACTCTGCCCCTGAGGTACATCCCCAGGCCTTGTCTCTCTTTTTAAACTCTGCTTATCCTGGGACAAGAGCCCTATCCTTAAGATCTCATTTAACCTTCATAGTGTCCCTACCTCCACATTCAGCCACACTAGGATTGAGGCTTCAGTGTGGGAGTTTTGGAAGGGACATAAACATTTCAGTCCTTAACAGGCAGGACAACTCCTAGCACATGAACTTTTAGCTGCATAGTGGGTGATCTCTGGTAGGCCTCATAGAGACTTAAATAGTGTGTGTGTGGCTCAGCTCTTGACACAGGACCTGTGGCAAATTCCTGTGCTTAGAAGTCTGGTTTCTGTCTTCTAGCTGTTCTACTTGGGCTGGTATTCCTTGTGTTGGGATAGGAAAGTGTTTACAGGCAAAAGCTGGGGCCCATCATAAGGCTCACTTTGTATTTCTCTTCCCTCAAAGATCTCAGAATTGCACCGCCTGTTATTCATTTTCTGAAAACAGTTGCCTCATCTATTTTGACTTGTTTTATAGTTGTTTTGGTGGGATAGCGAGTACAATACCCAGTACTTTGTCATGCTTGGAAGCAGACCAGTCCTGAGTTTTTATTTTCAAACATAATAGGAGGAGCTTTAAAGATTTCTTGCAGACATTCTTGTTTTGTATAGTTACAACAATTTTTTCATTATTGACAGATCCTAAAAAAGTTTTATGGATAGATTTGGATTCTCTTTAGAGCTGTGTTTTGAACATGGACTGTATAGAGGGGGACCCTTTATTTCCTTGTAGTTATTGATGGAATGATTCTTATGATGTTGTCAGAGTCTTTCTGAACTATTTTACTGTGTATTTGAGGCTTTCTGTGTACGGTAATCAAAGCCTGGTGATGAAATGTTATGACTTACACCCACTGAACCCTGGCAATTTAGAATTTAGGTCCTAGGTGGGCTCTTTTAACACTCTCCTTCTCTATGCATTTGACACAGGATAATGTAAGATATGACTCTAAGACTGGGCACAGTGACATGCTATAAAAAAATAGCTTCTTAATTATAATATTTAAAAATTTCCAGGAGTTTAAAATACTACTAACTGCTATTTAGTTCACTTGAAAAATGAAGTCCTTTTTGGCAGGCCATTATAAAGTCTTCAGATTTTATACTTTTTTAAAAGAATAATTATGAGCCCTTTATTTGTAGGGAGTAAACTAGACTTGATAGAGCACTCAAATCAGAACTTTTCCATGTTCTATGAAAATCAAATCAAGTAAACAATGTTCTTTTTCTATACATTTGAAATTATCAGAAGGCATTTGGGAGTGTCATAGTAGGCTTCATATTTGATTGTATTACATGTCCCAAATTAAGAAAGTAATCATGAAAAGTTGATTTCTAGCAGAACTGAGTGGGTTAGTAGATAATCTAAACTTAATGTGTGTGTGGTGTGTTTGTACGCCTACACTTGGGTCCTTGCAATTTGACAGTTCCTGATGCTAACTTCTTAGATTCATGAGCAAAGGGTAGATTCGTAAATGTTGAAACCACTGACCAAAAATCTGTACTAATATTTTTCTGTTCCTACCTTATACCATGTGTGAAGTTTTAGATAGGCCAAATGAAATTCCAAATGAACTATCTAGATAGTTCTAGGTAGGATTGAACTCAGGGGCACTTGACCACTGAGCCACATCCTCAGCCCTATTTTGTGTTTTATGTAGAGACAGGGTCTCACTGAGTTGCTTAGCGCCTCGCCGTTGCTGAGGCTGGCTTTGAACTCACGATTCTCCTGTCTCAGCCTCCCTAAGTGCTGGGATTACAGGCTTGAGCCACCGAGCCCGGCTAGTGAATATTTAATCTTAAGGTAGTTCAAATAGGATGTCAAATGGTAATGTGTTACAGCAAAAAAACAAAACTCCATCTTAAGAGGAAAGAGCAGCATGAAACTAGTAAATTATATGTAGTACTTGTGATTTGCTCTTCAGATGCAGAAATTAAAACTAGTCACCTATATATATGCACAAAAAGTCCTTTGCCTCCCTCTGAGGCATTGTCTTCACTGCTTAATTATCTTCTAGTTGAGTCTTGGCAGGGAAACAAGGAGAGACCTGGAAATGCATAAGCCCACAAGCACTGCTGCCTTTTAGTACCATTTGATTTTGCTCTTGAAGCTTGGTCCAAAAGCCCCTTTGATGTTTGTCTGCTTGATATTGAAGCTCTACGTGGTCTAGGGCTTTGCACAGGCTTCACCACGACTACATTGGACATCATAGCTCTTTTGCTTCATTTACTTAGAAACTCTCTAATGTTTCCGACATTATAACTATTGTTAACTGGGGTAATAGAGTATGAAGAAACAGCCAGCATCATTCATTTACTCATTGAACAAGTACTTATTGATATTTACTCTGGGTGCTAGATACTGTTTTATGTACTAGAAATAATACTAGTAACAAAATTTCTGTTAGAATGGAGCGTATATTTTACTGAGTAAGGAGACAAACAATAAACAAGATAAAGTATTATGCTATGAAGTATCTATAGAAATGCCTATGTACAAACTCCTACCCTCCTTTGATTTTAATATTTAGTCTTTGTGGAGCATGAATATGGATGATACCCATAACAAAGAAAAGAGCCTGAGTACCTAACAGATATAAAATCATAGTTTACAAATAATTTATTACTGCCTTGACTTTGTGCCCATTCTCTCCACCTCTCTCCCTGCTTCTCCCTCCCCCCCCTGCAGTGGAAAATCGTGTAGCTGTTAAAAGTATTAATATAAATGTATATTTATAAACATGGAGAAATTTTTTTTTTTTTTTTTTTTTTTTTTTGGTACTGGGGATTGAACTCAGGGGCACTTGACCACTGAGCCACATCTCCAGCCCCATTTTGTGTTTTATGTAGAGACAGGGTCTCACTGAGTTGCTTACCGCCTCGCCATTGCTGAGGCTGGCTTTGAACTCGCGATTCTCCTGTCTCAGCCTCCCTAAGTGCTGGGATTACAGGCTTGAGCCGCCGCGCCCGGCTGAGAAATATTTTTGATAAGTGCAAACTTAAGTTTCAAAAGGATACGTTTAGTGTGATCACAAAATTAATGGGAAGACTTTCTGTTTCAGTAGTGCCACTCAGAGCTTGTGCTGCTACCTCCTCTTCACGTCTGCTGTAATGACTTAGCTGATTGCTGAGAGTAACTTGCCTTACTTAAGCCCTTCGTCAGTGTAGAACTAACTGGTCTTATCTGTACCATTGAACGACTTTTTTTTTTTTAATTTAAATGCGTTTCAAGTCATAGTACATAACCAGAGCTCAGTTTTTCCATTTCTCTGGTTGCAAACCAGATAAAGTCACACCATTTGTGTCTTCATATATGCACCAGGGGTAGTAATGACCCTCTCAATCAACCGTCATTACTATGCCCATTCCCCTTTCCTTCCTCCCGCCTCCCCCTGCCGCATCCAGAGTTCCTGTATTTCTCCTATGTTTTCCGTTCCCACCCCCCTTATGTATCCTCATCCACTAATCAGAGAGAACATTCGGCATTTGGTTTTTTGGGATTGGCTTACTTCACTAAGCATAATGTTCTCCAATTCCATCCATTTGCCTGCAAATGCCATAATTTTATTTTCTTTTATTGCTGAATAATATTCCATTGTGTATATGTACCACAGTTTCTTTATCCATTC